>OX451740.1:104712585-105312585 GCA_948472305.1 Vicia faba | reverse complement strand
ATGAGCCTCACGCGTTAGCCTGCCAAGTGGCCTTGATCCATAATCTGAAGGCCAGGAGGTGATGAACACTCTATGCCTTGGTCAATGAACGTACACACGATCAGGAAAGTCAACTGGGCTCTATGCTTCTTGGGCCTGAATTCCAGCAATGCACCTCTACTTTGGGCCAGACACCCCTTGGTTTGCATGTTTTAAGTTTTATTTTATTTTCTTTTCTAATTCTTTTAATTGTTATTTTTATTAATTCACCATAAAATAGTTTTTCCTAATAAAAATCAGAAACTCAAAAATGTTTTTTTTAATTATTTATTAAATTTGCCATTAATATATTTTTGTAAATAAATAACTAACAATTACCTTAGTTTAATTTAGGTTTATATTTTAATCTTTTTCTTAATAAATAAAAACTACATAGAATTAGGTTTTGACATTTTTTATCTTTTTCTTAATTAATTATTATTATCATTATTTATTATTATTATTAATTACTATTATTTTTGTAAATAAACATGTAAATTAATTAATTAGTTTAAATTAGGTCAACTTCGACATTTTCATTAATAACTAAAATAAACATAGAACTAGGGTTTTCTTTAATTCTTTTTTCTTATTTTCATTAAATACAAAAAACATAAAAAAAAACACTTTCTTTTCTTTAATTAAATAATTAATTAGGCTTTAATTTAATTTAATTTCTCAAAAGGGTCCAACACCCTCGGACGTTCCCGGTTTAATTCTTTTCGCGCATTATTTTCTTATTGATTATTATGTAACTGTTCAAGGATGTAATAGTAATTAGGTTCATTTTTTACTTTCCGCATCTTTATCAAAAACGGGTCTTTGTATTTTGGCGATGTATAGACCCGCGCCTTGTAATAGCGTAGCTTTTACCTTTCCGTATTTTAATTTTCCGCACTCCTAAATTCTAAATTGCATGAAAGAATGTATGGTAATTAAAAACAACGCGTAGCTCACAATGCCATGATCAAAGATAAAACATAACATGAAAATAACACACAACGCACACACCACTTCTAGGGTACGCCTCACTCGTTGCCTTCGAAACGTGGTCGTCAAGTATAGGACATTTTAGCGGTCGCTCTTATGTCCGAGATCCAGTTGCCTCGAAACAGTTGCCTCGAAACGGTTGCCTCAGATTAAAAAGGATCTAGGACATTAGGGTTACTTCTAAGGTGTCCTAACTGTTGCTTCGGTGACCACACTGTCCCTAAAATCGAATTGACCCGAACACCTCCAACGGTGGTGCTACCTACCTCTCAATGGTGGGATGGCACTACCTTAAGGACTTTTACACAGCCTAATTCCTTAGGGTAGGTAGATGACTCATGGGTACTTGCTCTCTAAAAAACAAATCAAAAATCTTTTCACACTGACACTTTCAAAAGCTTTCAAAACAAATTTTTCAAACACTCTTGAGGACAGATACAAGAGTTATTCAGAAATCTTTCAAAGAAACTTTTTCAAACCCACTCACATTTTGAAAAGCAAACAAATTTTTGAAAACATAGTGAGCAAGTACCTAAGAGCCCGTGGATAAACACGGATAGAAAGGGTACTAACACCTTCCCTTTCTATAAATCTACCTCCCGAACCGAGAAACGTTCTCATAAGGAATTTTGATGTGCTTTTGTCCTGTCCATGTTGGAGAAAATAAAAGACGGTGGCGACTCTTGCTTATCGCGACATACGCGATCCAGCTTTAAAACAGTCAGTTCTATTTCCACCGATCACAGAACTGGCGACTCTGTTGGGGACACTTAAAGTGAGGTGTACCTTAGGATAGCTCATACTTGTGTTTTCAATTGCTTTGTTTTGTTTGCTTTATTATTATGGGCATTGTCTTGGAGTTTCATAGATCCTAACCCAGATCTGGGGATACCCTGTTAGGTAGCATAAGCTGTGAGGGACCTGTCCGGCGTAGACCGACACGGGTGAAGCAGTGGCTACATTGGTGTGGCACCTTGGTCTGTACCGATATCCCTTGTATCGCAACGAGGAGAATATGGGTCTTCTGAGGAGTCATTAAGCACCAACCGACCTTAGAACCCTAATTTGACCCAACTTGGCCATAGAACAGTAGCAGTATGCTACACCCATTGAGGCTAAACTCTCGCGATGGTTTTGGCCACAAGAAAAGATTGCGATGCTGGAGTTATGACCGATTGAGGGTAGTCAGTGATATTGGGATCCTCTAGAACCTGGTTACTTTTGATAGGACAGGTCTTAACCAACAAACTGAAAGAGGGTAGTACCTGAACTTCATGTTGGCCTAAACCCTAAGGGTTGTCTTGTGTGACTTGTATGCCTTATCATGTTTGCCTTTGTGAATATTTGTGGTGTGCTTTATCATGACATCATACCATCATAGACATTGCATGCATCCTGCATAAGGACTGATCCATTTCAAAGACAAAAGGGTTTCACCTTTGGTCTGTTTTGTAGGACATCATGATGCCTGTGCGAAGGAACACTATCCGGTTCAACTTTGTTCACCCACCTGAGTTGCTTGAAGAATTGGTTAGCAGAATTCCAAACACCACTTCCTTCATCCAGAGGCATGGTTCTCTTCTCGGTTTAGTCACTTCAAAGTGGGACCAACAACGGATGAGTGTCCTGACCCAGTTTTATGATCCCTTGTATAATTGCTTCACCTTTCAAGACTTCCAGCTGGTCTCTACCCTGGAAGAATTCTCTGATTTGCTTGGTATCCCTATCTTGGATCAGACTCCCTTCACTGGTTGGGAAAAGACTCTTAGGCTTGAGGAGATTGTTGCAACCCTCCCTTTGACCACCAAGGAGGTAATGGACAACTGGGTGACTAGAAGCAGAGTTAAGGGTTTCTTGGCCAAGTTTCTGATCGGTAAAGCTAACAGTTTCTGGAATGACTTAGACTTCAGGGCGTATGAAGACATCCTGGCTCTCTTAATCTATGGTCTAGTCTTGTTTCCTAATCCCGATAACTTCATTAACGTCACTGCCATAAGGATCTTCATGTCTCGGAACCCTGTGCCCACTCTCTTGGGTGATATCCTGTAACAACTTTATGCTCGTACTGCCCGAAGACGAGGAACTCTTTGGTGTTGTATTCCTTTGTTGGTGAGGTGGTTTATTTCGCACCTCCCCAAGTTCGTGCTGAAGAACAAAGAAGGAAGAGGTTGGGCTCATAGGTTAATGTCTCTAACTGATAATGACATCATTTGGACTCTCAGAGGTTTGGATGAGGTAGCTGTTATTGATCGTTGCGGAGAATATCCTAATGTTCCTTTGATTGGTACCCAAGGAGGAATCTCTTATAATCCATGTCTAGCTCTCCATCAGTTTGGAAGAGCCAGAAGAGCAGGGCCTCATGAGATGTTGGTGCCTCACATCAGTTTTGAGTTTCAGGTAGATAGTGACGAGCTGCGTCGTAGGTTCATCAAGGCTTGGGACATAATTCACAAAGCTGACCCACATGAGTTGGGACCGAAGACTTCTCTACCTATGGAACCCTACTACAGATGGGTCTGCATCCGTGCTCAGAAGCTAGGTATGCCATATGAAGCTGTCAGACCTATCATTCTTGAATATCCTGATAGAGATGGGGCTCCTCCAACTGTTCTCCCTCCTCAGATACCTACTGATGTTGATACACTAAAAAGGTCTTGGGCGCAACTACAAGAAGAACGGGATTCTTATCGGGAAAAGTTCAACGAGCAGGAATTGAAGATCCAAAAGCTGACAAAGCAGTTGGAGAACGAGCGGGCCTTGAATGACTACATTCGTACTGAGAAGAGGAGACCCTGGGATCACTGATGAGCTTTGGATGTTCTTTTACAGTTTTTATTTCCCTTTTCAGTAGTTCCATTTTATGTAACGCCTATGGGCAATCTGTTGAACAATCTAAATTCCAAAGTTTAAATATAATAAAGTGTGTTCCTTTTTGTTTACAAAGTTGAATCCCGATTGTCTTTGAAAACATAAATCATACGCATTCCATTCATCATGTGCATCACAGGTACTCTTCTTTTCAGGTTGCTTAACGTTCTTCGCCGTTTATTTCCGCAGCCATCATGAATCCTGAATCATCTACTGAGCAATCCATCAAGGCCCTCCAGGCTCAGAACGCCCAGTTCCAAGAGTTGATCATGAGTTTAGCCCAAGGTCAAGAGGAATTGAAGGCTCTGCTGGTCAAGAAGAAGAAGAAGAGAACTGTACTATTCAACACCGGCCGGAGGTTTGGCAATACACTGCAAAATGAGGCTGATCAAGATGGTTCTTCTGTAGGGAAAGGCAGTCCCCAAGGGGGAAGGATTCCTAGTCCTGTGGTCTCTGACAACGAGACAGATTTCAATGAAGAGCGGTACCCTCCAGCTGAAGACAAGTACAAGCAGTTAGAGGATCGCCTGAATGCCATGGAATTTCAACAGGTGCCTGGGTTGGATTTTGGAGATCTGGGTTTATCTTCTGGTGTGGTGATCCCACACAAGTTCAAAGCACCATCTTTCGCAAAGTATGACGGGGCGTCCTGCCCTAAGCTACATCTCAGATCTTATGTGCGGAAGATCCAACCATACACTGTGGACAAGAACTTATGGATCCATTTCTTCCAGGAGAGTCTTTCAGGGACTCATCTCGAATGGTTCTATCAGCTAGATGGAACCAAGGTTCGTAACTGGGAGGACTTGGCTACTACTTTTTATAAGCAGTATCAGTATAATGCCGACCTCGCTCCTACACGTACCCAACTCCAGGGTATGTCGCTAGGATCGGGAGAAGGTTTTAAAGAGTACGTGCAGAAGTGGAGGGACCTGGCTGGTAGGGTGCAGCCACCGTTAAACGACCGTGAACTCGTGGACATGTTCTTAGGGTCCCTATACGGGCCGTTCTTCAACCACCTGATCGGTAATTCTTCTGCAGGGTTTACAGATCTCATTCTGACGGGTGAAAGGATAGAAGCTGGGATGAAATCAGGGAAGATACAGAAAGGTGTGTCCTCAAGTTCTGAGAAGAAGCCTTTCAAGAAGGAAGCCAGTGTTGTGTATGGCCCCAGGAGGCAAAATAAACCGGAACGCCGCCAAGCTGTCAACGCGGTGGTAATTGCAAAGCCTGCTGCCGCTCCTTGGCAACCTAACCAACCAAGGGGTGAGAGGCCCAGAAGAGAATACACTCGACTTAGTATGACCTTGTTGAAGGGGTGAAAAACACAAGAAGGGGGGGGGGTTGAATTGTAAAACTGGAATCTTAAAACAATTGACAAGATATTTTTATCCTGGTTCGTTTGATCTCAAACTACTCCAGTCCACCCGTCAAGGTGATTTCGCCTCTCTCCAACGAGGTCTTAATTCACTATATTCAACTGAATACAAATCTGCTTTAACAACTGCTAAAGCCTTCTTGATTCAAACCACAATCCGGTTTGTCAAGGCAACACTTTCTTACAAAGGTATAAAACAAATGTGTGTGAATGTTTTCTACAAAACTTTATCACAACTGTGATGTATACACAAATTAAGCTTAGAAACTTAGATTGCTAAACACTAATGAAGTATCAGAGTTTGTTGGTTTAGCAAAACTGGTAGATGAAGATTATTGTTCAGCTTTGTGCGTGTAGAGAGTTTGGAAGCATTAGCCATGATAATCTTCGAAGCCTTGTTTATATAGCACTTGAGAAGATGAACGTTGAATGCAATATTCTTGATTCAATGCTAATAACAAGCTTTCCTTTTTGAGCAGATCTTGTCTAGAATGATGCCGTTGGAATTAATTAGCGTTCAATGCACAGTACCGTTGCTTCTTCAATGCACGTTCTGGCTTGGCTCATTCTGATTCTGCTTCGCTGCTGATGAACTATTGTTTCTGTATCAGAGTGTTTACGCGCAGTTCTGTTCATCAAGCTTCAGCATGTGCGTGAGTTGATCATCTGATCTTCACGTTCTGATTCAGCAACTTCTGATGCTGGTGTATCAAATCAAGTTCTGATGCTGAATAAGTGATCTTGCTTATTTTAATCAGCGTATCTGCAAGTCAGAGCATAGTAATTTTAGGCAGCATATAGTTCAAACATGAAACATATAAATACTATATCTTTTCACTTTGTTATCATCAAAACTTAAATATAGGGTACTAGATTCAAACATTGTTCTAACAATCTCCCCCTTTTTGATGATGACAAAAACTAGATATTTTAAATAAGAAATAACGTGAAAAGGTATCTAGGAAATGTTTCAGAGTTAAGAAGTAAAGAGAAATCAGAGTTTAAGAGATACTCCCCCTGAGTTTGTTACTTCCCTTTGATATGCGTGTTCTTCAGGATCAGATCTTTTTCTATCTTTGAGCATCAGATTATAGGTCTTTGACATATCAGAGAGCAGAGCTTCAGAGCTTTTCCTGTCAGAGCTTTGCTTCGGATCAGAGTGTTAGGTCGATCAGAACTTCATATTTGATCAGAGCAACATGAGCTTCTACATTTTGATCAGAGCTTCTAGCTTCTAGTCTTCATAGTGTTTCAGGAGCTTCCTTGTGCTTGTAGACTTTTAAACAAAACAGAAAAACATTTCAAGTAATAGAGTTAGAATGTTTGAGAATTTCTGTCTAGTTAGCCGTTATTGATTTTAAATATCATTCTTGTTCTCCCCCTTTTTGTCAGCAATCAAAAAGTGTTGGTGATGTGCTAAACAATTTAGATCAGAAAAACAAATTATATTAAAATAGTTCATGATCAGAGCAAAATAGCATTACAAAACATAAGCAAAACAATACATTAGAAAATGAAGAAAACATAGAGAATGTCATGCATGAAAAAAAATTTAAGGTTGTGGGGGCATGCGTGAGAACAGGCTTTCCAGCATTGCTTGAATCTTTTCAGAAGTTTCATTCTGCTTCTGAACCATGGTGACAACAGTGTCAATTTTGCTGTCCTGTACATTCATTCTTGCTTCCATCTTCTGATCATTCTCTTCCATCCTCTGCTGGAGACGCAAGTCATTCAGCCTTAATTCTTCCAGAGCCTGCCTGTCCAAGGCAGCTTGAGAACTTTCAGAAGGAGGGAGCTTCTCAGAACTTTCAGCTACATCTTCTGCTGGATTTTCTTCCTGAAGGGTCTTGTCTTCTTCTGATGGTTGCACCTGTGCAGCTTGCTCTTTCTCATACCAGGATTCACTGTCCAGAGGGAGCACAGCTTCTTGAGGCAGCTGACTCTCAACTTCCTTCAGCAGCTTGCTAAAGTTCTGTTGAGCCTGCTCGTAGTTGACGTCCTGCAGCTTGAGTGCTTCAGCACGTACCCATACTCTGAACTGTGACCAGAGCTGATCAGAAGCAGCTGGGTCGATCATCCCCGGACAGACTTGCTTCAAAGAAGCAATCCATTGCAGCATACCTGTTTCAAAATTCAAAATACCAGAGCCAACATCTGGTTGCTTTGGTTTGGGTATGGCAATTTTGTGTCTTAGATCAGCAAGACGTTCAAGACTTGTTAAGTCAATGAAAGTTCTGCTGGGGTTTTCAGCGGATTGGTTTTCAGAGGTTGTTTGTTTTGGAGGAGGGTTATCAGAGTCAGAGGAAGATATTTCTATTGGAGTGGTTGGAGTTTTTGGAGGTGTTGATTCCTCTGAAGATGGCAACTGGGGCCTGACAATAGTGGTTCCACATGGCAACTGGATTGCCAGCGGTGAAGGTTGAGGTGAGTGGGGATCAGAATGATGAGGAGAAGGGGTTTCATAGCGGTGAAACTCTGTTTGTGGTGAAGGTGGATTATTTTCTGGTTGAGGAGGTGGAATCTCTGATTGCTCAGGGATCAGAGGTTCTTCTGTGAGAGGTTGTTGTTGTTGTGGTTCTGATTCTGGTTGTTGTTGTATTTCTGGTTCAGGTTGTGGTTCTGGTTGTGGAGGAGGAATATTTGGTGGTTCAGAATTTGGTTGAGCAGAAGCATGTTCACGCTCAATATCAGCTAGCACTCTATCAAGTGCTGGTGTTGTTGAAACAGTTGGTTGTTTGGTAATTTTGATTCTGGGTCTTCTGAGTAGTAAGGCCTCAGAAGGGTCTTCTGGTATGGTTTCATCAATGGTAGGGATTGGGATTGATATTCTGTGAGAGGTTTTAGGAGGGGCAGCAGATGTTGGAATAGTAGATGAAATTGAAATAGGGGCAGCAGATGAATTACCTCGTTTCTTTGGAGTCTGATGAGATGGTCCTTCTGCTTTCCTCTTTTTTGTCTTCTTCTGAGTCACTTCTGGTTGGACTTGACTCAGATCCTTGATCTTCAGCTTTGAACCTGTATCTTCTTCCTTGTATGAATCTGGATACTTGAGAAACATATCAGGTTGGGATTCCATTTCAGAAAATCTTGGGAAATTACTCAGAGGCACTCTTCTGCTGGAGATGTCAGCAGTTGAAGTGGTTCTGGGTTCCTTCCTAATATTTTCTATCAGCTTCATCTTTTTCAGGTTCTTAGCGTTCAGCGGTTTTCCAACAGTTGGTTCCATAGTGCCCAGCACTTGAGCTTCGCTCAGATAATCTATCAGCTTATTCTCTGTCAGAATATCTGATATGAGCCTTCCAAACGGTATCCAGTCCCTTTTGGTCCTTTCTTCTTCTCTTGTCTCTTTCACACTAGTCTTGAGATGGTTGAACAGGAAGTGTGCCAGATTGATCTTCACCCTCTGATCAATAAAGTAGATCAGAAATTGCTGATCCACGTTTATATAATCAGGAGAGCTTGTTGGCTTCCTGTGATTGAAGCAGCCCAGAACAATCTTGGCCCATACTCTGCAGTGATCCTTCAGATCCTTAATTTTGCTGCTGGGAAATCCAAGAGTGAAAATGCAGTTGGCTACCACACCTATATCAGGGCATCTATCAGCCATGTCCACACAACGGACTCCACCACCACTTTGACCAATTAACCTAGCAATGAGGTCTTCAGAAATTACTATCTTCTTTCCCATGACAGAAGAGATGACTAGATGTTTATGAATCTTGGCGTGAATCCAAAATTCCTTGACAAGCTCTGGGAAAGTTGGTCCAACCAACCTATCGAAATACCTCTCCCACTTTTGAGCCCTAATCTCTTCAGTTAGGTCAAATCCATTTTCCTTCAAACTTTCGAAGTCGACGATTAACTCAGAGAGAACCTCAAGATTCTTTACCGGTGTGAGAAGAGTTCTGGTAGGCACCTGATATTGCTCAGAAGTTTCTTTCTTCTGATTCCCTGCAGAAATGCTGGAGGATGCCATTGTTCTCACACAACAAAGATTTTAGAATGATTTGAGAGAAAAAGGTTTTGAAGGAGATAAACTCAGAAATATGCAGAAAGTTCTTGAGAGATTATGAGAAAGCGTAAAGAGTAAGAATGAAGAATAATGTGCTTAAATAAAGTTTTCAAAAATTATTTTGAAAAGTTAAACGTTTTTAAGAGAGAGAAAAAAAAATAATGATTGCCATTAACAAGCGTGATTACTCTGCATTAAATGCTTGCTGATTTTGGGGGATTTGAGAAAGATACTTAAAAACGGTTACCAGACATGTGTCTCAATGCACCCAATCAGCGCTTTCCTTTCTCAGAGGCGTGCACGCGTTCTGCTTCAGGGATTTGCTGATGATTGGATGACACTTGTTTGATGTAGTGATCAGCACGTCTGTCTTTGAGATTAGACTCTCAGATCTTTAGACTTGCATCTGATACAATCTGCATGTTCTATCTTTCTGAAAGGAGATTGATCAGAAGTTCACAGTAATATAATTACATTCTGAAGATAAATACATGGAATTAAAACATTTTCATTCTGGGCATACTTTCATGCTGAGATGTTTCAGAATGAAATTAAACCTATCTTCTGAAAGGGGTTTAGTAAAGATATCAGCCCATTGATGGTCTGTATCTATAAATTTCAAGTTTAAAATACCTTTCTGAATATAGTCCCTAATGAAATGATGTTTTATTTCTATATGCTTAGCTCTAGAATGTAAAATAGGATTCTTACTTAAGCAAATAGCAGAAGTATTATCACAAAGAATAGGAATGTTACTCTCAAAAATCTGGAAGTCTTCAAGCTGACTTTTCATCCAGAGCATTTGTGTGCTGCATCCTGCTGCTGCTATGTACTCAGCTTCTGCTGTTGACAGAGCAATTGTTGATTGCCTTTTGCTGGACCACGAGATCAGATTTTCTCCCAGAAACTGGCAGCTTCCAGAAGTACTTTTACGTTCCACTCTGTCTCCAGCAAAATCAGCATCACAGTAGCCTACTAAGCTGTAATCACTAGATTTTCTATAAAACAAACCCAGATTAGTAGTACCTTTCAGATACTTGAAAATTCGCTTAACAGCTGTTAAGTGAGATTCTCTAGGATCTGATTGGAATCTAGCACAAATACATACGCTGAATAAAATATCAGGTCTTGAAGCTGTCAGATAAAGGAGAGAACCAATCATACCTCTGTAGACTTTCTGTTCTACGCTTTTGCTTACCTCTTCTCTTTCCAGAATGCACGTGGGATGCATTGGAATCTTTGATGGCTTACATTCTGAGAGGTCAAATTTCTTCAGAAGATCTCTGATGTATTTGCTCTGATGAATGTAAGTTCCCTCTGGAGTTTGATTGATCTGAATTCCTAGAAAGAATTTCAGTTCCCCCATGAGGCTCATCTCAAATTCTGCCTGCATACACTTAGCAAATTTTCTTCCAAGAGAAGGATTAGTAGAACCAAAAATAATATCATCAACATAAATTTGATAGACTAAAATGTCACTCTTAACTGTTTTACAGAATAGAGTAGTGTCCACTTTCCCTCTGGTGAATTCATTTTCAAGCAGAAAGTTACTTAGCCTTTCATACCAAGCTCTGGGAGCTTGTTTCAGACCATACAGTGACTTTTTCAGTTTGAAAACATGTTCTGGATGTTTTGTATTTTCAAAACCTGGGGGTTGGTGAACATAAACTTCTTCTTCTATATAACCATTTAAGAATGCACTTTTGACATCCATCTGATACAGAGTGATGCCTCTATTAACAGCAAATGAAATTAAAAGTCTGATAGATTCTAACCTGGCGACTGGGGCAAAGGTTTCTGTATAGTCTATCCCCTCTTGCTGACTATAACCTTGTGCAACCAGTCGTGCCTTATTTCTGACGACTTCACCTTGTTCATTGAGCTTGTTTCTGAACACCCATCTTGTTCCAATGACGTTGAATCCTTTTGGTCTGGGAACGAGATCCCATACGTCGTTTCTGGTGAATTGATTCAGCTCTTCTTGCATTGCTAGAATCCAGTCATTGTCCAGAAGTGCTTCATCAATAGAAGAAGGTTCAATCAGAGACACAAGTCCCATAAGAGTTTCTTCAGAGTTTCTGAAGCTTGCTCTTGTTCTGATTGGATCTTCCTTTCTTCCTAGAATAGTTTCTTCTGGGTGATCCAAACTGCTTCTGGGTAATCTCTTCTGAGGTTGATCAACAGCAGTTGTAGGATTTCTAGCATTGCTTCTTTCAGACGTTGAAGGAATGTCTGTGTTGAGAGCTTTTGATGACTTGTCTTCAGAACCTGCAAATTCAATTTCTATACCTGCAAGATTTTCATTCTGCTTTGACTTTTCAGAGTCAAGCTTGTCATCAAAACGAACACTGATTGATTCTTCCACAATCTGTGTTTCTGTATTGTATACTATGTACCCTCTTGAGCGTTCAGAGTATCCTAACATAATACACTTCTGTGCCTTAGAATCAAACTTGTTCAAATAATTCTTTGTATTTAACATAAAGCAAGTACATCCAAATGGATGAAAATACGAAATGTTGGGCTTTCTGTTCTTCCACAATTCATATGGAGTCTTTTCCAGAATAGGTCTTATTGAGATTCTATTCTGAATGTAGCACGCTGTGTTTATTGCCTCTGCCCAGAAAGTCTTAGCAACGTTTGTCTCGTTGATCATGGTTCTGGCCATTTCTTGCAATGTTCTGTTCTTTCGTTCTACAACTCCATTTTGTTGGGGAGTTCTAGGACAAGAGAAATCATGCAGAATGCCTTTGTCATTAAAGAATGACTCAAAATCTTTATTTTCAAATTCTCCACCATGATCACTTCTGACTTTAACGATTCTAAGATCTTTTTCATTCTGAACTTGGTTACAGAAGGTAACAAACACAGAGTGTGACTCGTCCTTGTGTCTTAAGAACTTTACCCATGTCCATCTGCTATAGTCATCTACGATTACTAACCCATACTTCTTGCCACTGACTGAAGCAGTTTTAACTGGTCCAAATAAGTCAATGTGCAGAAGTTCTAATGGCTTAGAGGTAGAAACAACATTTTTGGATTTAAAAGAAGGTTTTGCAAATTTTCCTTTCTGACATGCTTCACACAGAGCATCTGAATTGAACTTCAAATTTGGAAGTCCTCTGACCAGATTGAGTTTGTTAATCTGAGATATTCTTCTCATACTAACATGCCCCAATCTTCTGTGCCAGATCCACTGCTCGTTGTTAACAGACAGAAGACATTTTACGTTCTGACTCTTTAGTTCAGAAAGTTTGATTTTGTAAATGTTGTTTTTCCTCTTTCCATTAAACAGGATAGTCCCATCTTTCTGACTAACAGCTTTACATGATTTTTGATTAAAGATTATATCATAACCGTTATCACTTAATTGACTTATGGATAACAGGTTATGCATCAATCCATCTACTAGCAGAACATTATTAATAGAGGGAAGATTTCTGTTACCTACAGTTCCAGAGCCAATAATCTTTCCCCTCTGATTGCCTCCAAAGCCAACGTGGCCTCCAGGCTTAAGTTCCAGGCTTTGGAACATATGCCTTCTTCCCGTCATGTGTCGTGAGCAGCCAGAGTCCAGGTACCATGACTGGTGTTTCTGACTTGCTGCTAAAGATATCTGCAACATGTATTATTTTATCCTTAGGTACCCAGATCTTCTTGGGTCCTGATTTGTTAGTTTTACCAAAACTCTGGTTGAATTTTGGTTTCACAGAGTGCGTACTACTAGTATATTTGATGTCATGTGTGTGACCATACACAAAGTGTGAATTTAAAGGAGTGGGTTTAATGGTTAAATCCATGACATTTTTAGGTGTAGGAGCCTTACCTAGGTATCCTATTCCTTTCCTGCCGTTTCTGCTAACTCCATAGATCATTGAAGCCATTCTGCTTCTATCTATGCTTTTAGCAAGGAACTTCTGGAAACTGTGATCATACTCCTTGATGATCTCATCAGCGTTGCTGGGAGTTTCAGAAATTGGTTCCTTCTGAGAGTTTTGTAAAGAGTTTTCTAATTTTAAAATTTTATCTCTCAGCTCAGAGTTTTCCAATTTGAGACTCTCAGACTTATTAGAGTCAGATTCAAGAGTCCTTTTCAGGTCTCTGAATTTAGCTCTAATCTGCTGATAACGTTCCAGAATTTCATTGAGGCTTTCAGCAAGTTCAGCCTTTGTAAAATTAACAGCGAAGTTAGGGAATACCTCTTCTGTGTCTGATTCTGAGTCTGATTCAGAAGCTTCACTGTCATCTGGAATGTTAGCCATGAGCGCTATGTTTGCCCTTTCATCATCTGATTCTGAGTCAGCTTCAGACGAGTCAGAGTCATCCCATGTGGCCATGAGACTTTTCTTCTTCTCTCTTCCAAACTTCTTTTTGGGCTTTTCCCTCTGAAGCTTTGGGCAGTCACTCTTGTAGTGTCCTTGCTCATTGCACTCGTAGCAGATGATGTCTTTTGTGTTTGGCTTCTTGCTACCAGAGGAGCCTTCAGATCTTCTGTATCCAGAGGAAGAATCTGTCCTTCTGTATCTGGAAGAAGACTCGTTCTGATCAGATCTTCTGGGATTCCTGAACTTCCTTTGTCTTTGCTTCCACAGTTGATTTACTCTTCTGGAGAGAAGGGAAAGTTCGTCTTCTTCTGATGAGGATCCATCAGATGTTTCTTCAACTGCCTGCAAAACTTTAGATTCAGATTTTCTGTTAGATTTTAAAGCTAAAGGCTTACCTTGCTTCTGAGGCTCATCAGCTTCTAGCTCTATCTCATGACTTCTGAGGGAGCTTATAAGTTCCTCCAGAGTGATTTTGTTGAGATCTTTCGCTAGCTTCAGAGCAGTAACCATAGGCCTCCACTGCTTGGGTAAGCTTCTGATTATCTTCTTGACATGGTCAGCAGTAGAGTACCCTTTGTCCAGAACTTTGAGACCAGCTACCAGAATCTGGAATCTAGAGAACATAGTTTCAATGGATTCAGATTCTTCCATTTTAAACGCCTCATACTTCTGAATGAGCGCCAGAGCTTTTGTTTCTTTGACTTGAACGTTGCCCTCATGCGTCATTCTGAGAGAATCAAAGATGTTCTTAGTTGTGTCTCTGTTGGAGATCTTTTCATACTCAGTATAGGAGATGGCACTGAGGAGGATGGTTCTGGCCTTATGGTGATTCTTGAAATCACGCTTTTGTTGATCAGTCATTGATTTTCTTTCAATCTTCTGACCAGTTGCATTCACAGGGTGCGTGTATCCATCTGTCACCATATCCCACAGATCAGCATCATGTGCTAGAAAGAAGCTTTCAATTCTGTCTTTCCAGTAATCAAAGTTTTCTCCATCAAAGACTGGAGGTTTGCCGCTGAATCTGTCTCTATCCTCATTGTTGTCATTGCTGAAATGAGAGTTGTTTCCTGCCATTGTGTTTTTCTGACGCTGGATCTTGTACTGACACGGTTAAGTGTTTTAGCTCAGAACCAGGCGCTCTGATGCCAATTGAAGGGGTGAAAAACACAAGAAGGGGGGGTTGAATTGTAAAACTGGAATCTTAAAACAATTGACAAGATATTTTTATCCTGGTTCGTTTGATCTCAAACTACTCCAGTCCACCCGTCAAGGTGATTTCGCCTCTCTCCAACGAGGTCTTAATTCACTATATTCAACTGAATACAAATCTTCTTTAACAACTGCTAAAGCCTTCTTGATTCAAACCACAATCCGGTTTGTCAAGGCAACACTTTCTTACAAAGGTATAAAACAAATGTGTGTGAATGTTTTCTACAAAACTTTATCACAACTGTGATGTATACACAAATTAAGCTTAGAAACTTAGATTGCTAAACACTAATGAAGTATCAGAGTTTGTTGGTTTAGCAAAACTGGTAGATGAAGATTATTGTTCAGCTTTGTGCGTGTAGAGAGTTTGGAAGCATTAGCCATGATAATCTTCGAAGCCTTGTTTATATAGCACTTGAGAAGATGAACGTTGAATGCAATATTCTTGATTCAATGCTAATAACAAGCTTTCCTTTTTTAGCAGATCTTGTCTAGAATGATGCCGTTGGAATTAATTAGCGTTCAATGCACAGTACCGTTGCTTCTTCAATGCACGTTCTGGCTTGGCTCATTCTGATTCTGCTTCGCTGCTGATGAACTATTGTTTCTGTATCAGAGTGTTTACGCGCAGTTCTGTTCATCAAGCTTCAGCATGTGCGTGAGTTGATCATCTGATCTTCACGTTCTGATTCAGCAACTTCTGATGCTGGTGTATCAAATCAAGTTCTGATGCTGAATAAGTGATCTTGCTTATTTTAATCAGCGTATCTGCAAGTCAGAGCATAGTAATTTTAGGCAGCATATAGTTCAAACATGAAACATATAAATACTATATCTTTTCACTTTGTTATCATCAAAACTTAAATATAGGGTACTAGATTCAAACATTGTTCTAACACTTGTCGCAGATCTTGCCGCAACTGCTATCGACCAACTTGGTAACCGTCAGAGAAGCTCCGAAGGTGGTAAATACAACCTCTCCGAAGTACAATCCCAACGCCCGCTGTGCTTATCACTCTGATAGCCCGGGGCATTCTACTGATGATTGCTGGGCCCTGAGGAATAAGGTCCAAGACCTTATCGATGCCAAGGAAATACAGTTTGAGGCGCCCGAAAGGCCCAACGTTGTGACTGCTCCTATGCCCCAGCATGGAGTAAATGCTATTGAGGAAGACCTGTATGTAGTCTCGGTGGATGAGATTGTTACTCCTTTGTTGACTGTCAAGAGGAACCTATTGCTAGCCGGTTTATTTCCGGGTTGTAGCAAGGGTTGCCTTCTATGTGCTGTTTCACCTACTGGTTGTCCATTGCTGAAGTCAGGTGTCCAAAACCTGATGGATAGCAAAGAGATCTTGTTCAAGAAGACCGTTGTTCCTATTGTTCCTACCGAAGAAGTATCTGTTGTCACCATCTTCAACAATCCTACCAAGGCTCCCCCGAGGAAGCCCATCAAAATCATGTCTGTTGCACCTATTATCATTACTGTTCCGGGGCCCCTCCCCTATAAATCTGACAAGGTTGTCCCATGTCACTATGGGGCAGATGTGTATGTGCTCGGAGTAAAGCAGGATTTCAACACTGGTACCGGTATCAGTAACATCACCGGTCCCGCTAAAGTTACTCGCAGTGGCAGGCTCTTCTCGCCCAACATTGCGCCACCAGTTATCCGAAGACCTCTTATCATCACACCTACAAGTGCGCCTGTTTCCCCTCCTGATCAAGTTTCTACCCATGCTGCCGAGTCATCTAACACTCAGGGAAAAGGGATTGCTGATATGCCTGCCCAGATGGAGGCACCTAAGACCGTTAATATTGAAGCTTCACAGCAAGAGATGGAAGAAATCCTTAAGATCATCAAGAAGAGCAATTTCAACGTCGTTGAACAGCTGGGGCATACCCCCTCTAAAATCTCTATGCTATCATTGCTGTTGTGCTCAGAGGCCCACGCCAAGGCCCTGATTTCCTTCCTAAAGACGGCCCATGTGCCACAAGACACGTCGGCTGATCAATTTACTGATTGTGTGGCCAACTTGACCGCTGACAATGGGTTGGGTTTCTCTGATGCTGATCGACCGCTAAGGGAAAAAACCATAATGATGCCCTGCATGTCTCCATTGAATGCAGGGGAACTACTCTTGCACACGTGTTGGTAGACACCGGTTCTTCACTGAACGTACTGCCTAAGAAGGCCTTAGACAAGTTGGATTGTGAGGGTTTGGAGTTGAAGCCTAGTAACATCGTAGTCCGAGCCTTTGACGGGTCGAAGAGGATGGTACATGGTGAAGTAGATATTCTGATCCGGGTTGGTTCCCAAGTCTTTGATTCAATGTTCTATGTGATGGACATCCGTCCATCCTATTCTTGTTTGCTGGGTCGTCCTTGGATTCACAAGGCTGGGGCTGTGACCTCCACTCTACACCAGAAGCTTAAATACCCTGTCAGAGGGAAGATTGTTACAGTGTAGGGGGGGAAGAATACATGGTTAGTCATCTTAACTCATTCCGGTATATAGAGATGGACGGGGAGTTCATTGAGACCCCCTTTCAACATTTTGAAGAGGTACCTCCAACATTGGCGTCAGCTGAGACAGTGTTTGAAGAAAACTCTCCTTTGAAGATGGCTTCCTTGAAAGACGCTCGGGCTGTGATTGAAAAAGGTGAGTGCGCAAACTGGGGCAGGCTCCCTGATTTTACTCCAAAGACTGACAAGTTTGGGCTGGGTTTCACTGCAGAGGCTCAGAGGGCTGTACGCAAAGCAAGGATCAGAAGACCTCCCGTGTTCATCACTAACCCGGGAGTGAAAGCTATTGAAGGCGATGCGGAGGAATCTGAGTTTGATAGCTGGATCTACCCGACGACCGACGGTGGACTGAATAATTGGACTGCAAAAGACTACATACCTGTTACTTTTGTTACTCAGTAATGAACTCCTTTGTTTTTAATTTGTAACGAACAATAATGTGAAACTTTATGGCCCGGTGTCTTACCCGGGGCACCGTTGGCTTCATTTGTGAGGGCTTATTACTTGTCATTTCCATATATCATGAATAAAAACATTGGACGTTTTTCGCATTTCAAATCTTGTGCTCCCTTTCTTTCTTTCTTTATATATTGCAAAACAACTATATTTACACACACTCACTTATACAGGTTTCAATTCACTCTGGATCTCACTGGTAACGACTCTGCTATTGCCAGTTATGACTTCGAAAATCCGATCAACTTAGCCGAAGACGAAGGTGAAGATGATTGCGAAGTGCCTGGTGAGCTTGCAAGACTGTTACTCCAGGAAGAGAGGGCCATTCAGCCACATGAAGAGCCAGTGGAAACGGTAAATCTGGGTACTGAAACAGACAGAAAGGAAGTCAAGATCGGTGCCAATCTGGAGCTCAGCGTGAAACAACGGTTGATTCAGATGTTGCATGATTATGTGGAAATCTTCGCCTGGTCCTACGAAGACATGCTTGGGTTGGATACCGACATTGTAGTTCATCACCTGCCTACCAAGGAAGACTTCCCTCCGGTAAAGCAGAAGGTCCGCCGTATGCGTCCAGAGATGTCCGAGAAGATCAAAGCTGAGGTTATGAAGCAATTTGATGTCGGGTTTCTAGCAGTGACTTCTTACCCTCAGTGGGTTGCCAACGTGGTGCCGGTGCCGAAGAAAGATGGCAAGGTCCGAATGTGTGTTGACTACAGGGATTTGAACAGGGTGAGCCCCAAGGATGATTTCCCTCTACCTCACATCGACGTTCTGGTTGACAATACTGCTCAACACAAAGTGTTCTCCTTCATGGATGGTTTTTCAGGTTATAATCAGATTAAAATGGCTCCTGAAGATATGGAAAAGACCACCTTTGTTACTCAGTGGGGCACCTTCTGCTACAAGGTCATGCCATTTGGGTTGAAAAATGCTGGGGCAACCTACCAACGTGCCATGGTTGCTTTATTTCATGACATGATCCACCATGAGATTGAAGTATACGTCGATGATATGATTGCAAGGTCTCAAACTGAGGAGGAACATCTTGACCATCTGCAGAAGCTGTTTGACCGTCTGAAGTTGTACAAGCTGAGGTTGAATCCAAACAAATGCACCTTCGGGGTAAGATCTGGAAAGTTGCTAGGTTTCATCGTAAGCGACAAAGGTATTCAAGTGGACCCTGCCAAGGTTAAAGCCATACAAGAGATGCCAGTTCCCAAGACAGAGAAAGAAGTCAGAGGCTTTCTAGGACGTCTGAATTATATTGCCCGATTCATCTCGCACCTAACTGCTACCTGTGAACCAATCTTCAAGCTGTTGAAGAAAGATCAGGTAGTACGTTGGAATGATGAATGTCAGGCCGCTTTCGACATAATCAAAGAGTATCTCCAAGAACCACCCATTCTTATGCCACCGGTTGAAGGGAGACCTCTAATACTATACTTGACGGTACTTGACAGCTCAATGGGGTGTGTGCTGGGGCAGCATGACGAGTCTAGCCGAAAAGAGCACGCCATTTATTACCTTAGCAAAAAGTTTACCGACTGTGAGACCCGATACTCACTGCTCGAGAAAACTTGTTGCGCTTTGGTATGGGCTGCTCGCCGGCTGAGACAGTATATGCTGACTCACACTACTCTGTTGATTTCAAAAATGGATCCGATCAAGTACATATTCGAAAAGCCTGCTCTGTCTGGAAGAATAGCAAGATGGCAAATGATCTTGACAGAATACGACATCCAGTACACGACTCAGAAAGCAATCAAAGGAAGTGTATTGGCAGACCATTTGGCACACCAGGCAGTGGACGACTACCAGTCAATGAACTTTGAGTTTCCAGACGAGAACATCATGGTAGTGACTGATTGTGAAGTACCTGGACCGGATGAAGGACCTGAGGAAGGATCTCGATGGTCTATGCACTTTGACGGAGCCTCCAACGCTTTGGGTAACAGTATCGGCGCTGTGATCATATCCCCAAAAGGCACTCATACTCCACTTACTGCCCGGCTATGTTTCAACTGCACCAACAACATGGCGGAGTATGAGGCATGCATCATGGGTCTGCAAGCTGCAATTGACTTAAGGATCAAGTTTCTGAGTGTCTTCGGAGATTCCGCTCTCGTGATCAATCAGATCAAATGCGAGTGGGATACGAAACACCCAAACCTTATTCCTTACAAAGAGTGTGTGTTGACGTTGATCCCCCATTTCTCAGAGATAACTTTTGAACACTTCCCAAGAGAGGAGAATCAGTTGGCGGACACGCTGGCTACGATGTCTTCTATGTTCAAAGTCAAATGGGACAACGAGGCTCCCCGAATCATTATCTGGAAACTGGACGAACCTGCATATTGTTGTGATCTTGAAGCTGGAGAGGTAACTGAAAAACCCTGGTATCATGAGGTGAAGAGGTATCTGGAAGCTCAAGAATACCCCGACGGTGCATCTGTCAACGACAAGAAGTTTCTGAGAAGATTCGCTGCAAAGTTCTTCCTCAGGAACGGCATTCTCTACAAGCGGAACCATGATTCAACCTTACTGCGTTGTGTGGATAAGACTGAAGCAGAAAGAATCATGGCAGAGCTGCATGAAGATACCTTCGGAACGCATTCCAGTGGACACACCATGGCAAAGAAAATCCTTCGGGCAGGATATTTCTGGTCCACAATGGAAGCCGACTGTTACCAACATTCTCGGACATGTCATAAGTGCCAGATTTATGCAGATAAGGTGCACGTTCCTCCAGTCCCTATGAATGTCTTGACGGCACCTTGGCCTTTCGCAATGTGGGGCATTGATATGATCGGCGAGATTAAACCTACAGCATCCAACGGGCATCGCTTCATCCTGGTAGCAATTGATTACTTTACAAAGTGGGTTGAAGCAGCTTCCTATGCTACGGTGACCAAGAACGTCGTGGCACAGTTCATTCGGCATAACCTGATCTGTCGATACGGCGTCTCAGAAAGGATCATTACAGACAATGGTACCAATCTTAACAACAAGATGATCACTGAGCTCTGCGGGCAATTCAAGATACAGCACCACAACTCTTCTCCTTACTGACCGAAGATGAATGGGGTTGTAGAAGCAGCAAATAAAAATATCAAGAAGATTGTGCAGAAGATGACAGTGACCTATAAAGATTGGCACGAGATGTTACCGTTTGCTCTTCACGGGTACCGTACCTCAGCAAGAACATCAACCGGGGCAACTCCCTTTTCCTTGGTCTACGGCATGGAGGAAGTCTTGCCGATTGAAGTCCAGATACCCTCTCTCCGGATAATGAAGGATGCAGGCTTGAGCGAAGATGACTGGATCCAGACTCGACTTGATCAGTTAAACCTAATTAACGAAAAGAGACTCACTGCTATTTGTCATGGTCAAACGTATCAAAAACGGATGATCAGGGCATTTAACAAGAAAGTCAGACCACAAGAGTATCAAGTTGGGGACCTGGTAATCAAGCGCATCATTCTTCCTCAAAGTGATCCCAGGGGCAAATGGACCCCCACATACGAAGGGCCATTTGTGGTTAAACATGTGTTCTCAGGAGGAGCCATGATTCTAACCAACATGGATGGTGACGACCTTCCTCACCCCGCCAATGCAGACATAGTAAAAAGATACTACGCATGATAAAAGACCCGCTAGGTTGACATACCTAGGCAAAAATTAGGGCTTCCCGGCGAACCAAAAGGGTTCGGGCAAAAATAAGGGATGAAATGAAAAAATTTGTACACCCGGCAAGTCGAAAACCTGAAAAGGCGGCTTGGGCAAAAATGGGTATCCCGGTGGACTGAAAACCCGAAAGGGCGGTCCAGGCAAAAGTTAGGGATAAGCATAATACTATGTCTCATTGAATCACCTTGCACCCAGAATCCGGTATCAACATCAGGTTCTGACGGCATCGATCAATCAACTTCATCTTCAACTAAGCAGCAAAGTGATGAGACGCTCGAAGATATAAAGGCGATAGCAGAGTTGGAACCCAGTGGGATTACTCTTTTCACACAGCTGTTTTGTTTTCTTTGTACAAATTGTATACACTCTGTTGTTCGGCGGTGTTCTCTTACTAGGACGTCAGCCTCTTGTACATAAACGCCTATTTACAGGCAAATTCAAAAATCAATACAAATTCACTTTTCAGACCAATTGCCAATTGTTTTTTTCCTTTTTTCTGTTTTGTTTTGTAAAGAACGTCCAATGTTCAATTGTGATATATGCATTTGACACTAATTGCTAACTCATAAATATTTTCATACGAAACAAAGGATTAATTACAGGTAACATCAGAAACAGGGGTAATAATGAGTTGTCTAAGCAATCTAATTGCTCTGTCCATCAAGGTACCAAGGTAAGTTCGGCTGAAGAATGTAACCCAGATACCTTCACTCCCCTCCGAGTAAGATAAGGTTCAGAAATACTCTCCCCAAGCAGAGTTGGTCTCCCATCAACCCTAACAAGGCACCGTATCTCCAGCAAGTCCGCAACACTCTCCCCGAGCAGAGTTAGCCTACAGTCGGCCTTAAGGAAGTTGGGTACCTCAAGAAGATCTCAATATTCCCCAGCGGAGTATGCATACATTCCTAGCAAGCATCCCCGACAATCTTGATTTAAGATTGTTCCCCGGCGGAATACCGGACATCCAGTGGAGCCATTCCTCAGTCTAATTTGAAAAGTTTCCCCAGGAGAACTCAGTCAATCTCCCCAATAGATTCAGGAAGCTTATCCCCAGTAGATTCTGGAAGCTTATCACCTGCAGAGTACGAACGCGCCTCCCCGGTTTTATGCAAAGGTTATTTCCCCACCAGGATATAACTGGGTTATCCTCAGCCAATTGCCACGGAAAGATCGTCCCCGGCGAAGTCTTCCTATCCCCAGCGGAGTTCATCAAATCTTCCAACAGAGCTCAACGATGGTGTCCCCAGCGGAGTTATCATCAACATCTCAGCAAAATACCTCTTCTCCCACAGAGTAATTCCCCGCAGAGTAATCTCTCCAACAAAGTTTATTCCCCAACGAAGTCATCTTCTCCTACCGGTTTATGCTTGCAACCATCATCCCCAGCGGAAACAAAAAGCTCTACTCTTCAACATCAGCCCAGGATTTGACTTCCCGGCACCCATCAAGGATTTACTTTCCTAGACAAAAAATACCTTCATAAACATCACATCTTCATACATTATAGCATGCACATACGCATCATGAATATACAATCTTATTTATTTTGAGAACATCACGCGTTTCATACATCATGACATCGCATACAACTAACGTTTTGTATTTTCAGGACAAAGGTCAATACAAAGATGATTACTATCAACTGTCGCAACTCCAGATTCGATACCTGTATCTAGCCAGGGCATATCTGTGAGTGATTACCTGTGGATTCGACGCCTGTATCTAGCCAGGGCATATATGCATTCCGGACTCGATTCCTGTATCCAGCCAGGGCACGTCTGAAGAGTTTGAAGATTTGATTCCTGTAACCAGCCAGGGAATATCTGTTGACGACTAATTCCATATTCGATTCCTGTATCCAGCCAGGGCACGTCTGAAGAGTTTGAAGATTCGATTCCTGTATCCAGCCAGGGCATATCTGTTGACGACTATTTCCGGACTCGATTCCTGTATCCAGCCAGGGCACGTCTGAAGAGTTTGAAGATTCGATTCCTGTAACCAGCCAGGGAATATCTGTTGACGACTATTTCCGGACTCGATTCCTGTATCCAGCCAGGGCACGCCTGAAGAGTTTGAAGATTCGATTCCTGTAACCAGCCAGGGAATATCTGTTGACGACTATTTCTAGATTCGATTCCTGTATCCAGCCAGGGCACGTCTGAAGAGTTTGAAGATTCGATTCCTGTAACCAGCCAGGGAATATCTGTTGACGACTATTTCTGGACTCGATTCCTGTATCTATCCAGGGCACGTCTGAAGAGTTTGAAGATTCGATTCCTGTAACCAGCCAGGGCATATCTGTTGACGATTAATTCCAGATTCGATTCCTGTATCTAGCCAGGGCACATCTGTGAGTAGCTAATTGTAGACTCGATACCTGTATCCAACCAGGGCATATCTACATAAAGAGTTTAGATATTCGATACCTATATCCAGCCAGGGCACATCTATATAAAGAGTTTAAAGATCAACCCCTGTAACAGGCCAGGTAATTATCTTTCTTTCTCAGGTATGCAAGTTCTCGCTAAGGAATCTCTTATGCGATTGACACCTAGATGGCATCTATAAACCCATCCTCCTATCCATCATCTCTCCAAATGGCATCTGTAAGCCCATTCCCTACATCACACTGCTGATATTCTACTATGCGAGTGCAAATTTCTGGGCACTCTAGTGTTCAATCATCTTCCACCTTCGGATTACGAAAAGCACGCCAGCCAATCTACATCCTCAGGTCTAAGAAGATTGAACAGGGGCAACTGTTGTACCCCAAAATTTTCCCTCCCATATTCTGCATGATTTGGCAAGATCAAGCTTTAAAATCCCTCAAGGGTTGCACAGTCCAATTGCCTCCTAACACAGTCAAAATTAGGGTTTTGGTTCTTGCAAAGAAATTGAGGTTTTCAAGGGTCCAATCAAGTCCCATATGCCTATATACATTGTCAAGCATCCATATGTCAAGTTTCAAGACTCACAGCATCAAATTGCACAGTCAAAAACCCTAATTGCTCCACAGTCAACTGCAGGGGCAAAATGGTCATTTGACAGTCAAAAGTCAAAAAAAATTATCAACATCTTATCTTGAAGCCACAATCATCATTTGATCAATTCTTGATCATGATTCCACAAGCATGGCTCAAAAAGTCTCAAGATGCAAAAGTTTCTATTTTTGGACAGCTGAAAAGTCAATTGCAAATTGACCAAGGCATAACTTCTTCATGGTTTATCAGAAAAATCCCATCCAAAGCTCATTTTGAAGGGGATGACATTTCCTACAACTCATATTCACACTCCAAGTCCAAGAAATGCTCTCACAAAAAGTTATCAATTTCAACATTATAGGTCATTTTTAAAAGTCAGCAAAAAGGCACTTTAAGTCAAAGACCATAACTTTAGATTGGTAAATCAAAATTAAATGGGACCAAAGGCATTGGTTATAGGACTTCAAGACCTTTCTAAAATGTCCAAGAACATGTTCATAGCTTCAAAATTGAGCAAGATATGCATTGGAGAAGTTGGGAAATTTTTGGGAATTTTCAAAAGTCAACTTTGCCTAAAACACTTCAATTTTGCTAATGGGCCTCAAATTCTTTCTTGAATCAGTACCCAAGGCCTATGCACGACCCATTGAGATTAATTTGATTTATTTTCTTATTTTTAATTAATTAATTGAATTTATACTAACATTAATTCATTTAATTGGTTTTAATTATAGGAAAATTCAAAGATATGCTTTTTAGATCTTTTTGTGCAGCAAATATGACTAGGGCAAGCTGGATACTCGTTTCTTAATAAACAAGGCAAAAAAAATCCATGATTGGCAAGGTTTCATGAAAGAAAAGATTGAAAAAGATATTATTAGGAAATCAAATATTCAAGTCATAATGCCATGGACTTTTGGGCTTATTCTTGACCTAATTCACATCACATACATATGCTGAGTGAAACCCTAAAGCAGGACACACGTGAAAGCTGCTAATACTCCATAGCCAAATTGCAAAAAACTCAAGAGAAGTGTGAAACTGATTTCCTACTTGCAGCGCGTTTCAAAGCCTAAAAAGGATTCAATCACCTTGCCTGAGTCTCCAGGAGTCTATTGGCATCAAGAACCAGTCCAAACACGCAAAGAATCAAAGACAATAAGCCACACGGTTTGCCTTATTCTTTAAATCTGCATATCATGTTTCACGTGCTTTTAATCCATTTTTTTATTGGTGTGTGTTGTTAGGGGCCTTCTGAAGCTATTGAGATAGTTTAATTGAACTAACGCTGCCTGAATCAAGATCCACCATGAACGAAATCTAGGGTTTCTGAAGCTTGCAATTAGGGCTTTAGGCATAAGGAAAAATTGGACCATGTCATGACTATGGTTGAATTCGTCAAGGCCAGACGAATTCAACCAAACCCTCGCGCTCAA
Source organism: Vicia faba (assembly GCA_948472305.1). Classification (NCBI taxonomy): domain Eukaryota; kingdom Viridiplantae; phylum Streptophyta; class Magnoliopsida; order Fabales; family Fabaceae; genus Vicia; species Vicia faba. The sequence continues at coordinate 105,286,699 of OX451740.1, read as the reverse complement.
TTTATGTGATCCATAGGGCTATTCGCTATTCTTGGGACTTTTACTTTGTGGGGGTTTAAAACCCCCGCTATCTTGTTTATGTTTACAGGTAAAAACGAAGAAGACAATAGGTGGCAGCCTGTGGTTGGAAGATTCAAATTCAGCGCGCGTTATTTTGATTTCACGTCATAATATTTGTTTTCTTATATAATATTCATCACCCAGTATATTAACAAAAGCACGCATTTGGCTTGGTGGTAGATGACTTGTCCAATGATCACTGGGACCTGGGTTCGATTCCCAGGTTCCCCCACATAATTGATATTTTTTGTTCTAACGTATTCTAATGCAGCGCCTCATCCAACGTTCTACCATGAGCCTCACGCGTTAGCCTGCCAAGTGGCCTTGATCCATAATCTGAAGGCCAGGAGGTGATGAACACTCTATGCCTTGGTCAATGAACGTACACACGATCAGGAAAGTCAACTGGGCTCTATGCTTCTTGGGCCTGAATTCCAGCAATGCACCTCTACTTTGGGCCAGACACCCCTTGGTTTGCATGTTTTAAGTTTTATTTTCTTTTCTAATTCTTTTAATTCTTATTTTTATTAATTCACCAATAGTTTTTCCTAATAAAAATCAGAAACTCAAAAATGTTTTTTTTAATTATTTATTAAATTTGCCATTAATATATTTTTGTAAATAAATAACTAACAATTACCTTAGTTTAATTTAGGTTTATATTTTAATCTTTTTCTTAATAAATAAAAACTACATAGAATTAGGTTTTGACATTTTTTATCTTTTTCTTAATTAATTATTATTATCATTATTTATTATTATTATTAATTACTATTATTTTTGTAAATAAACATGTAAATTAATTAATTAGTTTAAATTAGGTCAACTTCGACATTTTCATTAATAACCAAAATAAACATAGAACTAGGGTTTTCTTTAATTCTTTTTTCTTATTTTCATTAAATACAAAAAACATAAAAAAAACACTTTCTTTTCTTTAATTAAATAATTAATTAGGCTTTAATTTAATTTAATTTCTCAAAAGGGTCCAACACCCTCGGACGTTCCCGGTTTAATTCTTTTCGCGCATTATTTTCTTATTGATTATTATGTAACTGTTCAAGGATGTAATAGTAATTAGGTTCATTTTTTACTTTCCGCATCTTTATCAAAAACGGGTCTTTGTATTTTGGCGATGTATAGACCCGTGCCTTGTAATAGCGTAGCTTTTACCTTTCCGTATTTTAATTTTCCTCACTCCTAAATTCTAAATTGCATGAAAGAATGTATGGTAATTAAGAACAACGCGTAGCTCACAATCCCATGATCAAAGATAAAACATAACATGAAAATAACACACAACGCACACACCACTTCTAGGGTACGCCTCACTCGTTGCCTTCGAAACGTGGTCGTCAAGTATAGGACGTTTTAGCGGTCGCTCTTATGTCCGAGATTCAGTTGCCTCGAAACAGTTGCCTCGAAACGGTTGCCTCAGATTAAAAAGGATCTAGGACATTAGGGTTACTTATAAGGTGTCCTAACTGTTGCTTCGGTGACCACACTGTCCCTAAAATCGAATTGACCCGAACACCTCCAACGGTGGTGCTACCTACCTCTCAATGGTGGGATGGCACTACCTTAAGGACTTTTACACAGCCTAATTCCTTAGGGTAGGTAGATGACTCATGGGTACTTTCTCTCTAAAAAACAAATCAAAAATCTTTTCACACTGACACTTTCAAAAGCTTTCAAAACAAAATTTTCAAACACTCTTGAGGACAGATACAAGAGTTATTCAGAAATCTTTCAAAGAAACTTTTTAAAACCCACTCACATTTTGAAAAGCAAACAAATTTTTGAAAACATAGTGAGCAAGTACCTAAGAGCCCGTGGATAACCACGGATAGAAAGGGTGCTAACACCTTCCCTTTCTATAAATCTACCTCCCGAACCGAGAAACGTTCTCATTAGGAATTTTGATGTGCTTTTGTCCTATCCATGTTGGAGAAAATAAAAGACGGTGGCGACTCTTGCTTACCGCGACATACGCGATCCAGCTTTAAAACAGTCAGTTCTATTTCCACCGATCACACCCGATAACAGAGAGAATTCACCACTGGCCAAAAGAGTTCACATCTCAGAATAAATAACAACAGATCATTGATACCAATGGGGAGAGTTTAAAAAATATCAGAAAAACTGCGCGTCACAGAAAATCCCTAAGCCATCATCATCGTTCTGACAAAAAAAATACAACAACCTGAATCATCACCCTTTTCTATAAAAAAAACTATCACAAAGTCTTTCAAAAAAAGCTATCAAGCCATCAAAACCAAAAACCGTGCAAACATCAAAACCAAAAGATGTGAAAACAGCCAAACCCTAAGGAGTATCATCATTTTCAAAAAAACCAAATTGTTGTACCCAAAATTTGCCCTCTCATTTATCAAGATTTTTCTCACAAGACTTCTTGGACTCAAGACAAGATTAGGGTTTGGTCAGCTCAAGACATCACCTTGCACTGATAACCCAAAATTAGGGTTTGAGTTTGCACAAGGATTTTTGGACCATCAATGCTTCATGTGACTTTCATACACCATTTTGGACCCCTAAGATTGCTCATTGTAAGTTTCAAGCCTTGAACCACATTTTTGATCAGTCAATTGGACAGTTGACCTAAAAATCAGCTGTATTGGGAAAAAAGTCAACCATGTCCAATTTACAGTCAAACTTCATAATGTTTTATCCACAACAACATTTTAGACTCATATGTATCATTTTATCAAGTTTGGACCATAACTCCTCAAGAGATTTGATCAAATCATCAAAAAGGCAAAATGGTCAAAATTAGGGTTTTGACTGAGAAAGGGCAATTTCTGATTTTTAACCTAGCCAATGACCAATTGAGTTCAAACATGATTTCAAGGATCCAATGGCATCACCTTGACCTAATCACATAGTTCAAAAGATCTCAAGTTCATTGGATTGACAGATGAATTTTCCAGTCAACTGATCAAAAGTCAATTGTACACTAAAAAGTCAAACTTTGACTTTTTGGTCAAAATCAAGTGCCAAGGGTCATAATTCATCAAGGTATGTCAAAATGTTAAACTTGTTGACCAAGAAAACCAATTTTGAAAATTAGGGTTTTGAATTTGAAAATTTTCATAACTTAGAATTTTTCTAAGTATGGAAATTTTCTTATTTTTTCCCAACTTTTCACCACATTTTCACCATGATGCATTTTGATTCAAAGAAAACTTACAACATGAAAGTTGTAGTCCTCCATGAAATCTACAACTTTTATTCACAAAATTTTCCCAAAATATGCTTGGATCTCAAGTTATGAATTTGTGAATATAGGTCCATGAACTAAATAACTTAGTGAAAATTTGCCCTAATTTAGGCAGGTTTTTGACCCAACTTCATGGACATTTTTCACCTAGTTCCGAGAGGTATCTCAATATGAATTTCAAACATGGATTATATATCACATTGCAAGATTTCCAAAATTTCCAAGAACTCTCCAAGATCATTTTTGGTTAGGGAGAATCGAAGAGGAGAAGTTGGCATTTTATCACTTTTGTTCATGCCATTTTTATAAAGCATCAAGTTGCAAATCAGATCTTTGATGTTTGAATCTTGCTTTGTAGGTCCTGAACTCATTCTACACTCCATAATTAAATGCAAAATCAGAAGTTAAAGGCTTTATTTTAACTTTTGAAGCATTGTACAAGATACATTTCCATTTTTGGCCAAAAGTGCACAATGCCATTTTCATAAAGTGCAACTTTTGCAACTTTGTCCATCTTGAGCCTTGGACATGTCCCTTTGGTACAAGCATTTTCTAAAGGTCTCAAGTAAAGTATACCAACTCTTATCAGCTCACAAACTAGCCAGTACAAGCATATAGCAATGGTCACTTCACTTTTCTTCAAAAACAAGAAAAGTGGCCAAAAGGTGAAAAGCTTGCACAGCTAGTGAAGAGTGGACTTGGATCATTTCTATACATATTCACAAACTTATCACAAGGCTAAGGACGATTTCTTAGCATCCAAATCACTCTCAAACTCAGAAACACTAATTTTCTATCCAAACATACACAGTTGCTGCAAAACCATAGCCAATTCATTTTTTGCTCGTGCATTTTGTGGCTTGACACTTGAAACACCTCATACGCATCCTACAAAAGCTATCCAAGCCCTTACCCTGCATCTGTAAGCCCTATTTCAGCCATTGCCATTTTCAAACTTGGAGCTTGCAGCTTTACTTGTGCAGAGACTTCTGGCCATCTACAAAGCAAGCTAGGCATTGGAATAGCTTGAAGGAAGTTCAAGGAAGCTCACATGATCCTCAGGCCTCAATTAAAGTCCCTACATTGCTCTATCCAAATCCAACTGAAGGAGGTATTTTTCAAAACTCTATCTCTCTATTTAGGCATCCTCAAGCCACGATTTGTGAAGAAAAGATGTAGTCCATAACATGGTGAAGTTGTACATATGCATACTTTCCATTTATATTAACTGTGCTGTGAGAATTTGAAGCTTGAAGTTGCTGAAAAAATTAGGTCACGAATTAGGGCTACTGAAATTCTCCTTGATCTTTTAGAGTTAGGTTACAAACTTTATATGGTTGGCATCGTGAGATTAAATGCCACAAGTTTCATGTTATGAGTTTTTGTTTTTGTGCAAGCATGTGAAAGTTACAGGTTTGAACATAAAACGCGCGAAGGAGAAGCTGGCTGGAGGACAAGGATGATGCCTTGGGCTTTTTGGCGCCTGGGCCCTTTTTGTTTTTACTTTTCACACCTTCTAAATTACTTTTACACCCCCCTGACTTATTTCTTATATTTTTGCATTTTCTTGCATATTTTTATATTTATTACTTGCATTTATTTTTTCTAATGATAAAAAAATACCCAAAAATAATTTATTTATTTTCACACTTTTATTTTATTTTTTTTATTTATTTTCTCACATAAAAATAGTTTATTTTGACAAATAGATTCTATTTTCTTAAATAACTTGTAAATTCATTTAAAAATACTTAACATTTTTTTATTATATTATTTATACACATAAAAATATTTATGTTCATGCATATTTAATTTTTAATATTTAAATATAATATTATTTATTATTTTCTTGTACAAAAATGGACAAAATAATAATAGGAAACATTATTTTCTTTTTAATCAAAAAAAAATAATAGGGTTTCATCCCTTCAAAAAATAAATAATATTTTTTCTCTTTTTCTAGGGTTTAATTTAATTTATTTTCTCATACATTAAACAAATACCAAAACTTTTTTACACAAATACATTTGCATTACATTTTAAATATTTGTTTATTTATTTAATGCGCACAATATTCGATTGGTTTGTAATAATATTTTTAAGTTTATATTTGTGCAATATCCCCATTCAAAAACTTGTATCCCCCCTCCCATAATAATTGTTATAATAGTTTAGTTTACATTTACGCAATTTATTGCTTTCATATACCATGTTTAGTAAGTTAGGGTTTGCATGACAAGAACAAAAACAAAGCAAAATAGAAAGAAACCTAATGCAAGACAAAAGCATGAAAAATGACACACTTTGCACACAAGCACCCTTAGGGTTTCACCCACTTGGTTGCCTAAAATAAAATGGTCATGTTACGCATGCGAAGTATCTTGGAAAAACAAAAATAAAATAAAATAAGATCATAGTCCCTCGATGACGCTATACAAAGGTTGCCTAAACAAAATGATCTTGGTCCCTCAAAAAATGCTAAGATACTTGGCAACATTGCTATCATGGTCATACGATGACCCACGCCCGTCCTGTTTACATCCAAAGATAGGGTTGCTTACCAAATCAATGGTAAGTCAACAATGTCAAAGGAATAAAAATGCACAAGAAAGACATTTGAGTAGGTAGATAGCTTCTAAGTTACTTGCTCCATTTCAAAACAATCCTTGCTATTTTCAAAAACAAACACACACACATTTCAAAAACATCTTTCAAACATTGAAACATTTTTCAAAAGACAAACATCTTTGTATACATTCTTACGAACGAGAATTATTACAAAGATTGCACAAACAAAGGCCTCTTTTCAAAATACTTTCAAAACCAAACACTAAGCACCATTTCCAACAATTTCAAAGCAAAGCAAGTGACCTAAGCAAGTAACTAAGAGCCCATGGAAAACCATCGATGAAAAGGGTACTAGCACCTTCCCTTTTCATAATCTACCCCCCGAACTCAAGAAAACATCTCAAAGGTGTTTCCTTTGCTTTTTTACCTTTCCTTTTGGATAAAAGAAAAGTCGGTGGAGACTCTTGCTAACCGCGACATTTGCGACAAAAACGCAAAACCTCAATTCAGTTCTCCCACCGTATCACAGAACTGGCGACTCTGTTGGGGAGCATTCTAAAAGTGGGGTTACCTTAGGGTTTAGATCACCTTTATTTGCTTACATTGTTTGACTTGTTTGCTTTACATTTTGGTTCTATTGTTTGGGTTTGAATCCTCCACCCGGATTTGGGAAACATTATAGGTAAATAGCAATACGTTATGAAAACTGTGTGGGGTATACCGACATGGTCTAAGCAATAGCTATGTTAGTGTGACATATTTGTGGGTACCGGTAGCCTTTGAGTCAGTCAAAGAGAATACGGGGCCGCTGAGTGATGTCATGAAGCACTAACGAACTTCTAGAACCTTTACTTGACCAACTTGGCCTTTTAGGATGTCGTGAGATGACCGGCTTTGGTGCAGTCCGAAGTTGGTAGATACTCGATACTACACTCATTAAGGGTTGGTTCCTTGGAATATTTCGGTCGCCAGTCAAGAGGCTTGAATTGAAATAATGAACAAGGAAACAATCTAGTGATATTGAGCTCCTTAGAACCCGGTTACTATTTACTAGGACAGGTTGAGCCAACTAAACTTCAAGAGGGTACTTACCTATGAAACCCCATGCAAGCCTAAACTAGGAACTTGTGTGATTTGCTTGTACATATATACTTGTTCATAATATCATGGACATCATGAACATCATTTGCATCCACTAACCATTTCAAGGATTTTTGAAATTCATCTTTGTTCTTGTTTTGTAGGATATGGATTCACTTCGCAAGAAAACTATCCAAGTCAACCTTGTAAGAATTCCTCCACAACTCAAGGACCTAGCTTCAAGGATTCCTGAGAACTCTCCATTCACTGAGTGACATGGTCATCTACTCAACTTGGTCACTTCCAACACAGAGGAAGACATGATGAAGGTTCTCTTCCAGTTCTTTGACCCTTTGCATCATTGCTTTACATTTCCTGACTACCAGCTTGTGCCCACTTTGGAAGAATTCTCTCAACTCTTGAGGATTCCTATTCTCAATTAACTACCTTTCAATGGTACGGAAATAGATCCAAAGCCAGAAGAGATTTCTCAAGCCTTGCACTTGCACTCATCTGATGTCACAACCCATTGGGAAACTAGAAGTGGTGTCAAAGGCTTCTTGGCAAAGTTCTTGTTTGAGAAGGCCCAAAGCTGTTGGAATTCCTTGGACTTGCAAGCTTTTAAGGAGATTATAGCTCTTCTCATCTATTGGATGCCTTGTCCCCTAATCCTGACCAACTCATAGATGTGAGTGCTGTCAAAATCTTCATGTCTCGCAATCCGGCGCCTACATTACTTGGAAATATCTTACACTCTTTTCACACTCGTACAATAAGGAAAAGAGGTGTTCTTATGCGTTGCACTCCTCTCCTGGAAAGATGGTTTATTTCTCATCTTCCCCAATCAGTCTTGAAGAATGGGCAAGGTTTGAGGTGGTCACAAAGGTTGATGACACTTACACATTCAAATATTCACTGGTGTTCTCGATCCAAAGAGAATGTTATCATTGTCGACCATTATGGGGAATTCCCTAATGTCCCTCTACTTGGCATTAGGGGAGGAATCACCTACAATCCATGCTTGGCTTTAAGACAGTTTGGTTATGCTCGAAGGGATGGCCCACAGGACATGCTGATTCAAGGCTTGGTTTTCGACTTCGACAACGACAATCAAGGACTTTGACAAAGGTTCATCCGAGCTTGGAGGATGCCAAATAAGGTAGACAGTAAGACCTTGGGACACAAGAATTCCATCCCTCTTGAGCCTTACCTCAAGTGGGTATGAACCCGCGCCCAAAGTCTTATGATGCCTTACCCCTCTGTTCTCCCAGTGATTATAGAGCCTGTTAAGGAAGGAGAGGTTCCATACACCCTGCTACACCCTGACATGCCAACATCACTCGAAGATCTACAAAGGAGTTGGATACAGCTCAAGGGAGAACACAATACTTTCGAAGCCCAATTCTACACGAGCGAGAAGAATGTTTTGGAACTCACTCGGTTACTTCATGAAGAGCAGACTCTCAACACCTACATTGCACCAAAGAGGATGCGCAACGTCTTTTTATCTTAGAATTTTGTATTATTTTGCCCTAGGGGGCAATGATGTATTCAAATTCTATTTTATTAATATAACGTGTGTTCCTTTTTGTTTGACACAAATTTAAATTTTCAAATCCTTGAAAACATTGCATGAATACATATCATTCATCATGAGCATAAACAGGTCTTTGCAACAAGTTTCCTCATCCCTCTACTGTTTATTTCAGCAAGATGGATCTTGAACAAACGGTTAAAGACTTACAAGCTCAAAATACACAATTTCAACAGCTACTCTTAACCTTAGCCAAGGGGCAAGAGGAGCTCAAGACTCTGCTAGAGAAAGAGAAAGATAAAAAGAAGAAGAAGCCAGTCGGTGTGGTTATCATGGGCAGAAGGTTTCAGGGACAAGCCAGAAGGACCTTAGAATTTCCAACAACCTCTGACAAAGGGGAAAGAAAAGGAAAAGGAATGGCAGTACCATCAAATTCTGAAGCATAGGAAGAGGAAGAAGAGGACTACTCTGAACAACAATACCCTCCGACCGATGACAAATACAAACACTTGGAAGAGCGTCTAACTGCTATGGAGATACAGAGAGTACCGGGGATAGACTTTGAGGAGTTAGGGTTGGTGTCTGGAATTGTAATCCCGCCTAAGTTTAAAGTGCCGCTATTTTCCAAGTATGATGGGGTGTCTTGTCCCAAAATGCACCTACGGTCTTATGTCAGGAAGATTCAGCCACATTCTGCTGACAAAGATTTGTGGGTCCACTTTTTCCAGGACAGTTTATCAGGAACGCAACTTAATTGGTTCTACCAGTTGGAAAGGACTGATGTCCATAATTGGGAAGACTTGGCAGCATCCTTCTATAAATAGTATCAATACAACGTTGATTTGGCACCAACCCGTACTCAACTCCAGAGTATGGCTATGGTATCAAATGAGGACTTCAAAGACTATGCCCAAAAGTGGAGGGATTTAGCTGGAAGGGTGCAACCACCTTTATCTGAAAGGGAGCTAGTGGACATGTTCCTGGGAACTCTATCAGGTCCTTTCTTTAATCATCTAATTGGGAGTTCCTCTGCAGGATTTACTGAGTTGATTCTAACTGGCGAGAGGGTGGAAGCCGGTATAAGAAGCGAGAAAATTCAGAAAGACGCATCTGCCTCTACAACTGTAAAAAAGCCCTTCATGGGAAAGAAGAAAGTGTCCGATGTCTATTCATAGAGGAATCAGGGAAGTACGGAACACCGATCAACGGTGGGGGCCATTATGATTCAAAAGCCTGCATCAGACCAGCCGAGAAATAATCAACAAAGGGTAGAAAGGCCAGTACGGCAATTCACCAAGATAAACATGACTCCAGCTCAAGTCCTACCACATCTTCTGAAGTTGAATCTTGCCATGTTAAAAGAGGCCCCTAAAAATCCCAATATTGTGTCTCCATATTACCATCCGAATGCCAGGTGCGCATACCATTCTGAAAGTCCAAGACACGACACCAATAATTGTTGGGCTCTGAAGAACAAAATTCAAGACCTGGTAGACGCAAAGGAAGTTGAGTTTGAAGTGCCTGAGAAACTGAATGTTATTTCTGCTCTGATGCCTAGGCATGGACACAATGCCAATGCTGTTGAGGAAGATCTGTTTGTTGCTACCGTGGATGAACTAATAACTCCGCTCCCGACCATCAAGTTGAATTTGTTGAAAGCTGGTATTTTCCCAGGTTGTGACAAAGAATGCCATATTTGCCTATCCTCATCATTTGATTGCCCTCTGTTGAAGAAAGGTATCCAATAACTGATTGATAACCAAGAAATTTTGTTTAAGAAAGCTCCTGTTTCACCCGTTCCAGTGAAAGAAGTTTCAATAATAACCATCTACGCCAATCCTTCCAGGGTCCCTAAAAGACCCGTTAGGATTACATCTGCTCCAATGACTACTCTGTTGAAGATTACAATGCCTGGGCCAGCCCCGTACAAATCAGATAAAATGGTACCATAGAATTATGGTGGATAAATCTACTACCATAGTGTCAAACAGATTGATTTGACTTCCGAAGAAGAAAGCTCCGAAGAGGATAATTCCGACATCAGTAACATTTCCAGAACAAGCAAAATCACCCGTAGTGGGAGAATTTTCTCTCCAGAGATTGCCCCTCCAAAGGCAGTCTCTGGACCCGTGGTCGTTCAGAAGATTACCTTTGCACTAGTGATTATACCTGCAAGTGTACCTACCGACAAAGAAGACAATACAATTCCTATCCCTGCTTCCACTGCTGAGAATAAAGGAAAGAATGTTCAAGAGGAGCTTGTCCTGACGAAGGCTCAATCACTAGCTATTCCTGAAACATCCAAGAAGGAGATGGAAGAAATCCTGAGGATCATAAAGAAGACTGATTATGATGTGGTTGAACAACTGGGGAAGACCCCCTCCAAAATCTCTATGTTAGCATTGTTGTTGTGCTCTGAGGCACATGCTAAAGCTTTGGTAAAGTTTCTGAAGACAGCTCACGTGCCGCAAGAGACGTCTGCGGATCAATTCCAAGAGTGTGTGGCCAGTCGGATAGCTGATAATGGCATGGGTTTCTCCGATGCTGACTTGACCCCCAAAGGGAGAAAACACAACGAGGCATTACATGTCTCAGTGGAGTGTAGAGGAACCACCCTAGCCCATGTCTTGGTTGATACTGGATCATCTTTAAACATCTTGCCAAAGAAAGCCCTTGATAGACTGGATTATGAGGGGCTGACATTAAAACCCAGTAATATAATTGTGAGAGCATTTGACGGCTCTAAAAGGATGGTCCATGGGGAGGTGGACATCCCAATCAAGGTGGGTACTCAGACCTTCAATTCAACATTCTATGTGATGGACATCCGTCCTTCCTACTCTTGTCTGTTGGGACGCCCCTGGATTCACAATATCGGTGTTGTCACCTCCACTTTGCATCATATGTTGAAGTACCCCGTCCAAGGGAAGATCATAATTGTCCATGGGGAAGAGCAGTACATGATTAGTCATTTGAATTCTTTCCGATATGTGGAATTGGATGGCGAATTCATTGAAACCCCTTTCCAATATTTTGAAGAAGTCTCCCAAGAAGTGGCGGTAACCAAGGCGGTATCCTCTGTTCCTGTGATCACAAGACCTCCACCTCAGATGTCATCTCTAAAAGATGCAAAGGCAGTAGTGGAAGAAGGCGGATCCACCATCTGGGGGCAGCTTCCAGACATCCCCTACAAATCAGACAAGTTTGGCTTGGGGTTTACTTCAACCGCTCAGAAGGTCGTGCGCCGCGCCCGTGCCGGAGGGCCACCTGTGAAGATCAGCCACCAAGGGGTTAATGCAGTGGAAGACGGTGAAGAAGATGGCAGCTTGGAAGACTGGATATTTCCTACTGTCGGCGGAGGACTGTGCAACTGGGAAGCCAAAGACTTCATCCCAATTACTTTCATACCGCAGTAATTTATCTTTTACATTTTTTTTGGACTTGTAATAATTCACAAACAATTCGTACATTTTCCACCTTGTGTCTTACCCGAGGCACAACGGTCCATTTGTAAGGGTTTTTATTTCATTTTCATATGTCATTTAATGAATCATGGACGCTTTTTCATATAAACCTTTTGTGTTCATTGTCTTTCTTTTACATTTTATTGTTTTAACATGGCTATACCCTTACACACACCCACGCTCACAAGTACAGGTACCCTTCCACCCCGGATCCCATGGGTAACGATACTGCTATAGCCTTCAGTGACTCTGAAGATCTGATCTACCAAGCCGAATACGAAGGTGAGGAAGATTGTGAGGTGCCAGGGGAATTGGCCAGACTACTGCAACAAGAGGAAAGAGCAATTCAGCCTCATGAGGAGCTGTTAGATACAATCAACTTGGGTACCGAGGAGGATAAAAAGGAAATCAGAGTGGGTGCCAATCTAGAGCCGAGTGTCAAGGAGCGCCTAATTCAGCTGTTGCATGATTATGTTGAGATCTTTGCCTGATCATACGAAGACATGTCGGGACTCGATACAGACAGTGTGGTACACCGTCTACCCACTAGAGAAGACTGTCCACCAGTGAAGCAAAAAGTCCGCCGCATGAGACCTGACATGTCAGAGAAGATCAAAGCAGAAGTTATGAAACAGTTCAATGCTGGATTTCTGGCTGTTACTTTCTCTCCACAATGGGTTGCTAACATTGTTCCCGTGCCTAAAAAGGACGGCAAAGTGAGAATGTGCGTGGATTATAGAGACTTAAACAGGGCCATCCCTAAAGATGATTTTCCACTTCCACACATCGACATCCTGGTTGACAATACAGCTCAGCATAAAGTATTTTCTTTCATGGATGGATTCTCAGGCTATAACCAGATCAAAATGGCACCTGAGGACATGGAGAAAACTACATTTGTCACACAGTGGGGTACGTTCTGCTACAAAGTGATGCCATTCGGATTGAAGAATGTCGGGGCAACCTATCAACGCACCATGGTAGCTTTATTTCATGATATGATACATCATGAGATAGAGGTCTAAGTATATGACATGATAGCCCGATCACAAACTGAAGAAGAACACCTTGATCACTTGAAAAAGCTGTTTGTCAGGTTGAAGGAGTACAAACTAAGGTTGAATCCAAACAAGTGCACATTCGGAGTCCGGTCCGGTAAGCTATTAGGTTTCATTGTCAGCAACAAAGATATCGAGGTTGATCCTGCCAAAGTCAAAGCTATACAAGAAATGCCTGCTCCACGCACTGAGAAGGAAGTCAGGGGATTCTTGGGACGCCTAAACTACATTGCTAGGTTTTTTTCTCACCTAACATCTACTTGTGAGCCAATCTTCAAACTGTTGAAGAAAGATCAGGTAGTTAGATGGAATGATGACTGTCAGATTGCTTTCGATAAAATCAAAGAGTATTTACAAGAGCCTCCTGTCTTGATGCCACCAGTCGAGGGAAGACCGCTAATCATGTATCTGACCGTTTTAGAGAACTCAATGGGGTGCGTATTGGGGCAGCATGACGAATCTGGCCGAAAAGAGCACGCTATTTATTACCTGAGCAAAAAGTTTACCGACAGTGAAATCAGATATTCACTGCTCGAGAAAACTTGTTGCGCTCTGGTATGGGCTGCTCGCCGGCTAAGATAGTATATGTTGACTCATACCACTTTGCTGATATCTAAGATGGATCCGATAAAATACATCTTCGAGAAGCCTGCTTTGTCTGGAAGGATAGCTAGATGGCAGATGATCCTAACAGAATATGACATACAGTACACTACTCAAAAAGCTATAAAGGGAAGTGTGCTAGCTGATCATCTTGCTCATCAAGCTGTAGAAGATTATCAATCCGTGAAGTTTGAATTCCCTGACGAGGACATCATGACAGTAGACAACTGTGAAGGAATCAGACCATATGACAGACCTGAACGATGATCCCGATGGACCCTGTACTTTGATGGGGCATCCAATGCACTTGGTAACGGTATCGGCGCTGTGCTCATATCCCTAGAAGGTTGCCACACTCCTTTTACTGCCAGACTTTGCTTCAACTGTATGAACAACATGGCAGAATATGAAGCATGCATCTTTGGACTCAAGGCTGCCATAGACTTGGGAATCAAATCTTTGGTTGTGTTTGGGGATTCAGCTTTGGTCATCAGTTAGATCAAAGGAGAATGAGACACTAAGCATCCTAACCTTATCCCTTACAAAGAACATGTCTTCACATTGTTACCATATTTCGAGCAGATTACCTTCGAGCATTTCCCGCGAGAAGAAAATCAGCTAGCAGATGCTCTAGCTACAATGTCATCCATGTTTAAACTTAATTGGGATAACGAGGCTCCCCAGATCGCCATTGAACAAATGGACGAACCAGCGCACTGTCATGAGATTAATACCGAAGAAGTAGTGGACCAGCCTTGGTTTCATGAAGTCAAAAGGTATCTCGAGGCTCAAGAGTATCCTAAAGAAGCTTCAGTTAATGACAAAAAGTTCTTAAGGAGATTCTCAGCTAAGTTCTTCCTAAGTAATGGCATCCTTTACAAACGCAATCATGATTTTATTCTGCTCCGTTGTATGGACAAGATTGAAGCCGAAAAGATCATGGCTGAATTGCATGAAGGTACCTTTGGCACTCACTCTAGCGGGCATACGATGGTAAAGAAAATTCTACAGGAAGGATATTATTGGTCTACCATGGAAGCAGACTGCTATCAACACTCTCGGACCTGTCATAAATGTCAAATCTATACAGACAAGGTGCACGTACCTCCGGTTCCTCTAAATGTCTTAACAGCTCCTTGGCCCTTTGCTATGTGGGGAATTGATATGATTGGGGAGATCAAGCCTACAGCCTCCAATGGACACCACTTCATTCTAGTGGCCATTGATTATTTCACAAAGTGGGTCGAAGCAGCTTCCTTCGCATCTGTTACTAAGAATGTTGTTGCCCGCTTCATCAAGCAGAATCTCATGTGCCGGTACGATATCCCAGAAAGGATCATCACTGATAATGGTACGAACCTTAACAATATTATGATCATCGTCCTGTGCGAGCAGTTCAAAATTCAACATCACAATTCGTCCCCCTATCGGCCAAAGATGAATGGTGCAGTCGAAGCTGCTAACAAAAACATTAAAAAGATCATACAGAAAATGACAGTCACCTACAAGGACTGGCATGATATGCTACCGTTTTCTCTCCATGGGTACCGTACCACGGCTCGCACAACAACTGGGGAAACACCTTATTCTTTGGTTTATGGCATGGAAGTTGTTTTACCTATTGAGGTACAGATCCCCTCTTTAAGAATCATGAAGGATGCAGGCTTGAGTGAAGACGATTGGATCCAGACCCAACTTGATCAATTGGACTTAATTGATGAAAAGAGGCTTACTGTTTTTTACCATGGTCAGACGTATCAAAAGCGGATGATCAAGGCTTTCAACAAGAAAGTCAGACGTCGGGTATATCAAGTTGGAGATCTAGTGATCAAGCGCATCATCTTGCCACAAAGTGATCCCAGGGGAAAATGGACTCCTACCTATGAAGGACCATTTGTAATAAAGATCATCTTTTCTGGTGGGGCAATGATCTTAACCACCATGGACGGCGACGACCTGTCACACCCTACGAATGCAGACATAGTCAAAGTATACTATGCATAAGAGACCCGCTAGGTTGACACACCTAGGCAAAACAAGGGCATCCGGACGAACCAAAAGGTTCGGGCAAAAGTTAGGGATAAATGAAAAAAAAATATGTACACCCGGCAAGTTGAAAACCCGAAAGGGTGACTTGGGTAAAAAAGGGTTTCCCGGTGGATCGAAAACCCAAAAGGGCGGTCCAGGCAAAAGTTAGGGAATTAAAGCGTATGACTATGTCTCGTCGGATCACTTTAAGGAAAATCTCTTCACTGACAAACTTGAAGCTTCTGATCAATCCAATCATCTTCGGACGAAGCAACAAATGGACAAGAAATTCGGAGATACGAAGGCTATAGCAGAATAGGAACCCCATGGGATTTTTTTTTACACATGGTTATCTTTCTTTGTATAAATTTTTCTTATGGCACCATCCTCTTACTAGGATATTTGTCTCCTTTGTACAAAATACTTATTCAAAGTAAATACAAAGATATCTCTTTAAAGTACATAAAACATTTGTCCTTTTCTTTTTTACACTTGTGTTTTATTTGCAAAAACGTCTAATGATTCATTAATGAACATATGCATTTGAACATAATTATTGTTTACAAATAAACAGAAATGGAAAGGAACAATTACTGACAGGTTGAAAGAATAGGAAAACGTCTTTAGGCTATTCCATGAGCAATCCCTACAGTACGTCATCGAGATCCCCAGCAGAGCCAAAACTTCCAACTATTAATCCTCAGCAGAAACCATTCAGTTTTTCTAAATTCCCCAGCAAGTTATCTTGAAGTCTGAAAAGAAACCAGATAACAGTTAACTTTTGTTTCTCCCCAACCTCGGATAACTCCTCAGTAGAGTGGCAGACAACCCAAACTCCTGATCTTTTTCCAAACAGGAATAAGCTTTTTCCCACAGAGTTTCATTACTCCCCAACAGAATGAAGATTATCATTCTTATTTCCCAGCAGAAGTCATCAAAGTTCTCTGGATTCCCCAAGCAGATTACTCAAGCAGTATTTGGCATTACTCTCACAACGGAATTCAAGACATAAAGGATCCCTATATCCCCAGAGAAGCAGTCAAGGATTTCTTATCCTCAGTAGTCAAGGATTTATTTTCCCCGGCAGCAGTCAAGGATTTCTTATCCTCAGCAGTTAAGGATTTATTTTCCCCGGCAGCAGTCAAGGATTTATTTTCCTCAGCAATACAGCAAATCAGCTTACATGCGCATACATTACATCCATAAATCATAAACATTAATAAAGCACATTTATTGCATCATACATTTCATGCAACATAAGTTTGTGTTTCAGCTAACATTTTACCCTTTTCAGGATAAGATTAACAGCTACCATTAACAATGTTCAAAGATTCTAGATGCAGTACAGATGCACTCCAGACACGGATGCCATTCTGTTACTCATTCAGATCTCAACTCAAGATACAGTTCAGATACGCACCAGACACGGATGCCATCCTGATACTCATTCAGTTCAGCTTTCAGATACAGTTCAGATATGCTCCAGACGCGGATGCCATTCTCATACTCATTCAGATCTCAACATCTTTCAGATTCAAGTTCAGATACACTCCAGACATGGTTGTCATTTTGTTACTTATTCAAATTCAGATTTCAAGATACAGTAAAGATACACTCCAGACACGGAAGTCATTCTATTACTCATTCAAATTTCAGCTCGGATACGCTCCAGACACGAATGTTATTCTATCGCTCATACAAATTCAGTCTCCAGATACAGTTCAGATACGTTCCATATACGGACACCATTCTGATAATTATTCTCTTGACATACAACTTACAATTCAACAAACATTCTTGGATGGCATCTACAAGCCCATCTCCAACAAGATTCTATCACCTCTCCAAATGGCATCTTTAAGCCCATTCCCCCAACTACACTTTGACGAGTGCAAATTTACGGGCACTCTAGTGTCCAATCATCTTTTACCTTCGAGTCACGAACAGAAAAGCTCGCCAATCTAACTCTTCAGGTTCAAGAAGATTGAACAGGGGAAGCTGTTGTACCCCAAAATTTTCCCTTTCATTTATCAAGATTTTTCTCACAAGACTTCTTGGACTCAAGACAAGATTAGGGTTTGGTCAGCTCAAGACATCACCTTGCATTGATAACCCAAAATTAGGGTTTGAGTTTGCACAAGTATTTTTGGACCACCAATGCTTCATGTGACTTTCATACACCATTTTGGACCCCTAAGATTGCTCATGTTAAGTTTCAAGCCTTGAACCATATTTTTTATCAGTCAATTGGACAGTTGACCTAAAAATCAATTGTATTGGGAAAAAAGTCAACCATGGCCAATTTATAGTCAAACTTCATAATTTTTTATCCACAACAACATTTTAGACTCATATGTATCATTTGATCAAGTTTGGACCACAACTCCTCAAGAAATTTGATCAAATCAACAAAAGGGCAAAATGGTCAAAATTAGGGTTTTGACTGAGAAAGGGAAATTTCTGATTTTTAACCTAGCCAATAACCAATTGAGTTCAAACATGATTTCAAGGATCTAATGGCATAACCTTTACCTAATCACATAGTTCAAAAGATCTCAAGTTCATTGGATTGACAGATGAATTTTCCAATCAACTGATCAAAAGTCAATTGTACACTGAAAAGTCAAACTTTGACTTTTTGGTCAAAATCAAGTGCCAAGGGTCATAATTCATCAAGATATGTCAAAATGTGAAACTTGTTGACCAAGAAAACCAATTTTGAAAATTAGGGTTTTGAATTAGAAAAATTTCATAACTTAGAATTTTTCTAAGTATGGAAATTTTCTTATTTTTTCCCAACTTTTCACCATGATGCATTTTGATTCAAAGAAAACTTCCAACATGAAAGTTTTAGTCCTCCATGAAATATACAACTTTTCTTCAAAAACGTTTCCCAAAAGATGCTTGGATCTCAAGTTATGAATTTGTGAATATAGGTCCATGAACTAAATAACTTAGTGAAAATTTGCCCTAATTTAGGCAGGTTTTTGACCCAACTTCATGGACATTTTTCACCTAGTTCCAAGAGGTATATCAAAATTCATTTCAAAGATGGATTATAGAGCACATTTCAAGATTTCCAAAATGTCCAAGAACTCTCCAAGAACATTTTTGGTTAGGGAGAATCGAAGAGGAGAAGTTGGCATTTTATCACTTTTGTTCATGCCATTTTTACAAAGCATCAAGTTGCAAATCAGATCTTTGATGTTTGAATCTTGCTTTTCAGATCCTAAACTCATTCTAAACTCCATAATTAAATGCAAACTCAGAAGTTAAAGGCTTTATTTTCACTTTTGAAGCATTGTACAAGATACATTTCCATTTTTGGCCAAAAGTGCACAATGCCATTTTCATAAAGTGTAACTTTTGCAACTTTGTCCATCTTGAGCCTTGGACATGTCCCTTTGGTACAATCATTTTCTACAGGTCTCAAGCAAAGTATACCAACTCTTATCAGCTCACAAACTAGCCAGTACAAGCATATAGCAATGGTTACTTCACTTTTCTTCAAAAACAAGAAAAGTGGCCAAAAGGTGAAAAGCTTGCACAGCTAGTGAAGAGTGGACTAGGATCATTTATATACA
The DNA here is from genome assembly GCA_948472305.1 of Vicia faba. Classification (NCBI taxonomy): domain Eukaryota; kingdom Viridiplantae; phylum Streptophyta; class Magnoliopsida; order Fabales; family Fabaceae; genus Vicia; species Vicia faba. The sequence continues at coordinate 105,267,482 of OX451740.1, read as the reverse complement.
TATTCACAAACTTTTCACAAGGCTAAGGACGATTACTTAGCATCCAAAACACTCTCAAACTCAGAAACACTAATTTTTTGTCCAAACATACACAGTTGCTGCAAAACCATAGCCAATTCATTTTTTGCTCGTCCGTTTTGTGGCTTGACACTTGAAACACCTCATACACATCCTACCAAAGCTATCCAAGCCCTTAACCTTCATCTGTAAGCCCCGTTTCAGCCATTTCCATTTTCAAACTTGGAGCTTGCAGCTTGACTTGTGCAAAGACTTCTGGCCATCCACAAAGCAAGCTAGGCATTGGAATAGCTTGAAGGAAGTTCAAGGAAGCTCACACGATCCTCAGGCCTCAATTAAAGTCCCTACATTGCTCTATCCAAATCCAACTGAAGGAGGTATTTTTCAATACTCTATCTCTCTATTTAGGCATCCTCAAGCCACGATTTGTGAAGAAAAGATGTAGTCCATAACATGGTGAAGTTGTACATATGCATACTTTCCATTCATATTAACTGTGCTGTGAGAATTTGAAGCTTGAAGTTGTTGAAAAAATTAGGTCACGAATTAGGGCTACTGAAATTCTCCTTGATCTTTTAGAGTTAGGTTACAAATTTTATATGGTTGGAATCGTGAGATTAAATGCCACAAGTTTCATGTTATGAGTTTTTTTGTTTTTGTGCAAGCATGTGAAAGTTACAGGTTTGAACATAAAACGCGCGAAGGAGAAGCTGGCTGGAGGACAGGGATGATACCTTGGGCTTTTTGGCGTCTGGGCCCTTTTTGTTTTTGCTTTTCACACCTCCTGACTTACTTTTACACCCCCTGACTTATTTCTTATATTTTTGCATTTTCTTGCATATTTTTATATTTATTACTTGCATTTATTTTTTCTAATGATAAAAAAATATCCAAAAATAATTTATTTATTTTCACACTTTTATTTTATTTATTTTATTTATTTTCTCACAAAAATAGTTTATTTTGACAAATAGATTCTATTTTCTTAAATAACTTGTAAATACATTTAAAAATACTTAACATTTTTTTTATTATATTATTTATACACATAAAAATATTTATTTTCATGCATATTTAATTTTTAATATTTACATATAATATTATTTATTATTTTCTTGTACAAAAATGGACAAAATAATAATAAGAAACATTATTTTCTTTTTAATCAAAAAAAAATTAGGGTTTCATCCCTTCAAAAAATAAATAATATTTTTTCTCTTTTTCTAAGGTTTAATTTAATTTATTTTCTCATACATTAAACAAATACCAAAACTTTTTTACACAAATACATTTGCATTGCATTTTAAATACTTGTTTATTTATTTAATGCGCACAATATTCGATTGGTTTGTAATAATATTTTTAAGTTTATATTTGTGCAATATCCCCATTTAAAAACTGGTATCCCCCCTCCCATAATAATTGTTGTAATAGTTTAGTTTATATTTACGCAATTTATTGCTTTCATATACCATGTTTAGTAAGTTAGGGTTTGCATGACAAGAACAAAAATAAAGCAAAATATAAAAAAAAACCTAATGCAAGACAAAAGCATGAAAAATGATACACTTTGCACACAAGCACCCTTAGGGTTTCACCCACTTGGTTTCCTAAAATAAAATGGCCACGTTACGCATGCGAAGCATCTTGGCAAAATAAAACAAAACAAAATAATATCATAGTCCCTCGATGACGCTATACAAAGGTTGCCTAAACAAAATGATCTTGGTCCCTCAAAAAATGCTAAGATACTTGGCAACATTGTTATCATGGTCATACGATGACCCACGCCCGTCCCGTTTACATCCAAAGATAGGGTTGCTTACCAAATCAATGGTAAGTCAACAATGTCAAAGGAATAAAAATGCACAAGAAAGACATTTGAGTAGGTAGATAGCTTCTAAGTTACTTGCTCCATTTCAAAACAATCCTTTCTATTTTCAAAAACAAACACACACACATTTCAAAAACATCTTTCAAACATTGAAACATTTTTCAAAAGACAAACATCTTTGTATACATTCTTACGAACGAGAATCATTACAAAGATTGCCCAAACAAATGCCTCTTTTCAAAATACTTTCAAAACCAAACACTAAGCACCATTTCAAACAATTTTAAAGCAGAGTAAGTGATCTAAGCAAGTAACTAAGAGCCCATGGAAAACCATGGATGAAAAGGGTGCTAGCACCTTCCCTTTTCATAATCTACCCCCCGAACTCAAGAAAACATCTCAAAGGTCTTTCCTGTGCTTTTCTACCTTTCCTTTTGGATAAAAGAAAAGTCAGTGGCGACTCTTGCTAACCGCGACATTTGCGACAAAAACGCAAAACCTCAAGTCAGTTCTCCCACCGTATCACACAAACCCTTCAGAAATCCCGAGGCCGAGAGAAGGAATAAGAGAGATATCGGTACAATCGCGAGGCTGAGAGAAGGAATAAGAGAGATATAATTACCATCGTAAGGATGGCAGAGAAGGAAGAAGAGAGATATCATTACCATCGTGAGGCTGAGAGAAGGAAGAAGAGATATATCGTTACCATTGCAACGCTTCAGAGAGTCCAATTTCCCGTCCCGGAGTCTGGACCTCATCGTCCTCATCGATTTCCGTCGCGATCGGAGCACTAGGGTTCCAATCTTCCCCTTTCAGATCTACGATAAATCATCAAGTTTATGCAAAATTGTAAAATGAATTAGTAACTAGAAGAAGAAGACGAAGAAAATGATATAAAAAATATTAGAGATTGGAGCTTCGCCGCCGTTAGCCTCGCCATGGGTGATTTCCGGCGAGGGTTCTGGCACGAGGTTTATCTGAGAGAGATAACAATAGCTGAGAGAGAGAGAGAGATATTTTTAATCTCTGTTTGTTTTTGTTTTTTTTTAATTTTGATTAATGTTATTTTAGTATTAATTTAATTTTTTTAGTATCCCTAATCTGGCGGTGACAAGTATCACCGCCCATGTGGTTGTTAATAAATGCTGCGCAGATACTCCACCATAACAACCATGGTCTTCATAACCATCACCATCAGATCCTCTCTCAACATCATTCAATGCTCTATAAACGCCTTCTTCTGGTAGACCCTCACTAGAGCAATTGCACTGGAAAAAAATATTATTTTAATATTATTAATTATTTTGGTTAATTATTTTTATTCAATAAAAAGATTTAGTTTAAATAGTTATTTAATTAATTTCAATTGAGTTGTATTGTTGATTTTTAATCCTAGTATCAATTCGTTACATCCCCTGAATTGGGAGTTTATTTTGGGGATAAATTCTTCAATCTCGTTGGATCTTGGGTGTTGATAGGTTGGAAAACCAAATCCACCAAAATGGATGAATGATGTTGACGTTATTTAAAACCCTAATTTCATGATGCATCCCCTTCCTCTTCATCTCATCCTCTTCTCACTTGTGCTATATGGTGTTGGAGAATAATTTACATATTATTTCTCCAAACATATGGTACATAGATTACTATTGTCCGACCTCAAAATAGGTGTGACTTCTATATAAGTCCACTTACGATTGCTTAATATAGCGCTAAATTTTGTCCCGATTCGAGAAGTGATCATTTGTGGCCCAAACCCATGTTTGCAAGCCCAAGTATGTTAATTTGAAACCTTTGATCCAATAATCTTGAGACTCATTATTAGGAGGCTTTGGTCTTATCAATCCTCTAATGAATCTTCATAAACTTTGGTCAAAGTGAATCACTTAAACATCGTTGATCATTATTTGTCGCTTCGAGAATTTAAATGAATGATATACTTGACAAAAACAAATGAAACTTGTTGTTGAGATGCTTTGATTTTATCAATCTTCTAATGAGTTTCAAATGCAAGTTTCAAGATGGTCATTCAACTAACTTCTAATTTCTAACTCATTAACAGTTGACTTTTGTCTTTGGTTTTTTACTTTATGTCTTTACTTTTATACACCATTTATTTTAGCATCTATATTTCATCTTTGCTCCATTGAGATTTTCATTTTCTTGTTGGAGATACCTAATAATAACCTTGAACCATAAAAAATTTAATGTTACTTGGACTATTTGGTTATTATCCTTGGAATTTTGGAGTTATGGACTTCTTGGAATTAGGATTAGAGACCTTGACCTACCTTGAGACCTTGTGACTTCAACTGTTATTTTATCTGGAGTTCTTGGGGTTTACCCCAAGACATTGGGTGGTTTGTTTGCTTTTTATGCAGGTCGTTTTGATTACATGCTTTGTTTGTGATCGGGAATTCATATCTCTCTCTCTCTCTCTCTCTCTCTCTCTCTCTCTCTCTCTCTCTCTCTCTCTCTCTCTCTCTCTCTCTCTCTCTCTCTCTCTCTCTCCTCTCTCTCTCTCTCTCTCTCTCTCTCTCTCTCTCTCTCTCTCTCTCTATATATATATATATATATATATATATATATATATATATATATATATATATATATATATATATATATATATATATATATATATATATATATATATATATATATATATAATATATATATATATATATATATATATATCTATATATATATATATATATATATATATATATCCATTACTCTAGCCAATCTTTGTGAAGACTTAATGTATTTGAAGCTTGGTTTTCTTAAGAGGTTTCATTATCCTTGCTTGTTTTGGTTTCAAATCCAAAGGATGGGAATTCTACATTGACTCATTGTGTCAAGTGTTGGCTTCTTGTTGGTTAGACGGTTCCTTTCCCAAGCTCTTACCTTATGATTTAAGATAGCCCCTTCATCTCCTCCCATCTTATTTAGTTTCAAAAATCTTCTCCCTCCTTTTGAAAACTCTTCTTGTTTTTAAACTTGAACGCTTTCACAAGAAACTTGGACTTATGACCAAGCATTTTCAAAAATATTGTCTTAATCAAATTTTAACCAACTTAATTATACTTTGACAATTTTGTGAGAAGACTAAAAGTCAATCAATCTCATTCAAACCATTTTGTCGCTTTGGCTTTTTATCTTAAACTTTTTTTCTCAAAAGATCAGACTCTTGTCAATCCTTGTAGTGGTGAGAACTACTATACTTCTATGATATGTAGTGAAGTGAGATATTTTCCACTTGTCTGTTAAGTGAGGCTTTGTTGATTTAAAATCCAAGTTATATCCTCCACTTTAAGATGACACAAATTCTCCTTTCTCATAATCGTGGGTAGTAAGTATGTTCTTCCACTCAGATAAGATGATGATGTCTCATATCTTAAAATTAACCAACACACTTGTGCTTTAAAATTTTTAAAGGTGAACTACGAGTACCCCGATCCCCTATTACACAGAAGGTGGTACGTAGGCACTAAAGGTTTGCAACCGCGACGGGTGTAAAAATTATAAATGATACTTATTTTCTCATCCCCATAATCTATTTTATACAACATTTATAGCCAAAATACACAAATTTTAAAGAGGTTCATGTGGAGTACCGTAGATGTTTAGGATGCTAATACCTTCCCTTTGCATAACCAACCCCCGAACTTAGATTCTCTCCCCCTCTTTTTGGGTTATTCGCTCTTTTCCCATTCCTTTGGAAACAATAAAGCGCGGCGGCGATTTTATATTGATATGTGCGAGTCAAGTCAATCCAATGGCTTAGTCTCAACATTTCTACCACTACACAAAGGTTGATCATGATTCTTCAAGGAAAACTCTCAAATCATTAAAAGTCAAAAGTTGCTAAACTAGGGTTTCCTTTAGGAGAATTCAACTGAACTTTGACCAAACATAACTTTCACCTGCTTCATCAGTTTTCCCCCAATCAAAGCTCATTTTGAAGAAAATTCAATTCTCTACAACTTATTCTCTTTAAACTCAAGTCCAAAAAAATCTTCATTTGAGAGATATGGGTCAATACATTATAGGTCATTTCAAAAGTCAACAAAAAGACACTTTTTGTCAAGGCAATTTACATCAAGATAAATCTTCAAATTCAAAAATGATCAAAATAGAGATTTTAAAGGACACATTGGGCTTTCTAAAAAGTCCAATATCACTTTATAAGGATGAACATTGAGAAAGTTATGACCAGTGCAAGTTGGGAAATTTTAAGCAAATGCATGAAGTTCAAACTGAGCAAACTTGGTATTTTGGGCTATTGGGCCATTGCTTTAAATCCCAAGTGTATATTACACTCCTTATACACATCAGATCTTGTCCATGTATCCCTTGATCTATTTTATTTTAATTATTTTTTATTTATTCATTAATAATTCAAAATAAATAAGATCAAAATACAAGGCTTGTCAACAAAGGTCCAAACCCATATATTTGACCTAATTCCATGCTATTTAACCACACTCATTCAGACACAAAAGGCCATGAAAAACCCTTGTCCTTGAACAACCCTAAAACTCACAAATTTCAAGAACTAGGGCATAATCAAACACTGTCTTCCAGCGAGTTCTATCAACCAGAAGCACTCTATTAGTTTCCTGGGACTTCTAAGAGTCACACTCAGTCATCCCTGAAGGCCGTAGCACTCCAGATCTTCGCAGCCACTCAACTCTGGAATGATGAGTTGCCATACTCATGTCGTTTTGAATAATTCTCATAGAATCTCCTTTTGCAGTGTGATTCATCCAAAGAAAACCATCCCATTGAATTTGCAAGGTTAAATTTAGGGGGATAGGTCCCTTTGTAGGCCTAACGTGTGTTATTTTCGTAGGAACAAAAATCTTCTCACCGGAGAAGACGACCAGAGCTAGGGCTTCGGCGTCTCTCCAGTCTACGTGCTTGTGTTTAATATTTATTTTATTGTTCCACTGAAGATAATGGATGTATCACCACCCTAGTGGCACTTTCCTCTAAGTAATTACTATGCCCATACGCGGGTTCGATCCTGGTGCAGAACAAATTGTTTTTCATGTTTTCTGATTTCTGCAAATCAAGTGTGATTTGCTCTATGCCTCATCCATGCCACCCTCAACTCTTAGCCATCAGATCTCATCATCCTTAACATCAAACATTTCAAACTCTTTCCTGCCATGCGCCCATGAAGCTGGAGCTCACTGGATCAATGGGCCTCTCCTCTTTGGGCCCTAGACTTCGTGTTATTCGCACCTCCCATAGGGCTTCCTACTAACTAATGGTAGGATAACACTATCTAAATGAGGATGAAAAGTACAATAAATACCTTGAGTAGGTGGATAGTTCCTAATCGCTTGCTCACAAACAAAACAAAAAAAAATCTTTTTCATAAGAACTTTCAGAAATATTTTAAAACACTTTGTACGCATTCTCGAGGACAAATACGAGAATCATTACAAAGTTCAACTTTTCAAAAATATTTTTTTTCAAACACACAATACAAAGCATTTTCAAAGAAAGTGAGCTAAGTGATTAAGAGCCCGTGGATAAATATGGGATGAAAATGGTGATAAACACCTTCCCTTTTCATAACCTACCCCCCTGAAGTGAAAAAAAAATCACAAAGTTCTTTCCTGTTCTTTTCACCCTTTCCTTATTGGATAAAAGAAAAGTCGGTGGTGCGACTCTTGCTATCCGCATATTTGCGATTAAAATGCAAAAACAAGTCAGTTCTCCCATCGTATTACAAGATACAATCTAGACATAAGACTCATTTTGACACTCCCTAACATGTCTTCTAGATACAATCGCACACAGACTCATTCTAGTATACTCTTTAGATACAGTAGGGCATAGACTCATTCTGATACTCCTATCAACATGTACTTTTGATGGCATTTATAAGCCCATCTCCAACGATACTCTATCACCTCTCTGAATGGCATCTTTTAATCCCGTTCAAGCAGTACAATCAACCAACAGCATTACTTCGTGCATCCACAAGTGCAAATTTTTGGGCACTTAAGTGTTCAATCATCTTCCACCTTCAGATCACGAAAGGCAAGCATGCCAATCTAACTCTTCAAGTTTAATAAGATTGAACAGGGTCAGATGTTGTACCCTAAAATTTTTCCCTCCCATTTTCAAGACAAATTATTTCAAAAGGTCTTCTCATGCTCCTAGAGTTCTCAATCACTCAAGACTATTCAAGGATTGACCAGCCAAACTCTCTTCCTAAGCAATTGACCTACAACTATGGATTTGTTTTTCTCAATGGAAATTAGAGTTCTAATGCCTTAAATGGACTTCATGGTTTCTCATATGTCTCAAGTTACCCTCATACCAAGCTTTAAGCCTTACATCACAAGTTTGCTCAGTCAATTAGCCAGATTAATTGAAAATCAACTATATTGGATAAAAAGTCAACTTTGACCAATTTATGGTCAAACTTCAAGATTTTTGGTCAACATCAAGATTTTAAAGTCACATTCCTCATTTGATCAAGGGTTGATCATGATTCATCAAGAAAGCTCAAGATTCATCAAAAGTCAAAAGTTACTAAATTAGGGTTTTCTTAAGGAGGAGTCAATTGAACTTTGACCAAGCATAACTTTCACATACTTCATCATAAATTACTCAACCAAATTCCATATTGAATTAAATTCAATTCTCTACAACTTTGTCTCTCTAATCTCAAGGCCAAAAAGGTTTCATTTGAAAGATATGGGCCAAAATATTACAGGTCATTTTAAAAGTCAACAAAAAGACATTTTTTGTCAAAGCAATTTACATCAAGTTAAAGTCTTCAAATGTAAAAATGACCAACATGAAAGTTGTAGGAGACATTTTGATATTTTCAAAAAGTCCAAGATCATCTTCATATGACAAAAATTGAGAGAGTTATGATTGGTGCAAGTTGGGCAATTTTGAGAAAATGCGTGAAACCTAAATTGAGAAAACTTGAATTTTTGGGCTAATGGGCCAAAGTTTTCAGGTTAAAACGTGTTCATGACTTCATATTGGACCTCAAAGTCCATCCATGCATGGCCTTGAATTTTTATTTTATTTATTTTAATTTTATTCAAATATTTTTCAAATAAATCAAATAAATTATCAAGATGTTGATACAAGGCGTGTGGACTTTGGTTTTAATCACGTTGGAGGCCTAAAAACCTACCTTGAAGCTAAAGAAACCGCGTGGCCTTGTTTGAAATAAGTTTACATTGGTTTTGGAAGATTTGAACTTATTTTCAAACAAAATCAAATATATGATTTCATGAGATGTCCAAGCCCACCATTTGGCCTAAATCAATCCTCTATATATACATAACATTTTCAAACATCAAAACCCACGCAAGGTTGTCTCAAGAAGAACCCTAAAATCTCCAAAATTTCTCAAAACTATGGCAATTCGAAACCTTTATCTCCAGCCTCTATCAATCCATTCCAAGACACTATCCTACTGAAGGTCCCAGGAGTTCATCCCAATCATTGTTGAAGCTCAAAGCATGCCAGAACAGCACATCTCAACATCGCCGATTTGGTAACTTTCTTAAAATTCAAACTTTTAATTAATGCAATTTAAATGAATTTGATGCATACACATATATGTTCATGATGATGTTTGGAACTATTTTGATCCATTACTTACAATCTTTGACGCATGGATGATGAGTTGCCATGGTTAGGGCAAAACGTTTTTGTACCATTTGTATCAGTACTTCCAGACCATTTCGGGAAAAACTAACCCCACCAATCAATTCGCAGGGGTCGATTTAGGGGGGGTAGCCTTAATCTTGGGTTCCAATTCTTTTTATTTTGCAGGTTTGCAAAATCTCCTCGCTGGAGAAGACGGTGGTCTCCACCACCTCTGGCCGGTCTGGCTTTTACAGGGCAGTCAAAGGCTTGCATGGCAATTATAAGCCATATCATTGGCTCATTCAAAATCACAGGGACCCACCTGAGTGCACGTGTTATTTAATTGATATTTTTAATTGTTTGTTTATTATTGAATGATAGTGATCATACTAACGCGCAACAACAATTGGCCTGGTGGTGAGTGATATGTTTGGCATAGCAAAGGGCATGGGTTCGATCCCAGTTTGTGTCAATTTTTTTTTTAGGATAACGCGCATGTTTATAATAAGTTAACTTATTCTCATTCTCAAACACAAACGCAGCCATGGCACAGTGGATGAAGGGCATACTTGTGAGGCCAAGGGTGTGGGTTCAAGTCCCACCCCATGCATTTTGATTTTTCTTATTTTTACTAACCCTATTTTTAATTTCTTTTCCATCTTACTAATTATTTTTCTAATTAACCATCAATTAACACAAAACCTTTTTTTAAACCATAATAAATTAGGGTTTGGTTTTTAATTAGTAATTAAATTTTTGACATATTTTTATTTACTAATTAGTTAATTAATTAATTAATTAACTTCTTTCTTAATATTAAAATAAGTTAGAATTTAGGTTTTAATTACTATTATTAACACTTAAATTATTTTCTACAAAAAAACTACAAAACATTAAAACATTTTTATAACATCTTTTCTTATTTCTTTTTTGCTATTTAATTTTCTTAGACAAAATGTATAGGTCGCACTATCAATTTAATAGCTTAGATTTACATTCCTACGTTTTTTTCCTATTATGTATCTACTCTGATGATGTAATAGCGTAGGCTTACTTTCCCGCAAATTTCTATACATATGTATCTGCCCCAAAGCCATGTAATAGCGTAGGACTTTATATTCCGCACTTTAATTTTCTGTACATATTTAATTGTTAGTAAATAGGGTTTGTATGGAAAGACTAAAAGCAAACATAGATAACCCTAACTCTCAAGATAAGATAACTGAAATCAACACACTCTTCACACTTTCACCTCTAGGGTAACCACTCTTGTTGCCTTACGATACAATTGGTCACATCCCTCGAAAGTGGGGATACTTTAGCAAAATACCCTCGATTAAATCATCATGGTCCCTTTCGAATAAATATCACAATCCCTCGATGACCCTCCGAGTTTCCTACATAATGATGATAGTCCCTCCAATACAATTTCTAAAGTATCCTTACATGTTGCCTTCGATGACCATACGATGAGTCTACGTCTGTCCCTTCATATTCAATAGATAGGATTACCTAACAATTAATGGTATGGATGATACTATCTCCAAAGGAGAAGGAAAATAACAAGAAAGACCTTAGTGGGTAGGACTCTTAAATGCTTGCTCACAACCCTTTTTTCAAACAAACATTTTTCACACTACACTTTCAAACAAATATTTTCAAAAAACACTTTGTATACATTCTTAAGGACTGATACAAGAATCATTACAAAGTTAGCATTACATTGGCATTTCAAAATATTTTCAAACAAATCACATACACACAAGGCAAGTTTTCAAAAGTGAGTTAAGCAAGTAAGAGTCCATAGGTAACTACGAATGAAAAGGGTGTAACACATTCCCTTTTCATAACTTACCCCCCGAACTCAAAATCTATCAAAGGTCTTTCCTGTTCTTTTCACCTTTCCTAAGTATTAGATAAAAGAAAAGTCGATGGCGACTCTAGCTATCCTCACATTTGGATAAAACCAAAAGTCAATTCTCTCACCGTATAGCAAATTTGCATGATGATTTGATTGACTGGTGTTTTGTGAATGCGTGTTTATGATAATTGCTAATTGATGGTATTACCATGTGTCTGATTCATACTATGATGTTGAAGGTGTGAGTATGAGATGAGTTTTTGATGGTGTGTTTCTTTGGTGTTGTACTATAACGACTATATTTACTCCTTATGTCTTTTATAATAATCATGATTTAGTCGCTCTTGCTGCTTGGAGATGTTGCCTTTATACGTGGGTAACTTGTCGGTAATCAAGAATAGTTCGTCGTGGCTTAGTGAATAGATGCGGAGTGTGTTCTTTATTTCCTGTGGAATAAAGGGGTCTTGCTCTAATATGTAACATCGGGGCTGAGATTGTTTGATTTGAATAATCATGTTATTTTGTTTAATTTGATATTTGAACTACCCTTGTGGTATTTGAGCTGTTTTGATTTGATGAAGTTATTTAAAAGTATCTTAATACAAATGTTTTGAATTATGAATTTCCATTGCGAGTAAGTTGAAAAACTATGGTTGTTAATCATGAAGTATTTAATGTAATTGATTTTTGAAAACACGTGTTACGGAGCAGGATGTGTTTTACTATGAAGTTTGTTTGAAGCAAATATGACACCCTTTTTGGTGCATTACTCTGATATATATTGAATTATTTTGCGAATAATATTTGGGTTTTACAAGGGTATTACACAGGATTCACTTGAGGGGTCATCAGAGAAAAAAAGGTTGAAAAAGAAGCCTCAATGATACAACAAAAGTATGTCAAAACACCTGCTTAGAAAATGCCGTATTCAAGGAATTTGAATGAGGAAGAAAAGAAGATAGCCAATAAAAATCTATCTATAAGAGTGACACATTTGGGAAAGGACAAGTATAATTCGACTGAAGATGGAAATCCTGAATACACTCATCAGCTTGAAGATGGAGATCCTGGGTATGATCCCCTTCCATAAGTTGAGTTGGTAGAGGATAACTTTGATATTGGGCCGGAAGTTGAATTGATAATTAAATGTGATATTGTGTTAGACTACCAGTAGCATATGACCGAGTGTTGGAAGTTTCAGAGGCTGATGATGACTTTTTGCAAGAAGGAGCGTCTAGTGAGAAGAATGTATGTTACTATGTCATGAGTAATGGTGTCGTCGAAGAGAAAAAAACCATCTTTGAAAGGCCTTGCCCATGAATGATGTATCACCTAAAGCCATTGTTTCATAAGGGAAAAGGTGGACGGTGTAGTAGTAAACAAGGTTTTTGTAGATGGAACGACAATAGTAAACTTAATGCCCAAGTCATTGTTCAAGAAATTGGGAAAACCAGATGCAGAACTTCGACCCCACAATATGGTTATGTCGAATTATGAGGTCAAAATTAGTTGCATATTAGGAGTTATACAAGTTGATATGGCAGTGGGTACCACCAGAAGGCCAACATTATTCACAGTGATTGCATCAAATTCCACTAAAATTTGTTGTTGTGGCGTGAATGGATCCATTGCATTGGAGTTGTTCCATCGACTCTTCACCAAAGAGTAGCCATATGGCATCCAAACGGAATTTTTGAAAACATTGAAGCCGACCAAAGCTACTAAAAAGTTAATGTAAACAAGGTTGGAAGAAAACACTTCGATCAACATTTAGCAAATATTACGCCTTGTTATGAGGCCGAAGTAGTTTATACCCCTGAGGAGAATGCAACTCATTTTCTAAACCTGCATCTAAATTATGGCTTATGGGATAAAGAGGATGAGGTAGATTCAATATCTGAAGAGCGGGAAAACCCACATGTGGGATAGACCATGGTCGACAGAGATGACCATTGAGTCTAAATACATGGCTCAGATTTCAGCCTATATGACTAAAAATAGAATGAAATAGGCTTTGGAAGCTGAGAAATTGCAAAATATGGCTTTAGAGGCCATGATCGACAATAATAAAGATGACCATTTTGGCCAAACTATGGCTTTAGAAAGCCGCGGGCTCGATTACATTTACAATGACGAGCCTTTGGGGTTTGAAAAAGACCCCATAAATACTACCAAGAGAATGTAGGCTCAATATCCACTCGAAGAGATAGATATAGGTGACGGGGAAGTCAAAAAAACCTACGTATATAAGTGTGAAAGTCAAACCAAAAATGAAACTGGTCAAATTGTCGAAATAATGCAAAGACTGCTTTTCCTGGGATTACAATGAAATGCTTGGCCTGAGTCAAAGCATGGTGGAATTGAAACTACCAATTCACCCAGGTAAAAAGCCAGTAAAGCAACAACCTCAAAGGTTTACCCCAGAAATAATGTCGAAGATCAAACAGGAAATCAAAAGGCTACTAAAAATCAAGTTATTTCAAACTTCTAGGTATGTCGAGTGGTTAGTTAACATTGTGATTGTGATTAAGAAAAATGGGACTCTTCGAGTCTGTATAGATTTTAGAGATCTGAATAATGCAACACCAAAGGATGAAGTGGCAAAAAGGTTGGTTGACTCAGCCATAGGTTTCAAATATTTAAGTATGTTAGATGGTTATTCTGGATATAACCAAATTTTTATAGCAGAAGAAGATGTTTCCAAAATGGTGTTATGATGCCCAGGTACTCTAGGGACCTATGAATGGGTAGTGATGCCCTTTGGTCTAAAATATGCAGGAGCAACCTATCAAAGAGCCATGAATTCAATGTTTTATGACTTTATAGAAAATTTCATGTAGATTTATATCAATGATATAGTTGTGAAATCTTCCTCTAAAAACGGTCACTTAGACCGTCTTCGATAATCATTTGAAAGGGTGAGGAAATATGGACTAAAAATGAATCCATTAAAATGTGATTTATGTGTCCATGCAGGAGATTTTCTTGGGTTCGTTATGCACAAAAAAGTCATCGAGATCAATCAAAACAAGAGCAAAGCTATTTTGGATCTCAAGCATCCTTCAACAAAGAAACAACTTCAGTCTTTGTTAGGGAAAATAAACTTCTTGAGCAGATTTATATCCAATTTAAGTGGCAAGATGAAAGCTTTCTCACCATTACTCCGACTCAAGAGTGAAGATGATTTCCAATGGGGAAAAGAGAAACAAGAGGAATTCGATAAGATCAAAGAGTATTTGTCAAATCCTTCAATTTTACTTCCTCCAAGTAGGAACACAAGTATGAGATTGTACATAGTTTTGTCAGAATCGACCATAGGCAGTATGTTAGCACAAGAGGATGATAATGGCATCGAAAGATCCACCTATTACCTTAGTCAAGTTTTATTTTATGTTGAGACTAGGTATAATTTAATAGAAAAGTTGTGCCTATGTTTATATTTCTCTTGTACAAAATTAAAGCAGTATATAAAGCTAGTTGATGTGTATGTTTTGTCTCATTTTGATGTTATAAAAATATGTTGTCCAAAACTATTTTGAACAATTGAATTGGAAAATGGGCACTTGCATTAATTGAATACTCGTTGACATATGCGCCTTTAAAGGCCATTAAATGACACATTGTTGCAGATTTTATCATGGATCATGCGATAATCGAACCATCCCAAAAATTGGTGGATGTAAAACCTTGGAAGTTATACTTCGATGGTTCAAGCCACAAGAATAAAACTCATGCTGGGGTTTTGATAATTTCTCATAAAGGGATCCCAACAAAGTTTAAATGAAAATTCGAAGGCTTCCGCTCAAACAATCAAGCAGAATATGAAGCTTTAATTATTGGACTCAAAATCATGCTGGATTTGGGGGAAACAAGAGTCGAAATTAGAGGTGACTATGAGTTGGTGATCAAACAAATAACAAGAGAATATAAGTGTATCAAGAAAAAATTGATAAAAGAATTTGCAATGGTGAATAGACTTTTGAAACATTTTGAGTCTGTCAGTATCAAGCATGTACCCCGTATGGAGAACCAAGAGGTCAATGATTTGGCACAACTTGCTTCTGGGTACAAAGTATCAAAAGATATTCTAGAAGAGCTTATCAAAGTTGGAGAAAAAGTAATTCTGACTGCTTCACCCTCTTCGGAATTGTCAATGGAAAAACTTGGGTGGGGGGGGGGGGGGGGGGGGGGGGGGAAGAAGAGATACGTGAAATTGATGAAAATTTTGCCATCCACAATATGGTAAACTTTGATTGGTGTCTACAAAATCCAGTTAGAACCACTGATCAAAAAATAAAGTACATAGCATTAACTTATGTCACCCTTGGAAATAAATTGTTCAAAAATACCTCTGAAGGTATATTACTCAAGTGTCTTGGGGAAAGTGAGGCATACTTAGCAATATCAGAAGTTCATAGTGGTTATGTGGCACCCACCAGGCAGACCATAAAATGAAATGATTATTATTTTAACAAGGGGTATACTGACCCACAATAATGAAAGATTGTATTGACTTTTCCAAAGGATGTCAGGAATGTTAAAAGCATTAAGGCATTAAACATGTTGCGACTAGCAAATTAAATGCAATTGTTAAACCATGGCCTTTTCGAGGATGGGCCTTAGACATTATAGATGAGATTCGACCTGCTTCGTGCAAACAACAAATATATATATATATATATATATATATATATATATATATATATATATATATATATATATATATATATATATATATATATATATATATATATATATATATATATATATATATATTGGTGGGAATAGATTATTTCACCAAGTGGATAAAGGCAATACCTTTGGTCAATGTTGACCAAGAGGTAGTGATCAATTTCATTCAAAAACATATTATATATAGGTTAGAATTCCTGAGACTATTACAATTGATCAAGGATTAGTATTCACAGATTGAAAGATGCAAGAATTTGCATCTGAAGTAGGGTATAAATTGTTAACATCTACTCCTTACTATGCTCAGGAAAACACACAGGTCGAAGATGCCAATAAGGTCATAATAGACCTGCTAAAAAATATGTTGGAAAAAAGCCTAAGAATTGACACAAGATTTTAGACCAAGTCTTATGGTCATGTCGAACATCTTCCAAAGAAGCAACAAATTTGATGCCTTTTCAACTAACGTTTGACCACGATGCCATATTATCATACAAAATTTATTTGTAGTCAACGAGAGTGCAAAGGCAATATGAAATTTCATCTGAACATTATAAGAATATGATGTTATATGAATTAGTCGAATTGGATGAAGAAATATTGGTCGCGTTAGATATATTA
Organism: Vicia faba; assembly: GCA_948472305.1. Classification (NCBI taxonomy): domain Eukaryota; kingdom Viridiplantae; phylum Streptophyta; class Magnoliopsida; order Fabales; family Fabaceae; genus Vicia; species Vicia faba. The sequence continues at coordinate 105,250,824 of OX451740.1, read as the reverse complement.
ATAAGACAAAAAGAACGAGTTGCTAAAGCATACAATAAGAAAGTTAAAGAGAGAAGACTTTCATACCTGGTGATTGTGTGTGGAAAGTGATTTTTCCTATGGATCAAAAGGATAAAACCTTAGGCAAATGGTCACCAAACTGGAAGGGGCCATTTCGAGTTGTTCAGGTATTCATAAATAATGTTTACAAAATCGAAAAAATATCATCTAATTGTCAAATCATAAGAATAAATGGTATGTGTCTAAAAAGATATAAACCTATACTACAAGATATTCGAATAACAATAGAATAACAATGCAAAAAATATTCATAGCCGAAATGGTGAGTTTAAAGATGCAAAAATGGCCTGCTACATATCCAAAAGAGTCAAAATAACAAAGTTACAAGGTATAAATTGGTAATATGGGGAACCTCGACTTAAAGTCTTCCAAACGCTGCTTTTCAAAATCGACCTTAGTGTCGAGACGAGCCTTACATTTAGTTATTTTCTTGATCTGATCCTTAAGATTGAGAGAGTTTTTTCCATGTTTGATTCCCTTGGGGGCCTTCTGGTCGAGCTCTTTTTGTGTTGGAAGTTTTTTAGCTTAATCAAGGACAGCCTTTTATTATTCAAGATCTGCAATTTTCTTGTTGAGTTCCGCAATCTGAGTTTGATAAGTCAAAATTTGTGCATCGAATGACTTGTGCTTATCAACACGCTCTTGGATTTTAGCTTGGAGTTCATCTACCTTTTTCTCACAAGCTTCACTGAAATCTCATTCCAAAGTCATTTTTATAGACTTATTCTTAATTTAGATATAAGTATTTCTTCTAAGAGCAAGATCTTATCAGATCTAGTCAAAATAAGCTTCAACCTCAAACAAGTATTGAGCAACATAATGAGAAAATCTTACGAACTTCAGCCCCAAGTGAATCTTCCTCTTTGACAACTATGAGAAAATCAACTTTGAAGACATAAGTTCTATGTTGTTGAAGTAGGAGGATGACAGAGGCATCCGGTTCGTCAACATAGTTAGTGGGGCCAACAAATGGAGAACTAGTCAATGGCTCACAAAGCTTTTGAAGTCTTTTTAGAGCTTCAATTGAATTCTTTTGTTTCATGACCAATATTTCTTCTCGACTAAGTGAACTATTAGAGCTAGTATCCTGAACAATGAGGGGACTTCCTTCGATGAGAGATTGCTGGTTTTGGTGTCCCTAGAGAGGAGCTTCCTCAATCACAACTTCTTTGGAGCATGACCAGCGTCATCCGATCCTGGTTGAGATTTATCATGGATCGAATCGGTAGCACCTTCGAAGTCATCAACTTTTTGAGGATTTAGTTCAGTTGTGTTCTCAGCATTAACCTTAGGTAACTGATGTAAGTATGTTCATAGTAAATTGAATGAATTATAAAAAAATAATTATTGAAAGTAAAATGTAGATAGGTATATATCCAGTGTATAATAAAGATTAAATGTTGAAAAGAAATCATGAATAAATTTGTATCCAGTGTAAGCAAATATTGAATACTTGATAAAAAAGAGCATACATAGTTTTTTTTGGATGATTTATGACATCCACTGGAAAGGAAAATCTCAAATACCCGAGTACCGAAGGAAAAATTTGATGTGATCTTACATTCAATTTAGGGAAATCCTGAGTACAAGTAATAAAGATTTTAAACAATAATGTGTATGCATGTTATAAGTTAATGTTTTATACTCTAAAATTATGTAAGACTATTTAAATCATGTAAGACCTGAGAAGTGGATAGCTAAACCATGATTTTAAACTGCAGTTGCAGTCACGAATCCAATTGTAAGTGTTGCGAGGGCGATTGTTGGAAAATTTCTCGCGGGAGACCTTTGAAATAAAACATTGAAAAACTATTAAAATTAAGATTTTTCATTAGATTAACGATAATTGAGATTTGAGGTTTTGAAACTATAATTTTTTTTTATGAAAAGAGTTAAACGAATACGATAGAAATTATCTGAAGTGGTTTTTTATATGGACGCATATGTCTTTTTAAAGCACACAAAAATTGTAGAATAATGTGATCGTGGGGACTACTACCTCATCAATACTTCTTCCGAAATTGTCGTTGGAAGTTGCAATTTAAAATCACGAGTTAGATAATTTGTGATCTTAATTAAGAAAACCACTAAGATTGTCATCTAACCTCTCATAATTTTTGTTTACTGCAAGAGTTGAAGGAGGACACACTTAAAGGCTTAGAATTGAAGAACATGTTCTTATGTTCTTTTGTTTAATTTTTTAAGTAGATGATGAGGCTTACTTTTAAGTAAGTAATTTGTACTATAAAACCAAGAGATCTAGATGTATTTTTATTTTGGATATAATTAATATTTGATTAACTAATATCCTCCAATATCATAAGTTAATGTCTAAATGTCATTTTAGACATATTATTGAAGGTGTTACCCACTTACTCAAGGACATGAAAGATAAACTCTACAAAATGCTTATATGTCAATACTAATTCATTTGCTTAGTCCGCCAAAGAAAATATGTATGATAGACCCCAATGTTTTTTTGGAATTTTCTTTTGTTTATTTTTAGATTTCGCATGTGTAAATACGAATGTACTGTATTATACAATATCAGGTGATCTCGCATATGTATCTGTGAATTAACTCATAATTTGTCAAAAATAGGATGACTTCGCATGTGCATCTGCAAAGTTACCCATAATTCCTCCTTTCACATGTGCACATGCGAAGTCTTTGAATTCTATCGAACTAAATGAACAGAGCAGACCCCTCAAACCCTTTTCTATTCAAACACCAAAACTTTTCATTTTCTTCTCCAAACCCTAACATTTATACTACCTAAACTCACTCATTTTTGTTCATCTCTCTATTTTAACTCTTTTCAAGTCATCCCAAATCATCTCGAAGCTTTCAAATTTGTGTAAGTTTTCTCCAAATTAATGTGATTCACAATACAATCTTGTAATAGTTTATTAGGTTCATTCATAAAAATTACATTGTGTATGTTGGTGTTAGAATAGTTAAATGTTGTTGCTTGGGTGACAAAAAATGATATTTGGGTGTTTTAGGGCAAGAAGCAACAACTTTGAAAATGACTATGTGCATGGGGTTTCGCATGTGCACTTGCGAAGTCACCCTGGACCAGTTTCGCATGTGCACATGTGAATTCTTGCCTGAGTTTTTTTATTTTTAAAACCTAACTATTATAATCATTTATTTCAGGAACATGGCTGACAACCAGGATCCGAGCAGGCGGTTGAGACAATGCAGGCCAAGCCAGACTACCTTGACTCATCAAGAGAGAGCTGAGCAGCAGGTTAACCAGCCTCGAGGACGGGGTCAGGTACAAAAGGAGCAATTGGGTGTAGCTTCCCCTTCTCCACCGACGAGTCGTATGTTAAGGCGTCTACCTCTCGCGCACATGAGCAAGTATCTGATGAGGCGGAGATTCCAAAAGAGTTTGCGGTGTGTGAGGGAGATGAGGTACCCGAGCATGTTGCAGTACACGAGGAGGCGGAGCAGGGCTATCCAGGAGGGCTATATGACACCTCCCTCTTGATTTACTATCATAATCATACTGCTCGGCATGTTTGGGAAGGAGAGATATATTTTTTGTTACACTTTTTCATTTTATATTTTTTACTCAAAAATACGATTGTAACAATTATTACTTTTTTGTTTCAGGAACGGTTGCCCATAAAGCATGTGAATCACTCGCGGAATTTTTTTGAATTATTTATACTTGCGACTGAGTGGTTCCACGATGTTGTGGTTGGATCCTGACTTGCCAGATTACTCTGTACATGTTACAATACTATAAGCATCGGCATGCATGGGGCTTTTGTTGAGAGATGTCACAAAGAGACGTCGTCTTTCACTTTCTTGTTGGGGAGATGACCATCACACTTGATGATGTTTCTTGCTTGCTCCACCTACCTATCAGAGGCAGGTTACTTAATCATCACAAGATAATACGAGCTAAGGCGGTTGAATGGATGGTTGAGCATCTGGGAGCTGATCCGTTCAGGGCATCTAAGGACTGCATAGCCACTAATGGGGTGCATGTAAAGTTCTCCCACCTGAAGGATCTATATGAGGAGCACCTGGTTGCAGCAGTAGGTGCCCAGGATGAGGAGGATAATGTTTTTGTTTAGTATCACCGAGACTGTGCTCTGCGGTGTTACTATATGTTCTTGATTGGCACATCCCTCTTTGTGGACAAAAGCGGGACCTATACGTATATGACATACCTTCGGTATTTATGAACCTGAATATAGTTTGTGAGTGGAATTGGGGGCCGCTATTTTGGTATACCTCTACCACAAGCTGAATGAAGCTTCAAATTAGAGGACGAGACAACTCACTAGCTCATGCACACTCCTCATGGTACTTTTCATTTCAACTATTAACTTTAAAATGTTTTGATTAATTTGTACTTACATATTATGTTATTGTTTTCGCAGAGTTGAATCATTTCTCACTTCCACTGGATTCATGGTTTCAAACCAGATCCAGTTTATACTGACGACATGCCAAGGGCTGCAAAGTATGTCCTCCACAGAGGGAATCATAAACTGTCGCCTTCTCAGGTGTATCTTGATCGTACTAATCATGATGACATCAAATGGACGTCATTTGAGGATTACAGGTATGTTGTCCCATTTGATTCCATCTTATTATACTCTGGGTGGATAGCATATAGATTGAATCTTATGGTCAGGTATCTTCCAGAGAGGTGTATTTGGAAGTTTGGCTATGTACAGATGATATTGAGATCTCTTTTTCAGGCTATTCCTGACACCATTGTCCAACGGGATCTCGATGCCATCTTCTAGGATTGGGAGAATCATCTGGTGCCACATGAGTATCAGATGATGTCGGCATCTGAGAGTTGGCATTATGTAGAGGGTTACGTGACATGGTCCTTTAACGTGTCACACCCTATCATGACATTGGATGGTCCTCGACGTCCTCCTAGGCCAGCTCATGAGGAGATCTTAGAGAACCAGCAGACTTAGGATGACCATGCCATTGATCTTTTGTCGGTCTGTCAGCGGATACACCTACTTGGCAAGGAGGCATTGGATTCTGGTATCATCGAGAGGGTGATCTTGAGGAGGTTTCCATAGTTGGAAGTATGGTCAGTGAGGCATCTAGTGCGGCTCACTAGAGTCAGCAGAGGAGGTCACAGGGGGTCAAGATCAGGCATACATAGTAGTCTATGTTATGTTTTGTTTTTTGTTGTTGGTGTAATATTTTGACCGTACTTACTTTCCAAATAATTTATGTACAAAATTATGTTTGAACATCTAATTTAATCGTTATGTCCATATTGTTATGCTTATTTTATATTTTTTTTAAAATCGTAAAAAAATTTGTCCGATTATAAAATAGTAGAATGATGTAGTTTTAAACAAAAATGACACAAATAGAGGAAGTTTCGTATATGCACATGCGAAACAAACTCTAAACATGCTAAAAATGGTTTCTTCGCATGTGCACATGCGAAACAAGATGAGAGGTGACTTGGCATGTGCACTTGCGTAGGGCATTTTTGGGGTTTCAGTGGTGAAAATCACCACTATTAGGTGTAAAGATAAATTCCCTGTCTCTTTTCATTCATTGGTTTTTCACAAGAACATCCCATTACGAGGCCTAGTGTCATCGTAAACCCTTACCAAATAAGACTGAGATTACAAATAGGCCTTAAGAGGATCTTATAAAGAGCCATAACCGAAGGAGCGTACATTACTTGTCTGTCAAATGTTTTGCTAGTAACGAAGTCAAACAACAAATTATGTTTTAAGTCAGCGGTAGGAAGATTACATAAAACTCGATATTTTAGGTAGGAATTCCTTTCAATTGTATCTAATACGACTCTCAAGTTTTATAGGTTGTCACTACTATGAAAAATACATTTCATAAAACAATATTACAATGACCTACATGTTAAGTGTGGCAATAACTCATTTTTGGACGTCTTCTTCTTCGATTCTCAGTATTATGTTTCTTTTTCTTCTGAAGCATCTTCATCAAGCGATTCTAATCCATGTTTCAAAAAATCCCAAAGACCTTGAAAACAGAATATAACCTTCATCTGTTTGCACCAATTCTCATAGTTATCACCTTTAAAAATTGGGAGACTTGCTGGAAAATTTCTGTTAGTGTAATTCATCGCCATCGTGATCTTCTTCTTCTTCTTCTTCTTCTTCTTCTTCCTTGATCGTTCTTCCCTTGAACCACTCAACCGGAGCTCTTAATGCCAGATGTTGAAAATCCACCAAAACCTATGATGATTTTCTACCAATCTTGATAAACAAGATTGATATCACCATACAATGACAATTCAAAATATGAAAGAAAGAAAGAAGACACTGATTTTTCTACAGAGTTTCTCTCTGCCCACAAACTGTGGAAAACTTCTTATTCACTTGCAACTGCAAATACTGTGAATATAACTTGATTGATTACAAAAAATAGGGGTTACACCCTCTATTTATAATTGAGATTGTTTTCTCCCTAAGTCAAAAGCCTAATACTATAAAAGCCCAAAATATATATTTTGGAACTAAATCATATCTATCTATCTCATACCTAAATTAAATCTATCTATTTTAGATCTAAAACAAATTTGTGTGTAACAAACTGCTTTCACATTTCGACACTTCCTTGTTTTCTGTCGAGCAAGCTGCTTCGACACAAGGAATTATACTTTCAACACACAATATAATTCATTGTGTCTAAGATATCTACATTCATCATAGCTCTTAGTCTTCTAAATACTTCAACTTGCACACCCTTTGTCATGATGTCTGCAATCTGATTCTCAGTTCTGCCGCATTCCGAGTTCATCCTGTCTGCTACCTGCTCTCGAAGATAGTGGAACCTCATTTTGATGTGCTTGCTTCGACCATGTGCTATCGGGTTCTTCTCCAGGTTGATAGCTAGCATGTTGTCTATCTTCATGGTAATTTCTCCATGATCTTTACTTGTAATCTCTTCGACCAAGTTCGCCATCCATGTTGCTTGACATGCACAAAGAGAAGAGCAGCTATGTACTCTGCTTCACATGATAATAATTCCACTATTGGTTCTTTTCTAAAACTCCAAGCAACTGGTGCACCACCTAGCATAAACACATATCCTACTGTGGACTTTCGATCCTCGACATCACTACACAAACTTGAATCAGTGTACCCCACTAACTTACATTCTTTTCCTTTATCAGCTGCGGGAAATAAAATATCATAGTCAAGAGTTCCTTTCAGATACCTCAATATCCTCTTCGTCGCTGCTAGATATGATACCTTTGGCTTATGCGTGAATTTACTTACCATACCTACACTATATGCTAAGTCAGGCCTTGTATGACAAAGGTATCTTAATGATCCAATAAGTCTTATATATTGGGTTGGGTCGACATTATCTTCTTCTGAATCTTTTGACAGTTGTAGCCTTGGTTCTGCAGGTGTCGAAGTCGAGTTGCATTCTTCCATCTCAAATCTCTTGTGAATTTCTCATGCATATATTATTTGATGCATCATCAAACTTCTACTACTCTTGTAGAATTTGATGCTAAGGAAGTACGAAATGTCACCCAGATCATACATTTCGAATTCCTGGATGAGATCACCTTTGAAGTCTTTGATCTCCTTCTTGCAGGTACCTGTTATTAACAAGTCATCAACATAGATATATATTATAAGCAATTTACTATTGCTTATTCTTACATATACTCCATATTCAGTTATGCACTTCACAAATTTCTTCTTCCTTAGAAAACTATCAATTTTCTTATTCCAAGCTCTTGAAGCTTGTTTTAATCCATACAGGGCTTTATGCAGCCCGTACACCTTTATCTCTTCGTCATGTTTCACAAACCCAACTGGTTGTTAACATAAACTTCTTTGTCTAAGGGTCTATTCACGAATGCACACTTCACGTCTATTTGACATATGTGTCAACTGTTTATTTCTGTTAGACCAACAACCAACCTGATTGTTTTGATCCTAGCCACAGATGCAAATACTTCATCAAAGTCAATTCCTTCTTTCTGAAGAAATCCTTTCACCACAAGTCTTGCTTTGTGTCGAGTTGCTTCCCCTTTGGGATTCAACTTCAGCTTGTATACCCACTTGACATCAATTGCCTTCTTGCCTAAAGGATATTCGACAAGTAACCAAGTATTATTGTCTTCGATGGACTCCACTTCTTCGTTCATTGCTTTCACCCACTTCAATTCCTTCAATGCTTCGGCTGCATTGACTGGTTCTACATCTGCATAGAAAGCATAATGTACCAGTTTACCTTCATTATCAACCACCTCATATGATATAATCACACAATCTTATAACCTTTCAGGAATATGTCTTATTCTCTAAGGTGTGTTTGGTCCTGGTTGATCTATAACCGTTGGTTCCTCTTGTCGAACTTCTCTTTCGACTTAAGTTTCAGATTCTTCAAGTAGGATTCCCACTGAATCTTTCTTGACATTTTCAGTCCAATCCCATTCTTTAAGCCCAACTATGATCACGTCCTTGCTGATCACAATATGCTTGTTCATTGGGTCGGACAACTTATAACCTCCTGTCAAATGATATCCTACTAGGATCATCTGACTTAACTTGTCATCAAGTTTTCTTCTCAACTGATCTGACACATCTTTATGTCCGATAGATCCAAATACCTTCAGATGACTCAAGCTAGGCTTCACACTAGACCAACATTCTTCTGGAGTAATTCCTTCTAGCTTATTTGTTAGATATCTGTTCAAAATATATATTGTTGTCGACACAGCTTCACCCCAAAACTCTTTGGGTAAATTCTTGCCTTTCAACATACTTCTCACCATATTCATGATGGTTCAATTCTTTCCTTATGCAGTTCCATTATTCTGTGGAGTGTAGGGTGGCATCACCTCATGCATAATCCCTTCTTTTTCACATAATTTGTCTAAATCTTTCGACACACACTCTCCACCACCATCAATTCTCAAAATTTTGAGCTTTTAACCACTTTATCTTTCGACCATAGACTTAAACTTGGAAAATACATCGATCACTTCACTTTTCTTCTTGATCAGGTAAGTCCATAGTTTTTTACTGAAATCATCTATTAATGTAACAAAGTATTTGTTACCTCCCATCGAATCCACTTGGATTGGTCCATATACATCAGAGTATATGACTTCGAGAATAGCCTTCGACCTGCTTCCTACATCCTTGTTAAAGCTATTCTTGTGTTGCTTCGCCTACACACATTCCTCACACACCTTGTTTGGAATGTCAATTTATGGCATCCCTGAAACCATATTTCTTCTTTTCAAATCTCTGATGTCTCTGAAGTTGAGATGGCCTAATCGATAGTTCTATATTCATTCATCTCTGCTATATGTAGTCGAAAGGCACTAGTGCTCCATCATATTAAGTTCAATCTTAAAGCTTCTATTCTGAGACATAGGAGCCTTCAAGATTAATCTTCCATTCACGTCGACGACTCTCATCATGTTGTATTTGATTGAAACTTTATAATTCTTTTCGACCAACTGCCCTATGCTGAGCAAATTGATCTTCATGGCTGGTATGTACAACACATTTGAAATTTTGACCTCTTTCCATCTTTCCTCATAATCATAACATCACCAATACCTTCAACTACTAGGGTATTGTCATTTGAGAATTTCACCATGTTCTTCATTGAGGGTTTTATGTTGACAAATCAATCTTTCCTTCCATATATGTGTGATGAGCATCCCGAATCTAAGTACCATTGATCTTTGAATTTTTCTTCATCTCTTTTTGTGACCATCAACAACATCTCTTCTTCATCTTCATACTTTTCAAACTTCGCATCACTTTCTTGATTCTTTCGCTTTTCTAGACAATCACTAGAATAGTGACCATACTTTTGACAATTGTAACACTGAATGTGACTTTTGTCAGGTTTTCGACCACCACATCTTCCTCTACCTCCAGCACTACCTCTTTGGTTGTCTTGGTATTGGGGTCTTTTATGATTCAACATAATTCCTTCCTGCTGGTCTCCTCTACCAATCGAATTTTTGTAGCCTCCTCTACCTTTTTTATCGAACCACTTTATTTTTTCTTTCTTATTTTTTGTTGATTGAGTCTGCAAAGCCACATCACTCTTCGACTTTCCTGCAGCTCTTTCAGCCATTCTTTGTTCATGAGATTCTAACGTCCCTTGAAGTTCCTCCTTCAACAAAGTTGACATGTCCTTCGACTCTTCTATGGCCACTACCACATGATCGAACTTTGGAGTCAAAGATCTCAAGATCTTCGGAAAAAAAAATCTTGTTGTTAACGTTTCTCCACAGTGAAGAAATCAAATATGCTCTCTCTATCTTCCATCTGATGTAATTCATATGTTTTTTTTGAGTTTGTAACCTCACCTCTTTCACATTCTCAGCGCCTCCAAACAATTTCTTCAGTATTTCTCAAGTTTCTTTTATAGATTCTACATTGCAAACCTTTTCAAAATTTTTTGGACTAAAACATTAGTGAATTATAAAGAGAACTTTATAATTCTTCTTATTCGATTCTATGTATTCTGCTTCTTCTTCTGAAACGTCTTCATCAAGCGGTTTTAATCCATGTTTCACAAGATCCCAAAGACCTTGAAAACAGAATATAACCTTCATCTGTTTGCACCAATTCTCAAAGTTATCACCTTTAAGAATTGAGAGATTTGCTGGAAAATTTCTGTTAGCGTAATTTATCGCCATCGTGATCTTCTTCTTCTTCTTTCTTGATCGTTCTTGATCGTTCTTCCCTTGAACCACTCAACCGAAACTCTTGATATCAGATGTTGGAAATTCACCAAAATCTATGATGAATTACCAATCTTGATGAACAAGATTGATATCAACCCAAAATAACAATGAAATATATGAAAGAAAAAAAGAAAGAAGACAATAATTTTTCTGCAGAGTTTCTCTCTGTCCACAAATTGTGGAAAACTTCTTATTCACTTGCAACTGTAAATACTGTGAATACAACTTGATTGATTACAAAAAATAGAGGTTACTTCCTCTATTTATAATTGAGCTTGCTTTCTCCCTAAATCAAAAGCCCAATATTATAAAAAGCGCAAAATACCTATTTTAGAACTAAATCAAATCTACCTATCTTAGACCTAAATTAAATTTATCTATTTTAGATCTAAAACAAATATGTGTGTAACAAACTGCTTTCACACTTCGACACTTCCTTGTTTTTTGTCGAGCAAGCTGCTTCGACACAAGAAATTATACTTTCAACAATACAACTATTTTGTCTTCTTCAACAAACCTATGGTTACCTTCAGGTTCTTTCATTAAACTTATACAATGATTCCGTTTATATTTTTGTTTATCTATTATTGTTTGGTTTCTGTTTCTGTTTAATATTTATTTTTCAAACTCTAAAATATAATGTTTAAATCTTATATATAATTATTTTTGTTTCAAATCCTAACATATAATATTTTGACTTGTTTATGTTTCTGCTTGTGTTTACTTGTAGATATGGATGGATAAATGATAAAATTAACGAGGATGAATGATAAAATTAACGAGGATGAAGCTAAAGTGAGTGAAGCAAACTTGTGTGAACACTACAAACTTAAGTTTGTTGCTCTCACTTCAGCATCATTCTTATTTCCTTTCATTTTAGATATCATTATGGGACATGTACGTTTTATGTTGTTTAAGGTTTGTTGTTGAAGAATGTTGTTGTTAATATTTATTTTAGATGAATTTATTATATCGAATATATAATTTTTCAGATTACATTAAAAAATTATAAAATGATAAATAAAGTTATATTTAAAAACAAGTTACACCTTCAATTCTAGATAAAATCGTTTTTAAATACAAGTTTTTTATATTTATTTTTTTTAAATTGAAATACTAATTTTGACATCTTATAACATAAACATACATTTAAAGATTAAAATATAATCAAAATCGTAATTTTTAAAAAAAATTGTATTTCAAAGTTGATTTTTATAAAAATATATTTGAAATAACTTTAAAATTAAATGATTTTTTTAAATTTTGATATCAAAAAAAGTTTCAATAAAAAAATAAAATATTTAAAATAATATTTTAATAGTAATTATTCAAATTAAATTTTTATTTAAAAGTTTTATAAAAAATTCTTTATAAATTTTTTTACACAAAATTATTTAAAGAAAAAAAACAAAACAAATCGGCCATATAAGGAGTAGACTGTAAAAATCATTTTTTTAAAAACCAAAACAAACTGGTCTTTAGTGTGGATGGAAACGATAAGTGATTCAAAAGTATATTAACATTATAGTTTGATCTTATCCAACCTAAAAAAAAAAAAAAGACGTTTAAGATGAGGAGTGTACATCTAACTTTTTGAGAGACTTTTCCATAGTTATCTCTTTGAAACCAAATGTGAAATAAAAATGCCTTAAAGAAAAGAGGATTGGTGGGAAAAAAAAAACAAAAATTAGAGCAACAAGTGACCAAAAAACATTATTTGGAGGAGTTGGTGGTTTAACTGGTCAATCCGCGGATCCATTTATTTACAAAGTCATCTATAATCCAAAAAAACAAAAGAAAGACCTCAAAAAAAGATATAATAAATTAACAGTTGAAAGAATATGAAGAATGACAAACATCACAACATCATAACCTTAAACTCCTCAAAACTGATTTTCCCATCCCCATCTAAATCAAACTTAGAAATCATAAGTTGACATTCATCTAAACTTCTAGAATCCCCCAACTTACTAAGCATTTTCTCAAGACTCCTTGGTGTTATGCAACCACTTCCATCCACATCATACAGCTTAAAAGCCTCTTTCAAGTCATTCACTTTATCTTCCTCTTTTACTCCATCCACAAACTTCAAAAAATCATCAAATCCCAATAGTCCATCGCCATCCGAATCCAAATTCGCCATCGCCGCCTCTGCATCCTCTGTCGATAGCTTTTCGCCGCCTATTTCTTCAACGCACTGCCGCAGCTCAGCCGGTGATATCTTGCCGTCTCCATTTTCATCAAAGCGGTTGAACACACGTTCATATTGACTTACCTTGTCCATAATAATAACCATATCACAAATAATACAATTTTTTTACATATGGCTTGCACGTTATATATATAGATATAATCGTAGCAATCAAATTAATATACTTTTTATGATATGAGAGCTTAGAAGGAAAGAAAAACCTAAGTTTTCTTGTTTTGCTCCAAAAGATGCTAAAATTTGATGGATGAAATTTGGGTAAAGTGTTTTATATAGATTAAATGCGCGTGGCGTAAGTTGACCAATTGATTAATTTGTACGACTAAGTACCTATATTGGAAATTTCTGGAAACTTTCTTAATAAATGTGATGTGAGTGTATAGAAAATACTTCAATGGAATATTTTTATGGTGAGATCTAGACTAGAGTGCTAATTATGATCAGTTATTTAATAATAATTAAAATGATATAATTTTTGAATTAAACTCAAAGAAAAATATAAGATTATTATTAGTATTAACTTTTCAAACTCAAGTATAGTAGAACTATCTTGTTTTTATTCAGTTGTGTGTGGAATGAGGAGCCGTCAGACGTTTGTGCAACACAAATTAAATAGGACATGATTCCCGTGGTATTGATATTTAAAGAAAAACGCGTGAGAACATAGACTTGGTATTGGAGAATTTCGTCACCGACTTGGAAGCTTCGAACTTTCTAGAAAATTGCTGAAGCAAGCAATACGAAATTCTATTACATAATACTAGTAATAACTTATAAAAAATATTACATTATTTTAAAAACATGTATCACATGTATCATTTAATTAAATTTCTTTCAAAATATTTTTATGAGATATAATGAGATCAAAAGTAAAAAAACACACATAATATCAATGACAAGAACAATTCATGTATCACTTAAGTATATATTGAGTTGTATGTTGAAACAAGATTTCGATTTAAGTTTAAATTTTATTTTAAACTTTTTATATTTGTGAGTTTTGGTTTTGAGAGCAGGCAATCTCATTATAAATAAGGAGTAACCTCTATTTTGTAAATATTGAGTATTTACAAAATTTGTACTTGTAAAATGAATAAGATTTTTCATAATTTGTTGACAGAGAGAAACTATGTAGAAATCACCATCTTCTTCCATATTTTTGTCAAACTTTAATTTTTTCCCCATTGTTATTGTGTATTGATAACAGTCTTGTTCATCAAGATTGATAGAATTTTTTTATAAGTTTTGATGAATTTCCAACATATATTAGTTAATAAATCCGCACATTTATTCTTTTATGATATATCTGGACAATTCGAACATTCCAATTCAGCTTCAATAACTCTTTGATATTCTTTGCAAGACTCCACCCTTTAACACTACTATAGTACTAATATTATTAGTAATTACACTTTGAACAACTCCGACCAAATCTAGATGAACTTTCAAATCAACGACACCAAATCTTCTAGATAAGCACATCCCTTCATAAAGATTATTTCAATTTTTATTTATAAGACAATTTTGTTTAAGGTTGTTAGAATCGAGCTTTTACCTTGACTCATTTTACCTAGATAAAATTGAAACATAAAATCGTAAAGTTTATCTCATATTAAAATAATAAATTTATATACATGACATATACAAATGTTTATAGAATATTGTTAATGTATCAATAATTTAAAATTTTAATTTAATTATAAAGCATAGATATATTAAATCACCACAATAAAGTGTAATCTTCATAAACTTGTATCAAACTATATAAAATACTCACTAAATCATAAAAAGTAACATAAGATAATTCAAAAAACAAAAATTTCATAACGTGTGGGAGAAGTAGTTTAATATGAATAAAATAAAATAAAAATGTGACAGTAGTTTAATATTGAAAACTTAAATTAGATTAGGTTAGGATTCCTTTAATTATACACATTTGCAGTTCATGGGCTTCGATATTATCATCCAGAAGTTTCTTGACCCATAAGTTGAGTGATGCGCCAACTGTGCAAACAATCTCCTTCAATCTTGGAACAAACTAATACATAATTTCCTAACTTGTCTCAAGACCCAAACCAATATCTTATGTACAACTGGAAATATAACTTGTTCCAAAACAAATCTTTTGACCTGTAAAAATTTCTGATACATATTCAAAGGAAATTTAACAGAAATATATGTATCAGAAATAAATCAAATCTGTCGAGATTTAAAATTACAACAACACCTTGACTGCTGCACACCAGAACACAATGTCATGACATCCTGTTTGACATCTGATAAGAACCAAGTTTTAGGTAAAAGCTGTCAATCTCAAAACCATGGTACTAACACCTACACCATTTTCAACTTCCAAGTTCAAAATAATGATTTGCTTTTCAAGACTTCCGACCATGACTTTCTCCTAAAGTTTACCGGTGGAGCAAGACTTTTAGATACTAATAAACATATGATTGCTGAAGGCTCCATCAACTTCAAACCTTTTGCTGATATTATTTAAGGAAAATGGAGAAATGATAGGTTAATATTTATGTATAGATGTTGGTTATGTGTTGGTAAAAAAAATTGAATGCGCAAAAATTAGCTTTGTTTTACTCATTTCATTAAATTAATATTTGTCGTCACATATGTTATTGGGTTGGTTCATGACATTGGCTATATGCAAAGCCAATCTGGTTCTAAGAAACAACAAGTTAATCTTACTCTGAAGGATTTAGGATTAGTGTTTTTTTCCCTTTTAAATATAACTAATGGGATATCCGTGCGTCTGCACGGGTACTAATGTGGACCGTGAAATTGTCACCGGTTTGTCATGGAATTACAAACAAATTAGAAAATATCAAAATATTAATTGATAAAAGATAAAAAATTTGGGATGGAAGATGAATGTTTATGTTTTTAAAAACAATTATTCGTAAGAAAAATTATGAAACACAAATGTTGTAAAAAGATAATGATCTAAAAGAATTAAATTTAATGTTGTATTTATTAAATTTTACATAACAAACTTTAAAATGATAGCACTCTTTCGTTTTCAAAATGTAATAAACGTTTAAATAAGAAAAACAAAATAGTTTTATCAAAATAGTTTATTATTTTTAAAAGAAAGACATATTTTTAAAATAAAAATAAAATTGTGTCAATTTTTGAATTTTTAAAAGAAAGACATCAATAATATATATTTCAGTTATTCATATATTATCTTTAAAATTATTACATTTTAAAATAAAAATAATTTCAAAATAGAAAAATTAGACACATAAATAATTTAAAAAAATAACACATTTTTATCGTGTTTGGATTCATATATTATTTTAAATATATTTACTTTTATTTTTCTTTAATTATATAAAAAATATAATAACTCATGTATTTACACGGATTTTGGTCTGATTCCCCGTACGCTCACACGATATTGTTACGTTCACATGAATTTTAATCTGATTATTTATGCGTTCATACAGTATTAGTATGTTACCCGTGCATTTTGTTATTATAATCTAATAAAAATATAAATAAAATAAAATAAAATTATTTATCCAAAGTAATTAGATATTTATAAAAAAAAGACATATTTTATAAAATTAAAATAAAATTATTTTACTATAATTGTTTTACATCAATAATAATAATAATAATAATTCATAACGCCTATTGAACATATAAGTTTATCAAACTCTAATTTATAAAATAGACTGGTCATACACATAAATGCCAGAAATATCTTACTTTTAATGCTTTTGTAATACTTGTCAAAGCACCAAAAAATAATAATTTATTTTATATGCAGTATCAAATACTCCTATAAAAAATCCAGGCTACTGCCCACTCTTACCCAATAATAATACTTTGTACAAAGATGAAGAGTTGGGTAACAATTATTTAGGTTTACTACTGCCACATCTACACAGAAATTGAAACAAATAGTACATTACAGGTCTGAATTAATTAACAAAGAATGAACCCAAGTAGCATCAGTTAAGAGTTTAATAAGTAAAAGAAAATTAAAGTAATTGTAATGAAGAGAAAAACTAAATGGCCAAAGCATCTTTCTCTGTCATGCATGTTATTAATGTAATCAGAGAAAAAAACTTCCATCATCTCAAATTAATCTCTAAATATGCTTGACCTCTTTTCAAAATCAACATCAGGCCAATGACGAATTAACATGTGGCCATTATAAAATAAAATAATGGAACTCTCTTGTCTCTTCTCTCACGGAAATCGTATTTCAAAAAGAAGTTCATAGAAGAATGAAAACTCTCACTCTCCATTCATCTTTCTCAAGCAAACAAAATGACTCGGTGGATGGCGGAGTTGCATCCTCGGAGAACGGCGGTTTAAGGTGCAGCTCATTGGATGAGGAGAAGTGGATCGGAAATTGTAGTTAGTGATGGCTCGGTGGTGAGGCAACCGGACTGATTGCGGTGTTATTGAAATTGAAGTATGATGAGTTGAAGTCACGGTTGACAATAACTTCTGCAGCAGCTCGATCAGGTGCAACCAAGAAATAATCTAAATTGCTAGTTAGATAAGCCAATAATATCAAGTTTGTGAGCAACACAATTTTGAAAGCAAAAGTATAAAAAGTCATGGCAATATACTTTATGATCCAAACCAATCCGATGGCCTGTGTTAGACTCCAAACTTTAAGCCAAAACTGTACAATGGTTTTGAGTGAATCTCCAATAGATAATCCGTCAAATTACTACAAATTATCTTTCAACTACTTCATAAGTTTACATAATGTTGACTAATTCTAGAAATCAATGTTCAAATAGACAAATCCATACCACAAAAAATGTTTTTAAGTAGGAAATAGAAAGAGAAACTACGACAAATGTGAAGTTTCTCCATTGTCATCAAAATGAAAAACAAACCTTTGTTGTTGGATTTAGAACTTCAATAGGTTGGAAATAATTTATATTTTAGGAATGTCTTGTTGACTAAATCTATTAAAGGTTATTTTAGTATTTTATTATACCATAATATTTGTGTATAAATAACATAGTAGTTGGTAGGTCAATGTATCAATTACTCCTTATTTTATAGTCGTCATTTTAATATAATCTTTTTTGTCTTTCATCTCTCATTGTGCACCAATAATTGATATTAGAGCTCCGGTTCAAAATCAATGGGGAAACACGAGTGAACAGTGAGGTGTTGTGTGATTGAGAATCACATTTTTTTTCTGATTATGTGGGATTTGGGAAACACTGTGTGTTAGAGAGTTTTGAGTGAACTGCACAAAGTTGAAGATGAACGGAAATGACAATATCAGTTCCAAGCTTCCAGTATTTGATGGCTAAAACTGAAATTGTTGGAAGATTCAGATGTGTGTGTTGTTCGATTCTCAAGATGTGTTAGATCTTGTCACCGATGGCTATACTTCGTTAGCAGCAGACACGACAGAGGCACAGAAGACAACGCAAAAGGCGATAAGGAAGAAAGATCATAAAGCATTATTCTACATCCACCAGTGTGTGGATGTGAATGTGTTTGAGAAGATTGTTGAATCTGAAACAACAAAGACTGCGTGGGACATACTGGTCAGATATTACAGTGGTGACGCATTAGTGAAGAAAGTAAAGCTTCAGTCTCTAAGAAAACAATACGAGAATCTCAACATTAAGGACAACGAGAAGGTTCCTGAGTACTTCTCTAGAGTAATTCCGATCACTAATGAGATGAAAGCTTGTGGAGAAACCCTTTATGAACAAATAATTATAGAGAAGGTATTGAGATTTTTAACTTCTCAGTTTGATTACATTGTGGTAGCAATTGAACATTCTAAAGATCTGAGCACCATGAGAGTTTAAGAACTGCAAAGTAGTCTAGAGGTGTATGAGTTGCGTATGACTGAGAGAACTTCTGAGAGAGAAGTAGAGCAACAAGCTCTGAAAGCAACTTCTGGTAAGAAGTATCAGAAGCAGACTTGGTCAGAAGCTAGAAAGAAAACTAATGATGGTCAGAGGTCAGAAGCTTCAACCTCTGATAGGTCAGAAGCTTCAACCTCTAGTAGGCAGAAGAATGTCCAAAAGGGAAAGGAGAAGTTTGACAATAAGAATGTCCAGTGCTACTGTTGCAAGAACTTTGGTCATTATGCCAAAGATTGTTGGTCAAACAAAGAAAGAAAGTCAGAAGAAACAAATATATCTAGAGGAGAGTCTGATGATGAACCAGTGCTATTGTTGGCTTCTGAATCTGATGAGAATTCATCAGAATGGTGGTATATGGACACAAGGTGTTCAAACCATCTTACTGGAAACAAGAAATGGTTGGTTGATTTTGATTCTGGGAAGAGTACAAATATCAAAAGTTTTGATGATAAATACCTCAATGCAAAAGGTATGGGAAATGTCAGGGTCATTCTAAACAATGGGAAAGCAGCAGCGATCCAAAATGTGTGGTATGTACCTGGCATGAAAAGAAATCTAATGAGTGTGGGACAACTGATTGAGAAAGGTTTTTCAGTTACAATGAAGGACAATATTCTAAAACTCTATGACTGTTGTTGTATCCCAAAATTTTCCCTCCCATTTTTTTCAAGACATTCTCTCAAGGGTTTTCAAAATGCTCAAGAATCTCAAGGGTTAACCAGTCAAAATGTTCCTCCTAAGTAACGAGTCTACAACTAGTGTTTTGTGTTTCTCATAGAAGTTTGGGTTGAAAATATCTCAAGTGATTTCCATGGTTCATCATAGGTCCTCAATAGTGCTCATGCCAAGTTCCAAGTCTTGCATCATAAGTTTGCTCAATCAATGACTCAGATGATTGAAAATCAACTGTATTGAGGGAAAAAGTCATCTATGGTCAATATACAGTCAAACTTCAAGATTTTTTATCAACATAAACATTTTGAAGTGATATTCATCATTTGATGAAGGTTTGATCATGATTCCTCAAGGAAAGCTCAAATCATCAAAGGTCAAAAATTGCCAAATTAGGGTTTCCTTGGGAGAAGTCAACTGAACTTTGACCAAGCATAACTTTCACATGCTTCATCAACTTTTCCCCAACCAAAACCCTTTTAGAAGGAAATTCAATTCTCTATAACTTTGTATTTATTCTCAAGTCCAAAAAATTCTTCATTTGAAAGATATGAGCTAATACATTACAGATCATTTTCAAAAGTCAACAAAAAGACATTTTTTGTCAAGGCAACTTGCATCAAGATAAAATCTCCAAATACAAAAATGATCAAAAGATAAATTGTACATGACATCTTTAGCTTTTCAAAAAGTCCAAGATTACCTTCAAAAGATGAAAATTAAGCAAGTTATGAGTTGCACAAGTTGGGAAATTTTGAGAAAATGCATGAAATGTAAAATGAGAAAACTTGAAATTTTGGACTTGTGACCTAACTTTTTAGGTTTCAAACACGTCCATGACCTCATGAAAGACTCCTAAGCTCACTCATACCCTGTCTTATATTTTCTTATTATTTTATTTATATTTATTTTGTTTTTATTCAAATAAGTGAAAAATAAATTTAAATAAGATACAAGATAACTGGGCCAGGTTCATGAGTGGTCTTTTAAGGCCCAAAACAACCCAGCAAGACATGCCATAATCGTGCAAAGCCAAGAAGGGAAGGAAATATCTTCTTTTGAAATTTTTGAAGCAAAATTGAAAGTCCATTATTCCATTTTATTTGTGCCATTTTTGTTAATCTAATGCAATGCCTTGTAAACACAAACCTCAAATCTCAGGAGCAGACACACGTAGCTGCCTCCAAAGCCAAGATTTGAATCACAAAATTTATCAAAAGAAGTGCAAGCATTCGAATTGCAAGCTCCATGCGATTTCAATCCAAACTAAGCCTTGAAATCATCTCCTGAACATCCATAGGGTAAGTAAGGGTAAGTTTCAATGGTTTCTCAAGCCTTAATCGTGTTATCCACCATCTCTGTTTGCATTTTTTTTCATCATTCATATTTTTTTAAATTCATGCATTGTTGTTTGTTTCTAACCACATGGATCTTCATATATGAATGTTTAGAACATGTATGGACCAAAAAATTGAAGCTCTAACCTGATATTTGAGTTTTGCCATGGTTAGGGCAAAACTTTTCCGTGTCTTCATACCAGTACCTCCAGACCATTACAGGCAAAATTGATAGCACCATGCGATTTGTAGACCCTGATTTAGGGGGGGGGGGGGTAGGTTGAATCCTGGGCTTTGATTTTTGTTCTTTCGTAGGTTTGAATTTTAGGCCAACCGGAGAAGAAAGAGTTGACCACCGTGAGGGGTGGTCTAACTCACCTGAAAGCTTGCATGGCATCAGGCTATATTCTGATTCGATGGTTCAAAATAACAGGGCCCCACCGCAGACGTGTTTTTTTTTTGTTTGGCTAACATAAGTCTTCATTTTCAAATATATTGTATTTGTTTGATTTAGGTATCGAATGTAGTGGCCGCCACAGCGGCAAGTGTGTATGTGTTAAGGCGTTAGTGTGCTAGGGCAGGGGTTCGATCCCTGCCCCTGGCATGTTATTTTTCCATTTTTTTCTTGTAGATCCCATACAAGTCATGTTCAAGCGTGCATCGTGTATCTCCAACTCCAAACTATCAGATCTTAACAGATCTTGATCTAGTGTTCCAAATCAGCATGCACACACTACGCTTCATGGATAATCCTCACCAGATCCAACGCAGCAATCTGGGCTCATTGTTGGGCATAGGGATTTCTGATTCACACCCCTCCCCCCATTTACTTGTATTTCAGACCCATTTAATTTTCGTGTTTTTTTAATAATTATTTTATTTAGATAATTAACCTCTTTTGAAAATTAATTAAACCAGGAAAAAATCACACAAAAATCATAAAAAATTAGATTTTGGGTTTTGATTAATTAATTTAATTTTTGATAAATAAAATTAATTTAATTTAATCACACTTTGTTTTATTTTATTAATTAACTTGTAAATTAATTAGAATTAGGTTTAATTATCATTTTACACTAAAAATATTTTTCTAAACAAAAACACCAAAAATATTTTCTTAAACACTTAGAAATTTTTTAGGTTTTAATATTTTTCCTTTTATTTTCAATCTCCGCGCGCTTATTCATTTTCGCATTATTTATTTTCATAAATTATGTAATTGCTAATGGGTTGTAATAGTTTAAAATTAGGGATTCTTTACTCTTTCCCCCGTTTTATGGTTTGTACTCCCCATCCCCGAAGTGTTGTAATGGCATTGATTCTATTTCTCGCATTTTTACTTTCCGCACATATATATGTATATATTTAACTGTTAGTAATAGGATTGTATGGCAAAGACTAAAAGCAAACGCTAGATAACCATAAATCCAAGATTAAAATAACTGAAACATAACACACTTCTCACATGTATACCTCTAGGGTGACTCTCACTTCTTGCCTCGAATATAAATAGTCATGTCCCTCGAACGTGGGATGCTTTAGCAAAGGCCCTTCAGTTAAAAAGAAAGTAGTCCCTCAATGACCCTTCAATGCTGCCTCGGTAAACGATCTTAGTTCCTTACGACAATTGCTAAAGCATCATACGAGTTGCCTTCATGAATGTATGATGACCCGTGCATGTCCCTCAAACATCCAATGATAAGCCTTCCTACTAACTAATGGTAGGATAATACTATCTAAGGGAAAGGAGGACAAGAACAAATACTTTTTAATTTGGTAGATAGCTCGTAGTCGCTTGCTCACAAACAAAAAGATTTTTCACACATACACTCTTTTCTAAAATATTTTCAAAACAAACACTTTGTATGCGTTCTCAACGATACAAGAATCATTACAAAGTTTCCGCACTTAGGTATTTTTCAAAATATTTTTCAAACACACAAACACAAAGCATTTTCAAAGTGAGCTAGAGATTAAGAGCCCGTATATAACTACAGATGAAAAGGGTGCTAATATCTTCCCTTTTCATAACCTACCCCCCTTACTCAGAAAAATATCAAAAGGTTTTTCCTGTTCTTTTCCCCCTTTCCTTTATTGGATAAAAGAAAAATCGATGGCGACTCTTGATATCCGTAACATTTGCGATAAAACATAAAAAACCAAAAGTCAGTTCTCCTACTATATTACAGAACTGGTGACTCTGTTGGGGAAAACTAAAAAGTGGGGTTACCTTAGATCTAGATCACCTTTAATTTGCTTTCCTTGTTTGATTTTTCTAATTTATTTTTAAGGGTTGTTTGGGTTATTCTTCTAAAGATCCTATACTCGGATCTGGGGCATTTTAGGCAAGTAGAAATATATCGTGAAAACTGTACGGTGTATACCGATACAGTTGAAGTGATGGCTACGTTAGTGCGATACATTGGTTGGTTCCGGTGTCCCTTGAGTTAAGTCAAGGAGAATATTGGGCTGCCGCGTGGTTTGATAAAGCACTAACTGACCGTAAAATCTTAGTTAACATAACTTAGCCATTAGAAAGTAGTCAGATAGCCGACTATGGTGCAGACTGAAGTTGGTTGATACTCGATGCTACACTCATTGAGATCAGACTCTCGGGATATTCAGTTGCAAATCAGATGCTTGTGCTGAAACAATACTTGGGAGAAAGATCAATGATTTTGAGGCTCCTAGAACCCGTTTACTTCTTTTAGGACACGTTGAGCCAACTAAAACTTCAAGAGGGTACTTGCCTATAAACTCCATGCAAGCTTAAACCTAAGGCCTTGTGTGTTTTGTTTGTGTATGATTAACTGTTCGAACATGACATCATAGAATCATGACATCATACCATATTGTTGTACCCCAAAATTTTGCCTCCCATTTTCTTCAAGACATTCTTTCTAGGCTCCTCAAATACTCAAAGAATCTCAAGGCATGACCAGTCAACTCACCTCTAAAGCCAAAGGCCTACGACTAGGGTTTGGAGTTTCTCAAGGAAATATGGTTTGAAAAGGTCTCAAGTGGCTTCCATGTTTATTAATAGGTCCTTAATAAGGTTCATGTCAAGTTTCAAGTCCTACATCACAAGTTTGCTCAGTTAATGGCTCAGATGATTAAAAATTAACTATATTAATAAAAAAGTCAACTATGGTCAACATACAGTAAAACTTCAATATTTTTGGTTAACATCAACATTTTGAGGTGATATTCATCATTTTATCAAGGGTTGATCATGATTCCCCAAGGAAAGCCCTCAAATCATCAAAAGTCAACAATTGCCAAATTAGGGTTTCCTTAGGAGAAGTCAACTGAATTTTGACCAGGCATAACATTCACATACTTCATCAACTTTTCCCCAACCAAAGCTCATTTTTAAGAAAATTCAATTCTCTACAACTTTTCTTTTATTCTCAAGTCAAAAAAATGCTTCATTTGAAAGATATGAGCTAAAACATTATAAGTCATTTTCAAAAGTCAACAAAAGACACTTTTTGTCAAGGCAACTTACATCAAGATAATATATTCAAAAGAAAAAATTATCAACATAGATAATGTAGAGGATATCTTGAGATTTCTAAAAAGTCAAAGATCATCTTTAAAAGATTAAAATTTAGCAAGTTATGAGTTTCACAAGTCAGGATATTTTGAAGATATTCATGAGGTTCAAATTTGGAAATTTTGAATATTTAAACCAATGGACCTAATTTTTTAGACTCAAACATGTTCATGATATGTTAGAGGACCCATAAAACAATTCCCTTATTTTTCATGATTCTTATTTATTTTATGTGAATTTTTATTCATTTAAAACAAATTAAATCAAAACAAAAATGAAGCTAATGGGCTTAGGCGCATGTTTGGATTTGTGGGTCAAGATTAAAGCCCAAAAAATTCGTGCATCCAGCTACAATATGACCAGGTTCATGCAAGTCCCAAAATGGCAAGAATATCATAAGTTTGGAAATTTTTCAATTTTAGATTCTTGTTTTAAAACTATGGCTAATTGTAGCGATAAAAAATGTAGCGGGGTAAATCAGAGATCGAATTATTGATTTATTCGTCTCACAAAAGCAAGAGTCGCCACCGCGCTTTATTATTTCCAAGGGAAAAGGGGAAAGAGCGAAATAAAACCCTAAATATGCAATGTAAAATAATACTTTTTAAAAGTAATAAAAATACAAGGCGTTTTTGAAAAGAGATCTATGGTTCGGGGGTTGGTTATACAGTGGGAAGGTATTAGCACCCAATGCATCTATAGTACTCTATAGGAACCTTTTGAAATATCTGTTTATTAAAATGTTCGTTTGATTAAAAATAAATTATTTTGGCCGAAAAGGGGTACGGACGGGTTTTTGAAGATACGACGACCTAATGTCGAAGTTTTGACTTAAAAGGTATAAGTTTTGAAAAGATTAAATATTCAGGGAAAAATTGTCTTAAGTTTTAATGAAATGCAGATGTTCGCGTGATTGGACTTGAGGACATGAAGTCAACAAATTTAATCGTTTTTTCTCTTGGATTAAGAAGTAAACAGAATAAACAAGTACGATGAAATAATTAAACAGAAAATTAGATAGATAAGTGATATACAACAATTAAATAAAAGACTAAATGGTGTGAACATGCATTTTTGTATTTTTATTTAATATTAATAACGCAAGAGAATTAATTAAATAAAATGTTTTTTAAGTTTTTATTATATGTATTTTTAATATGGATAATGCAAGAGAATTAATTAAATAAAATGTTTTTAGTTCTTAAATTTCTATTTTTTATTATATTTTTTGTATTAATATGCAAATAATAAAATGACTTAATGTCCTATGCTAATTTAAGTATTTTAATTAATCCTTCATATATAAAGTCTTAGTTAATGTAAAAGGGATTGTTCACTACGAATTAATATAAATAAAATTTATATATTCAATTAAATTATGTATGGAAGATGGTTTGTATTTTAAAATTATAAAGAAAGGTGAATCAAATTTGTTGAGAAATGTTTAAGAACAAAATAAAAAGAAAAAAAGAAAAGGCCAAAGAGCTTTAAGGGCCCAAGACAAAAATGGGATGGGGGTGTCTCAAGAAATTCGTTGGGCTTTTTAGGCAGGAAACGGGTTAAGCCCACAAGGGAACAAAATTAGGGTTCAAGGTTTTACTTCATTTTTGTGTTAGGGTTAGGCAAAAGGGGACAGAGCGGCGCCCTCCACTCACGCGTTCTCTTCGTTTGGATTCGTCTTTGTCGCCTTTGAGTCATCTTCTTCCTCCTTCGCCTGAGTTCCTTGCCACGGCCACCGGCGTCCTCAATACTTCTTCTTCCCTCCAACGAGAAAGCTAGGGCAACAGATTCACGGTAAATTTCGTTTTCTTATTTCGTTAGGGTTTGTTGATTACTGCATGTGTTGATTTACATCCATTTCTGATTCTGATTCTCTATTGCAATGGTTATTTGAGGGGTTTGACAGAAAAAGAGAGAGAAATGTTACCTTTGGAGACGGAGGAGGAAGGTTGGGGATGTGCGTAGGAGGCCAAGGCGAGGGGAAGACAGTGAGGTTGTGAGCTTTGCTTGGTATCCTGCTAGACGGACTTCCTTCTTTAACCAAACGCCCTTCACGAATCCCTTCCTCCAACCGCATGCCCATGCTTACCATTTCGGTGAAGTCACTGGGTGCGCTGGCGATCATTCTTTCATAGTAAAAGGAACCTAAAGTCTTCAAGAATATCTTCGTCATCTCTTTCTCCTCAAGAGGAGGATAGATTTGAGCATCAATTTCACGCCACCTCTGGGCGTATTCCTTAAAAGATTCTCTGTCTCCCTGGGACATCGCCCGGAGTTGATCCCTGTCCGGCGCCATGTCAACGTTGTACTTATACTGGTGAACAAAGGCCTCGCTAAGATCATTGAAGTTGCGGATCCGAATACTGTCTAAACCCATATACCACTTTAGAGCAGCACCCGTCAAACTGTCTTAAAAATAGTGAATCAACAAGTCATGATCATCAGAATACGTAGACATCTTTCTCACGTACATAGTCAAATGAATTCTAGGGCACGAATCACCCTTATATCTTTCAAAGTCTGGCACTTTGAATTTTGCTGGAATCTTGACATTCGGAACTAAACAAAGGTCATGCGTGTTCTTTCCAAACAAATCCTTCCCCTTTAACGCTCTGAGCTCTCTATGCATTTCTTGGAATTGGTCTTGAAATTCTTCCATTCTATCAAAGAGACCCAAACTTTCAGCAGGCTCGGCAGGATAAGTAGGTTCATTCAAGTATGGCACGGAGTGAACCACAGGAGCGACAATTGTCATTACCGGTTGCGGAAAAGGTGTTACAGACGGGATTACCGGCGGCATGGCAGTTGTCTCTGGTTGAGGAAGAGACAAAGTAGGTTGAAACAAAGGTTGTACGACAGGCTGATACCCCTCTGGCACAAAGTTGTAAGGCATTCCCCACGGAAAACCTTTTGGCATCTAATGTTGAAGCGGAGAGTTGATTTGAGTCACAGATGTTGGAACGGTGACAACCTCGGAAACCACAGTAGTTGAAGTCTGAATCTCAGCAGCTGTAGTCGATGGTTGATTCTGAGCAGCCATCAAACTTTCCACTAGCGCAGTTAACTTTTCCATACCGACACGAAGGGTAGCGACCTCCTCACGAAGCTCGTGGTTTTCCTGTTCCAGATCTTCCATTTTCCTCTGACGATTGGCTCGAGTATCGTATCGATGAGACAACTTGACAATCTATCGGAGTGGAAAAAGAAACAAGGATGAGACTCTAGAAAACATGTGAAGTGGAATGTTGGATGATGCATGATATGTGATGCAAACGATAATTCATTTTAATAGTTTTTCAAGGAACTTCAATAATTTTGCACACATCAATGGTAAAGGAATTTGGAACAACAAAAACTCACTTCATTAATCAAAAGCGGTAAATTACAACTTACAACTTTGGAACAACAAAACAATAAATTACAACTTTGGGATAACAACCCAATAATAAAAGCAGTAAACTACAACTCTGGAACATGAAGCCCATAATAAAATCAATAAATTACAACTTTGGGACATGAAGCCCAAAATAAAAGCAGTAAATTACAACTTTGGAACATGAAGCCCTTTTACAGAGTTTTACAAAATGACATCAGTAAAATAAAACTAAGAACTAAAGATCACTCAGAATCATCAGATGAAGGACCAAATGCCAACTGTAACTAGAGCTTCCTGATCTTATCTTCATAAAATTCTTCCATCTCTTTCTTCTCAGCTACCAGTCGATCAATGATTTCCTTTTGCGGATTAGGAACAAGAGCAATGCTTACCGAACCTTCCTTCTTTCTCTTCCTTTCACTAGCATACTTCTTCAGTAAAGCATCCTTTTGACGAAGTTTCTCATCATGATCAATGAACCAGCCGTCTTGAATAAATAACAAATCCTCCTTTTCCTTTAGTTGTCGAGCCTGGACCCGATTCTCATATTCAGACATATTGTACTTTTCTTTCCAAGCATCTCTCTCGGACTTCATCCTAGCCAGATTTCCTTGGTATTCTCCCATATTCTCGATAGGGATATCAACAGATGATGATGCAACGGTAGGGAATAAAGGTTTCTCAGGTTTATAGGGCATCTTGAGAGCACAAGCTCTAGCACGGACCCATTGTAGGTAAGGCTCCAACGAAACGACACCCCTATGTCCTAACATATCTCTCCCTTTCCTATGGATGTGGCGCCAAGCTCCTTCGATCTCCCTCTTAGCTGCCTGATGATCTTGTCCCTCTTGTAGAAAGAAACCACTCACATGGATGTTGTTTGGCTTGTCCCTCATCGGATATCCAAACTGACGGCGCGCGAGAACAGGGTTATAGTTAATTCCACCTTTCGTACCAAGAAGAGGCACGTTAGGAAAAGCACCACAGCTATCGATGATCTTCACGTCATAGTAAGCTCGATTATACCAATCAATGTCGAAATGAGTGAGAGCCATAATTTTTGGCGCCCATCGCGGCTCCTTCTCGAGATCCCAGAAAACATCAGACCTAGGTAGATGAGAAACATACCACTGATACAGCAACGGTGCACAACAAATAATCCTTCCTCCTTGATAAGAGTTTCGAAGATGGATGGAGTAGTAGGTATCTCCGAGCAGCGTAGGGACCGGATTTCCAATCAAAAAAATTCTGATGGCGTTGATGTCCACAAACTTATCAACGTTAGGGAACAAGAATAGACCATAAGCGAGTAAAGCAAAGACGTCTTCAAAGGCAATAGTATCTTTTATCTCAGCGAAATGACAAGCTTTCCTCAACAGAAACTGCGCAGACAAACCTCAGATTCCCCCTTTTGTAGTCATGTTCTCCTCTATCTCTGACTTCTTCAAGTGGGTGATGGTCGCTATCTCGTGAGATTTGGGTTCCTTTTCTAAGCCAGAAAAAGGAACACAGTCGGTGATCGGCAAACCAAGTATGTAGGAGTACTCTTCTAAGGTGGGCATTAACTGGTAATCCGGAAAGGTGAAACATCGGTACAAAGGATCGTAGAATTGGACCAACGTATTAAGGATGCCTTCTTTCATCTTGCGCTTCATGAGAGGTATAATGGACCCATACTTTTTCTGAAAATCCGTCGGGTTCTTGATCTTAGGAATTAAACTCTTCAGCTCTTCAATCTCAGGCTCCTTAAAACTAAAACTTCGAGTGTTTCTCCTTCCAAATTCCATAATAATAGTACCTGAGATGTCTGCGAAAATCATTCCTAAGTTCCTCGAAAAACAAGTTTTTTACAAAAAATGTTGATGAATGCATGAATGAATGATAATGCAACAGTTACACACAAGTTCACAAACATGGGGTTCAAAGGTTCAACGTTCAGCATGGAGTCGAGGGTAAAGCCCACCCCAAGGTATGTACTAACGGTTTAATCACACCTGTAAGACAAGGTTCTAAAAGTTCCCAGAGTCTATATTCCTCCTTCGGATATTACCAACGTCTTGATTACTCAATAATTAGCAATATTCTCAAGAGAAACTCATTCGAGCGTAGCATCGCGTAACAACTACTTCCGAATTACTCCGTTATAGTCTCCGCGCTACACCTAAAAAGGCCAAGATGGGTTAGGGTTCTACGGTTCTCAATTTCTCTGGCTCCTAGGTCGAAAATAATAATGTCTTCCCGATTACTTGGTAAACAAATATTAAGTTCAAGAGGGCCTTCCATTGAGTGGGGGATCTCATGCCTCCTTCTTCGGGATTACTCCCTCAAAGTTAACATGACTGTACCGCCCGTCCTCTTCTTAAGTGTAACTTAATCCGGGTATAGGATTCGTCCTTTGCAAAAAAAACCCAAACAACCCCAATTTAAACACATAATCAAACAAGTCAAATAATAATAAAACAGATAAAACAAACTAGGTTTAACCCACTTAGGGATGGACCGGCAAGAGGTCAATCTTTCCCCAGCAGAGTCGCCAATTCTGTAGCGATAAAAAATGTAGCGGGGCAAATCGGAGATCGAATTATTGATTAATTCGTCTCACAAAAGCAAGAGTCGCCACCGCGCTTTATTATTTCCAAGGGAAAAGGGGAAAGAGCGAAATAAAACCCTAAATATGCAATGTAAAATAATACTTTTTAAAAGTAATAAAAATACAAGGCGTTTTTGAAAAGAGATCTATGGTTCGGGGGTTGGTTATACAGTGGGAAGGTATTAGCACCCAATGCATCTATAGTACTCTATAGGAACCTTTTGAAATATCTGTTTATTAAAATGTTCGTTTGATTAAAAATAAATTATTTTGGCCGAAAAGGGGTACGGACGGGTTTTTGAAGATACGACGACCTAATGTCGAAGTTTTGACTTAAAAGGTATAAGTTTTGAAAAGATTAAATATTCAGGGAAAAATTGTCTTAAGTTTTAATGAAATGCAGATGTTCGCGTGATTGGACTTGAGGACATGAAGTCAACAAATTTAATCGTTTTTTCTCTTGGATTAAGAAGTAAACAGAATAAACAAGTACGATGAAATAATTAAACAGAAAATTAGATAGATAAGTGATATACAACAATTAAATAAAAGACTAAATGGTGTGAACATGCATTTTTATATTTTTATTTAATATTAATAACGCAAGAGAATTAATTAAATAAAATGTTTTTTAAGTTTTTATTATATGTATTTTTTAATATGGATAAAGCAAGACAATTAATTAAATAAAATGTTTTTAGTTCTTAAATTTCTATTTTTTATTATATTTTTTGTATTAATATGCAAATAATAAAATGACTTAATGTCCTATGCTAATTTAAGTATTTTAATTAATCCTTCATATATAAAGTCTTAGTTAATGTAAAAGGGATTGTTCACTACGAATTAATATAAATAAAATTTATATATTCAATTAAATTATGTATGGAAGATGGTTTGTATTTTAAAATTATAAAGAAAGGTGAATCAAATTTGTTGAGAAATGTTTAAGAACAAAATAAAAAGAAAAAAAGAAAAGGCCAAAGAGCTTTAAGGGCCCAAGACAGAAATGGGATGGGGGTGTCTCAAGAAATTCGTTGGGCTTTTTAGGCAGGAAACGTGTTAAGCCCACAAGGGAACAAAATTAGGGTTCAAGGTTTTACTTCATTTTTGTGTTAGGGTTAGGCAAAAGGGGACAGAGCGGCGCCCTCCACTCACGCGTTCTCTTCGTTTGGATTCGTCTTTGTCGCCTTTGAGTCATCTTCTTCCTCCTTCGCCTGAGTTCCTTGCCACAGCCACCTGCGTCCTTAATACTTCTTCTTCCCTCCAACGAGAAAGCTAGGGCAACAGATTCACGGTAAATTTCATTTTCTTATTTTGTTAGGGTTTGTTGATTACTGCATGTGTTGATTTACATCCATTTCTGATTCTGATTCTCTATTGCAATGGTTATTTGAGGGGTTTGACAGAAAAAGAGAGAGAAATGTTACCTTTGGAGACGGAGGAGGAAGGTTGGGGATGTGCGTAGGAGGCCAAGGCGAGGGGAAGACAGTGAGATTGTGAGCTTTGCTTGGTATCCTGGTTTGTATCTTTATCTTCTATGATTGGTGGTTTGATGATGAGTTTGAAAACCTCTTTTGATTTCTCTTCTTCTTGCTTACTGTACTTCAGTTACCCTGGATGCTTTGAATGCTATGGTTGAAACATGCTATTGTTGAAAATTTTTGTTTTGATTAGCTCGACAATATTGATGCTTGACTGCTGCCTTCATTTGTATGCTTTTTCCTCTTCTTCTTCTTGCCTTACTTCTGTTGCTTCTTTATTCGCCTATGATGGAATAACTTGAGGCTTGATGCTTGACATTGGTTTGATGGAATGTGTTATTTGGTATTCTGGTTTTTGGCTTTAGAACTGGTTATGGTTTCAACAGGTTTGGCCTTTTGAGTTTACTGGTTTTACTGGTTTTTTAGGCCATTACAGGTTTTTTGAAACAAGGCTTTGGTAAGGCTTGAACAAGTTTTATTTAGGATGGTACAGGTTTGGTGATGGTTTGAGGTTGATGGTGTTTTGCTGTCTTGAATGCAGGTTGTATAGGTTTTATGGTTTAGGCCATATTGGTTGTTGTTTTGGTAATGGTTTGACTGGTTTATTGGTTAGGCTGGACCGTTTGTGTTTTCTGATCTTTTAGGCCATGGTTCTGGTTTTTGAGATAGCAGGTTTGGCTTTGAGACAGCAGGTTTTGCTTTAAGACTTTGAGAAATGGTTTTGTATTGTTTTGACAGTTTTTTTTGAAGGCCTTTTCACAGGTTATGAACTCTTGAATTTTTGAAGGGGGTTTGTTGTTGTTATATCCGTTGCTGGCCTTTTCTTGATAACTCAGGTTCTGAATACTTTTACTATTTTATTGCCTTTGACCTCTGCACTCTACTGCTTCATTCAGTTTGTCTCTATTCTTTTCCTATGCTTCCCATTTCTTATTGTGTTACTGCTGTTATGTTTGCTATCCTTTTTATGCCTAAGCCAAAAACTTGTAAACCACACTCTTCCTCTCTTCTCTCTCTTAAGTACAATTGAAACACTAAAATGTTGTATGTACTGTACTTGGTTCTGAAAAAGCAAACTGGAAAAATGATGAAAAATGGAAAATACATTACTTGCATATTTGGTTTTAAACTGCATGCTTCTCTTTGTCAATTGCATGTACAGCAGAGCCTTTGTATTTTGACTTCTTCCATACTTTTGGATAGTTTACGTTGCATATGGCTTTTGAAAAAATGAAACTTGACTTGCATACTTGCATATGCTGTTGCTTTTTTTGAAATATGCAGTTGCCTTTTGAAATGTGCAATTGATTTTTAATTATGCAGTTTATTTTAAAAAATGCAATTTTGACAAGAGTGAATTTGTGCATATTTAAATTTGTGCATTCATATTTGTCAATAAAATTCATCCTTTTTTGTGAACCGGGAGAAATCCCGTGATTTGCAAAGAGGGTAAAAACTGATTCCAGCCGTTTGCTTTTAATGATGAACGCTAAATTAATCATCTGCTTTTAATTATCTATTTATTTCTGACTTTTTTCTTTTAATTCTTTGCAGGTAAAAATCAAATGGGCATTAAAGAAGTATTGGATAAAAGATGAAGATTTAGAATTTAGGAAAAATTAGAATAGTTTTTATTTTACTTTAAACATTTTATATAATTGTCATTGTAAATATTTTGCAAATAATACAGTATTTAAATGACAATTGTAATAATTAGAATAAAGATGAATAAAATTATATTATTTTACCCATTAATTCTTTTCTTCTTTCCAATTGTTTATTTTATCATTTATAATTCTTTAAATTATATAATAACTGAAAATAAATTTCAATTACTTAAATTCAGAATAATAAACAATTAAATAAACATCATTGATCAATAAACTTCTCTTCAATTATTTACTTCATTATTCATAATTCTCTAAATTATAATAACTGAAAATGAAATTTCAACTATTTAAACTTAGAATGACAAATAATTAAATAAACATTGTTGATCAGTTAATAAACTCTTCAATTATTTACTTCATTATTTATGATTCTCTAAATTATAATAACTGAAAATAAAATTTCAACTATTTAAACTTAGAATAATAAATAATTAGATAAACATTGTTGATCAATTAATAAACTTCTTTTCAGACATTTACTTTATTATTTATAATTCTTTAAATTATAGAATAACTGAAAATCAATTCCAATTATTTAAATTCAGAATAATAAATAATTAAATAAACATCATTTAAGCATTGATCAGTTAATAAATTTAGCGTTCAAAAATAAACAACTCTTGACTTGAAAAAGTTATGAATTTTAAATCCGCTTTGAAAAATTGATAAAAATAGGTCAAAACACTTGCAATGTAATGATGCAGATGGGAGATGGTATCTTAGGTCAAAATTTGGGGTACAACACTAATGGCAAGATATCATTCCATCTTGGCTAAACCATCTCTTCCTCTATAAATACTGAGCCAAAGCAAGCCAAAAGGACACGAAAATTCTGGCATAACAAAGCTATCCAAAGTTCTCAAAATTTATCAAAAGTTACAAAATCTGTAACTTCACTTCCAGGCGCTATCAACCCAAACAAACGACCAATTCACATTACTGAAGCTTCCAGAGATTGAACCACGCTCATAACCGAGCCCTTTCACGCCCAGAACCCCCATATCTAATCGCACCAGTTTGGTATATTTTCTTAAATCCAATCTTGTTAAATATGCATTGTTAACTGATTTAACATATGCATACATGTTTATAGCAATGTATAGAACAGGTTGGACGTAACACATGTGAGTTTTAGTGCCTAAAACATAAGATGCCATTTTTAACTCTGATTGGATGTTTTGCTTCGAAGCATATGATTCAGAGCGTTTTAGCACAAAATAAAATCAGATTCGGACTCAAGGTAATTTTTTAAGGGGGTAGGGTTAATTTGAACCCTTGATCCTTGATTGTTTTTGTAGGTTTAGGTTTTGGGCCAACCGGAGAAGACAACCAGAAGGTTTACTCTGGTGGTTGACTCTAGTGGCCTGGGAGTCGCGTTATTATTGGCCCATTCAAATCTCAGCGCACACGTTTTTGTTTGAAATAAAAATGACTGAGTTTTATAATATATATTTTCGTTTGTATTTGAAACAACGAATGAACATCTGGTCTAGTGGTAAAGCGTGCGTGTGGAAAGCTTATGAGCCTGGGTTCGATCCCCAAGTTTTGCATATTATTTTTCAATATTTTCATTTCAGATCTAATGTTATGTAGATCCAATACGCGCACGGTGTGCTTCACATATGGGCCATCAAAATTTCAAAACTCTAGATCCAGCGCCTCAGCATGTTCATGACCATGGTGTACTCCCAGAAGCGCCCCCACTGGATCCGCTGACTCTTGGGCTCAATCGTTTTTTGGCCTAAGGACTTCAATTTTGCACCCCTTAACTTTTTTTGCCACGCTGTTCTGGGCCTAACAAGGCTTACTTTCTCATACCCCCCCCCCCCCCCCCCCTCAATTGCTTCTGCAAGCCCGACACATTTTAATTTTTTTTATTTTTTCATTTTCCTTTTTCTTTTCTTTTAATAAGTAATTTTTAATAAAATCACAAAAAAAATATTAGATTTAAGTTTTTTTTAATTAAATTAACTTTTTTGGGTGTTTTATTTATTAAAATTTAATTAGAATTAAGTTTTATCATAAATTATTTTTTCCTAAACAAAAACAACAAAAAATATTTCTTTTTATCACTTAGATTTGTTAGGGTTTTCAGATCTTTCTCTTTTCCCTTTTGCGCGTTCATTTACTTTATTCGCAGTATTTTCATGAATAATTGTAACTGCTCAAAAGGATGTAATAATTTAATTTAGGATATTTACCCTTTTTATCCCCCAATTTTGGTATGTACTTCCCCCATCCCGAAGCGATGTAATAGCGTAGTTTAAATTCCCGCATCTTTATTTTGTCTGTATATATTTAACTGTTAGATGTATGCTAAGATTTAAAAGCAAACGCTAGAGAACCTAACATCCAAGACAAATAACTCAAACACAACACACTTTGCACACGCACACCTCTAAGGTACCTCCACTTGTTGCATTCAGAAAAATAGTCATGTCCCTCGAACGTGGGATGCTTTAACAAAGACCCTCGGTTAAAAAGATCGTAGTCCCTCGATGCTGCCTTCGGTAAAATGATCTTAGTCCCATAAGAAAAATTGCTAAAGCGCCCTACGAGTTGTCTTTATGACTGTACAATGACCCGCGCTTATCCCTCAAACATCCAATGATAGGGCTACCTACCAACTAATGGTGGGATAACACTATCTAAAGGAAAAGGGGAAAAGAACAAAGACCATTCGAGTAGGTAGACAACTTGTAGTTGTTTGCTCACAAAACAAACCAATTTCTCGCACATACACTTCTTTTCTAAATATTTTTTAAAGATAAAAACAATTTGTATGCATTCTCAACGATACAAGAATCATTACAAAGTTTGCCTCACTAAGGCGTCTTTTCAAAAATGTTTTCAAATACACTTACACAAAAAAAGCATTTTTCAAAGTGAGCTAGCAACTAAGAGCCCGTAGATAACTACTGATGGAAAGGGTGCTAACACCTTCCCTTTCGATAACCTACCCCCTAACTCAAATTATTTAAAAAGGTCTTTCCTGTTCTTTTCACCCTTTCCTTTGTTGGATAAAATAAAAGTCGGTGGAGACTCTTGCTAACCGCAACATTTGCAATAGAATGCAAAACCAGTAAAGTCAGTTCTCCCACCGTATTATAAAACTGGCGACTCCGATGGGGATAGTAAAAGTGGGGTTACCTTAGAGATAGTTCATATTTTAAAATGATTTCCTTGTTTGACTTGCTTGATTTATTCTTGAAGGGTTATTCTTGTATAGATCATATATCCGGATCTGGTGCATATTAGGTAAGTAGCAATAGATCGTGGGGACTATGCGGCGTAATACCGACATGGTTAAAGCGATGACTACATTAGTGTGACATGTTTGTTGGTACCAGTGTCCCTTGAGTTTAGTCAAGGAGAATACATGGCCGTTGTTTTGTGTCATAAAACACTAACTGACTGTAGAACCTTAGTTGAACAACTTGGTCATTATAAAGTAGTGAGATATCCGGCTTTGGTGCAAGACTAAAGTTGGTTGATACTCGATACTACACTCATTGAGATTGGACTTCCGGGATATTTTGGATGCAGTTTAGATGATTGAGCTAAAACAATGGCCGTTGAAGAAAGATCGATGATATTGAGATTCCTTAGAACCCGATTACTTTCTTTAAGACTAGTTGAACCAACTAAACTTCAAGAGGGTACTTACCTACAACTCCATGCAAACTTTAACCTAAGGCCTTGTGTGTTTTGTTTGTGTATGATTAAATTGTTCAAACATAACATCATGCATTATAACATTCATACCATTTCATTTCCTAACCATTTCAAGAACCGTGGAATTTATCTTTGTTTTGTTTTGCAGACTATGGCTTCCGCTTGCATAAATACCATCTAAATCAACTTTGTAATGGTGCCTCCTCAACTCAAAGAGTTAGCATCAAGGTAAAGAAATCCCATCTAAATCAACTTTGTTACTAAAGATAGGCGTCCAACGCCTAATGACTAGTAAAGAAATCCTTTTCGAAAAGTTACCCCTTATCAAGAGTTCTTATCAAGATGTTTCGATAATCACCATTTTCGACAATCCTCCCAGGGTCTCCACCAAAAGACCCGTCAGGATTACACCTGCTTCCAGGACTGCACCGTTGATCATCACCATGCAAAGACCAATATCATACTCCTCAAATAAAGCTGTTCCCTGGAGTTATGAGGCTGACGTTTACTACTACGGCGTCAAGCAAGATCAGTTGGCTGTCACAAATGAAGTTGCGAGAGATATTGATCCTGATATCGGTAACATCACTGGAACCAGCAAAATAACAAGAAGTGGAAGAGTCTTCTCACTTGAGATTTCTCCAAAGACTGTTGCTACTCCTGTGATCATCACTACTGCCACTCCTACCGACACCGCCAGTGATACTCCTGTTGTTGTCCCTACTGCTGATACCAGGGGAAAAGAGGCTTTGGTTGAGCCTGCCCAAGCAAGAGAACATCCCAAAGTCATCCTTGAAGCTTCTAGAAAAGAAATAGATGAAATCCTGAAGATAATAAAAAAAAGTGACTACAACATTGTAGAACAATTGGGGCAGACCCCCTCGAAGATATCATTGTTGTCCTTACTTTTGTGCTCTGAAACTCACGCCAAAGCTTTGGTAAAGTTTCTTAAGACCACTCACGTGCCCCAAGAGACCTCCATCGACCAATTTGAAGAATATGTGGCCAGTCTAACTACTGATAACGGATTGGGCTTTTCCGATGCTGATTTAACCTCTAAGGTAAGGAAGCACAACGATGCCTTGTGTTGTAACCCAAAATTTTCCCTCTCATTTTATCAATATTTCTCATCACAAGACTCTTTGAACTCAAGACCAAGCTAGGGTTTGCTCTACTCAAGATATCTCCTTGCACTGTTGACCTAAATTAGGGTTTGAGTTTGCACAAGGAATTTTGGACTTCTAATGCTCAATGTGACTTTCATGCTTCATGTTGGGCTTATAAGTTTGCTCATACCAAGTTTCAAGCCTTGAATCAAAATTTTGCCCAGTCAATTGGACAATTGACCTAAAATCAACTGTATTGGGGAAAAAGTCAACTATGGCCAATTTACAGTCAAACTTCATGAATTTTGATCCACATCAACATTATAAGCTCATATGAACAATTTTATCAAGTTTGGACCACAACTCCTCAAGAAATTTGATCAGATCATCAAAAGGGCAAAATGGTCATTTTTAGGGTTTTGACTGCAGAAGGGCAATTTCTGATTTTTCACCTAGCCAATGGCAAATTGGTTTCAAGCATGGATTCAAGGACTCAACGGAATCATCTTGACCTAATCACAAGGTTCAAAAGATCTCAAAAGCATTGGATTGACAGATGAATTTTCCAGTCAACTGATCAAAAATCAACTGTACACTAAAAAGTCAAACTTTGACTTTTTGGTCAAAATCAAGTGCCAAGGGTCATTTTTCATCAAGATGTGTCAAAACATGAAACTTGTTCACCAAGAAACCTAATTTATAAAATTAGGGTTTAAAATGGAAAATTTTCATAACTTAGAAATTTTCTAAGTTATGAAAATTTCTTATTTTTCCCCAACTTTTTCACCATGATGCAATTGGATTCAAAGAAAACATATAACATGAAAGTTGTATTCCTCCACAAAATCTACAACTTTGATTGACAAAGTTTTCCAAAAAGATGCTTCGATCTCAAGTTATGATTTTTGGAACAAGGGTCCATGAAACTTTTGAATTTTTTTTATTAATAACCATGTATTAAAAAAATATTTCGTAAATAACCGGGTTTCGGAAAAAATTACGCAAATAACCATGTTTGAGATGGCTCCACAAAGGAGGAGCCATCTCAATTGGTGCATGCACCTCCTTTTTTAAGGGAGGCGCCATCTCACTTGGCGCCTAAGTGCTTAGGGCATGCCCTAAGCCAAGTGAGATGGCGCCTATGTACAAATTTAGGGCAAATTTTTTTTTATTTTCTTTCCTGTGCGTTGCCTATTAGACAGAGATCAACAAAATGGATTTTTTATTTTAAAAAAAATAATTACATTCAACTGTTTTACATTAAAAGAACAGTAAAAAAATGGATACAAAAAATACTGGAAAAAAAAAAGATACATCAGTGATCCCCCGGAACCCGGTAATGACCCCCGGTTCCGCATCCCCGTCCTCGCCTTTCTCTTGCTGGGTGCCGTCGCGTTTCCTGCTGCGGCAAGGTCGATGGCCCAGCGAAGTCAATGCGATCCGAATCCATAAAATCAGTAAGATCTCCATATCTCGAAGATCCGCTCTGGTACAGTCGGTTACCCATACCCTCAAAGTTTGGTCGTGTTGGCGGTGGGTGGGGTTCCATGGTTGGTCGGTAGCATTGGTCGTCTGAGTATGGGGGGTAGAAAGGAAATGGATCTTGGGGTGTTTGGTATTGTGGATGTTGGGTTGTTTGGTGATATGGTGGTTGATGGTAGGTTTGGTCGGCTTGGTCATAATCTTCTGACATTCCTATATCAGGGCTAAGGCTGGATGTTGAGGGCGCCATATTGGGATATGTGGAAGACTGAAATTGTGTCTGGGGTATGTGGGTGTGCTGGTATTGGGGTTGGTATTATGGTTGGGTTTGAGGCATATCCGGGTATTGGTAGTTTGGTGGTGATTGTGGTTGGTAGTACGGCATTTGATTCTAGTTGTGTTGTGGTGGGGAATGTGGTTGTGTGTTTGTTGGTCTGTTTCTTCTTGGGGGTTGGTTTGAGGTTGATGGATTTTGGGTTTGTTGATGGGGAATCGAGGGTTGTGCCCATTGTGTGCGTGGGTCAACCAAGTACCTCGGATGAGACACGTGCATTTCTGGGTTACTAACCGACCTGTACCACGACATATATTGATCAGTGTGTCGCATGTTACCTTGAGTAAGGAAAACCGGGGATTGCAAGATGTAGCGGTGACGCCTTTGCCACATTTTACACCATTCCGGAGCAAAGTCTTTCCAGTTGGTAAGACCCCACTGGGCGTCGACCCTTTTTAGATGCCAGGGGGACAAATCTGTTGGATCACTTGGTATCTCTTAATGCATTCCGAACTGCATCTTCACACGGTCGCTGTGGTGCATCTCCATAATGTTGAACCGAATGAGTGCAGTCTTTGCAGTCCAAGTTGCTGCATCCTCTGGGTTTGGAGCATGGCCCAAACCCAAATATGGTCTCCAGACGAACTGCGATAAAATTTAAATCCGGTTAGCGCAAAAGTAATGTATAAATAATTAAAATGAACAAAAGTTAAAAGCTACGACGTACGTCATCTGGGCCTAAGTGATCCAACAGATTCCGGTAGAGTGCGACATTGAATCTTGGATTCTTGCCATAATCCATACCCCTCACACAGTACCTAAAGGAAATGAGAAACATGTTATTTTTAGCATATATTTTGGAAAGAGCAGAATAGTTATAAATGCTATAACTTAATGACTTACTTTGTTGCGTACGGGAAACCAAAAGTGTTGTTGTTGATGGGGTTTAAGGACTCCATCCTCCACCAACCCCAGGCTTGTAGTAAAAATGCGCACCCATAAAATGTACATTTTTCCTTGACTGCGTTTTTGCACAAGGAACTGTACAGGTGGGCTAATACTGCAGAACCCCAACTATATTTTCTAGTTTTTTCAAAATTTGTTAGTAAATGTAAGTACATGAAATTTACACTATTTCCCGTACTTTCGGGAAATAAAAATGTACCAAAAAGTATCATAAGATACGTTCTAGCTTTTACTACTCGGTCATTCTCTAAGGAATTTTCATTTAATTCCATACTTGCATAATGCCGTTTCAGGTCAGTGAGTAGTATTCCCTGCCCTCTTGCTCCACCACCTTCTACCATATCCCTACCCAACAGTTCTTCACACTGTGAGTTGGGTTGTTGAACCGACCCGTTCACCGCCTTACCGTTGATAGGGAGGCCCAGTAGCATGTACACATCCTCGAGAGTGATGGTACATTCACCTATTGGTAGGTGAAATGTATGGGTCTCCGGTCTCCACCTCTCCAACATTGCAAGAATGAATTTTGAGTCAATGGTGCAGTTGGAGATCTTTATCACATGTCCAAAACCTGCATATTCCAGATAAGGGAAGATAAATGGGTCGGGAGCCAGGTAGTTGTGCGAACGGATTCTGAATCTTTTTGTATCCTGAGATCATAATTAAACAAGTGTAAGATTAATTAAGATGAACAACACGTTATTTGAAGTATGAAAAATGTATAACCAAAGAAGAGACTTACAATTGCAGCAATGTTTTCCCTTGTGCCTCTGTGAGTATCGCCCATTGTTAGAAGAGCCATTGTTCAGAATGCTTGAGAGTATGAAAGACTTAGGAAGAAATAGAGAGTATGATAGACTTAAGAAATATTTCGTAGCAGAGAGTGAGAGTTGTGTGGGTGTGAGAGATGTTTCATAAGGTATGTATTTATAGGCAAATAAGTTTGATGTAGTGGTTGCTTGTGCTTGCATGCCTGCGAAGTGTCACATTTGCATG
The DNA here is from genome assembly GCA_948472305.1 of Vicia faba. Lineage (NCBI taxonomy): Eukaryota > Viridiplantae > Streptophyta > Magnoliopsida > Fabales > Fabaceae > Vicia > Vicia faba. The sequence goes on along the minus strand of OX451740.1, from coordinate 105,208,763 downwards.
CTTAGGGTGTTACACATATGCATGCATGCATTTACAAAAAATGTAAGGTGTCACTCTTGCAGGCTAGGTGGCAGCCCATGCATATATCACGATTGGACAGTAAGGGAGGCGCCATCTCACTTGGCGAAAGAGTATAAAAATGAATGGTGTCGCCACCCCATTTGGCGAATAAGAGGTGTCATTTGTTACAGCATAGGCTCAGGCTACGTGACAGCCTTTGGGATTTCTTTCTTTGTTGCATGCAAGGCCATTGGAGTTGATGGGTGGAGTCTTACACAAAACATTTATGTGTGCAGAATAGGGCCAGGATAGGTGGCAGGCTATGGGGTTTCATAAGCCCATGCATGTATCACGATTGGACAGTAAGGGAGGCGCCATCTCACTTGGCGAAATAGTACAAAAATGAATGGTGTCGCCACCCCATTTGGCGAATAAGAGGTGTCATTTGTTACAGCATAGGCTCAGGCTACGTGACAGCCTTTGGGATTCCTTTCTTTGTTGCATGCAAGGCCATTGGAGTTGATGGGTGGAGTCTTACACAAAACATTTATGTGTGCAGAATAGGGCCAGGATAGGTGGCAGGCTATGGGGTTTCATAAGCCCATGCATGTATCATGATTGGACAGTAAGGGAGGCGCCATCTCACTTGGTGAAAGAGTACAAAAATGAATGGTGTCGCCACCCCATTTGGCGAATAAGAGGTGTCATTTGTTACAGCATAGGCTCAGGCTACGTGACAGCCTTTGGGATTCCTTTCTTTGTTGCATGCAAGGCCATTGGAGTTGATGGGTGGAGTCTTACACAAAACATTTATGTGTGCAGAATAGGGCCAGGATAGGTGGCAGGCTATGGGGTTTCATAAGCCCATGCATGTATCACGATTGGACAGTAAGGGAGGCGCCATCTCACTTGGCGAAAGAGTACAAAAATGAATGGTGTCGCAACCCCATTTGGCGAATAAGAGGTGTCACTTCTTACAACATAGGCTCAGGCTACGTGACAGCCTTTGGGATTCCTTTCTTTGTTGCATGCAAGGCCATTGGAGTTGATGGGTGGAGTCTTACACAAAACATGTATGTGTGCAGAATAGGGCCATGATAGGTGGCAGGCTATGGGGTTTCATAAGCCCATGCATGTATCACGATTGGACAGTAAGGGAGGCGCCATCTCACTTGGCGAAAGAGTACAAAAATGAATGGTGTCGCCACCCCATTTGGCGAATAAGAGGTGTCACTTCTTACAACATAGGCTCAGGCTACGTGACATCCTTTGGGATTCCTTTCTTTGTTGCATGCAAGGCCATTGGAGTTGATGGGTGGAGTCTTACACAAAACATGTATGTGTGCAGAATAGGGCCAGGATAGGTGGCAGGATATGGGGTTTCATAAGCCCATGCATGTATCACGATTGGACAGTAAGGGAGACGCCATCTCACTTGGCGAAAGAGTACAAAAATGAATGGTGTCGCCACCCCCATTTGGCGAATAAGAGGTGTCACTTCTTACAGCATAGGCTCAGGCTACGTGACAGCCTTTGGGATTCCATTCTTTGTTGCATGCAAGGCCATTGGAGTTGATGGGTGGAGTCTTACACAAAACATGTATGTGTGCAGAATAGGGCCAGGATAGGTGGAAGTCTATGGGGTTTCATAAGCCCATGCATGTATCACGATTGGACAGTATGGGAGGCGCCATCTCACTTGGAGAAAGAGTACAAAAATGAATGGTGTCGCCACCCCATTTGGCGAATAAGAGGTGTCACTTCTTACAACATAGGCTCAGGCTACGTGACAGCCTTTGGGATTCCATTCTTTGTTGCATGCAAGACCATTGGAGTTGATGGGTGGAGTCTTACACAAAACATGTATGTGTGCAGAATAGGGCCAGGATAGGTGGTAGTCTATGGGGTTTCATAAGGCCATGCATGTATCACGATTGAACAGTAAGGGAGGCGCCATCTCACTTGGAGAAAGAGTACAAAAATGAATGGTGTCGCCACCCCATTTGGCGAATAAGAGGTGTCACTTCTTACAGCATAGGCTCAGGCTACGTGACAGCCTTTAGGATTCCATTCTTTGTTGCATGAAAGGCCATTGGAGTTGATGGGTGGAGTCTTACACAAAACATGTATGTGTGCAGAATAGGGCCAGGATAGGTGGCAGTCTATAGGGTTTCATAAGCCCATGCATGTATCACGATTGGACAGTAAGGGAGGCGCCATCTCACTTGGCGAAAGAGTACAAAAATGAATGGTGTCGCCACCCCATTTGGCGAATAAGAGGTGTCACTTCTTAAAGCATAGGCTCAAGCTACGTGACAGCCTTTGGGATTCCATTCTTTGTTGCATGCAAGGCCATTGGAGTTGATGGGTGGAGTCTTACACAAAACATGTATGTGTGCAGAATAGGGTCAGGATAGGTGGCAATCTATGGGGTTTCATTATTGCATGTAATATTATTGGCAGCCTTGGGGGGTTGCATCCCTTACTTAATTGAAATTTTTTGCCTTACGTTGAACATAACATTGATTCACATAATCTGTAAAATCTTCCAACCTTCGAATCAGTCATCAAACCTTCAAACATTCCAGCATTCATACCTTCATACAATCAATAAACCTCAAACATTCAAACCTTCAAACCTTAAAACAATTCTACACAATGGCCTCTTCACCACAATTTGTTATCAAAGCACATTTCAACGGTGAGGCATACATGTGTCCCACAGTTGGGTTTTTGTTTAGAAACACCGACAACGTTCGATTTCTCTTAAACGGGAAAGCAAATTTCTCGTACTTCAAGAAAAGATTGGAGGCCAAACTTGAACGAGGCCCGGTATCCCAGATATTTTATCAGAGTCCAGTTTTTTTTTGGAAACAACCAAGTAATTTTTTATAAGGTTGAAGTTCAAGATGACGAGGATCTCCAGAACATGATTTCCAGCCATGTCTATTCAGGAAACGACTCTATTGAGTTGTACGTTTTGCTTCAAGAGCCTCCGGTGACACAGGAGGTAGAGCCTCCGGTGACACAGGAGGTTGATCCTTTGGAGAATGAACAAGATGAGGTAGATGCAGTTGATGATGAAGAAGAAGATAACGAGTTAGAGTTTGATGAAATGGTGAACGACGATTCTGACGATGATGGCATCCCAAGTATTCCTACTGACAAAATCTACACACCACCTACGCACATGACAAACTTCAACATGGGCGGAGATGAACCTTCTACTGACTTGTTTTTCCAACCGTATATGCAGTCGGATGAAAATTTAAAAGAGAAGGACAAGTTTCGTAACAGAGAGGAATGCATCAGGGCCATTAAAAAATTTCACATGCTCAACTCGGTTGATTTTAAGGTGGATCGTGTAAACCCGGAAAGGTACAAGATCAAGTGTGTCCACCCTGACTGTATGTTCAAGCTGACCGCATCATACAGATTAAGGGGTGACTGCTGGGTCATAAGTTCCATGATTACCCATACTTGTGTAAGTTCCACTCAATCACAAGACCACCGAAAACTCAACCATGATCTAATCTGTCAAGAAATCCTACCCCTGGTCAGCAACGACCCTTCTTTGAAGGTGAAAACAATCATCTCCCACATCACCACGGTTTTTAACTACACTCCGTCTTACCGTAAGGCGTGGTTAAAAAAGACTAAGGCGATTGAAAGGGTGTACGGAAACTGGGAGGAGTCATATCGAGAACTTCCCCGCTACCTAAATGCACTCAAGACATATTCTCCAGGTAGTGTTTATGTTCTGGAAACATTGCCAGCGTACGCCCAAGATGGTAGTCTACTACATGGCAACGGAATATTCAGTCGCGTGTTTTAGGCATTTCAACCATGCATCACAGGGTTTGCATCATGCAAACCAATTCTACAAATTGACGGGACTTGGTTGTATGGGAAGTACAAAGGCACACTATTGATGGCAGTTGCACAAGATGGCAACAATAACATTTTCCCCGTTGCGTTTGCCCTTGTCGAGGGGGAGACCGGTGGTGCTTGGAGCTTTTTCCTGAAAAATCTTCGTACACACGTGGCTCCTCAACCAGATCTCTGTTTGATCTCGGACAGACATGCCTCCATTGAAAGTGCCTATAATAATCCAGCAAATGGTTGGCATGACCCTCCTTCTACGCATGTCTATTGCGTCAGGCATATCGTCCAGAATTTCTCGAGGGAGGTCAAGGACAAAACATTGAGGAAAGCGGTGATGAATGCGGGATACGCATTGACACAACCCACATTCAAATATTACCGCAACGAGATTCGTTTGTCTAATCCAGAAGCCGGTACGTGGATCGACAATATACCGGTCGAAAAGTGGACTAGGTCATACGACAATGGCCAAAGATGGGGGCATATGACAACAAATCTTATTGAATCAATGAATGGGGTATTCAAGGGCATACGAAACCTCCCAATCACTGCCTTGGTAAAATCTACGTATTTTAGGATGGCTGCGTTATTTTCCAAAAGAGGTGAAATGTGGTATGCGGTCTTGCAATCAGGACAACTATGGAGTGAAAGCTGTATGAAATACATTAAGGCTGAAAGTGCTAAAGCCAACACTCACATGGTTACACGGTTTGACCGACACAGCCACAACTTCATTGTGAAAGAGACAATCGACCACAATGAAGGCCTGGCAAGACAAGAATACAGGGTCATTTTACCTTCTCAATGGTGCGATTGTGGCAGGTTTCAAGCATTTCGTATGCCTTGCTCTCATGTCATTGCCGCTTGTGCTCATACCCATCAAGACGCGCTTCAACTGCTCTCAAACGTTTATAAATCTGAAACGTTGCTCACTGTTTACAACAACAACTTTCCTTTGGTGGCAAAACCGGACTATTGGCCTGAATACAACGGCGATATAGTTTGGCACAATGACCAAATGCGAAGGAACAAGAAGGGTCGTCCCAAAAGCAGGCGCATCACAACAGAAATGGACGATCTTGACAGGTTGGAAAGAAAGTGTGGTTTATGCCGTCAGGTCGAACACAATCGTAAAAACTGTCCGAATCGGGCGTCTGGCTCGACCACATAAATATTGTAATACAATAAATCTTTTCAATATTTGTGTTGTAAACATTAGGGTTTTCCGTTAATAAAACTGTTAACACAATTTAAGAAATTCAATATAGGAAATTACATTAGGGTTTTCGCGTACAACAATGATTAACGATATTCAATCTAGGAAATTACAACTGTTAACACAATTTCATCTGACCCATGCATCATCAGCATTACATCACTGTCTGTTTTGACTTCCTCCAACCACACATTAGGTCTTCTTGTCGCATGCGAGGTTGTTGTTCGTTTTCGCTGGATCCTTCGAATTTTTTCCCCCTCCGCGATGTCTCCATCTAGCCACCGCATCAACTCCCGCTTCAGACGCTCCATGGAGTGAATGTGCCAGAATTTCATTTTCATCGCAGGTTTCGTGGCGGAGAATATAACGTAACCATCTCTGCTAAAAATCATAGGCGACGTCATTACACAAATAACGGAGTAAAAAATAAAAATACAGTGCGAGAAAGTGTGAGAAATTTCAAAGAAACGGACGAATTATTTATAAAACAGCATTTTGCCCTAGTTTTGCCCTAGGCGCCAAGTGAGATGGCGCCTCCTCTCATTTTTAAGGAGCATGCGCCATCTCACTTGGCTAAAAGACAAGGGAGGCGCCAAGTGAGATGGCGCCTAGGGCAAAACCCTAGGTGCATGCGCCAATTGAGATGGCTCCTCCTTTGTGGAGCCATCTGAAACATGGTTATTTGCGTAATTTTTTCCGAAACCCAGTTATTTGCGAAATATTTTTTTAATACATGGTTATTAATAAAAAAAATTCGAAACTTTTAACTTAGTGAAATTTTGCCCTAGTTTAGGCAGGATTTTGACCTATCTTCTTGGAAATTTTTCACCTAGTTCTACTTGGAATCTCAAAATGCATTTCAAATATGGATTGTAGAGCATGTTACAAGCTTTCCAAAATGTCCAAGAACTCTCCAAAATCATTTATGGTTAGGGAGAATCGAAGGCTTGAATTTGGCAAAAACTCACTTTGATCCATGGCATGTTTCATGTTGATACAAGTTGCAATTTCCATCCAGCATTGTTTGTACTTGATTACAGGTCCCTAAACCCTTCCATACTCATTACTTAAATGCAAATCCAATGGATTGAAGCTTTGTTCTGATCATTAGAGGATTACACAAGAGATTAATCCAAAAATAGCAAAAAGGCAACATTGCCATTTTTGTCAAAACTTGCTTTATGTCAAATTGCATCTCTTGATCCTTGAACCAAATCTTGGACAACAAACCAAATCCACAAACTTGGGGCCAAGATCACAAAGTGTATGCAGGATTAGAGCTAGCCTGTACAGGCCTGCTCTTTGTCACTTCCCACCTTTTGCTTCATAACCAAGAAACTTGCCAAAATCACATAACTTGCATATCTGTTATAACCAAGCTTGGTGACCATTCAAAACAAGTTTTACACATTTCCTTGAGCCAGAAACACGAGCCTTCCAACCCTCAAGCCTTCCAAAACACAAAAACACATCCCTCTTGCAAAATAGGGCAGTTTCTGCACTTTGAGTTCCATAACAAAAACCACTCGTGCGTTTTGCCCCAAACATGTTCAAACACATTCCATATAACCTATCCAAGCTATCCCAACCATTGGACAGTGACTGTAACTCCATTTTCAAGCTTCACCATTTATGATTTCAGCTTGTGCAGGTTGAGTTCTACAAGCTTGTTCAAGCAAATCCAAAGCAAACTAAGAATTGGGGAAGGTCAGAGGAAGTTCAAGCAAGCTCCTAAGCATCTCAGGCCTCATTGAAAAGCTCCACATTTCCATACACGAGTTCAACTGAAACAGGTATTTTCCAACTTTTTATCTCTCTATTTAGGAATCATTAGGCTTAGGTTTGTGAATAAAAAATGTAGTACTCATAGCCCTGAAGCTGTACATATGCTTAGATTTCATTTAAGTTAATCGTGTTAAGAGAATTTGATTCATGAACTTCCTGAAAAAGTTAGGTTAGAATTTAGGGCCAGAGAAATTCTCTCTGGTCTTTGAGAGTTAGATTAAGTTTTTTATATGATTGGAATCCTCTTGAAAAATGCTATGACTTTGGTGTTATGAGTTTTTGCATTAGAGCACGTATGTCGGGGTTGGACATTTGAATCAGGCGCGCGTGTTTTGTTTGAACGAAGGTTGAAGATGAAGCTCAGCTGGGCCGGGCCTGGCTTGTCCATGCTTTTTGCACCCCCATCCTTGCTGACTGCACCCCCTGGCCCATTTCATTATATTTTTATATTTTTCTATTTATTTTTCATTTCTGATTTTGTTTTATTTTTTTTCTAAACATAAAAAATTACTAAAAACATTTTCCTAAATTTTCACATTTTATTTGGTATTTTTTATTATTTTTTCTAATATAAAAATCATTGTTAAATAACATGCTTTTATTTTATTTGATAAAAACATGAAAATAATACATAAAAATATTATACCTTTATTTTTATTATTTACATACTTAAATAATATTTTCTGATATATTTTTATTTTTTGACATTTGTATATATTTTATTATTTTATTTTATTGTACATAAATAATATAATTAATATATATACTTTCTTAAAGAAGATTAGGGTTTTTACCCTTAATAAAAAATAATCTTTTATTTATATTTTTTTTAATACATTAAATATCATACTTTTACATACATAAAAATAAATAAAAAACATTTTTTACATATACATTGCATATTTATTTAATTGACCATTTAAATACTTGCCTATTCATTTATTTGCACAATTAGTTCAATTTGGATGTAATAGTTAATCTTAGAGTTTTATTTTCTTGCAAATACCCCCCATTCAAAATTGTATCCCCCTCCCCATATCAATGTTGTAATAGTCGTAGATTTATTTTACGCACTTTATGCTTTCAAATATGCCATGTTAGAGATTAGGGTTTGTATGCAATATCCAAAAATCAAAGCAAATAGCTAGACCTAATACAAGACATAAAAGCATGCAAATTGACAACACAATGCACACATGCACCCCTAGGGTTTCATCCACTTGTTGCCTTCAAAATGGCCATGTTATGCATGTTGAGTATCTTGGCAAAACAAAAACAAAACAAAAGATCATAGTCCCTCGATGACGCTATCTTGGTTGCCTATACAAAAATGATCTAGTCCCTCAAAAATTTGCTAAAGATACTTAGCACAATTGCTATCATGGTCAATACGATGACCCGCGCATGTCCCGTTTAACATCCAAATACAAGGTTGTTTACCAAATGTAATGGTAAAACAACACTGTCAAAAGGGTTAAAAATGTGTAGGAAAGATCTTTGAGTAGATAGGGTAGACAACTCTTAGTTACTTGATCAAAACTTGCAAAAACATCCTTGTTATTTTCAAACACACTTTACAACACAATTTCAAAACATTTCCCAAAACAAACTTTCAAACATTGAAATATCTTTTCAAAAGACAAACACCTTTGTATATATTCAAACAAGAATCATTACAAAGGTTGCCACAACGATGGCCTCTTTTCAAAACATTTTCAAAACCACACACAACACCATTTCCAACAATTGAAAAGCAAAAGCAAGTGATCTAAAAAAATAACTAAGAGCCCATGGAAAAGCATGGATGAAAAGGGTGCTAGCACCTTCCCTTTTCATAATCTACCCCTCGAACCCAAGAAAACATCTCAAAGGTCTTTCCTGTGCTTTTTGACCTTTCCTTTGGATAAAATAAAAAGTCAATGGCGACTCTTGCTAAACCGAAACATTTGCGAACACAAATGCAAAACCTCAAGTCAGTTCTCCCACCGTATCACACCTTGCATATTTCCATTGAATGCCGGGGCACCACACTTGCCCATGTTTTGGTGGATATCGGTTCATCATTGAATGTCTTGCCCAAAAATGCCCTTGATCGGATGGATTGCAAGGGGATCATCTTGAAACCTAGCAACATCATAGTGAGGGCCTTTGATGGTTCCAAGAGGACGGTGCACGGAGAAGTTAGAATCCCCATAAAAATTGGGACTCAGACCTTTGACTCGATTTTCTATGTGATGGACATCCGCCCGTCGTACTCTTGTCTGTTGGGTCGACCCTGGATCCATGGTGCTGGTGCCGTCACTTCCACCCTACACCAAATGCTAAAATACCCGATCAGAGGGAAGATTATTACAGTTCACAGAGAAGAGGAATACATGGTTAGCCATTTGAACTCTTTCAGGTATGTTGAAATGGATGGTGAATTCATAGAGACTCTCTGTCAGAACTTTGAGGAGGTTCCAGCAACGGTCGTAGCAACCAAGTCTGCTCCAAAGGTCCCAGAGATTACCAGACCTCCGCTAAAAATGGCTTCTTTGAACGATGCTTGAGCAGTAGTTGAAGAGGGAGGATGTACTATCTGGGGTCAGCTTCCGGATATTCCCTACAAGTCCTACAAATTTGGGTTGGGGTTCACTTCAGAGGCTCAGAAGACTGTCCGACACTCTCGTGCAGGGGGACCACCTCTGCGTATCAGCAATCAAGGAGTCAACGCCTTAGAAGATAGTGATGGCAGCTGTGACATAGATGAATGGATTTTTCCAACTATCGGCGAAGGACTTAATAATTGGGAGGCGAAGGATTTCATTCCTATTACTTTTATTCAAGAGTAATTGTCTTTTAATATTTTCAGGCTTGTAATATTTAAACAATTCAGACTCTTTTTTAAACCTTGTGTCTTACCCGAGGCACAATGGTCCATCTGTAAGGGTTGTCACTTCATTCTCATATGTCATTAATGAATCATGGATGTTTTTTACATCAAATTTTGTTGTCTTTGTCTTTTCTTTCTTGCATTTTATTTCTTTCAAAGGTAGTTATACTCTTACACGCACTCACATATTGAAAATGCAGATCTACGTCCACTCAGGATCTCAGGGGTAACAATTCTGCTATGGCCAATTGTGACTTTGAAAATCCGATCTACCAAGCCGACGACGAAGGTGAGGAAGATTATGATGTGCCAGGAGAGTTGTCCAGGTTGTTGCAATAAGAAGACAGAGCTATTCATCCTCATGAGGAACCGTTGGATACAATCAACTTGGGTACCGAGGAAGATAAAAAGTAAATCAAGGTGGGTGCTGTGATACGGTGGGAGAACTGACTAGGGTTTCGCGTTCGTTTTCGCAAATGTTTCGGTTGAGCAAGAGTCGCCACCGACTTTTTATTTTATCCTAAGGAAAGGTTAAAAAGCACAGCAAAAAACCTTTTGAGATGTTTTCTTGGGTTCGGGGAGTAGATTATAGAAAGGGAAGGTATTAGCACCCTTTCTATCCATGGTTATCCGTGGGATCTTAGTTACTTGCTTAGATCACTTTGCCTTTTGTTTTCAATTGTTTTAAATGGTGCTTGAGTGTGTGGGTTTTGAAAATGTTTTGAAAAGATGCCAATGTGGTGGCAATCTTTGTAATGATCCATGTGGGGATGTATACAAAGATGTATGTCTTTTGAAAAGGTTTTCATTTGTTTTTGAAAGTAGTTTTGAAAGTGTAGTGTTGTGTGGTTTTGAAATTAGGCAGGTGTTTTGTTTTGCAAGTTTGATTCAAGCAACTAAGAGGTTATCTACTCCTAAATTTCTCAAAAAGATTATTGCTATGTTTTAACCCTTTTAACAAGTTTGTTCCACCATTGAATTTGGTGGACAACCTTATGTTAGGATGTGAAAGGGACAGGCGCGGGTCATCGTTTAGACCATAATTGCAACGGCGTTAAATGTCTTTGGGCAATTTCTTTAAGGGACTTGATCATTTGTTTTTGTTTGTTTTGAAAAGTTTTGTCGAGGGACTATGATCATTCAAATTGTTTGCTTTGCCCAAAGAAGTTCAACATACAATATGGCCCATTTGTTTGAAGGCAACAAGTGGAATACCCTAGGGGTGCAAATGTGATTTGTGTTTCCATTTTCATGCTTATTTGTCTTGAGATTAGGTCATAACTAATTTTTATCGTTTTTTCGCATACAAACCCTAATTCTAACATGTTATCATTAGAAAGCAATAAAGTGCGAAATTAAATTTACTAAGCTATTACAAAACCAAATATGGGAAGGGGGGTACAAATGTTCAAATGGGGATATTGACAAGAATTTAAACCTACATTATTACATCATTTTAAATATTTGCAAATTAATCAATGTAAAAAAAAAATTAAATAAGAATGCAAGATGCAAAAGAAATGTTTTGTATATATATGAAAAAATATTATTTATGTAAAAGAGAAAAGAAAATAAAAATATATTATTTTTTTGGAGTATTTTGAATTTAGGGCAAAAACCCTAATTTTAAAAGAAAATGTATTATTATCTAATTTAATACAAATATTTATTTATTATTTATAAAAATAAAAATAATGAAGTATATTATGAAAAAGAGTATTTTTTGTATCAAATATTAATAAAAATGAAAAAATTCAAGTATTTTTATTTTTAGCTTAAATATATTAATAAACATATATATATATATATACATATATTAATTTCTTAAATATGCATTATGTGCAAAAATATTTAATAAAATAAATAATAATAAAAAAAGTATTTTTTATGTGGACTATTATCAGAATGTAAACAAAAATAAAAATTGTATTTACACTATTTTTATATTTATTCTAAATATTAGTATGTATATATTTTATGTATAAACAAAGAAATAAATCAAATAAATATGCCATAAATTCAAAAAAAGATGGAAAAAATATTTTCAAAATTTTAACATGCTGAGAAAAAATAAACAAGTCAAACAAAAAAAGAAAAAGTCAAAAAGAATTAAAAATAAGACAAATTGGCTTAGGGGGTGTAATAGCAATCAAGTGGTGTGAAGAGAAATAACACAAAAGCCCAGCCCAAAGATCACTGTCTTCAACCTCCAGCACAAAATATTTGAAAAAACGCGCGCCATGTTCAGCTTCTTCTAACTCTTGATTCCTGGCTTTTTAGCAAAAACTCATAACACAACAAATGTTCAGCATGAAGAGACGGTTCTAACCATGTATGGAACTTGACCTAACTCTCTAAGATGAGGGAGAATTTCTCCTCCCCCAAATCCTAACCTAATTTTTCTGCCATTTTCAAACTACAAATTCTCCCTACTCAGGCAAAAGAAATGAAATGTAAAGATATGTACATGTTCAGGGCTATGAGTAGAACCTTGTTTCTTCACAAACTTAAGACTAAAGCATGATAAGAGAGATACGAGTTCAAAGTTTTACCTGTGCAGTTGAACTTCTATCTGGAGAATGAGGAACTTTCAGTGCAATGTAATGATTGGAAAAGCTTCCTTGAGGTCCAGGGATGCTGTTTCAATGCTTACTTTGTCTTGAGAGCTTCTGAATCAAGCTATGGAACTTCAACTGCAAAAGGAAAAAATGAAAATGGTGGAAACTGTTAGGGTGATTACATGTCAGGTTTTAGGCCATGGTTAGCTTGCATATGTTGTAAGGAAGGTAGAGGAACAAGTTTGGTCAAGAATGCTCGAAGGGATTGAGAGATAGCACTCAATCTGCAGGGGTTGCCCTGTTTGAGCAGTTTCAAGGTGATTCTGAGATGGAGGGTGCTTGAGAGGTTTTGGACTCGTGCCAAAGCTTGGATATGTTATGTGTAAGGTGTTTGATAACTTCTTTCTTGTGTGCTTAAGCTGAGATGAGATATGGTACAAGTTATGCAATGTTACTTGAAAATGAAGCAAGCAATGGTCACTTTGTGTTTTAGGTTAGTAGGGGGCCTCTAATCCTGCTGCATAAGCCTCTCTTGATCAGAGCAATTTGCCCATAATCTTGTGCCAAAAGGATTTTTCTTGTACCTTCTTGGATTTCAATTTGACATAAAGCTAGCTTTTTACAAAAATGGATAAAGCACTTTATCTAGTTTAGGGTTAATCCACTATGCAATGTTAGAATACAAAGAACATGGTCTTAACACATTGAATATGCATTAAATTATTGAGTATGGAATGGTTCAAGGACCTGTAATCAAGCATAAAGCAAGCTGAGTTCAAATTTGCAAAGTTATGAACATGTTTTGATGAAGAACAAAAGTGAATTTTTGCCAACTGGTGAAATTCGAATCTCTCAAGTTATGAGGTTGTTTGATGAGTTTTTGGACATTTTGGAAAGCTTGGAATGTGTACTACAATCCATCTTTGAAATGCAAATTAAAATTCCAAGTGGAAGGGTATGAAAAGTGGCCTTGAAGTGGGGTAGAAAACCTTGTCAAAATAGGTTAAAATTTCACTAAGTTAAAAATGGTTTAGTGCCCTTATTCAAAAAATTGTAACTTGAGATACAAGCTTCAAATGAGAAAACTTTGTGAATAAAAGTTGTAGATTATGCAACAAGCTACAACTTTCATGTTTTGACTTTTGTTTAAATCCAAATGGATCTTGGTGAAAAGATGGGGCAAAGTTGGGAAAAAATTAGGGTTTTTCATAACTTAGAAAAATTCTAAGTTATGAAAAATTCCATTTTCTAACCCTAATTTGCATTTTGTGATCTCTTGGTGAACAAGTTTCATGATTTGGCATGTTTTGATGAAAAATGAATCTTGACTCTTGATTTTGACCAAAAAGTCAAAGTTTGACTTTTCAGTATACAGTCAAAATTGATCAATTGACTGGGAAATTCAACTGTCAATCTTGTGTACTTGGGATCTTTTGAGCTTGATGAATGTGTCAAGACCATTTCATTGAGTCCTTGAGGCTATATGTGAGCTTGATTTGCCATTGGCTAGGTCAAACAGTCAAAAATTGCCTTTGTGCAGTCAAAACCCTAAAAATGACCATTTTGCCCTTTTGATGATCTGATCAAATTTCTTGTGGAATTGTGATCCAAACTTGATCAAATGGTACATGTGAGTTCATAATGTTGATGTGGGTCAAATTTCATGAGGTTTGACTGTCAATTGACCACAGTTGACTTTTCCCCAATACAGCTGATTTCTAGGTCAACTATCTAATTGACTGGGCAGAACTTGGAATCAAGACTTGAAACTTGGTATAGGTAAACTTGGGGGTCCAATATGAAGCATGAAAGTCATCTTAGGCATTTTAGGTCAAAACATCCTTGGACAATCACAAACCCTAATTTGAGTCCACAGTGCAAGGAGAAGTCTTGAGCAGAGGAAACCCTAACTGGATCTTGATCTTCAAGGGACTTGGGATGAGAAATGTTGAGGAAATGGGAGGGCAAATTTTGGGGTACAACAGTTGCCCCTGTTCAATCTTCTTGGACCTGAAGAGTTAGATTGGCAAGTTTGCCTTTCGTGACTCGAGGGTAAAAGGAGATTGGACACTAGAGTGCCCGGAAATTTGCACTCGCATGCTGGAGTCTCAACAGGGTGATGTCGGGAATGGGCTTATAGATGCCATTTGGAGAGATGAGGGATAGGGAGATGGGCTTATAGATGCCATCTGTAGATGTGACGGAACCTTGTCGGGAATGGGCTTATAGATGCCATTTGGAAGTGTCGGTCGCATAAGAGATTCCTTTGCGAGAACTTGTATATTTGAGAAAGACGGATGTTTTCCTGGCTTGTTACAGGTGTTTGATCTTCAGTCTCCTTATGCAGACATGCCCTGGCTAGATACAGGTGTCGAATCTACAATCGGTTGCTCACAGATGTGCCCTGGCTGGATACAGGAGTCGAATCTGGAAATAGTCGTTAATAGACGTGCCCTGGCTGGATACAGGAATCGAATCTTCGGACTCTTCAGACGTGCCCTGGCTAGATACAGGAATCGAGTCTGGAAACGTGGTCAACAGATATGCCCTGGCTGGATACAGGAATCGAATATGGAGATGTTGTAGTTGATAGATGTGCCCTGGCTGGATACAGGAATCGAATTTTCGAACTCTTCAGACGTGCCCTGGCTAGATACAGGAATCGAGTCTGGAAACTGATCACTCTCAGATGTGCCCTGGCTAGATACAGGTATCGAATCTGGAATCGTGACAGTTGAAGGTAGTTGTTTTTGGGATTGTCTTTTTCCTGAAAAGGCAAAAAACGTAAGTTGTATGCAATGTCATGATGTATGATATGCATGATGTCATGATGTTCAACACGAGATGGTGTTGTATGCGCTTTATAATATATGTAAGCAAGATGTATGAAAATGTGAAATGTTTATGGATGTAATTTCGCTTTAGGAAAATAAATCCTTGACGAACGGCCGGAGAATTGCTCTGTGGATGAGATACTTGGCCGAAGTTTTGATGCGAGGCCTGTCGAGGACTCTTAATGATGGATTCCGCTGGGGATAATGATGATAAACTCCACTGGGGATACCAAAGATAAACTCCGCTGGGGAATAGGAAGAACTTTGCCGAGGGCGATCTTCCGTGGCAGATAGCTGAGGATAACCCAGTTATAAGTCCTTGTGAGGAAATAACTCTAAATAAAACTCGGGAGAGACGTCCGTACTCTGCAGGGGATAAGCTTCCAGAATCTACTGGGGATGAGCTTTAAGACCTGCCGGGGAATGTTGTGCCTTTTCAAGGTTGTCGGGGAGTCAATTCCACTTGGGGAAAGTATTGCTGAATCTTGTTTTACTCTACGGGGAGTTGAGATGATTTGGCCACATTCTTCAGCTGAATCTACCTTGGTACCTTGGCGGTTAAAACAACCAGACTGCATTAGACAACTTCACATTGCCCCTGTCTCTGATGTCACCTGTAATCAATCTCTTATTTTATGTGTAAACATTTACGAATCAGCAATTTAATGTCAAATGCATATATCAAAAATGAACATTGGACGTTCTTCGCAAGACAAAACAGAAAAAGGAAAACAATGGTAATTTGTATGGACAAGTGAATTTGTATTGATTTAAGCTTTGCCTGTGAATATGCGTTTTTGTACAAGAGGCTGACATCCTAGTAAGAGGACGCCGCCAAATAACAGAGAGCTTACAATTTGAAAAAAAAGAAACAAAACAGCTATGTGAACAATCCCACTGGGTTCCAACTCCGCTATCGCCTTTATGTCTTCGAACATCTCATCGCTTTGCTGCCTAGTTGAAGATGAAGCTGATTGGTCGATGCCGAAATCTGGAGCCAGATAGTTGATGCCGAATTCCGGATGCAAAGTGATCAATGAGACATAGTGTTACGCTTTATCCCTAACTTTTGCCTGGATCGCCCTTTCGGGTTTTCGGTCCACCGGGATACCCATTTTTGCCCAAGCCGCCTTTTCAGGTTTTCGACTTGCCAGGTGTACAGATTTTTTTATTCATTTCATCCCTTATTTTTGCCCGAACCCTTTTGGTTCGCCGGGAAGCCCTTATTTTTGCCTAGGTATGTCAACCTAGCGGGTCTTTTATTCATGCGTAGTATTTTTTCACTATGTCTGCATTGGCGGGGTGAGGAAGGTCGTCACCATCCATGGTGGTTAGGATCATGGCTCCTCCTGAGAACACACGTTTAACCACAAATGGCCCTTCGTATGTAGGGGTCCATTTGCCCCGAGGATCACTTTGAGGAAGGATGATGCGTTTGATTACCAGGTCCCCAACTTGATATTCTTGTGGTCTGACTCTCTTGTTAAATGCCCTGATCATCCGTTTTTGATACGTTTGACCATGACAGATAGCAGCGAGCCTCTTTTCATCAATCAGATTTAATTGATCAAGTCGAGTCTGGATCCAATCATCTTCATCCAAGTCTGCATCCTTCATTATCCGGAGAGAGGGTATCTGGATTTCAATTGGCAAGACTGCCTCCATGCCATAGACCAAGGAGAAGGGAGTTGCCCCGGTTGACGTCCTTGCTGAGGTGCGGTACCCATGAAGAGCGAACGGTAACATCTCGTGCCAATATTTATAGGTCACTGTCATCTTCTGCACAATTTTCTTGATATTTTTATTGGCTGCCTCTACAGCCCCATTCATCTTCGGCCGGTAGGGAGAAGAATTGTGGTGCTGTATCTTGAATTGTTCACAGAGTTCAGTGATCATTTTGTTATTGAGATTGGTACCATTATCCGTAATGATTCTCTCCGGGACTCCGTACCGACAGATCAGATTATGCCGGATGAAACGTGCCACGATGCTCTTGGTTACTGTGGCATAGGATGCTGCCTCAACCCACTTCGTGAAGTAGTCGATCGCCACCAAGATGAAGCGATGCCCATTGGATGCCGTCGGTCGGATCTCACCGATCATATCGATACCCCACATTGCAAAAGGCCAAGGTGCCGTCAGGACATTCAACGGAACCAGAGGGATATGCACCTTGTCAGCATAGATCTGGCATTTATGACAAGTTCGGGAGTGTTGGTAACAATCGGCTTCCATTGTGGACCAGAAATATCCTGCCCGAAGGATTTTCTTAGCCATGGTGTGTCCACTGGAATGTGTTCCAAATGTACCTTCATGCAGTTCTGTCATGATTTTCTCTGCTTCAGCCTTATCCACACAACGTAGCAGAGTTGAATCATGATTCCGTTTGTAGAGAATGCCGTTGCTGAGGAAGAATTTTGCAGCAAACCTCCTCATGAACTTCTTATCATTGACAGACGCACCCTCAGGGTATTCCTGAGCTTCCAAGTACCTCTTTACCTCATGATACCAGGGTTTTTCAATCACCTTCTCAGCCTCGAGCTCGCAGCAGTACGCCGGTTCATCCAACTTCCAGATAATGATTCGGGGAGCCTCGTTGTCCCATTTAACTTTGAACATTGAAGACATCGTAGCTAGGGCGTCCGCTAGCTGATTCTCCTCTCTTGGGAAGTGCTCAAAAGTTATTTCCTCAAAGTGGGGAAGCAAGGTCAACACATACTCCTTGTAAGGAATAAGATTCGGGTGTTTCGTATCCCACTCGCCTTTGATCTGATTGATCACGAGGGCGGAATCTCCGAAAACACTTAGAAATTTGATCCTTAAGTCGATTGCAGCTTGTAAACCCATGATACATGCCTCATATTCTGCCACGTTGTTGGTGCAGCTGAAACATAATCGGGCGGTGAGGGGAGTATGAGTTCCCTTGGGAGATATGATTACAGCGCCGACGCCGTTACCCAAAGCATTGGAGGCTCCATCAAAATGCATAGACCATCGGGATCCTTCCTCAGGTCCTTCATCCGGTCCAGGTACCTCACAGTCAGTTACCACCATGATATCTTCATCCGGAAAATCAAAGTTCAATGATTGGTAATCGTCCACAGGTTGGTGCGCCAAATGATCGGCCAATACACTTCCTTTAATTGCTTTCTGGGTTGTATACTGGATGTCATATTCTGTCAAGATCATTTGCCATCTCGCTATTCTTCCAGACAGAGCGGGCTTTTCAAATATGTACTTGATGGGATCCATTTTTGAAATCAATAAGGTAGTGTGAGTCAGCATATACTGTCTCAGCCGGCGAGCAGCCCATACAAGAGCGCAGCAAGTTTTCTCAAGCAGTGAGTAACGAGACTCACAGTCGGTAAACTTTTTGCTCAAGTAATAAATAGCGTGCTCTTTTCGGCCAGACTCGTCATGCTGCCCCAGCACACACCCCATTGAATTGTCAAGTACTGTCAAGTATAGTATTAGAGGTCTTCCTTCCACCGGTGGCATAAGAATGGGTGGCTCTTGGAGATATTCCTTTATCTTTTCAAAGGCGGCCTGACATTCATCATTCCAGCGTACCACTTGATCTTTCTTCAGTAATTTGAAGATTGGCTCACAAGTAGCAGTCAGATGTGAGATGAATCGGGCAATGTAATTCAGTCGTCCTAGGAAACCTCTGACTTCTTTCTCTGTTCTTGGAGTCGGCATCTCTTGTATGGCTTTTACCTTGGCAGGGTCCACCTGAATACCTTTATCACTTACAATGAAACCTAGCAATTTTCCGGATCTTACCCCAAAGGTGCATTTATTGGGATTCAACCTCAGCTTGTATAACTTGAGTCGGTCAAACAACTTCCTCAGATGGTCAAGGTGCTCCTCCTCAGTTTGAGACCTTGCAATCATGTCATCAACGTATACCTCAATCTCATGATGGATCATATCATGAAATAAAGCAACCATGGCACGTTGATAGGTTGCCCCAGCATTTTTCAATCCGAATGGCATGACCTTATAACAGAAGGTGCCCCACTGAGTCACAAATGTAGTCTTCTCCATATCTTCTGGAGCCATCTTGATCTGATTATACCCTGAAAAACCATCCATGAAGGAGAACACCTTGTGTTGAGCTGTATTGTCAACAAGGACATCAATGTGAGGTAGGGGGAAGTCATCCTTGGGGCTGGCCCTGTTCAGATCCCTGTAGTCAACACACATTCTGACTTTACCGTCCTTCTTCGGCACTGGCACTACATT
Source organism: Vicia faba (assembly GCA_948472305.1). Taxonomy (NCBI): domain Eukaryota; kingdom Viridiplantae; phylum Streptophyta; class Magnoliopsida; order Fabales; family Fabaceae; genus Vicia; species Vicia faba. Next base: position 105,189,368 of record OX451740.1, on the reverse strand, counting down.
GGCAACCCACTGAGGGTAAGAGGTCACTGCAAGGAACCCGGCATCAAACTGTTTCATAACCTCGGCCTTGATCTTTTCAGACATCTCTGGACGCATCCGTCGAACTTTTTGCTTTACCGGAGGGCAATCTTCCTTGGTTGGTAGGTGGTGAACTACAATGTCAGCATCCAAACCAGGCATATCTTCATAGGACCAAGAAAAAATCTCCATGTAGTCTTGTAGCATCTGGATCAATCGTTGCTTCACGCTGAGCTCTAGATTGGCACAAATCTTGACCTCTTTCCTATCTGTCTCAGTACCCAGGTTAATTGTCTCCACCGGCTCTTCATGTGGTTGAATAGCTCTCTCTTCCTGGAGTAGCAGTCTTGCGAGTTCACCAGGCACTTCGCAATCATCTTCACCTTCGTCTTCGGCCAAGTTGATCGGATTTTCGAAGTCATAACTGGCGGTAGCAGAGCTGTTACCAGTGAGATCCAAAGTGGATTGAAACCTGTATAAGTGAGTGTGTGTAAATATAGCTGTTTTGCAATATATATAACACATAAAGGAAAAGAGCACAAGATTTGAAATGCAACAAACGTCCAATGTTTTGATTGATGATATATGAAAATGTCATACAAAAAGCCCTCACAAATGGAGCTACGATGCCCCGGGTAGGACATCGAGCCAACAAAGTTTTAACATATTGTTTGTTACAAATTGGAAATCAAAAGAAATTAATTACTGCGTGACAAATGTGATAGGGGTAAAATCCTTTGCCGTCCAGTTGCTTGGTCCGTTGCTGGTAGTCGGGTAGATCCAACTGTCAAACTCTGCTTCCTCCACATCCTCCTCGATAGCATTCACCCTTGAGCTGGAGATAAACACCGGAGCTTTTCTGATCTTCTCTTTGCGCACAGCCCTCTGAGCCTCTGCAGTAAAGCCCAGCCCAAACTTGTCGTTCTTCTGAGTGAAGTCAGGAAGCTGACCCCAGTTTGCACAATCGCCTTTCTGAACCACAGCCCGGGCATCCCTTAGGGAAGCCATCTTCAAGGAAACATTGTCTTCGACTGTTGCTTCTGCTGCTGCTGAAATTGGATGCACCTCCTCGAAATGCTGAAAGGGGGTTTCAATAAACTCCCCGTCCATCTCAATGTATCTGAAGGAATTCAAATGGCTCACCATATACTCCTCTTCTCCTTGCACAGTGACGATCTTCCCCCTGACGGGGTACTTCAACTTCTGGTGCAAGGTAGAGGTCACTGCCCCAGCTTTATGGATCCAAGGTCGACCCAGTAGACAAGAGTACGATGGACGTATATCCATCACATAAAAAGTAGAGTCAAACACTTGAGAGCCCACACGAATAGGGATGTTAACCTCTCCATGAACCATCCTTTTGGAACCGTCAAAGGCCCTGACGATGATATTGCTGGGCTTTAATTCCAGGCCTTCATAATCCAGACGGTCTAAAGCCTTTTTCGGTAGAACATTCAAGGAAGAACCAGTATCCACCAATACATGCGCCAGAGTAGTGCCCCTGCATTCGATAGAGACATGCAAGGCATCGTTGTGGTCTCTTCCCTTCACGGTCAGGTCAGCATCTGAAAAACCCAGGCCATTGTCTGCTGTCAGATTTGCTACGCAATCAGTGAACTGGACTGCAGACGTTTCCTGCGGCACATGGGCCGTCTTGAGAAATGAGATCAAGGCCTTAGCATGGGCCTCGAAGCATAGCAATAAGGAGAGCATGGAGATCTTGGAGGGCGTATGCCCCAACTGCTCGACAACATTGAAATCACTTTTCTTTATTATTTTCAGGATCTCCTCCATTTCTTGTTGGGAGGCCTCAGCATTTATGGGTATTGGTGCCTCCATTCGGGCAGGCTCTTCTTCAACCCCTTTGCCCCGAGCACTAGATGACTCGGCGGCAGGGGAAACAACTTGATCAGCAACAGTAACAGGTACACTTGTAGGTGTTATAAGGAGGGGTTTTCGAGTAGCGGGCGGTGCAATGTCAGGCGAGAATAGCCTGCCACAGCGGGTGACCTTGGCTGGACCAGTGATATCGCAGATACTGGCGCCGGTATCGAATTCTTTTTTGATTCCATTTACATATACGTCTGCCCCATAATGCCAAGGGACAGCTTTATCAGATACGTAGGGGAGAGGCCCCGAAACAGTAATAATCACAGGTGCAACAGTCATGATTTGAACAGGCTTCTTCGGGGGAGCCTTGATTGGATTATTGAAGATGGTAACCACAGAAACTTCTTTTATCGGAATCAACTGAACAGCAGACTTCTTAAACAGAATCTCCTTGCTATCCATTAGGCTTTGGACGCCTAACCTCAGCAAGGGACAATCAGATAAGGAAACAGCGCAGAACAGGCAACCTTCACCGCAACCCGGAAATAAACCAGCCCGCAGTAGGTTCTTCTTAACGGTCTTCAGAGGGGTGACAACTTCATTTACCGAAACAGCATACAATTCTTCCTCAATGGCATTTACTCTATGCTGGGGCATAGGAGCAGTTACAACATTTGGTCTCTCCGGGGCTTCAAACTGAATTTCCTTTGCGTCAATCAGATCTTGCACTTTGTTTCTCAAGGCCCAACAATCATCAGTAGTGTGCCCGGGACTATCAGAATGATAAGCGCACCGGGCATTTGGGTTATACTTAGGAGACGCAGTGTTGACGACCTTAGGAGCTTCTTTGAGGGTCACCAGGTTGGTGGATAGCAGTTGGGGTAATATTTGAGATAAGGTCATACTCAGTCGGGTATACTGCCTCTTGGGCCTTTCGCTTCTTTGTTGATTATACTGCTGAGGAGCAGCAACAGGTTTGGAGATGACCAAAGCATTGACGGCTTGGCGACTTTCGGGCTTGACTGGTCTTCTAGGACCATAGACGGCACTTGCTTCTTTCTTAAACGGCCTCTTCTCAGCACTTGTGGAGGCAGCCTTTTGTATCTTGCCTGACCTGATGCCAGCTTCAATTCTTTCTCCCGTCAATATCAAATCTGTAAACCCAGCGGAGGAGTTACCAACCAAATGATTGAAAAACGGACCAGACAATGTCCCTAGGAACATATCAACCAGCTCACGATCAGTCAATGGAGGCTGCACCCTGCCAGCCAAATCTCTCCATTTTTGAGCGTACTCTTTGAACCCTTCACCCGTTCCTAGAGACATACCCTGAAGTTGGGTACGCGTGGGAGCGAGATCAGAATTGTATTGGTATTGTCTGTAGAATGCGGTTGCCAAATCTTCCCAGTGTCGGATGCTAGTTCCATCTAATTGGTAGAACCATTCAAGCTGTGACCCCGAGAGGCTATCTTGGAAGAAGTGAATCCAGAGGTTCTTATCCGCCGTGTAAGGTTGGATTTTCCTTACATACGACCTCAGATGCAGCTTTGGGCAGGAGACCCCATCATACTTGGCGAAGGCAGGCGCCTTAAACTTGTGTGGAATTACTACCCCAGAAGATAACCCCAAATCTCCGAAATCCAGTCCCGGCATATTCTGAATTTCCATGGCGCTCAAGCGGTCCTCCAATTGCTTATATCTGTCAGCGGCAGGTGGGTATTGTTCGTCGTTATAGTCCGTCTCGTTGTCAGAGACTGCGGGACTAGGAGCTCCTCCCCCTTGGGGACTGTTTTTCTCAACAGAAGAAGTAGTTGGATCAGCTTCATTATGGAGTGTGTTCCCAAATCTGCGTCCGGTGTTGAACAACGCAGTCCTCTTTTTCTTCTTCTTCTTCAGGAGTAGAGTCTTCAACTCTTGCTGACCTTGGGCTAGGCTTAGGACCATCTCTTGAAACTGTGCATTTTGGGCCTGAAGGGCCTTGATTGCTTGCTCACTAGATGAGTCTGGATTCATGATGACTGTGCAAAATAAACAGCGAAGGAGATTAAGCAACCTGTGAAATAGGGTACCTGCTATGCATATGGTGCAATGGAATGCGTATGTATGCAATGCATTCAAGGATTTAGAATATTCAAAATTTGTTGTAGACAAAAAAGAACGCACATCATATTAATAAGGAGAAATTCGTTAGTACATAAATGCCCCATGGGCCAAATATTACAAAATGACTCCTCAAGGTAAAAAAACATTGCGCATCCTCTTTGGTGCGATGTAGGTGTTGAGATTCCTCTCCTCGTGCAGCAGGCGGGTGAGTTCCAGGACTTTCTTTTCACTAGCATGTAGACTGGTCTCGAGAGAATTCCGTTCTTCCTTAAGCTGGACCCAGCTCTTCTGCATTTCTTCCCAGGAGGTGGGCATGTCAGGATGTTGAATGGTGTAGGACACCTCTCCTTCCAAGACTGGTTCTTTGATCACAGGGAGCATATGAGGATAAGGCATCACTAACTTCTGGGAGCGGGCTCGTACCCACTTGAGATAAGGTTCCAACGGGATGGAGTTCCTGTGCCCCAGTGTCTTGCTGTCGATCCTACTTGGCATCCTCCAAGCTCTGATAAATCTCTGACGTAGTCCTTGAGTATCGTTATCAAAGTCAAAAACTATGTTAGGAATTAACAAGTCATGAGGGCTATCCCTCCGAGCATAACCAAACTGTCTCCAAGCCAGGCACGGGTTGTAAGTAATACCTCCTTTGATTCCAAATAAAGGAACATTAGGGTACTCCCCGCAACGATCAATGATAGTGACGTCCTCCCTGGACCTAGGGCACCAATGTATATCTGCATGTGTAAGAGTCATTAACCGTTGTGACCATCTCAAACCCCGCTCTTTCTTCAAAACCGATTGTGGAAGGTGCGAAATAAACCACCTTCCCAGGAGAGGAGTGCAACACATAAGGACACCCCTTCTTCTCATGGTTCGAGTGTAACATGAGTGAAGAATGTCCCCCAGCAGCGTAGGTATAGGATTCCTGGTCATGAAGATCTGGACAGCACTGACATCAATAAGCTGATCTGGGTTAGGGAATAACACCAAACCATAGACAAGAAGGGCCATAACTTCTTCAAAAGCTTGTAGGTCAAGGGAGTTCCAACATTCTTGGGCCTTCTCGAACAGAAACCTGGCTAAGAATCCCTTGATACCACTTCTAACTTCCCAATGTCCCTTGAGGTCAGACGGTTGTAGGTGCAAGGCTTTAGCAATCTCTTCAAGCTTGGGCTCCTCTTCCGTACCATTGTAGGGTAGTTGATCAAGGATAGGGACCTTCAGAAGTCGGGAGAACTCTTCCAATGTAGGCACCAATTGATAATCCGGAAAAGTGAAACAGTGATGCAGAGGGTCAAAGAACTGGAACAGGACTTTTATCAAATCTTCCTCAATGTTGGTGTTAACCAAGCTGATGAGTCTTCCATGTCTCTCACTGAATGAAGAACCCTCGGGAATCCTGGACATAAGTTCCTTAAGCTGAGGAGGGATCTTTACAAGGCTAATCTGAATTGTCTTTCTGCGAGCAGTTTCCATGTCCTATAAAACAAGAACAAAGATGAAGATTCGAAACCCTTGAAATGGTTAGTCAATGCTCATGATGTTGTATGATGTCATGATGTTATGATTAAATACACCACAAATATTCACAGAGGCAAACATGGTAAGGCACACAAGTCACTCAAGACAAACCCTTAGGGTTTAGGCCTGCATGGGGTCTGGGTATTACCCTCTTGAAGTTTGGTGGGCTCAACCTGTCCTATTAGAAGTAACCGGGTTCTAAAGGTCCCAATATCACTGGATTACTTTCATTGTTCATCGTTTCGATTTAGCCACTGAACTGGCGACCGAAATATCCCAGGAAAGCAACCCTCAATTGAGTGTAGTATCGAGTATCAACCAACCTCGGACTGCACCAAAGTCAGTTATCTCACTACCCTAAAAAAGCCAAGATGGTTCAATTAAGGTTCCTAAGGTCAGTTGATGCTTCACGACACCACGCGGCGGCCCCGTACTCTCCTTGACTGAACTCAAGGGTTACCGGTACACACCAAAGTGCCACATCAACGTAGCAGACTGCTTCAACCATGTCGGTATACCCCGCACAGTTCCCTCACAACCTTGTTGCTACTTTCTAAGAAGGAATCCCCAGATCCGGGTTAGGATCTATAAAACTCCGATACAAGGCCCACAAATGTAAAAGCAAACAAGACAATCAATTGAAAACAAAGGTGATCTAAGCCCTAAGGTTACTCCACTTTTATTATATCCCCAGCAGAGTCGCCAGTTCTGTGATACGGTGGGAGAACTGACTAGGGTTTCGCGTTCGTTTTCGCAAATGTTTCGGTTGAGCAAGAGTCGCCACCGACTTTTTATTTTATCCTAAGGAAAGGTTAAAAAGCACAGCAAAAAACCTTTTGAGATGTTTTCTTGGGTTCGGGGAGTAGATTATAGAAAGGGAAGGTATTAGCACCCTTTCTATCCATGGTTATCCATGGGCTCTTAGTTACTTGCTTAGATCACTTTGCCTTTTGTTTTCAATTGTTTTAAATGGTGCTTGAGTGTGTGGGTTTTGAAAATGTTTTGAAAAGATGCCAATGTGGTGGCAATCTTTGTAATGATCCATGTGGGGATGTATACAAAGATGTATGTCTTTTGAAAAGGTTTTCATTTGTTTTTGAAAGTAGTTTTGAAAGTGTAGTGTTGTGTGGTTTTGAAATTAGGCAGGTGTTTTGTTTTGCAAGTTTGATTCAAGCAACTAAGAGGTTATCTACTCCTAAATTTCTCAAAAAGATTATTGCTATGTTTTAACCCTTTTAACAAGTTTGTTCCACCATTGAATTTGGTGGACAACCTTATGTTAGGATGTGAAAGGGACAGGCGCGGGTCATCGTTTAGACCATAATTGCAACGGCGTTAAATGTCTTTGGGCAATTTCTTTAAGGGACTTGATCATTTGTTTTTGTTTGTTTTGAAAAGTTTTGTCGAGGGACTATGATCATTCAAATTGTTTGCTTTGCCCAAAGAAGTTCAACATACAATATGGCCCATTTGTTTGAAGGCAACAAGTGGAATACCCTAGGGGTGCAAATGTGATTTGTGTTTCCATTTTCATGCTTATTTGTCTTGAGATTAGGTCATAACTATTTTTTATCGTTTTTTCGCATACAAACCCTAATTCTAACATGTTATCATTAGAAAGCAATAAAGTGCGAAATTAAATTTACTAAGCTATTACAAAACCAAATATGGGAAGGGGGGTACAAATGTTCAAATGGGGATATTGACAAGAATTTAAACCTACATTATTACATCATTTTGAATATTTGCAAATTAATCAAATGTAAAAAAAAAATTAAATAAGAATGCAAGATGCAAAAGAAATGTTTTGTATATATATGAAAAAATATTATTTATGTAAAAGAGAAAAGAAAATAAAAATATATTATTTTTTTGGAGTATTTTGAATTTAGGGCAAAAACCCTAATTTTAAAAGAAAATGTATTATTATCTAATTTAATACAAATATTTATTTATTATTTATAAAAATAAAAATAATGAAGTATATTATGAAAAAGAGTATTTTTTGTATCAAATATTAATAAAAATGAAAAAATTCAAGTATTTTTATTTTTAGCTTAAATATATTAATAAACATATATATATACATATATTAATTTCTTAAATATGCATTATGTGCAAAAATATTTAATAAAATAAATAATAATAAAAAAAGTATTTTTTATGTGGACTATTATCAGAATGTAAACAAAAATAAAAATTGTATTTACACTATTTTTATATTTATTCTAAATATTAGTATGTATATATTTTATGTATAAACAAAGAAATAAATCAAATAAATATGCCATAAATTCAAAAAAAGATGGAAAAAATATTTTCAAAATTTTAACATGCTGAGAAAAAATAAACAAGTCAAACAAAAAAAGAAAAAGTCAAAAAGAATTAAAAATAAGACAAATGGGCTTAGGGGGTGTAATAGCAATCAAGTGGTGTGAAGAGAAATAACACAAAAGCCCAGCCCAAAGATCATTGTCTTCAACCTCCAGCACAAAATATTTGAAAAAACGCGCGCCATGTTCAGCTTCTTCTAACTCTTGATTCCTGGCTTTTTAGCAAAAACTCATAACACAACAAATGTTCAGCATGAAGAGACGGTTCTAACCATGTATGGAACTTGACCTAACTCTCTAAGATGAGGGAGAATTTCTCCTCCCCCAAATCCTAACCTAATTTTTCTGCCATTTTCAAACTACAAATTCTCCATACTCAGGCAAAAGAAATGAAATGTAAAGATATGTACATGTTCAGGGCTATGAGTAGAACCTTGTTTCTTCACAAACTTAAGACTAAAGCATGATAAGAGAGATACGAGTTCAAAGTTTTACCTGTGCAGTTGAACTTCTATCTGGAGAATGAGGAACTTTCAGTGCAATGTAATGATTGGAAAAGCTTCCTTGAGGTCCAGGGATGCTGTTTCAATGCTTACTTTGTCTTGAGAGCTTCTAAATCAAGCTATGGAACTTCAACTGCAAAAGGAAAAAATGAAAATGGTGGAAACTGTTAGGGTGATTACAGGTCAGGTTTTAGGCCATGGTTAGCTTGCATATGTTGTAAGGAAGGTAGAGGAACAAGTTTGGTCAAGAATGCTCGAAGGGATTGAGAGATAACACTCAATCTGCAGGGGTTGCCCTGTTTGAGCAGTTTCAAGGTGATTCTGAGATGGAGGGTGCTTGAGAGGTTTTGGACTCGTGCCAAAGCTTGGATATGTTATGTGTAAGGTGTTTGATAACTTCTTTCTTGTGTGCTTAAGCTGAGATGAGATATGGTACAAGTTATGCAATGTTACTTGAAAATGAAGCAAGCAATGGTCACTTTGTGTTTTAGGTTAGTAGGGGGCCTCTAATCCTGCTGCATAAGCCTCTCTTGATCAGAGCAATTTGCCCATAATCTTGTGCCAAAAGGATTTTGCTTGTACCTTCTTGGATTTCAATTTGACATAAAGCTAGCTTTTTACAAAAATGGATAAAGCACTTTATCTAGTTTAGGGTTAATCCACTATGCAATGTTAGAATACAAAGAACATGGTCTTAACACATTGAATATGCATTAAATTATTGAGTATGGAATGGTTCAAGGACCTGCAATCAAGCATAAAGCAAGCTGAGTTCAAATTTGCAAAGTTATGAACATGTTTTGATGAAGAACAAAAGTGAATTTTTGCCAACTGGTGAAATTCGAATCTCTCAAGTTATGAGGTTGTTTGATGAGTTTTTGGACATTTTGGAAAGCTTGGAATGTGTACTACAATCCATCTTTGAAATGCAAATTAAAATTCCAAGTGGAAGGGTATGAAAAGTGGCCTTGAAGTGGGGTAGAAAACCTTGTCAAAATAGGTTAAAATTCCACTAAGTTAAAAATGGTTTAGTGCCCTTATTCAAAAAATTGTAACTTGAGATACAAGCTTCAAATGAGAAAACTTTGTGAATCAAAGTTGTAGATTATGCAACAAGCTACAACTTTCATGTTTTGACTTTTGTTTAAATCCAAATGGATCTTGGTGAAAAGATGGGGCAAAGTTGGGAAAAAATTAGGGTTTTTCATAACTTAGAAAAATTCTAAGTTATGAAAAATTCCATTTTCTAACCCTAATTTGCATTTTGTGATCTCTTGGTGAACAAGTTTCATGATTTGGCATGTTTTGATGAAAAATGAATCTTGACTCTTGATTTTGACCAAAAAGTCAAAGTTTGACTTTTCAGTATACAGTCAAAATTGATCAATTGACTGGGAAATTCAACTGTCAATCTTGTGTACTTGGGATCTTTTGAGCTTGATGAATGTGTCAAGACCATTTCATTGAGTCCTTGAGGCTATCTGTGAGCTTGATTTGCCATTGGCTAGGTCAAACAGTCAAAAATTGCCTTTGTGCAGTCAAAACCCTAAAAATGACCATTTTGCCCTTTTGATGATCTGATCAAATTTCTTGTGGAATTGTGATCCAAACTTGATCAAATGGTCCATGTGAGTTCATAATGTTGATGTGGGTCAAATTTCATGAGGTTTGACTGTCAATTGGCCACAGTTGACTTTTCCCCAATACAGCTGATTTCTAGGTCAACTGTCTAATTGACTGGGCAGAACTTGGAATCAAGACTTGAAACTTGGTATAGGTAAACTTGGGGGTCCAATATGAAGCATGAAAGTCATCTTAGGCATTTTAGGTCAAAACATCCTTGGACAATCACAAACCCTAATTTGAGTCCACAGTGCAAGGAGAAGTCTTGAGCAGAGGAAACCCTAACTGGATCTTGATCTTCAAGGGACTTGGGATGAGAAATGTTGAGGAAATGGGAGGGCAAATTTTGGGGTACAACAGGTGCCAATCTAGAGCCGAGCGTCAAGGAACGTCTGATTCAGCTGTTGCACGATTATGTTGAGATCTTCGCCTGGTCTTACGAAGACATGCCAGGACTGGATACAGACATTGTGGTACATCGTCTGCCTATAAAGGAAGATTGTCCCCCAGTAAAACAGAAGGTTCGTTGTATGAGACCCGATATGTCTGAAAAGATCAAAACATAAGTTATGAATCAGTTCAATGCTGGATTTTTGGCTGTCACCTCTTATCCCCAATGGGTGGCCAATGTTGTCCCTGTACCCAAGAAAGATGGTAAAGTGCGGATGTGTGTGAACTACAGAGACTTAAACAGGGCCACCCCTAAAGATGATTTTCCACTTCCACACATCGACATCCTGGTTGACAATACAGCCCAGCACAAAGTATTTTCTTTCATGGACGAATTCTCAGGCTATAACCAGATCAAAATGGCATCTGAGGACATGGAGAAAACTACATTTGTCACACAGTGGGGTACGTTCTGTTACAAAGTGATGCCATTCGGATTGAAGAATGCCGGGGCAACCTATCAGCGCTCCATGGTAGCTTTGTTTCATGATATGATACATCATGAGATAGAGGTCTAAGTAGATGACATGATATCCCGATCACAAACTGAAGAAGAACACCTTGATCACTTGCAAAAACTGTTTGTCAGGTTGAAGGAGTACAAGCTAAGATTGAACCCAAACAAGTTCACATTCAGAGTCCGGTCCGGTAAACTCTTAGATTTCATTGTCAGCAACAAAGGCATCGAGGTTGATCCTGCCAAAGTCAAAGCGATACAAGAAATTCCTGCTCCTCGCACTGAGAAGGAAGTCAGAGGTTTCTTGGGACGCCTGAACTACATTGCTAGGTTCATTTCTCACCTAACATCTACTTGTGAACCAATCTTCAAGCTGTTGAAGAAAGATCAGGTAGTTAGATGGAATGATGGCTGTCAGATTGCTTTCGATAAATTCAAGGAGTATTTGCTAGAGCCTCTTGTCTTGATGCCACCAGTCGAAGAAAGACCACTAATCATGTATCTGACCGTCTTAGAGAACTCAATGAGGTGCGTATTGGGGCAGCATGACGAGTTTGGCTGAAAAAAGCATGTTATTTATTACCTGAGCAAAAAGTTTACCGACTGTGAAACTAGATATTCACTGCTCGAGAAAACTTGTTGCGCTCTGGTATGGGCTGCTCACCGGCTAAGACAGTATATGTTGACTCATACCACTTTGTTGATATCTAAAATGGATCCGATAAAGTACATCTTTGAGAAGCCTGCTTTGTCTGGGAGGATAGCTAGATGGCAGATGATCCTAACAGAATATGACATACAGTACACGACCCAAAAATCTATAAAGGGAAGTGTGCTAGCTGATCATCTAGCCCATCAAGCTGTAGAAGATTATCAATCTATGAAGTTTGACTTCCCCGACGAAGACATCATGACATTGGACAATGTTGAAGAATTCAGGCTATATGACGGACCTGAACAAGGATCCCGATGGACCCTGTACTTTGATGGGGCATCCAATGCACTTGGTAACGGTATCAGTGTTGTACTTATATCTCCAGAAGGATGCCATACTCCTTTCACTTCCAGACTTTGCTTCAACTGTACGAACAACATGGCAGAATATGAAGCGTGCATCTTTGGTCTCAAGGCCGCCATAGACTTGGGGATCAAACACTTGGATGTATTGGAGATTCAACTTTGGTCATCAGTCAAGTCAAAGGGGAATGGGACACCAAACACCCCAACCTTATCCCTTATAAAGAACATGTTTTGACATTGCTACCACATTTCGAGCAGATTACCTTCGAGCACTTCCCGCGAGAAGAAAATCAGCTGGCAGACGCATTAGCTACAATGTCATCTATGCTTAAACTTAATTAGGATAACAAGGCTCCTCAAATCTCCATTGAGCGAATGAATGAACCAGCCTACTGTCACGAGATTAATATCAAAGAAGTAGTGGACTAACCTTGGTTTCATGAAGTCAAAAGGTATCTCGAGTCTCAAGAATATCTAGAAGGAGCTTCAGTGAATGACAAGAAATTCCTAAGAAGGTTCTCGGCTAAATTCTTCCTTAGTAACGGTATTCTGTACAAACACAATCATGACTCGGTATTGCTTCGGTGCGTAGACAAGGCTAAGGCTGAAAGGATCATGGGTGAGCTACATGAAGGTACCTTTGGCACTCACTCTAGTGGGCATACGATGGCGAAGAAAATCCTACGGGCAGGCTATTATTGGTCTACCATGGAAGCAGATTGTTATCAACACTCTCGGACTTGCCATAAGTGCCAAATCTATGCCGACAAAATGCATGTACCTCCGGTTCCTCTGAATGTCTTGACGGCTCCTTGGGCATTTTCTATGTGGGGAATCGATATGATCGGGGAAATCAAGCCAACAACCTCCAATGGACACCGCTTTATCTTAGTGGCCATCAACTATTTTATAAAGTGGGTTGAGGAAGCTTCCTTTGCTTCCGTTACTAAGAATGTGGTCGCCCGGTTCATCAAGCAGAATCTCATCTGTCGGTACAGTATCTCAGAGAGAATCCTCGCTGATAATGGTACAAATCTGATTAATACTATGATCACCGCCTTGTGTGAGCAATTCAAGATTCAGCATCACAATTCTTCCCCTTATCGGCCAAAGATGAATGGCGCTGTAGAAGCTGCTAACAAAAACATAAAGAAGATCATACAGAAAATGACAGTCACATACAAAGACTGGCATGAGACGCTACCGTTCGCTCTCCATGCGTATCGTACCACAACTCGCACATCAACTGGGGCAACACCTTTTTCTCTTGTATACAACATGGAAGTTGTCTTGCCTATTGAGGTCTAGATCCCCTCTCTAAGAATCATGAAGGATGTTGGTTTGAATGAAGAAGATTGGATTCAGACTCGGTTTGACCAACTAAACTTGATTGATGAGAAGAGGCTTACAACAATCTGTCATGGTCAGATGTACCAAAAATGCATGATCAAAGCTTTTAATAAAAAGGTCAAACATCAGGTATATCGGGTCGGTGACTTGGTAATCAGGCGTATAATTTGTCTACAAGGTGATCCCAGGGGCAAATGGACCCCTACATATGAAGGGCCATTTGTAATCAAAAGCATTTTCTCTGGTGGAGCAATGATCTTGACTACTATGGATGGTGACAACCTCCCGCACCCGGTAAATACGGACATAGTTAAAAGATACTACGCATGATCAAAGACCCGCCCGCTGGTTGACTGGCCTAGGAAAAAATAAGGGCTTCCCGACGAACCAAAAGGGTTCGGGCAAAAATAAGGGATGAAAATAAAAAATCTGTACACCCGGCAAGTCGAAAACCTGAAAGGGCGGCTTGGGCAAAAAAGGGTATCTCGGTGGACTGAAAACCCGAAAGGGCGGTCCAAGCAATCAGAGGCATGACGGCTATAGTAGAACGGGAACCCCATGGGATTATTTCACATAGCTACCTTTTCTTTGTATAAAATTTCATTTTTTTACGACGACATTCTCTTGCCAGAATGCTTTGTCTCATTGTACAAAAAACACTTGTTCAAGTTAATACAAAGATATCCCTTTTGAAAGTGCAAAACCATATATTTTCTTTATTTCTATGTTTTATTTACAAAAATGTCCATTGATTTATTTTTGAACATATGCATTTGAATGTGATTACTGTTACAAATAAACAAAAAAAACGGAAAGACAATTACTAATGACTTTAAGGAATAAAGTGATATCCGTGAGCCATTCCATAAAACCCCCGCAGGTGCTTTCTCCAGCCAGAGAAAAAATTTCCAACCACCGGTCCAAAGTGTCTCCAGCAAGTTGCCCAACTACTCGGATTTCCCCAGCAGAATATCACAAGCAATGTCTGGCTTTTCATTTCTGCAACAACGCATTTACCTGGAAATTCACCCATCAATACATCAGAGGGGATTTATTTTCCCCACTTCCAGCAATGCTACGGCACAAACAATCTTTACTTCTCATACATTCGCATACATACGTCATAACATTGGAAACTCAAGTGCATACAGTGCAATCTCATTTATTTTGAGAGGCAAACATCACACCATGCATCACATACATCATAGCATTGCATACAATTAACTCTTCACCTTTTTACAGGAAAGAAACATTTGACAGTTATTATCAACAAACTTCCGACAGATACAAATCTTCAACAAGTCAAATACAAATCAGTTCCCGAGAAAAGGCTAATTTTTACTGGTTCAGATAAATCTCTCAACGGTTTATTCTGATTCATTTCCAGATTTTTACTATTTCATATAAATCTCTCAAAGGTTTATTCTGATTCGTCTCCAAACTTTTACTGGTTCAGATAAATCTCTCAACGGTTTATTCTGATTCATTTCCAGATTTTTTACTAGTTCAGATAAATCTCTCAACGGTTTATTTTGATTCGTCTCCAGATTTTTACTGGTTCAGATAAATCTCTCAACGGTTTATTCTGATTCGTCCCCAGATTTTTACTGTTTCAGATAAATCTCTCAATGGTTTATTCTGATTCATTTCCAGATTCTTACTGGTTCAGATAAATCTCTCAACGGTTTATTCTGATTCATCTCCAGATTTTTACTGGTTCAGATAAATCTCTCAACAATTTATTCTGATTCATTTCCAGATTTTTATTGTTTCAGATAAATCTCTCAATGGTTTATTCTGATTCATCTCCAGATTTTTACTGGTTCAGATAAATCTCTCAACGGTTTATTCTGATTCATCTCCAGATTTTTATTGTTTCAGTTAAATCTCTCAACAGTTTATTCTGATTCATTTCCAGATTCTTACTAGTTCAGATAAACCTCTCAACAGTTTATTCTGATTCATTTCCAGATTTCACTGGTTCAGATAAATCTCTCAACGGTTTATTCTGATTCATTCCTGTGATCGGTGGAAACAGAACTGACTGTTTTGAAATGCTGGTTCGCGTTTGCGTTTTAGCAAAATGTCGCGGTAAGCAAGAGTCGCCACCGTATTTTATTTTCTCCAACAAGGAAAGGACAAAAGCACAACAAAATTCCTTTTCGAGATGTTTCTCGGGTTCGAAAGGTAGATTATAGAAAGGGAAGGTGTTAGCACCCTTTCTATCCGTGGTTATCCACGGGCTCTTAGGTACTTGCTCACTATGTTTTCAAAAATGTTTTGCTTTTCTTGTGTTTGTGGGTTTTGAAAAAGTTTGTTTTGAAAACTTCGTTTTAACTCTTGTATCTGTCCTCAAGAGTGTATGAAGTGTTTGTTTGAAAACTTTTGTCAGAAAAGTGTAGGTGCGAAAAGTATTTTTGTTTTGAAAGAGCAAGTATCTAAGAACCTCTACCTACTCAAAAGAAATTAAGCTGTGTAAATGTCCTTTAGACAGTACTATCCCACTATTGAGAAGTAGGTAGCACCATCGTTGGAGTTTCGGGTCAATTCGATTATATGGACATGTGGTCACTAAAGCAATAGTAGGACGCCTTAGCGGTAACCCTAATGTCTTAGATCCTTTTTATCCGAGGCAACCATTTCGAGGCAACTTGGATCTTTAGATAGGAGGACGACCTCTAAAACACCCTATACTCAATGACCACGTCGAGGCAACCAAGTGAGGCGTAGCCTAGGAGTGGCATGTGCACGTGTGTCAGGTTTCAGTTAAGTTATCTTTGTACAAGTTATGATGCGCTACGATTGATTTTAATTTCAGAGAAGTCTTGTCATGCATAGCCTAGTTAACATACATCTAACAGTTAATAGTTGTGCGGAAAGTAAATCTAAACTATTACAAGGCGTCGGGTATTTACATCGCCAAAAGCAACCCTTGAAAAGTAAATTGCGAGAAAATAAATGAAAGCGATAAAAAGTCCTAATTAACGCTATTACATCCTCGGAACAATTACATAATAATGGTCAAAATTAATACGCGCGAAAAGAAATTGAATCGGAGAAGTCCTTAGGGTTTTGACCCTTTTTGAGAAAGAAAGAGATTTGATTATTTATGAATTAAATTAAATTAAACCTAATTAATTAATTAACAAAAGGAAATATTTTTTAATCTTTTAATGTCTCAAGGAAATAAATAAAAAAAATAATCAAAAGTTAGTAAAACCCTAATTCTAATTTATTTTATTTATTGCAAAAAATAGTGAAATTAACCTAATTTAAAAAAAACTAAGTTAGTTAGTTAGTATTTATTTACAAAAATAATAAAGGGTGAAATTAATAAATAATAATAATAATAAAAATATTTTAGTTTTCTAATTTTTATTATGAAAATAATTAATTTGGTTAATTAAATAATAATAATGAAAATAATTAATAGTAAAATAATTAAAAGAAAATAATATAAAAGAAGAAAAGAAATAATGAAACCAGGGGGGGGGTGATGGCCCAAATCAGGAGGTATGTTTGGGAATTTTGTGGCCCATTAACTCCAGCCACGTTTGAATTTCTTGATTATCCATGCATGTGTTGACTGGGAGTATGATGATCATCATCTCATGGCCATTAGATGTGAGCTGGAAGACACCTGGCGCGTGGATATTTGAGGTACATGGTAGACCACCTCCTGAAGCCTGCATGTAATTATATGAAGAAAAATAGAAACAAATATTTTGGGGGACCTGGGATTCGAACCCAGGTCCCAGTGTTCATATGCACACGTATCAACCACTCCACCAACTTGCCTCAGTTGTCATTAGGGTAATAAATAATCAATATATTAACAAACAAATAAAGGTGCCTGAAAAGAATAAAAAAGCGCGCGGATTTTAAAAGGACCAATAACGTATCAACGCGTCATGGTCTTCTTCATTTGTTCCTGCAAAACATAAAAAAATAGCGGGGGTTTTTAACCCCCACTAAACAGTGTGGCGAAAAATAGCGAATAGAATTGTGGCTTATATAAATGTTTCGCGAGGGTTTGGTCAGGTTCAACTTGTTCTCAGGATTTCAACAATATGCCTTAGGGGTCCTAATTTTGCATGGATTGCAAATCCCAAAATTCACAGCTTAAGAACCCTAGAAATTGATCATGGCAACTTTTGATTTATGGTGTTTCAATGCAATTAAATTATACCATTAGCTTTGTACAGTCCCTAGCAACACAAAACGCTCATGAAAACATATTAATGATGCATGAATCACGATATACGATTGTGAATAAAAGCTGCAAACCGTGACTCTGTATAGGGTGATTCTTTGAGCTTCAAGGCTTGAATTGGATTGCCACACACTCCTGGGAACTCCTGCAAGGTATTAGAATCAACAAAAAGCTTTGAATCGCCCTGGAATATAGAAATCAGATTTGAGTTTTTCTTGGAATTTTTCAATATGCTATGGCCTTTGTCTGCAGCTTTTTTAGACTGCGCTGGGAAATGGCTCCACTGAGGGTATCTTATATTCCGCCGGGGAAAAATCTTATATTTTGTTGAGGAATATCTGTATACTCCGCTGGGGAATATTAAGATCTACTGGGGATACCCAACTTTTCAGGACTGATGGTAGACCAACTCTGCTTGGGGGGAGAGTATTGCTGACTTGCTGGGGATACTGTGCCTTTTTAGGGCTGATGGGAGACCAACTCTGCTTGGGGAGAGTATTGCTGATTTGTTCATAGTTGCAAGTCTCGGTAGGGAGAACTACCATTACTGTCTTACTCTGCGGGGAGTGAAGGTATCTTGGTCACATTCTTCAGCTGAACCTACCTTGGTACCTTGAGGACATAACAGCTTGCACAGTTCGGACAATTCTTATTGCCACAGTTTCTGCGGGAGAAGGTACCTGTGGAGGTGATTGATAACTGCCGATTGACAAATCTTCTTCTGGTAGGAGAGTGACAAGATGACGGGACATAGTCGTACACTTTGATCCCTAACTTTTGCCTGGACCGCCCTTTCGGGTTTTCAGTCCATCGGGATACCCCTTTTTGCCCAAGCTGCCTTTTCAGGTTTTCGACTTGCCGGGTGTACAAATTTTTCATTTTCGTCCCTTATTTTTGCCCGAACCCTTTTGGTTCGCCGGGAAGCCCTTATTTTTGCCTAGGCCAATCGACCTAGCGGGTCTTTGATTATGCGTAGTATTTTTTGTTTGACTATGTCCGTGCTCTCAGGATGTAGGGAGTTGTCACTGTCAGTAGCGTTGTGTTACCATACTACCAGAAGATGTTTGATCATACAAGATTCATTGCTGGAATTCATGTCTAATGCCCCAAGTGACTCAGGCGAAGATTTGCCCCTGGCTATTTGGCATTTTGAGAGATTCCTTGAATCTTGACTTGACTGCCCCAGATGATGGACAATGCTCATGCCGTGCCCCTAGATTAGAAGTGTGATCCTTTTTGTTGAGAAGGTTTTTGTTCACTGGATATTCGTCGTGCAAATTTCTCTGCTGTTTGAACAAATAGTCATATGCAAACAATGTTATTTTAAGAATGCAAAGCTTACGTCTGTTTTGAAGTTCTTTGAAAATGCAGTTTTCAATAAAACAAGTGAATTTTTGTAAAATGTGATGTCAACTCAGGATTTTACAGCGAGCCCTACAGGAGTCAGGATACCTTTTGTAACAGTATGCTTTCGAACTAACCCATGCTTCAGCTAGGACTTTTAAGGGTTATAACGTGGCCTGGCTCACGGTTTTAAGAAACAAAGGATAGAGGCTCAAATTTTATTTGTACCCATCTGTTCTTCGTGATGTTCTTCAATTCTAAACTCAGCTAATCGTGCATTAGGTCTTGTTTGAGTCTTGAACGACGTTTTTGGTGATGGTTCACACAAGTTGAATTTTTGAAGGCAGTCATTTTTGCAACATTTTTCATGTTGTTGAGGCTTTTTAGCGACCTCGTTCTTTTGATTTGTGTTATCCCCGTCTTTTGCCTGAACTGTTTCTTTTGTATTTACAGTCAGCGGGATGCCCCAGTTTTGTAAGTCTCCTTCATAGGTTTTGACTTATTGGGCTTTTATTTTTTGAAAGATAATGACTGCCTGTCTTTATGATTATAGGGAACCATCACCGTCTTTTGTTTCGGAAGGGCTTCTTTGATGTCGTTCATTGTGAACCTGGATCAACTGAGAAAACTACCCTGCCCCAGGTTATAATTAAGGGTTTTAATTTTTGTGAAAAGAAAAACTCCAACTTCTTTGGCTCAAAGGGGTTGACTAGGGATTATCTTACTTATAACTCCACTGTTTAAGATTTGAAATAATGCCTGTACCTCATCAGCGGGGTCTGTTCAAAAGCATACTGTAAAGATCGTGGTATCGTTTTCGTCATCCTCCCTCAAAAGGCTTAGAATTTTTAATCGAGAGTTGAACATCACACAAAAAAATGAAAGAAATTTGAATAGTGAATACGAATGGATTGATTCAAAATAGACATATGCGATGCATTAATGAAATAAGGAAAAGTTTTCCATGACAATGATTGTTTGAACAATCAAAAGAAAATTACAAATTGAAAATTCCAATGAACAAAAAGTCTTCTCGTCTCAGGACTTGTCACTTCAAATGGTGAACCTTGGAGGGATAGTAGAAGAACTCAACCTGACCATCTTGTGCAAACTCCAATGCTCCTTCATCAATCAGGTTTTGGATTTTATATCTCAACTTCCAACAGTCGTCAGTATCATGCCCCGGGCTGTTAGAATGGTATGAACACCTGGCATCAGGATTGTAGTTGGGTGAAGAAGTATTAGGATTCGGGTGAGGTCCTACCAACGTCACCAGATTCAAATTCAACAGGTGTTGCAAAGCTTGGGACAACGGCATGTTGAGCTTGGTAAACGGCCTCAGAGTAGCTCGTTGCTTATGGTCAGGTTGTTGTTGGACCTATGAGGTAGTGGCACCCTAGAGAGGTCTATTCTTCATCAAACCAAACCTTTGACTTCTCGGAAGTTGATTAATGACTTGGTCCTCAACCTTGACTATTTGCTTCATACTGTTGTATCTGTCTTGATGAAGCTGGTTGATCATGGTTCTCAACTCTTCTTGCTCCCGAGCTAAGCCTTGGATAAGAGCCATCTGCCCCAGCATCTGAGTTCTCATTGCATCTACCTCAGCTTGCAGATGTTTCAGCCGTTCGTCCTTACTATCTTCAGGACTCTTCTTGACAAATTCCCCATGAGGAGTGTTCTCAACTCTTCTTGCCCCTTGGATAGGCTGAGGAAGATTTCCCTGAACTGAGTCTCTTGAGTATGAAGATCCTGGTTGTCTTGTTGGAAAGCCATTGCTGAAATAAACAGCGAG
The DNA here is from genome assembly GCA_948472305.1 of Vicia faba. Lineage (NCBI taxonomy): Eukaryota > Viridiplantae > Streptophyta > Magnoliopsida > Fabales > Fabaceae > Vicia > Vicia faba. Next base: position 105,168,808 of record OX451740.1, on the reverse strand, counting down.
AACGTGAGAGACCTGTAAAGGGTGACCTGTGATGCAATGATATGTATGATATATGTATGCAATGTTTTCAAGGATCTCGCGGGGTAGACAAGAAAATTGTTAGAATTTGAATTTTGCAGCTTGATTGAAGGAACTTCGTGTTGCTGAGAGTCCTTCTTTAAGAATCAGGCTCACCATATCCAGTGGGTCATAGCCCCTGACTCAAGTCATCATGTTTTGATCTCCAAACAACCTTGGCTAGAGGAAAATAAATCCCCTTTGCCCCTTGCTAGACATTTGGTTCATCATGACCTGCATAAGAAACCCTTGAGATCCTTGAAATGGGTTAGTCCTTATGCAGGATGTATGCAATGTTATGATGTTATGATGTCATGGCGAAGGCACACCACACGTATTCACAAAAGGCAACCATGGTAAGGCACACAAGTCACACAAAAGAGCCCTTAGATTTCAGGCCAGCATGAAGTTTAGGTACTACCCTCTTTCAGTTTCAGTTGGTTAAGACCTGTCCTAAAAATAGTAACCGGGTTCTAGAGGATCTCAATATCACTGACTACCCTCAATCGGTCATAACTCCAGCTTAGCAACCTTTTCTTGTGGCCGGAACCATCGTGAGAGTTTAGCCTCAATGAGTGTAGCATACTGCTACTGTTCTATGGCCAAGTTGGTCAATTTAAGGTGCTAAGGTCAGTTGGTGCTTAATGACTCCTCAGAAGACCCATATTCTCCTCGTTCCAACACAAGGGATATCAGTACAGACCAAGGTGTCACACCAATGTAGCTACTGCTTCACCCGTGTCGGTCTACGCCGGACAGGTCCCTCACAGTTTATTGCTACTTACCTAAAGGGTATTCCCCAGATCCGGGTTAGGATCTATGAAACTCCAATACATGCCCATAAATATAAATCATACAAAGCATGCAATTGAAAACATAGGTGATCTTATCCTAAGGTACACCTCACTTATAATATTCCCCAGCAGAGTCGCCAGTTCTGTGATCGGTGGAAATAGAACTGACTGTTTTGAAATGCTGGTTCGCGTTTGCGTTTTAGAAAAATGTCGCGGTAAGCAAGAGTCAGCACCGTCTTTTATTTTCTCCAACAAGGAAAGGACAAAAGCACAGCAAAATTCCTTTTCGAGATGTTTCTCGGGTTCGGGAGGTAGATTATAAAAAGGGAAGGTGTTAGCACCCTTTCTATCCGTGGTTATCCACGGGCTCTTAGGTACTTGCTCACTATGTTTTCAAAAATGTTTTGCTTTTCTTGTGTTTGTGGGTTTTGAAAAAGTTTGTTTTGAAAACTTCGTTTTAACTCTTGTATCTGTCCTCAAGAGTGTATGAAGTGTTTGTTTGAAAACTTTTGTCAGAAAAGTGTAGGTGCGAAAAGTATTTTTGTTTTGAAAGAGAAAGTATCTAAGAACCTCTACCTACTCAAAAGAAATTAAGCTGTGTAAATGTCCTTTAGACAATACTATCCCACTATTGAGAAGTAGGTAGCACCGTTGTTGGAGTTTCGGGTCAATTCGATTATATGGGCATGTGGTCACTAAAGCAATAGTAGAACGCCTTAGCGGTAACCCTAATGTCTTAGATCCTTTTTATCCGAGGCAACCATTTTGAGGCAACTTGGATCTTTAGACAGGAGGGCGACCTCTAAAACACCCTATACTCAATGACCACGTCGAGGCAACCAAGTGAGGCGTACCCTAGGAGTGGCATGTGCACGTGTGTCAGGTTTCAGTTAAGTTATCTTTGTACAAGTTATGGTGCGCTACGATTGATTTTAATTTCAGAGAAGTCTTGTCATGCATAGCCTAGTTAACATACATCTAACAGTTAATAGTTGTGCGGAAAGTAAATCTAAACTATTACAAGACGTCAGGTATTTACATCGCCAAAAGCAACCCTTGAAAAGTAAATTGCGAGAAAATAAATGAAAGCGATAAAAAGTCCTAATTAATGCTATTACATCCTCGGAACAATTACATAATAATGGTCAAAATTAATACGCGCGAAAAGAAATTGAATCGGAGAAGTCCTTAGGGTTTTGACCCTTTTTGAGAAAGAAAGAGATTTGATTATTTATGAATTAAATTAAATTAAACCTAATTAATTAATTAACAAAAGGAAATATTTTTTAATCTTTTAATGTCTCAAGGAAATAAATTAAAAAAATAATCAAAAGTTAGTAAAACCCTAATTCTAATTTATTTTATTTATTGCAAAAAATAGTGAAATTAACCTAATTAAAAAAAAACTAAGTTAATTTGTTAGTATTTATTTACCAAAATAATAAAGGGTGAAATTAATAAATAATAATAATAATAAAAATATTTTAGTTTTCTGATTTTTATTATGAAAATAATTAATTTGGTTAATTAAATAATAATAATGATAATAATTAATAGTAAAATAATTAAAATAAAATAATATAAAAGAAGAAAAGAAATAATGAAACCAGGGGGGGTGATGGCCCAAATCAGGAGGTATGTTTAGGAATTTTGTGGCCCATTAACTCCAGCCACGTTTGACTTTCTTGATTATCCATGCATGTGTTGACTGGGAGTATGATGATCATCATCTCATGGCCATTAGATGTGAGCTGGAAGACACCTGGCGCATGGATATTTGAGGTACATGGTAGACCACCTCCTGAAGCCTGCATGTAATTATATGAAGAAAAATAGAAACAAATATTTTGGGGAACCTGGGATTCAAACCCATGTCCTAGTGTTCATATGCACACGTATCAACCACTCCACCAACTTGCCTTAGTTGTCACTAGGGTAATAAATAATCAATATATTAACAAACAAATAAAGGTGCCTGAAAAGAATAAAAAAGTGCGCAGATTTTAAAAGGACCAATAACGTATCAACGCGTCATCGTCTTCTTCATTTGTTCCTACAAAACATAAACATATAGCGGGGGTTTTTAACCCCTACTAAACAGTGTGGCGAAAAATAGCGAATAAAACTGTGGCTTATATAAATGTTTCGCGAGGGTTTGGTCAGGTTTGTCTTGTTCTCGGGATTTCAACCATATGCCTTAGGGGTCCTAATTTTGCCCGGATTGCAAAGCCCCAAATTCACAGCTTAAGAATCCTAGAAATTGATCATGGCAACTTTTGATTTATGGCGTTTCAATGCAATTAAACTATACCATTAACTTTGTACAGTCCCTAGCAACACAAAACGATCATGAAAACATATTAAATATGCATGAATCACGATATATGATTGTGAATAAAAGCTGCAAATCGTGACTCTGTATAGGGTGATTCTTTGAGCTTCAAGGCTTGAATTCGATTGCCACACACTCCAGGGAACTCCTGCAAGGTATTAGAATCAACAAAAAGCTTTGAATCACCCTGGAATATAGAAATCAATTTTGAGTTTTTCTTGGAATTTTTCAATATGCTATGGCCTTTGTCTGCAGCTTTCTTGCACGTGTCTTGCATCAGGGTTTACTTGAATATATATATATATATATATATATATATATATATATATATATATATATATATATATATATATATATATATATATATATATATATATATATATATATATATATATATATATATATATATATATATATATATATATATATATATATATATATATATATATATATATATATATATATATATATATATATATATATATATATATATATATATATATATATATATATATATATATATATATATATATATATATAGAGGAATGGAATTAGGTCAAAATCTTGAGCAAGAATCCATTGCAATGATGATTGAATATTTGATTGAAAATCAAATCTTTTTGCATTTTCATGATTGAATAAAGTTGCCAATTTTGGAGATTTTGCATCTTTGACTTGGTGCACGAAATTGCCAGCATATCTTGACCATATTTGCTTCACAAAAAGATTGAAAAAATCAAATCTTCTATTTTCCTACAATTTAAATTAATTAAATGAATTAATATCAATTAAAAATCCAATTAATTAATAAAAAATAAGAAAATAAATTCAATTCAGCTTGATGGGTCGTGCATAGGCCATGGATGAAGTTTCAAGAAGAGATTTGAGGCCCATTAGCAAAAATAAGGTGTTTTGTGCAAAGTTGACTTTTTCAAATTCACAAAAATTTCCCAACTTCTCTGATGCATATCTTGCTCAATTTTGATCATATGAACATGTTCTTGGACATTTTGGAAAGGTCTTGAAGTTCTCTAACCAATGCCTTAGGTCCCATGTCATTTGGATTTACCAATCTCAAGTTATGGCCTTTGACTTAAAGTGCACTTTTGTTGACTTTTGAATTTGACCTATAATGTAGAAATTGATAACTTTTATGAGAGCATTTCTTGGACTTGGAGTGTGAAGATGGATTGTAGGAAATGTCATCCTCTTAAAAATGAGCATTGGATGGGATTTTTCTGATGAACCATGAAAAAGTTATGCCCTGGTCAAGATACAGTTGACTTTTCTGCTGTCCAAAAATAGTAACTTTTTGCATCTTGATGATTTTTGAGCTATCCTTGTGGAATCATGATCAAGACTTGATCAAATGATGATTGTGGACTCAAAATAAGATGTTGACCAAAAGTTCTGACTTTTGACTGCAAAATGACCATTTTGCCCTTGCAGTTGACTGTGGATCAAATGGAGCTTTTGACTGTGCAAATTGGCACTGTGAGTCTTGAAACTTGGTATGTAGGTGTTTGAGAATGTATATAGGCCTATGAGACTTGATTGAACCATTGAAAACCTCAAATTCCTTGAAAGAACCAAAACCCTAATTTCAGCTGGCTTAGGAGGTGGTTTGACTGTCTAATCTCTTGAGCCACCTTGAACCATTTGAAGATGTTCCTTGACATATCTTGGAGAATATGTGAGGGAAAATTTTGGGGTACAACAGTTTCCCCTGTTCAATCTTCTTAAACCTGAGGATGTAGATTGGCTTGCGTGCCTTTCGTGATCCGAAGGTGGAAGATGATTGAACACTAAAGTGCCCAGAAATTTGCACTTGCATGGTGTAGTATCAGCAATGTGATGTCGGGAATGGGCTTACATATGCCATTTGGAGAGGTGGTGGATAGGAGGATGGGCTTATAGATGCCATATGGAAATGTAATGGATAGTTGTGGAGATGGGCTTAAAGATGCCATCTAGGAATTGTTTGTTGTGTGGAGATGGGCTTAAAGATGCCATCCAGGGGATCATTTGTTGAATTGTAACTCGGTAGGTTGAAAGAAGGAACCTGTGTAGGGTTGCCTGATGATGGTCAAGTAGATAGTTGTCCTGTCTGGTTTCAGGTATTAATCTCTGACCTGAGAAAGAAAGATAGTTTTCCTGTCTGGTTTCAGGTATTAATCTTCAATCTCTTCAGTGTAGATAACTTTCCTGTCTGGTTTCAGGTATAGATCTACAATCAGTCGTCCATAGATATTTCCTGTCTTGCTACAGGTGTCGATCCGGAACTTAAGAAGGCTGGCCGATGAGATAGTTTTCCTGTCTGGTTTCAGGTATTAATCTCTGACCTGAGAAAGAAAGATAGTTTTCCTGTCTGGTTTCAGGTATTAATATTCAATCTCTTCATGTAGATAACTTTCCTGTCTGGTTTCAGGTATAGATCTACAATCAATCGTTCACAGATATTTCCTAGCCAGGTACAGGTGTTGATCTGGAACTTAAGAAGGTTGGCCGGTGAGATAGTTTTCCTGTCTGGTTTCAGGTATTAATCTCTGACTTGAGAAAGAAAGATAGTTTTCCTGTCTGGTTTCAGGTATTAATCTTCAATCTCTTCATGTAGATAACTTTCCTGTCTGGTTTCATGTATAGATCTACAATCAATCGTTCACAGATATTTCCTGGCTAGTTACAGGTGTTGATTTGGGACTTAAGAAGGCTGGCCGGTGAGATAGTTTTCCTGTCTGGTTTCAGGTATTAATCTCTGACCTGAGAAAGAAAGATAGTTTTCCTATCTGGTTTCAGGTATTAATCTTCAATCTCTTCATGTAGATAACTTTCCTGTCTGGTTTCAGGTATAGATCTATAATCAATCGTTCACAGATATTTCCTGGCTAGGTGCAGGTGTTGATCCGGAACTTAAGAAAGGTTAGTCGAGGAGATAGTTTTCCTATCTGGTTTCAGGTATTAATCTCTGACCTGAGAAAGAAAGATGGTTTCCTGTCTGGTTTCAGGTATTAATCTTCAATCTCTTCAATGTAGATAACTTTCCTGGCTAGTTACAGGTATAGATCTACAATCAGCCGTCCACAGATATTTCCTGGCTAGTTACAGGTGTTGATCTGGAACTTAAGGAAGGTTGATGGTAATCATTTTTTTGATTCAATCTGGAATAAGTATCAGAATGTCGCTATATCTGGATCATATCTGAACTATCTCTGGAAGGAATCTGGAATAAGCAATAGAATAGCATCCGGGTCTGGAGCATCTCTAAGCTGTCTCTGAAAGGAAATCTGAATAAGCAATAGAATAACATCTGTGTCTGGAGCATCTCTAAGCTGTCTCTGAAAGGAAATCTGGAATAAGTATCAGAATGTTGCCAAATCTGGGTCACATCTGAACTATCTCTAGAAGGAGTCTGGAATAAGTATCAGAATGTCGCCATGCCTGGGTCACATCTGAACCATCTCTAGAGGGAATCTTGGAATATCTTCAACTGGATCGGCATCAGAAAAATCTTTAGGAATCGACTTAACTGGACCAGAGAAGGCCTTTGACTGGATCGGCATCAGAAAAATCTTTAGGAATCAATTAACTGGACCAGACAAGGTCTGGGAACATCTTCAACTGGATCGGCATCAGAAAATTCTTTAGGAATCGATTTAACTGGACCAGAGAAGGCCTTTTGATATGGATCGACATCAGAAAAATCTTTAGGAATCGATTTAACTGGACCAGACATGGTCTGGGAACATCTTCAACAGGATCGGCATCATAAAAATCTTTAGGAATCGATTTAACTGGACCAGAGAAGGCCTTTTGATATGGCTGAGAATTTAACTGCATCTTTCCTGAAAGGTAAAGGTCAGTCATATGCAATGCATGAGATGGATCAAGCAATGATGTTCTCAATATAAATGAGATTGTATGATATGATGCGTATGTGCATGTGTCATGATGCATGAAACTGTGATGCTTTAGTTGGGGAAAATAAATCCCGTATAGCTGCTGGAGAATAGAGTTGAATTCTTCGTTCCCGCTGGGGATGATGACGAAGATGATTGTGTGAATAAACCTGTAGGAGAAGATGACTCCGTTGGGGAATAAACTTGATGAAGAGATTGCTCCGTGGGGAGTTACTCTGCGGGGAGGAGATGCTTTGCTGGGATTTTAACGATAACTCCGCTGGGGATTCTGTTGATAAGCTTTGTTGGGGATTTTGATGATGAACTCCGCTGGGGGGTAGAAAGAACTTCGCTGGGGATGATCTTTCAGTTACAACTCGCTGAGGATAACCCGGTTAGACTCTGGTGGGGATAACCTTCTGAATATGGCTGGGGAGAGATATTTGTACTCTGCAAGGGACAAGCTTCCAGAATCTACTGGGGAAGATTCAACTCTGAAGGGGAAGCTTTTTTAGACTGCGCTAGGAAATGGCTCCACTGAGGGTATCTTGTATTCCGCCGGGGAACAATCTTATATTTTGTTGAGGAATATCTGTATACTCCGCTGGGGAATATTAAGATCTACTGGGGATACCCAACTTTTCAGGACTGATGGTAGACCAACTCTGCTTGGGGGGAGAGTATTGCTGACTTGCTAGGGATACTGTGCCTTTTTAGGGCTGATGGGAGACCAACTCTGCTTGGGGAGAGTATTGCTAATTTGTTCATAGTTGCAAGTCTCGGTAGGGAGAACTACCATTACTGTCTTACTCTGCAGGGAGTGAAGGTATCTTGGTCACATTCTTCAGCTGAACCTACCTTGGTACCTTGAGGACAGAGCAGCTTGCACAGTTCGGACAATTCTTATTGCCACAGTTTCTGCGGGAGAAGGTACCTGTGGAGGTGCTTGATAACTGCCGATTGACAAATCTTCTTCTGGTAGGAGAGTGACGAGATGACGGGACATAGTCGTACGCTTTGATCCCTAACTTTTGCCTGGACCGCCCTTTCGGGTTTTCAGTCCGTCGGGATACCCCTTTTTGCCCAAGCTGCCTTTTCAGGTTTTCGACTTGCCGGGTGTACAGATTTTTCATTTTCGTCCCTTATTTTTACCCGAACCCTTTTGGTTCGCCGGGAAGCCCTTATTTTTGCCTAGGCCAGTCGACCTAGCGGGTCTTTGATTATGCGTAGTATTTTTTTTTACTATGTCCGTGCTCTCAGGATGTAGGGAGTTGTCACTGTCAGTAGCGTTGTGTTACCATACTACCAGAAGATGTTTGATCATACAAGATTCATTGCTGGAATTCATGTCCAATGCCCCAAGTGACTCAGGCAAAGATTTGCCCCTGGCTATTTGGCATTTTGAGAGATTCCTTGAATCTTGACTTAACTGCCCCAGATGATGGACAATGCTCATGCCGTGCCCCTGGATTAGAAGTGTGATCCTTTTTGTTGAGAAGGTTTTTGTTCACTGGATATTCGTCGTGCGAATTTCTCTGCTGTTTGAACAAATAGTCATATGCAAACAATGTTATTTTAAGAATGCAAAGCTTACGTCTGTTTTGAAGTTCTTTGAAAATGCAGTTTTCAATAAAACAAGTGAATTTTTGTAAAATGTGATGTCAACTCAGGATTTTACAGCGAGCCCTACAGGAGTCAGGATACCTTTTGTAACAGTATGCTTTCGAACTAACCCATGCTTCAGCTAGGACTTTTAAGGGTTATAACGTGGTCTGGCTCACGGTTTTAAGAAACAAAGGATAGAGGCTCAAATTTTATTTGTACCCACCCGTTCTTCGTGATGTTCTTCAATCCTAAACTCAGCTAATCATGCATTAGATCTTGTTTGAGTCTTGAACGACGTTTTTGGTGATGGTTCACACAAGTTGAATTTTTGAAGGCAGTCATTTTTGCAACATTTTTCATGTTGTTGAGGATTTTTAGCGACCTCGTTCTTTTGATTTGTGTTATCCCCTTCTTTTGCCTGAACTGTTTCTTTTGTATTTACAGTCAGCGGGATGCCCCAGTTTTGTAAGTCTCCTTCATAGGTTTTGACTTATTGGGCTTTTATTTTTTGAAAGATAATGACTGCCTGTCTTTATGATTATAGGGAACCATCACCGTCTTTTGTTTCGGAAGGACTTCTTTGATGTCGTTCATTGTGCACCTGGATCAACTGAGAAAACTACCCTGCCCCAGGTTATAATTAAGGGTTTTAATTTTTGTGAAAAGAAAAACTCCAACTTCTTTGGCTCAAAGGGGTTGACTAGGGATTATCTTCCTTATAACTCCACTGTTTAAGATTTGAAACAATGCCTGTACCTCATCAGCGGGGTCTGTTCAAAAGCATACTGTAAAGATCGTGGTATCATTTTCGTCATCCTCCCTCAAAAGGCTTAGAATTTTTAATCGAGAGTTGAACATCACACAAAAAAAAAGAAAGCAATTTGAATATAGTGAATACGAATGGATTGATTCAAAATAGACATATGCGATGCATTAATGAAATAAGGAAAAGTTTGCCATGACAATGATTGTTTGAACAATCAAAAGAAAAATTACAAATTGAAAATTCCAATGAACAAAAAGTCTTCTCGTCTCAGGACTTGTCACTTCAAATGGTGAACCTTGGAGGGATAGTAGAAGAACTCAGCCTGACCATCTTGTGCAAACTCCAATGCTCCTTCACCAATCAGGTTTTGGATTTTATATCTCAACTTCCAACAGTCGTCAGTATCATGCCCCGGGTTGTTAGAATGGTATGCACACCTGGCATCTGGATTGTAGTTGGGTGAAGAAGTATTAGGATTCGGGTGAGGTCCTACCAATGTCACCAGATTCAAATTCAACAGGTGTTGCAAAGCTTGGGACAGCGGCATGTTGAGCTTGGTAAACGGCCTCGGAGTAGCCCGTTGCTTATGGTCAGGTTGTTGTTGGACCTGTGAGGTAGTGGCACCCTGGAGAGGTCTATTCTTCATCAAACCAAACCTTTGACTTCTCGGAAGTTGATTAATGACTTGATCCTCAACCTTGACTATTTGCTTCATACTGTTGTATCTGTCTTGATGAAGCTGGTTGATCATGGTTCTCAACTCTTCTTGCTCCCGAGCTAAGCCTTGGATAAGAGCCATCTTCCCCAGCATCTGAGTTCTCATTGCATGTACCTCAACTTGCAGATGTTTCAGCCGTTCGTCCTTACTATCTTCAGGACTCTTCTTGACCAAATTCCCCATGAGGAGTGTTCTCAACTCTTCTTGCCCCTTGGATAGGCTGAGGAAGATTTCCCTGAACTGAGTCTCTTGAGTATGAAGATCCTGGTTGTCTTGTTGGAAAGCCATTGCTGAAATAAACAGCGAGAACGTGAGAGACCTGTAAAGGGTGACCTGTGATGCAATGATATGTATGATATATGTATGCAATGTTTTCAAGGATCTCGCGGGGTAGACAAGAAAATTGTTAGAATTTGAATTTTGCAGCTTGATTGAAGGAACTTCGTGTTGCTGAGAGTCCTTCTTCAAGAGTCAGGCTCACCATATCGAGTGGGTCATAGCCCCTGACTCAAGTCATCATGTTTTGATCTCCAAACAACCTTGGCTAGAGGAAAATAAATCCCCTTTTCCCCTTGCTAGACATTTGGTTCATCATGACCTGCATCAGAAACCCTTGAGATCCTTGAAATGGGTTAGTCCTTATGCGGGATGTATGCAATGTTATGATGTTATGATGTCATGGCGAAGGAACACCACAAGTATTCACAAAAGGCAACCATGGTAAGGCACACAAGTCACACAAAAGAGCCCTTAGATTTCAGGCCAGCATGAAGTTTAGGTACTACCCTCTTTCAGTTTCAGTTGGTTAAGACCTGTCCTAAAAATAGTAACCGGGTTCTAGAGGATCTCAATATCACTGACTACCCTCAATCGGTCATAACTCCAGCTTAGCAACCTTTTCTTGCGGCCGGAACCATCGCGAGAGTTTAGCCTCAATGAGAGTAGCATACTGCTACTGTTCTATGGCCAAGTTGGTCAATTTAAGGTGCTAAGGTCAGTTGGTGCTTAATGACTCCTCAGAAGACCCATATTCTCCTCGTTCCAACACAAGGGATATCGGTACAGACCAAGGTGTCACACCAATGTAGCTACTGCTTCACCCGTGTCGGTCTACGCCGGACAGGTCCCTCACCGTTTATTGCTACTTACCTAAAGGGTATTCCGCAGATCCGGGTTAGGATCTATGAAACTCCAATACAAGCCCATAAATATAAATCATACAAAGCATGCAATTGAAAACATAGGTGATCTTATCCTAAGGTACACCTCACTTATAATATTCCCCAGCAGAGTCGCCAGTTCTGTGATCGGTGGAAATAGAACTGACTGTTTTGAAATGCTGGTTCGCGTTTGGGTTTTAGCAAAATGTCGCGGTAAGCAAGAGTCGCCACCGTATTTTATTTTCTCCAACAAGGAAAGGACAAAAGCACAGCAAAATTCCTTTTCGAGATGTTTCTCGGGTTCGGGAGGTAGATTATAGAAAGGGAAGGTGTTAGCACCCTTTCTATCCGTGGTTATCCACGGGCTCTTAGGTACTTGCTCACTATGTTTTCAAAAATGTTTTTCTTTTCTTGTGTTTGTGGGTTTTGAAAAAGTTTGTTTTGAAAACTTCGTTTTAACTCTTGTATCTGTCCTCAAGAGTGTATGAAGTGTTTGTTTGAAAACTTTTGTCAGAAAAGTGTAGGTGCGAAAAGTATTTTTGTTTTGAAAGAGCAAGTATCTAAGAACCTCTACCCACTCAAAAGAAATTAAGTTGTGTAAATGTCCTTTAGACAGTACTATCCCACTATTGAGAAGTAGGTAGCACCGTCGTTGGAGTTTCGGGTCAATTCGATTATATGGACATGTGGTCACTAAAGCAATAGTAGGACGCCTTAGCGGTAACCCTAATGTCTTAGATCCTTTTTATCTGAGGCAACCATTTCGAGGCAACTTGGATCTTTAGATAGGAGGGCGACCTCTGAAACACCCCATACTCAATGACCACGTCGAGGCAACCAAGTGAGGCGTACCCTAGGAGTGGCATGTGCACGTGTGTCAGGTTTCAGTTAAGTTATCTTTGTACAAGTTATGGTGCGCTACGGTTGATTTTAATTTCATAGAAGTCTTGTCATGCATAGCCTAGTTAACATACATCTAACAGTTAATAGTTGTGCGGAAAGTAAATCTAAACTATTACAAGGCGTCGGGTATTTACATCGCCAAAAGCAACCCTTGAAAAGTAAATTGTGAGAAAATAAATGAAAGTGATAAAAAGTCCTAATTAACGCTATTACATCCTCGGAACAATTACATAATAATGGTCAAAATTAATACGCGCAAAAAGAAATTGAATTGGAGAAGTCCTTAGGATTTTGACCCTTTTTGAGAAAGAAAGAGATTTGATTATTTATGAATTAAATTAAATTAAACCTAATTAATTAATTAACAAAAGGAAATAATTTTTAATCTTTTAATGTCTCAAGGAAATAAATAAAAAAAATAATCAAAAGTTAGTAAAACCCTAATTCTAATTTATTTTATTTATTGCAAAAAATAGTGAAATTAACCTAATTAAAAAAAACTAAGTTAATTTGTTAGTATTTATTTACAAAAATAATAAAGGGTGAAATTAATAAATAATAATAATAATAAAAATATTTTAGTTTTCTGATTTTTATTATGAAAATAATTAATTTGGTTAATTAAATAATAATAATGATAATAATTAATAGTAAAATAATTAAAAGAAAATAATATAAAAGAAGAAAAGAAATAATGAAACCAGGGGGGTGATGGCCCAAATCAGGAGGTATGTTTGGGAATTTTGTGGCCCATTAACTCCAGCCACGTTTGACTTTCTTGATTATCCATGCATGTGTTGACTGGGAGTATGATGATCATCATCTCATGGCCATTAGATGTGAGCTGGAAGACACCTGGCGCGTGGATATTTGAGGTACATGGTAGACCACCTCCTGAAGCCTGCATGTAATTATATGAAGAAAAATAGAAACAAATATTTTGGGGGACCTGGGATTCGAACCCAGGTCCCAGTGTTCATATGCACACGTATCAACCACTCCACTAACTTGCCTTAGTTGTCATTAGGGTAATAAATAATCAATATATTAACAAACAAATAAAGGTGCCTGAAAAGAATAAAAAAGCGCGCGGATTTTAAAAGGACCAATAACGTATCAACGCGTCATCGTCTTCTTCATTTGTTCCTGCAAAACATAAACAAATAGCGGGGGTTTTTAACCCCCACTAAACAGTGTGGCAAAAAATAGCGAATAGAACTGTGGCTTATATAAATGTTTCGCGAGGGTTTGGTCAGGTTCGTCTTGTTCTCAGGATTTCAACCATATGCCTTAGGGGTCCTAATTTTTCCTGGATTGCAAAGCCCCAAATTCACAGCTTAAGAACCCTAGAAATTGATCATGGCAACTTTTGATTTATGGCGTTTCAATGCAATTAAACTATACCATTAGCTTTGTACAGTCCCTAGCAACACAAAACGATCATGAAAACATATTAAAGATGCATGAATCACGATATACGATTGTGAATAAAAGCTGCAAACCGTGACTCTATATAGGGTGATTCTTTGAGCTTCAAGGCTTGAATTCGATTGCCACACACTCCTGGGAACTCCTGCAAGGTATTAGAATCAACAAAAAGCTTTGAATCGCCCTGGAATATAGAAATCAGTTTTGAGTTTTTCTTGGAATTTTTCAATATGCTATGGCCTTTGTCTACAGCTTTCTTGCACGTGTCTTGCATCAGGGTTTACTTGAATATATAGAGAGGAATGGAATTAGGTCAAAATCTTGAGCAAGAATCCATTGCAATGATGATTGAATATTTGATTAAAAATCAAATCTTTTTGCATTTTCATGATTGAATAAAGTTGCCAATTTTGGAGATTTTGCATCTTTGACTTGGTGCACGAAATTGCCAGCATATCTTGACCATATTTGCTTCACAAAAAGATTGAAAAAATCAAATCTTCTATTTTCCTACAATTTAAATTAATTAAATGAATTAATATCAATTAAAAATCCAATTAATTAATAAAAAATAAGAAAATAAATTCAATTAAGCTTGATGGGTCGTGCATAGGTCATGGATGAAGTTTCAAGAAGAGATTTGAGGCCCATTAGCAAAAATAAGGTGTTTTGTGCAAAGTTGACTTTTGCAAATTCACAAAAATTTCCCAACTTCTCCGATGCATATCTTGCTCAATTTTGATCATATGAACATGTTCTTGGACATTTTGGAAAGGTCTTGAAGTCCTCTAACCAATGACTTTGGAACCATGTCATTTGGATTTACCAATATAAAGTTATGGCCTTTGACTTAAAGTGCACTTTTGTTGACTTTTGAATTTGACCTATAATGTAGAAATTGATAACTTTTTATGAGAGCATTTCTTGGACTTGGAGTGTGAAGATGGATTGTAGGAAATGTCATCCTCTTCAAAATGAGCATTGGATTGGATTTTTCTGATGAACCATGAAAAAGTTATGCCCTGGTCAATATACAGTTGACTTTTCTACTGTCCAAAAATAGTAACTTTTTGCATCTTGATGATTTTTGAGCTATCCTTGTGGAATCATGATCAATACTTGATCAAATGATGATTGTGGACTCAAAATAAGATGTTGACCAAAAGTTCTGACTTTTGACTGCAAAATGACCATTTTGCCCTTGTAGTTGCCTGTGGATCAAATGGAGCTTTTGACTGTGCAAATTGGCACTATGAGTCTTGAAACTTGGTATGTAGGTGTTTGAGAATGTATATAGGCCTATGAGACTTGATTGAACCATTGAAAACCTCAAATTCCTTGAAAGAACCAAAACCCTAATTTCAGCTGGCATAGGAGGTGGTTTGACTGTCTAATCTCTTGAGCCACCTTGAACCATTTGAAGATGATCCTTGACATATCTTGGAGAATATGGGAGGGCAAATTTTGGGATACAACAATTCCCATATTCCTAGTGGTTCAGATAAATCTCTCAACGGTTTATTCTGATTCATTTCCAGATTTTTACTGTTTCAGATAAATCTCTCAACGGTTTATTCTGATTCATCTCCAGATTATTTCGCTGGTTCAGATAAATCTCTCAACGGTTTATTCTGATTCGTCTCCATATTTTTACTGGTTCAGATAAATCTCTCAACGGTATATTCTGATTCACTCCCAGATTCCTACTGGTTCAGATAAATCTCTCAACGGTTTATTCTGATTCACTTCCAGATTTTACTAGTTTAGATAAATCTCTCAACGGTTTATTCTGATTCATTTCCAAATTTTTACTGGTTCAGATAAATCTCTTAACGGTTTATTCTGATTCTTCTCTAGATTTTTACAGGTTCAGATAAATCTCTCAACGGTTTATTCTGATTCGTCTCCAGATTTTTACTGGTTTAGATAAATCTCTCAACGGTTTATTCTGATTCACTTCCAGATTTTATTGGTTGATATAAATCTCTCAACGGTTTATTCTGATTCATTTCCATATTTTTACTGGTTCAGATAAATCTCTGAATGGTTTATTCTGATTCGTCTCCAGATTTTTACTGGTTCAGATAAATCTCTCAACGGTTTATTCTGATTCGTCTCCAGATTTTTACTAGTTCAAATAAATCTCTCAATGGTTTATTCTGATTCGTCTCCAGATTTTTACTGGTTCAGATAAATCTCTCAACGGTTTATTCTGATTCACTTCCAGATTTTACTGGTTCAGATAAATCTCTCAACGGTTTATTCTGATTCATTTCCAGATTTTTACTGGTTCAGATAAATCTCTCAACGGTTTATTCTGATTCATTTCCAGATTTTTACTGGTTCAGATAAATCTCTCAACAGTTTTATTCTGATTTGTCTCCAGATTTTTACTGGTTCGGATAAATCCCTCAATGGCTTATTTTGATTCGTCTCCAGATTTTTACTGGTTCAGATAAATCTCTCAACGGTTTATTCTGATTCGTCTCCAGATTTTTACTGGTTCAGATAAATCTCTCAACGGTTTATTCTGATTCACTTCTAGATTTTATTGGTTCATATAAATCTCTCAACGGTTTATTCTGATTCATTTCCAGATTTTTATTGTTTCAGATAAATCTCTCAAAGGTTTATTCTGATTCATCTCCAGATTTTTACTGGTTCAGATAAATCTCTCAACGGTTTATTTTGATTCATCTCTAGATTTTTATTGTTTCAGTTAAATCTCTCAATGGTTTATTCTGATTCATTTCCAGATTCTTACTGGTTCAGATAAATCTCGCAACGGTTTATTCTGATTCATTTCCAGATTTCACTGGTTCAGATAAATCTCTCAACAGTTTATTCTGATTCATTCCCAGATTCCTACTGGTTCAGATAAATCTCTCAACGGTTTATTCTGATTCATTTCCAGATTTTTACTGTTTCAGATAAATCTCTCAACGGTTTATTTTGATTCATCTTTAGAGTTTTACCGGTTCAGATAAATCTCTCAACGGTTTATTCTAATTCATTCCCAGATTCCTACTGGTTCAGATAAATCTCTCAACTGTTTATTCTGATTCATCTCCGGGTTTATTTCACTGGTTCAGATAAATCTCTTAACGGTTTATTCTGATTCGTCTCCGGATTTGATTGTTTCAGATAAATCTCTCAACGGTTTATTCTGATTCATTTCCAGATTTTTATCGTTTCAGATAAATCTCTCAACGGTTTATTCTAATTCATTTCTAGATTTCACTGGTTCAGATAAATCTCTCAACGGTTTATTCTGATTCGTCTCCAGATTTTTACTATTTCAGTTTTTTTTACTAGTTCAGATAAATCTCTCAACGGTTTATCCTGATCCATTCTATATTCAGATCCAGTTCAAACTTTCCGTCAACAGTCACCTTTGGATGGCATCCATAAGCCCATCTCTGACAATTCTCCTCTGTTTCTCCAAATGGCATCTTTAAGCCCATTTCCACACACAATCAAACTAGCGCGTCATCAAGTGTAAATTTCTGGGCACTCTAGTGTTCAATTATCTTCTACTTTCAAGCCACAAACGACAAACATGTCGATCTCGCTTTTCAAGTTTAAGAAAATTGAACAGGGGCAGCTGTTGTACCCCAAAATTTGCCCTCCCATCTTTCATAGAAGACACAACCCTAGGGTTTCTCAGATATTCAAGATGGATTAGAAATCGATCAGACACATTCTCTTCTGTGGCGGTCAACCAGCAATTAGGGTTTCTTGCAATCCTCAAAAGAAAATGAGTTCTTAGAAATTCAATTGGCTTTCACAGGTCTTCATGCTTCCTCAAGTTTACTGAAAAGATAATGTTTATTCTCAGAGCATGGTTTGTTTGGGACAAGAGATGGAGGTTAAGACTGTCATTTAGGACAATCATGATTGTGGGATCCAGGTTGACCAGATGATTTACATCCTTAAAACATTTTGTTTGGTTAGGAAATGGAATATACAATGCGTGTTCGTTTGAAATGCAGTTACAAAATTATGTGGATTACTTGGAATTTAAGTTACCAGACTGGAACATTTTATTTCAAGTATCTTGATTGGGAATTTCAAAAATCAATTAGGATGCGAAGAGAAATTACAAGTTGTTATTGATAAAGGATTTCAAGTTATTCAAGTGACACCAGAATATTTCATGCTACAATTCAAGATTTTCCCCAATTTCAAACGTTGTTACAAAACAATTTATTCTTTTAAATACTTTATGTTTTACAACTTCTTGTATTTAAAGATGAATTGGTACAATTATTGGATACAATACAATATAAGAATGGTTTTTCTAAATTACAAAGAAAATCCAAATAAATGTTTGGCCTAGGAGAATTAATCTATGCCTAAGTTTGTTTGAAGATTGAAGGCGTTTCAAATTCTTTTGTTTGTCTCCAAGATCTCCATGCTTGCCACATATTTCTTGCCTTCCTTGCTTTGTCATATCCATTTTGCTCACATGAAAACAAGAAAAGAAAAACATGGTTAGTGCAAGTTATTTGGGCATGAACAAAAAGTTTTTGAAAAGGCATTCATCATTAAGGTTTGCAATGTGGAATCAGAGTGTTGTTTAATTCATCACAATTTATTTCCTCTATTTGCAAATCACAAGAAGGTTATCCTTCTTGGTTCACAAAAAGAACTGAATCAAACAAATGCTACAAACTGAATCAAACAAAATGCAAGCAAACTGTCCAAACAAAATGCTACAAATTGTCCAAACAGCAGTGCAAACTAGACAACAAACAGCAGCGCAAACTAGACAACAAACAACATCACAACTGGACAAACAACAACATACATCAACAAAAGCTAAAGCAGGCAGTAGTGCAGCAGTATGGCAAAATAAATAGCTAAGTCAAATAGAAAAACTTGCTCAAGAAGCAATATATCATCATTTTCCATGCAAACCTTTCAGAATTGGAAAAAAAAAGGCAAAAGAGCAATTTGCTTTCTTATTGTCATTGAGAGAGAAGAGAGGAAAGAAGTCACCTAGGTTATTGGAATGCACATCCTTGCTACCCTGTGTGACACCCCAAATTAATTCAATTGTTAAATAATTAGGAATTTAATTATTAAATTAATTAAAGGCTTAATTAATAATATTTTGGATTAAATGGATGGATTAATTATGAAATTAAAAAGGAAGATCGGGGGGTGTAAGGTTGAATTAGAGGTGTGTGAAGTAAAAAGCTCTACTAAAATAATTACTAATTTATTATTATTATTTGGCAAATAATAAAAGGAAAATAAAAAGAAGGATAAAAAGGAAAAAGGAAAAGAGGGTTTTGGAAAAAACTCATTGTACGTGAAATTGGAGAAGAGAAGAGAAGAGAGGAAAAAGCCAAACGCCGTGAATTCGAAGATCATCGTGAGGTAAGGGGTGATTTCGATTATTTAATATGCCTTATAGATTTTGGGATCAATAGAATTGATTAAGCATGTTAGGAATCCCAATTTAGGATTTATGAAATTCAAACCCCAAATCCCATGAATTTTATGTTTTGATTCAATTTGATGTCATGAGGAAATTGTATGATGTTATGGTGTGTTATAATCTCATTGGAATCATGCACTATAACTTGTTTTGATATTACTGTGAGTTGGATTCATATGGGTATGAATTGGAGGGGATTGGAATGAGTAAATGCTGTCAAAATAGCAGTTTTTGACTTTTCAGGTCGCAGGAACCGGTTCCCAGTGGGGAGGAACCGGGTTCCACTGTGTAAAATTACAAAAACTGGCATTTTTCAACGTTGGAACCGGTTCCTGTATAGGTAGGAACCGGGTTCCAGTACATTTTCCAGAAACGTAACTTTTTGAAAAATATTAAACTTTGAAAATCCATAACTTTCAAATCGTAAGTCCGATTTGAGTGCCGTTTTCGGCAGTATTTCTTAAATTTAAAATGCTATCTTATAAAATAAGAAAAATATTATTTTATGAAAATTATTTTAAAAAGAGTCGAATTCCCGATTTTTGTAAACTTGGTATTTTGAGAATGATGTAGAATTGTTTGTAAATTGTTATGATTTGGTGAATGAGAACTGATACTTATGTGTTGTGCCTGCTATCCATTAGGATTGAGATGTGATCATGTGATATATTGGTTTTGGCATTATTTGGAATTATGTTGTGATCATATTCCGTTGATTTGATGTTGACTTTCCGATTATGCGATTTGTTATTATGTGCATATTTGGTGTATATGCAATGGTGTATCCATGATAATTGATTGTATCAGGTCCTTGTGGATGAAGTGCATGTTTATGCTGTTTTATGTGTGTATGATAGATAATGATATCATGTTTCTTTTGGGTTGGTTCAGTTATGATAAATTGATGTATTTCATAGACTGATTTGATGTTGCATGCTGGTGATGTGCATGCATATGCATCATTTTGGTGAAGTTAATTCCCATTGTGTGGAATTTGACTTGTATTGACGTTAACCGATACCCGAGAGATGATGAGTGGTTAGGCTGGATTCGTGTCTGAGTGTTATGGACGAATCGATGATTGCTTCGGCTGGATTCATGTCCGAGTGTGATGGACGAATCGATGGTTGCTGTATCTGAGAGTGATGGATCAGTAATGGGTGACTTGGTCACGTATTGGTACCACATGCATTGTGTCTGCATTTGTGTTTGCCTGGGATTGTAACATGTTAGGATGTCTTCCAGTGTTACAATTCTTTGGTTGATTATTGATTTGTGCATAATGACTTGTATGATTGGAACTGTGTGTTGAATCTGGAATTATGATAAAATGGGTGAAATAATATGCTTGTGATATACTGTTGGTTAAGAAGCTTATAATGCATGTTAATTATGAGAAATCTCACCCTTACTTTAATGATTTCAGATTAAAGTTAGCAGCTCAGGAGTTGGTGAGGATGGCTCTAGAGCTATGTTATTTTAAGTCCGCATGTCAGTGTCATGCTCTGATAGGTTGTAACACTGGGGGAAACGTTTGAGTGATGAGTTTTGTTTTATACTCTATCGTTTAATTTATGTTGGGAATACTTATGAAGTGAAGTTATTCCGGTTTTGAGATATTTCCGCTGTGTAGAACATGATGTTGATTTAAATATTTGTAATAATAATTCCTTCAGTAAAGCATGACAACTGTAAATTTGAGGTTTTATATTTATCTTGAATTGTGACATCCCTGTTTTCCATGTTACTCTGATTTAATTAATATATTCGCGGGTTATTTAGAAGGGGTGTTACACCCTGCCTGTCACAAGTTTCATAGAATTTGCTAAAAAACAAAACTACAACAAAAAAAAGCCATAAGGACAATATACCAAAATATTCAAACTTTTTGGGTTCCCACCATTTGAATATGGATATAACAGAAGCAAGATCAATATAACAGGGGGAGAGCAATAAAAAGAAAAAAAAGACAAGTCTCAAACTGATAAACCAGTAGCCATCCTCAAATACAAAACCTGTAAAACCTCAAAACAACTCATCTCTGAACCAAGCCACAAACTCAAAAAACCAGAAAACATCCACAAATCCAACACCAAAATCTCAAACACAGTAACCCTCATCAAAGCAAGAAAACCTGTTAACCAGCAACAAAGATCTCAAACCATGAACCTTTAGCAAGCCTAGAACAACAAAACTGTTAACCATTCAAATAAAAACCATCAACAAATATATCAAACCATGAACCTGTAACAAGCCTAGAATAGCCAAAACTTGTTAACCATCGAAACAACCCATTATTGAACCAAGCTTCAAGCTCACAAAGCCAAAAACATCATCAAATCATAAAACCTGCAATAAGCCTCACAAACCCAAAACCAGAAACATCATCAAATTAAAAAAACCAGTCACCATCTTCATTCTCACAAAAACCAGTCACCATCTTCAAACTCACAAAAACATCAGTAAGCCTCAAACAACCAAAAACACAGTGACCAAGCATCAAACAAAAAGTCCCAAACAGTAATAAACCACAAAAAAATCCAGAAAAACTGTTAATCACCATCATTCAAAGGAAACATAAGAGATTACCAACGAGTCAGAAAACCCACGCCTTCATCCTCATCTCTTCCACTCGTGCAACTCTGGCCACCATGGAACACAATCCTCAATCTCGTCCTTCCATTTTATATTTCACAGAAAGAATATCCAACAGGTATGAATTTCTCTCCTTTATCATAATTCCATAACATGATTTCCTGCATATGAAAAGACGAGATAGTCAGAAACACAACAAGTTAGAAATAATCAATGAATTTGTAAGCTTCAATAAGAACAGAAACCGTACCTTTTTCAAAGAAAATCTTTAGAACTCGATTAGGGAGGCGAAAATGTTTGTGTTCCGGCAACAGAGAGTAAGGGGGAGATTAAGGACGAATAAATTTTGTTTCTTTTAGGTTTAGATCCGAAACTAGGGTTTCAAAGAGATACGAATCACGGTGAGATAAAGGTAGAATGTTAATGGAGAGAGCAATTTTGTTCGCGAAAGGAAACAGGGACGAGTAGTGAGATAGTTTAGAGATGAACAGAGATGAACAAAAATGGAAGGGATGACAAAGATGAAGAGCGGCGCTATGAATTACAAGGGTTCCAAACCCTAATTTCATTTTTCCCTTAATCAGTAACTAAGTGCAGTTTATGAAGTTTGGGCTTGGTTTTTGTTAATACCATAAGCCCATTCGCGTTTTGCTGGTCTCACCCCCCCTTGGCTTATTCTTTGTTACAGCAAGAATAATATTTAACCTATTTGGGCCTCTTCTCAAATCAACTTAAGCCCATACGTTTTTTAATTGGTTTTCTTCTTATTTTCTTTTTTGTTATACAAAATGCTAATATAACTTAAAATACATTTTTATTAATTTGATTTAGGTTTTGTAATTAATTTTTATCATTTTCTTTTTTTAATAATTTTATTTTAGATTTAATTGACATAATAAAACACCAAAAAATAATATTTTAGTTTGTTTTCTTTCTTTAGATTTTACTTAAATTAATAAAATAAAAAAATATGGAATATAATTTAATCAATTATTTTATAGAATATGTTTTACTTTTTTTTTTCTTTTTTCAAGTAAATACTTAACATTTCATTTCCATATTTTGTTGATTTTATTTTCATGGATTATCATAGCTTTAATTAAATCGCATAAAATTTGATTTGGTTGTATTGTTTGATATTTGAACCTTCCTATCTCATTTGATTCATCCCCATTTGTAAAAATTGTACCCCCATTCCCGAATATTTTGTAATAGCGTAGAATTTCAATTCCCGCGATTTACTGTTTTCCATATACTGTATAGTAATTAGGCGTGTATGGTAAGATTCAAAATCAATCGCTAGATGACCTAATCAAAGAATAAAATAACTTGAAACCAACACACTTTTTCACACGCACACCTCTAGGGTAACCTCGCTCGTTGCCTCGGAAATACAATCATGTCCCTCGAATATGGGACGCTCTAGCAATGACCCTTCAATAAAAGAGATCGTAGTCCCGCGATGACCCTCGATGTTGCCTTCGATAAAATGATCTCGTCCCTTACAAAAATTGCTAAAGCGTCTCCTAAGTTGCTTTCGATGATTGTGAAATTGATCGGTATCTGTCCCTTCATATCCAACGGTGGGGCTTCTTACCAAATCAATGGTAAGATAGCACCATTAAAAGGAAGAAGAAAATAACAATTTAAGACCTTTCGAGTAGATAGATTCTCTCTTAGTTACTCGCTTGCTCACGATAAAAACTTTTCACACCTATACTTTCATTTCAAAACATTTTCAAAAAGACAAAACATTTTGTATACGTTCTTATAGAGACAAGAACCATTGCAAAACATCTTTTCAAAACACTTTCAGAAACACGATTCACAAACACATCTTTGAACCACTTTTCGAAACAAAACTTTGTACGCATTCTTATAGAGACGAGAACCATTACAAAGAGATTTTTCAAAATACTTTCAAAGCCCACATCACAAGCACACTGTCAAATGAAAGCAAGTGATCTAAACGAGTAACTAAGAGCCCATGGAAAACCATGGATGAAAAGGGTGCTAATACCTTCCCTTTTCATAATCTACCCCCCGAACCCGAGAAATAATCTCGAAAGGTCTTTCCTGTGCTTTTTTACCTTTCCTTTTGGATAAAAGAAAAGTCGGTGGCGAGTCTTGCTATCCGCATAAGTGCGATCGAAACGCAAAACATCAAGTCAGTTCTCCCACCGTATCACAGATCCTTTACACCATTGCTTCACATTTCCTGATTATCAACTAGTGCCAACTTTGGAAGAATTCTCCCAACTCCTGAGGATTCCCATTCTCAATCAACTAGCTTTGAATGGTACGAAAAGAGATCCAAAGCCAGAAGATATTGCTCAAGATCTACACTTTCAACCATCTGATATCACAACTAATTGGGAAACAAGGAGTGGTGTCAAAGGTTTCCTAGCAAAGTTCTTGTTTGAGAAAGCCCAAAACTGTTGGAACTCTTTGGATTTGCAAGCTTTTGAGGAAATTGTGGCTTTCCTCATCTATGGGATGGTTTTATTTCCAAATCCCGACCAACTCATAGATGTTAGCACCATCAAAATCTCCATGCCTCGTAACCTGGTGCCTACTTTGCTAGGAGACATCCTACATTCTTTTCACACTCGCACTATGAGGAAAAGAGGTATCCTTATGTGTTGTACTCCTCTCTTGGCAAGATGGTTTATTTTGCATCTTCCCAAATGTGTATTGAAGAACGAGCAAGGTTAAAGATGGTCACATAGGTTGATGACACTCAAACATTCAGACATTCATTGGTGTTCCCGATCCATAGAGAATGTTACTATTGTCGACCGTTGTGAAGAATTCCCTAATGTCCCTTTACTTGGCATTAGAGGAGGTATCACCTGCAACCCATGCTTAGCCTTAAGACGGTTTGGTTACGCCCGAAGGGATGGCCCATATGAGATGCTCATTCAAGGTTTGGTATTTGACTACGAGAACGACGATCAAGGTCACCGCCAGAGATTTATCTGAGCTTGGAGGATGTTGAACAAGGTAGATAGTAAGATATTGGGGCATAAGAATTCCATCCCTCTTGAGCCTTACCTCAAATGGGTACGAGCTCGTGCTCAAAGTCTTATGATGCCTTACCCCTCCATTCTCCCAGTAGTCATAAAGCTTGTTATGCAAGGAGATGTTCCATACACTATCCTACATCCTGACATGCCTACCTCTCTTGAAGACTTAAAAAAGGATTGGATACAGCTTAAGGGGGAGCGAGACACTTTCGAGGTCCAATTCTACTCCAGCAAGAAGAAGGTTTTGGAACTCACCAAGCAACTTCATGAGGAGCGGAACCTGAACGCCTACATCGCGCCAAAGAGGATGTGTACAACTTTTTTATCTTAGAGTTTTTGTATTTCTTTGTAAGCCCAAAAGAGGCATGATGCACTCAAGCTTTGATTTATTAATATAATGTGTGTTCCTTTTGGTCTAAAGAAAATTTAAATCTCTAATTTCCTTGAAATCATTGCATATGCATTTACCATTCATCATAACATAAGCAGGTTTTCTCACAACAAGTCTCCTCATATTTCTACTGTTTATTTCAGTAAGATGGATCTCGAGCAGACATTAAAAGACCTCCAGGTGCAGAATGCTCAGTTTCAAAAGATGTTCTTGACTCTAGCCAAAGCACAAGAGGATCTGAAAACTTTGTTGGTTAAAGAAAAGAAGAAGAAAGCAAAGAAAGTAACCAAAGTTCTGAATATGGGAAGAAGGTTCCAAGGACAAGCCAGACAAACCCTAGACTTTGCAACGTCATCTGGTGAAAAGGATAATTAAGAAGTGAAAGGTAAGGAAGCGGTTGTCCAGCTAGAATCTGAAGAGGAAGAAGAAGAAGATTACTCTGAAGAGAAATATCCCCCGGCCGATGACAAATACAAACATCTGGAAGAACGTCTAAGTGCAATGGAAATTCAGAAAGTGCCCGGGCTAGACTTTGAAGAGTTGGGTTTGGTGTTTGGGAATGTCATTCCACCAAAATTCAAGGCACCAATATTTGCTAAGTACGGCGGAGTATCATGTCCCAAGATGCATCTCCGATCCTATGTGAGGAAGATACAGCCTCACACTGCTGACAGAGATTTGTGGGTACACTTCTTTCAAGACAGTCTATCCGGGACTCAGCTAGATTGGTTCTATCAACTAGAAAGGGCCAACATTCACAATTGGGAAGACCTTGCCGCTGCTTTCTATAAGCAATATCAATACAACATAGACCTTGCTCCCACCCGTACTCAACTCCTGAGTATGGCTATGGTTTCAAGTGAAGGTTTCAAAGACTACGCTCAGAAATGGAGGGACTTAGCAGGAAGAGTCCAACCTCCCCTTTCTGAAAGAGAACTAGTAGACATGTTTCTGAGCACCCTCTCCGGTCCTTTCTTCAATAATCTAATTGGGAGCTCCTCAACAGGCTTTATTGAATTAATCTTGACTGGAGAAAGAGTGGAAGCTGGGATTAAGAGTGGGAAGATTCAAAAAGACGCATCCTCTGCTGCTGTAAGAAAATTATTTATTGGGAAGAAAGAAGTTGGTGTTGTGTATCCTCAAAGGAATCAAGAAAGAACTTAACATCGTCCATTGGTAGGGGCTGTCATGATCCCTAAGCTTGCACCTACTCAACAAAGGAACGATCATCCTAGAACAGAAAGACCAGTAAGACAATTTACCCGGATTAATATGACATTATCTCAAGTACTGCCACATTTGTTGAGATCTAATCTGGTAACTTTGAAAGAAGCTCCAAAGAATCCTAACACAACCTCTCCTCACTACCATCCTAATGCTCGTTGTGCATACCATTCAGAAAGCCCAGGCCATGATACTAACAATTGTTAGGCTTTGAAAAACAAGGTGCAAGACCTTCTTGAAGCCAAAGAAATTGAATTCGATGCTCCCGAGATCCCAAATGTTATCACTGCTCCTATGCCCAAGCATGGCCGTGGTGTTAACACTGTAGAAGATTATATGTTTGTTACTTTTGTTGATGAACTTGTTACTCCTCTCTTGACTATCAAGAGAAACCTGTTGAATGTCAGTTTATTTCAGGGTTGTGACGAAAGCTGCCACCTCCATTTATCCCAACCAACTGACTATCATTTATTGGAAGTAGGTGTTCAACGCCTAATGGACGATAAAGAGATTTTGTTTGAGAAGACTCCCGTTCCAACCATTTCCTACAATGATGTTTCAATAGTAACCATTTCCGCCAATCCTTCCAAGGTCTCCACTAAAAGACCCGTTAGGATTACATCAGTTCCTAAAGTAGCTCCACTGATAATTACTATGCTTGGACCAATCCCGTACTCATCAGATAGGACTGTCCCATGGAATTATGGGGGCGATGTCTACTATCACGACGTCAAGCAGGATTGGCTGGTTATTGAAGACTCAATTTCTGAGAAGGCTGGCCCCGACATCAGCAACATTGTGGGAACCAGCAAGATAACCCGAAGTGGCAGAGTATTCTCTCCCGAGATTGCTCCTCCGAATACTATTACCGGTCCTGTAATCATCCCTGTTTCTGTTCCCGTTGACACCACTACTACTACAATTCCTATAGTTATACCTGCTGACACTCCTGCCACCGAGTCGACCGAGACTCGAGGCAAAGGCATTCTGGTTGAGCCTGTCCGGATGAAGGCGCAATCAGTATCTATCCCTAAGGCCTCCCAAAAGGAGATGGAAGAAATTCTGAAAATTATAAAGAGAAGTGACTACAACATAGTTGAACAGCTAGGTCAAACTCCATCAAAGATTTCCTTGTTGGCTTTATTGTTTTGCTCCGAGGCTCATGCGAAGGCCTTGGTGAAATTCCTTAAAACTGCCCATGTACCACAACAAACCTCTGCTGATCAGTTCCAAGACTGTGTGACCAGCTTGACCGCGGATAATGGCTTAGGATTTTCTGATGCTGACTTGACACCTAGAGGGAGGAAGCACAATGAGGCATTACATGTCTCTGTCGAACGCAGGGCCACAACTTTGGCCCATGTCTTGGTTCATACCAGTTCATCTTTGAATGTGTTGCCTAATAAGGCTCTTGATAGACTTGACTGTGAAGGTTTGACCTTAAAACCCAACAATATAGTGGTAAGGGCCTTCGATGGTTCAAAAAAGGATGATGCATGGGGAGGTGGACATCCCCATAAAAGTTGGAATGCAAACCTTTGATTAAACTTTTAACGTGATGGACATTTTCCCTTCTTATTCCTGCTTATTGGGCCGACCATAGATTCACAATGCTGGTGCCGTTACCTCTACATTACATCAAATGCTGAAATATCCAACTCAGGGGAAAATCATTACTGTCCACGGAGAAGAGGAATATATGGTCAGTCACTTAAACTCCTTCAGATACGTGGAATTGGATGGTGAATTCATTGAAACTCCATTTCAGCACTTCGAGGAAGTCCCACAAACCGTGGCAGAAACCAAGGTTGTTTCCCAAGTCCCAAAGATTACAAGACCTCCGCTAAAGATGTCTTCTCTGAAAGATGCCAAGGCGGTGATCGAAGAAGGTGGGTGTACTATTTGGGGCCAACTCCCGGATATCCCATACAAGTCTGACAAATTTGGTTTGGGTTTCACTTCAGGAGCCCAGAAAGCTGTGCGCCGTGCTCGTGCCGGGGGACCACCCTTGAAGACCAACAATCACGGAATCAACGCAGTGGAGGATGATGAGGACAGCTACGACCTGGAGGAATGGATTTTCCCAACTATCAATGGAGGACTCAACAACTGGGAAGCTAAAGATTTTGTCCCAATTACTTTTATCCAACAGTAATTGTCTTTAAATTTTGTCGGACCTGTAACAATTAAACAATTCATACTTTTAAAACCTTGTGTCTTGCCCGAGGCACAACAATCTATTTGTAAGGGTTGTTACCTCATTTTCATATGTCATCAATGAATCATGGACGTTTTTGAATACAAACTTTGTGCTATTTGTCTTTCTTTTTACATTTTATTTCTTTCAAAGATAGCTATACTCTTACACACACTCACATTCAAAATGCAGATCTACATCCATTCAGGATCCCATGGGTAACGATTCTGCTATGGCTTTCTATGACTCTGAAAATCTAATCTACCAAGCCGAAGACGAAGGTGAGGAAGATTGTGAAGTGCCAAGGGAATTATCCAGGTTACTACAACAAGAAGATAGGACCATACAGCCCCACGAAGAACCAGTGGATACAGTTAATCTAGGTACTAAAGAGGACAAGGAAGAAGTTAAGGTGGGTGCCAATCTGGAAACCAGTGTCAAGAAGAGTCTAATTCAGTTGCTACATGATTATGTCGAGGTCTTTTCCTGGTTGTATGAAGACATTCCAGGACTTGATACTGATATCATGGTACATCGTCTACCAACAAAAGAAGATTGCCCTCTGGTGAAACACAAGGTCCGTCGCATGCGACCAGACAAGTCCGAAAAGATTAAAGCGGAAGTCATGAAACAATTCAACACCAAATTCTTGGCTGTATCCTCCTATCCGCAATGGGTCGCCAATGTTGTTCCCATGCCTAAAAAGGACGGCAAAGTGCGAATGTGCATGGACTACAAAGATTTGAATAAGGCAAGCCCTAAGGATGATTTCGCACTTCCCCACATTGATATTTTGGTTGAAAATACAGCACAACATAAGGTGTTTTACTTCATGGATGGTTTCTCAGGTTACAATCAAATCAAAATGGCGCCTGAGGACATCGAGAAAACAACTTTTGTTACACAATGGGGCACTTTCTGTTACAAGGTTATGCCATTCGGGTTGAAGAACGCTGGGGCAACCTATCAATGTGCCATGGTAGCTCTATTTCATGACATGATACATCATAAAATAGAGGTCTATATGGACGACATGATAGCCAGATCTCAAACTGAAGAGGAACATCTTGACCATTTACAGAAACTCTTTGAGAGGCTGTGATACGGTGGGAGAACTGACTTGAGGTTTTGCGTTTGTGTTCGCAATTGTGCGGTTTAGCAAGAGTCGTCACCGACTTTTTATTTTATCCAAAGGAAAGGTCAAAAAGCACAGGAAAGACCTTTGAGATGTTTTCTTGGGTTTGGGGGGTAGATTATGAAAAGGGAAGGTGCTAGCACCCTTTTCATCCATGGTTATCCATGGGCTCTTAGTTACTTGTTTAGATCACTTGCTTTTTCTTTTCAATTGTTTAAAATGGTGCTTTGTGTATGGTTTTTGAAAATGCTTTGAAAAAGAAGCCTTGTCTAGGTAACTTTTGTAATGATTCTTGTTTGAATATATACAAAGGTGTTTGTCTTTTGAAAAGATATTTCAATGTTTGAAAGTTTGTTTTGGGAAATGTTTTAAAATTGTGTTGTGAGGTGTGTTTGAAAATAGCAAGGATGATTTTGCAAGTCTGGATCAAGTAACTAAGAGTTGTCTACCCTATTTTACTCAAAGGTATTTCCTACACATTTTTAACCCTTTTGACAATGTTGTTTTACCATTGCATTTGGTAAACAACCTTGTATTAGGATGTTAAACGGGACAGACGCAAGTCATTGTATGTACCATGATAGCAATATTGCCAAGTATCTTTAGCAAATTTTGAGGGACTAGATCATTTTTTGTATAGGCAACCAAGATAGCGTCATCGAGGGACTATGATCTTTTGTTTTGCTTTTGTTTTGCCAAGATACTCAACATGCTTAACATGGCCATTTTTAAGGCAACAAGTGGATGAAACCCTAGGGGTGCAAGTGTGCATTGTGTTGTCAATTTATATGCTTTTTTGTCTTTGTATTAGTCAAGCTATTTGTTTGATTTTGGATTTTTTGCATACAAACCCTAATCTCTAATCATGGCATAATTGAAAGCATAAATGCGTAAAATAAATCTACACTATTACAACATTTTTGATATGGGAATGGGGATACAATTTTTGAATAGGGGATATTTGCAAGAAAATAAAACCCTAATATTTACTATTACATTCAAATTGAATAAATGATACAAATAAATAAATGGACAAGTATTTAAATGATCAATTAAATAAATGTACAAAATATTATGAATATGCAAAAAAATGTTTTTGTTTATTTTTTTATGTATGTAAAAAATATTTGATGAATTAAAAAGAAATAAAAAGATTGTATTTTTTTTATTAAGGGCAAAACCCTAATTTTCTTTTAAGAAAGTATGTATATGTATATATATATATATATATATATATATATATATATATATATATATATATATATATATATATATATATATATATATATATATATATATATATATATATATATATATATATATATATATATATATATATATATATATATATATATATATATATATATATATATATATATATATATATATATATATATATATATATATTAGTCATGTACAATAAAAATAAAATATATACAAGACAAAAATCTATTTAGAAAAATATTATTTGAGTATAAATAAATAAAGAATAAAAAAATAAAGGTATAATATTATTATGTATTATTTTCAAGTTTTCATTAAATAAAATAAAAGTATATACTAATTAAATTATTTTTATGTTAGAAAAAATAAAAATAAAATACAAAATAAAATATGAAAATTTATAAAAATATTTGGTATTTTTTATGTTTAGAAAATAATAAAATAAAATTAGAAATGAAAATAAAATGGAAAAATACAAAAAATATGAAGAAATGGGCCAGGGGGGTGCAATCAGTAAAATGGGGGTGTCAAAAACAAGGCCAGAACCAAGCCCAGCCCACTGACTTCATCTTCAACCTCTTGTTCAAAAACGCGCGTGCCCTGTACACAATGTCAGATCCTGTATACGTGCTCTAATGCAAAAATTCATAACATCAAAGTTGTAGCATTTTTCAAGACGAATTCAACCATGTAAAGAACTCATTCTAACTCTCAAAGACCAGAGAGAATTTCTCTGGCCCTAAATCCTAACCTAATTTTTTCAGGAAGTTCATGGATCAAATTCTCTTAACACGATTAACTTAAATGAAAACTGAGCATATGTATAGCTTCATGGCTATGAATACTACATTTTTTAGTCACAAACCTAAGCTTAATGATTCCTAAATAGAGAGATGGGAAGTTGACAAAAACCTGTTTCATTTGACTTCGTGTATGGTAATGTGGAACTTTTCAGTGAGGCCTGAGATTTTTGGGAGCTTGCTTGAACTTCCCCTGACCTTTCCTAATGCCTAGCTTGCCTTGAATGTGCTTGAACAAGCCTGTAGAACTCAACCTGCACAAGCTGAAATCAAAAATGGTAAACCTTACAAATGGAGTTACAGTCAGTGTCTAAGGGTTGGGGTAGCTTGGATAGGTTATATGGAAGGTGTTTGAACAGGTTTGGGGAAAAACGGACGAGCAACTTGTGAGATAGAACTCAAGATGCAGAAGCTGCCCTGTTTTGCCAATGGAAGGTGATTTTGTGCTATGGAAGGCTTCAAGACTCAAAGGCTCGTGTTTTTGGTTCAATGTAATGTGTAAAACTTGTCTCAAATGCTTGCAAAAGTTGGTTCTCTCAGATGTGCAAGATGTGTTGTGTTTGACAAGTTTCTTGGTTATGAAGCAAAATAAGAAGTGACAAAGAGCAGGCCTGTACAGGATAGCTATAACCCTGCATACATTGTGTAAGCTTGTCCCCAAGTTTGTGGATTTGATTTGCTGCATAAGATCTTGTTCAAGGCTCAAGGATTCTATTTGACATAAAGCAAGATTTGGACAAAAATGGCAATGTTACCTTTTACTATTTTTGGATTAATCTATTGTATAATCTTCTAATGGCAAAAACAAAGCCTTAGACCAATGGATTTCCATTTAATTATTGAGTATGGAAGGGTTTTTGGACCTGTAATCTAGTACAAGCAAGGCTGATTAGAGTTTGCAACTTGTATCACTATGAACATGCCATGGATGAAAAGTGAGTTTTTGCCAACTTCAAGCTTTCGATTCTCCCTAACCACAAATGATTTTAGAGATTTCTTAGACATTTTGGAAAGCTTGCAACATCCTCTACAATCCATCTTTGAAATGAAATTTGATATTCCAAGTGGAACTATGTGAAAAATGGTCATGAAGATAGGTCAAAATCCTGCCTAAACTAGGGCAAAATTTCACTAAGTTAAAAGTTTCATGGACCCTTGTTCCAAAAATCATAACTTGATATCCAAGCTTCTTTTGGGAAAACTTTGTGAACAAAAGTTGCAGACTTTGTGGAGGATTACAACTTTCATGTTGGAAGTTTTGTTTGAATCCAATTGCATCATGGTGAAAATGTTGGGAAAAGTTGGGAAAAATTAAGAAAATTTCATAACTTCGAAAAATTCTAAGTTATGAAAATTTTCAATCTTAAACCCTAATTTGTAAAATTGGGTTTCTTGATGAACAAGTTTCATGTTTTGACACATCTTGATGAAAAATTACCCTTGGCACTTGTTTTTGACCAAAAAGTCAAAGTTTGACTTTTCAGTGTATAGTCAAATTTTGATCAGTTGACTGAAAAATTCATCTGTCAATCCAATGCGTTTGAGATCTTTTGAACTTTTTGAATATGTCAAGATGATGCCACTGAGTCATTGAATCCATGCTTGAACCCAATTTGCCATTGGCTAGATCAAAAGTCAGATATTGCCCTTCTGCAGTCAAAACCTTAAAAATGACCATTTTGCCCTTTTGGTGATCTGATCAAATTTCTTGAGGAGTTGTGGTCCAAACTTGATCAAATGGTTAACATGAGCTTATAATGTTGATGTGGGTCAAATTTTATGAGGTTTGACTGTAAATTGGCCACAGTTGACTTTTTCCCCAATACAGCTGATTTCTAGATCAACTATCCAATTGACTGGGCAAAAATTTGATTCAAGGCTTGAAACTTGGTATGGGCAATCTTATAAGTCCAACATGAAGTATGAAAGTCACTTTAAGCATTTAAAGTCCAAAAATCCCTGTGCAAACTCAAACTCTAATTTAGGTCAACAGTGCAAGGAGATGTCTTGAGCAGAATAAACCATAGCTTGATCTTGAGTTCAAAGAGTCTTGTGATGACAAATATTGATAACATGAGAGGGAAAATTTTGGGGTACAACAGAGGCTAAAGACATACAAGTTGAGGTTGAACCCGAATAAATGCCCATTTGGGGTGAGGTTCGGTAAACTCCTAGGCTTTGTCGTCAGCAGTAAAGGTATCGAAGTGGACCCTGCCAAGGTGAAAGCGATACAAGAAATGTCTTATCCTCGCACCGAGAAGGAAGTCAGAGGATTCTTGGGATGGCTAAACTACATTTCCAGATTCATTTCTCACCTGACAGCTACTTGTGAACCAATCTTCAAATTATTGAAGAAAGATCAAGTAGTCAAATGGAACGATGAATGCTAAACTTCCTTCGACAAGATCAAAGAGTACCTGCAAGAGCCTCCTGTTTTAATGCCGCCAGTGGAGGGAAAACCCTTGATCATGTATCTAACTATTTTGGAAAATTCAATGGGGTGTGTGCTGGGGCAGCATGACGAGTTTGGCCGAAAAAAGCATGTTATTTATTACTTAAGCAAAAAGTTTACCGACTGTGAAACAAGATATTCACTGCTCGTGAAAACTTGCTGCGCTCTGGCCTGGGCTGCTCGCCGGCTAAGACAGTATATGCTGACCCATACTACCTTATTGATATCCAAGATGGATCCAATAAAATACATATTCGAGAAGCCTGCCCTCTCTGGGAGAATAGCAAGATGGCAGATGATCCTGACGGAATATGACATTCAGTATACTACCCAAAAAGTAATAAAGGGCAGTGTACTAGCTGATTACCTTGCCCATCAAGCTGTGGATGACTACTAGTCCATGAAGTTCGAATTCCCAGATGAGGGCATCATGATGGTAAACAACTGTGAAGAATTCAGACCATATGACGGACTTGAACAAGGATCCCGATGGACCCTGGTTTTTGATGGGGCGTCCAACGCACTCGGTAATGGTATAGGTGTTGTACTCATATCCCCTGAAGGATGTCACACTCCCTTCACTACAAGGATCTACTTTAACTGTACAAATAACATGGCATAATACGAAGCGTGCATTTTTGGTCTCAAAGTTGCCATAGATTTGGGGATTAAGTCCTTAAGCGTATTCGGAGATTCAACCTTGGTCGTCAGCCAGATCAAAGGAGAATGGGACATGAAGCACCCTAACCTCATCCCCTACAAAGAACACGTGTTGACATTAATCCCACATTTCGAGAAGATTACCTTCAAGCATTTTCCGTGAGAAGAAAATCAACTAGCGGATGCGCTAGCCACAATGTCATCCATGTTTAAAATTAAATGGGATAACGAGGCTCCCTAGATCACCATTGAACGAATGGATGAACAAGCTCACTGTCACGAGATCAATACTGAAGAATTAGTGGAGCGACCTTGGTTTCACGAAGTCAAAAGGTATCTCGAGGCTCAAGAATATCCGGAAGGAGCTTCAGTCAATGATAAGAAGTTCCTAAGGAGACTCTCTTTAATTTCTTCCTTAGTAATGGCATTCTCTACAAGCGCAACCATGACTTTGTTTTGCTCCGTTGCATAGACAAGGTCGAGGCAGAAAAGATCATGACTGATCTACATGAAGGCCCTTTTGGCATCCATTCCAGTGGGCATATGTTGGCAAAGAAGATCCTACGGGCAGGTTATTATTGGTCTACCATGGAAGCAGATTGCTATCAGCACTCTCGAACGTGTCATAAGTGTCAAATCTATGCTGATAAGGTGTATGTACCTCCTGTTCCTCTGAATATCCTGACTTCTCCATGGCCATTCGCGATGTGGGGCATTGATATGATTGGAGAAATCAAACCCACAACCTCTAATGGACACCGCTTCATCCTGGTGGTCATTGACTATTTCACAAAGTGGGTTAAGGCAGCTTCTTTCGCTTACGTTACCAAGAATGTTGTATCTCGGTTCATCAAATAGAATCTCATCTTTCGGTACGGTATCCTGAAGAGGATCATCATAGACAATGGTACAAATCTCAATGATACTATGATCACCGCACTATGCGCATAATTCAAGATCCAGCACCATAATTCTTCTCCTTATCAGCCAAAGATGAATGGTGTTGTCGAAGCCGCAAATAAGAACATTGAAAAGATCATACAGAAAATGACGGTAACCTACAAGGACTGGAATGAGATGCTACTATTCACCCTCCATGGTTATCGTACCACAGCGCACACATCAACCGGGGCAACACCTTACTCTCTGGTATACGGTATGAAGGTTGTCTTGCCTATTGAGGTCCATATCCCTTCTCTGAGAATCATGAAGGATGCATGTTTGAATGAAGACGATTGGATCCAAACTCGACTTGATCAACTAAACTTGCTTGACGAGAAAAGGCTTACTACTGTCTGTCATGGTCAAATGTATCAAAAACGGATGATCAAGGCTTTCAGCAAAAAGGTCAGACGCCAAGTGTATCAAGTCGGGGAGTTGGTAATCAAGCGCATCATACTGCCGCGAGGTGATCCCAAGGGCAAATGGACTCCTACATACGAAGGTCCGTTTGTGATCAAAATCATATTCTCTGGTGGAGCAATGATCTTGACCACTATGGATGGCGACGACCTGCCGCACCCTGTAAACGCGAACATAATCAAAAGATACTACGCATAAGAAACCCGCTAGGTTGACACACCTAGGCAAAACAAGGGCATCCCGGCGAACCAAAAAGGTTCGGGCAAAAATTAGGGATAAAACAAAAAAATATGTACACCCGACAAGTTGAAAACCCGAAAGGGAGACTTGGGCAAAAAAGTGTATCCTGGTGGATTGAAAACCCGAAAGGGCGGTCCAGGAAAAAGTTAGGGAATTAAAGCATATGACTGTGTCCCATTGGATTACCTTACAAGCAACCTTTGGCTTCTAATGACAAACTCAGTGGTTCTGATCAATCCAATCAACTTCGAACAAGGTAACAAATGGACAAGACGCTCATAGACATGAAGGCTATAGTAGAATGGGAACCCCATGGGATTATTGCACATAACTATCTTCTCTTTGTATCAAATTTTCATTTTTTACGACGACATTCTCTTACTAGAATGTTCGTCTCATTGTACAAAATACTAATTCAAGTTAATACGAAGATACCCCTTTGAAAGTGCAAGACTATCTGTTTTTTCTTTATTCTTGTGTTTTGTTTACAAAAACGTCCAATGATTTATTTTTGAACATATGCATTTGAACGTAACTACTATTTACAAATGAACAAAAAAGAACAAAAAATAGAA
This sequence comes from Vicia faba, assembly GCA_948472305.1. Classification (NCBI taxonomy): domain Eukaryota; kingdom Viridiplantae; phylum Streptophyta; class Magnoliopsida; order Fabales; family Fabaceae; genus Vicia; species Vicia faba. The sequence continues at coordinate 105,131,822 of OX451740.1, read as the reverse complement.
AGACAATCACTAATGGCTTTAAGAAATAGGATAATATCTTTAGACTATTCCATAAAATCCCCCACAGTGTAAAACTTAATCCCCAACGGAACAAAACTTCCAGTTATCACTCCCCGATAGAAGTTGCCAAATTTCTCAAGATTCCCCAACAGGATTTCACAAGCAACACACAATGTTTCCCTTACAATCGAGTTTATTTCTCTAAATAGAAGCTCATCAACTCATCAGCACTTCAAAAACATGAAGGCTTACACTCCACGTCCCCAATAGCAGTCAGTAATTTATTTTCCCCAATCCAACAATTATTACAGCAGTATAGCTTACATGCCCATACATCGCATCCATATGTCATGACATTGACAACATGAACGCATACAACATAATCTCATTCATTTTATTAAGAACATCATTATACAATGCATTCATACATCATGACATTACATACAACTAATATTTCATCTCTTCAGGAAAGATCAGTCAGCCGATGGTCATCATCAACAATTTACAAAAAGTTCAGAGATTGATACCTGAAACAGGCTGGGACAATTATCTACACGACCAACTGAACATTCAGATACAGTTCAGATACGCTCCAGACACGGATGTCATTCTGATACTCATTCAGATTCAGCTTTCAGATACAGTTCATATACGCTCCAGACACAGATTCCATTCTGATACTCATTCAGATTCAGCTTTCAGATACAATTCAGATACGCTCCAGACACGGATGTCATTCTGATACTCATTCAGATTTAGCTTTCAGATACAGTTCAGATACGCTCCAGACACAGATGCCATTCTGATACTCATTCAGATTCAGCTTTCAGATACAATTCAGATATGCTCCAGACATGGATGTCATTCTGATATTCATTCAGTTTCAGCTTCCAGATACAGTTCAGACACGCTCCATACACAGATGTCATTCTGATACTCATTCAGATTCTCTTTCAGATAGAGTCCAACAATAAGTTTGGATGGCATCTGCAAGCCCATCTCCAACAACTTCTCATCTCCCCTCCAAATGGAATCTTTAAGCCCATTCCCTACACCATCAACCACCACATCCTCGAGTGTAAGTTTCTGGGCACTCTAGTGTCCAATCATCTTCCACCTTCAAGTCACGAAGGGAAAATTCGCCAATCTAACTCTTCAGGTTTAAGAAGATTGAACAGGGGCAACTGTTGTACTCCAAAATTTGGCCTCTCATTTATCAAATATTTTCTCACAAAGATCTCTCTTGGTTCAAGACTGCACTAGGGTTGACCAACTCAAGACACCTCCTTAAGCACTGATGACCAAAATTAGGGTTTAAGATTGCACACGGATGATTGAAATTTCAATGCTTTATGTGACTTTCATGGATCATTTTGGACCCCCAAGATTGCTCATGTCATGTTTCAAGTCTTGGATCACACTTTTGCTCAGTCAATTGAGCAGTTGACCTAAAAATCAACTGTATTAGGGAAAAAGTCAACTGTCGCCAATTTACAGTCAAACTTCATAATTTTTTATCCATAGCAACATTATAAACTCATACTTATCATTTTATCAAGTTCGGACCATAATTCCTCAAGAAATTTGATCAAATCATCAAAAGGACAAAATGGTCAAAATTAGGGTTTTGACTTAGGAAAGGCAATTTCTGATTTTTTTTTACTTAGCAAATGGTTAAGTGGTTTGAGGCATGATCTCAAGAGTTCAATTGCATCATTTTGACATAATGGCATGACCCAAAACATTGCTCAAGATCAATTGGATTGATAGTGAATTTTCAGTCAACTGATCAAAAGTCAACTGTACACTGAAAAGTCAAACTTTGACTTTTTGGTCAAAATCAAATGTCAAAGATCACAATTCATCAAAACATGTCAAAATATTAAACTTATTCATCAAGAAATCAAAAAGTCAAGATTTCATTTTGAAAAGTAAAAGTTTTCTAACTTAGGAATTTTTCTAAGTGTTTAAAACTTCATGTTTTTTCACAACTTTGAGCAAATTTTTCACCATGATGCAAGATGATTCAGAAGAAACTTTCAACATGAAAGTTGTAGATATCCATGAGATTTACAACATTTCTTTACACAACATCTTCTAAAAGTGCTTTTATCTCAAGTTATTAATTCATGAAGTCATAGTCTTGAAACTAAACACTTAGTAAAATTTTGCCCTAGTTTAGGCAGGATTTTGACCTAACTTCATGGAACTTTTTCATATAGTTCCAAGGGGAATTTTAAAAAGTGATTTAAAGAGAGGTTGTATAGAACATTACAAGCTTTCCAAAATGTCCAAGTACTCCTTGAGATCATTCTTGAGCAGGGAGAATCGAAGAGAGGAAGTTAGGGTCTTCAAACTTGAATTACAAGTCATTTTTTATAAACACATGAACCAAATCCATGTTAGGCTGCATAATCTTTGCTTCGCAGGCCTCAAACTCGTTTTTCACTCCATAATTAATTGTTTACACAGCTCTTAGAGCTTTCATCCAAGCAATTGAGCTATTATCCAAGTTGCATTTCCATTAACGGCACAAAGTTAACATTGTCATTCTTGTAAAGCAAGCTTTTTGCATAAAGTCCATTCTTGAGCCTCTAACTTGTTTTCCTTGATGACACTCCATCCACAAAGTCATAGGTTTTGTGTTTAAAGTGGTTAACAACTCTATGAACCAAGTACAAGGCATGGAAACTTGAATTTCTCAAAAGATCACATGCTATGCATAAACTAGTGATTTTGAATTCTGATCAACAACAAGTCTCCAAACTTGTTGCTTATAAATAGAGTCACTATTTGTGAGCTAGGACACGAGCAAAAGCACCCTGAAACACTCCCAAACTCCCTCTAGCCAGAAATTGCACAAAAACTCCATTGATACACAGTTCTGACCTTAAACTTGTATCTCTCATTTCTCTCGTGCGTTTTCTCTCAAATTCATTCCTAAAGCTTCCTTACATCAAATATAGTCCATCCATGTCCTTGGTTTGGAACTCTAACTCCATCTTCATCATCCTCCATAACCAAAAATAGAGGTCTGCAACTTGACTTCTCCAGACCATTCTAGCCATCCATTGCTCAAGCAAACCATTGCATTAGCTTCCTGGGAACTTGAGGAAGCTAACCTGATCATTGCAGCACCTTGAATCAAGCTCATTTGCATTTCACGATTTCCAGTTTTGAGGTATTTTTCTTGAACTTCTATCTTCATATTTAGGCATTGTTAGGCTTGCATTTATGAAGATGAAATGTAGACATCATTGCCCTGAAACTATACATGTCCATAGATTTCATTTATTTTGATTGAGCTAGAAGAATTTTGAGTTTGAACTTTCTGAAATATTTAGGTCAGAATTTGGTACTTTTAGAAATTCTCATTCATCTTTGATTTATAGCCTATGATATTTATATGGTTGGATTCGTGTGATAAAATGGAGCAATTTTCATGTTTATATTTTTGCAAATGGTTGAGAAATGAGCAAGTTACAGATCCTTTGGCTGGAGGTTGAAGATGAAGTACAATCAGGGCAGGTTTTATGTTATGTATTTATCATTTCATACAAGTTAACGGAGGTATCACCATCCCAGTAGTTAAAGCGCACGCCTGTCACTATGAGATCCTGGGTTCATGCCCCAGTGTGACCTTTTTTCCATTTTCCCATTTTTTTGACATTTTTTTTGCGTTTTTTGCAGCGCCCGGGCCATCCTTTGGGCCTGACTTTTTTTCCCTCACAATACCCCATGTTTCACTTATCAACCTCCCTAGCTTATTTTTTTTATATTTTTTTTTTACTTTTTTATCTTTTATTTATTATTATTAATACTATTATTATTATTATTATTATTATTATTATTATTATTATTATTATTATTATTATTATTATTATTATTATTATTATTATTATTATTATTATTATTATTATTATTTTCATTAATCATGAAAAATCCAAAAATATTTTATTTATTATTTACACTTATTTATTTTATTTTCTTATGAAACAAAAATATTAAAAATATTTTCTTTTAACAAATTAATTTCTCTTGTAAATAATTAAATATTTAGACTTAGGTTTAATAATTATTTTATTTTATTAATTAAAATTAATTTAGAATTTAGGTTTCTTTTAATTATTTAATTTTCATTTTTATTATTATTTAACTTAAAACCTTTTTCTTCATAAAAACCCTAAAAGACATTTTTAACTTAATTTCTTCCTTAAATAGTTTAAACTTAATTTTGTTTATTTTTAATTAATCTTCTTCTTCAAATTAGGTTAGAAATCCCTTTTCATAACAAAAAGCCAAACTAAAATTACATTTTTCTTTTTTACATTTGCATTCTTGCATTTTATTTAGTTGTTTTGTACATTTATTCAAAATTCAATATGGTTGTAATATTATTTAGTTTTAATTTTCTTGCAATATTCTCCATTTGTAATTTTTACACCCCCCTCCCCTAAGTATTTTAATAGCGTAGTAATTTTAAATTCCGCAATTTATCGCTTTATACAAATGCTAGTAATTAGGATTTTGTATGGAGAGACTAAAACCAATCAATAGCAAACCCTAATCAAAGATAAATTAAGCATAAAAATTAACCCACTTGCACACAAGCACCCCTAGGGTAAATCCACTTGGTTGCCTTACAAAAATGGTCATATTACGCATGTGAGGTATCTTAGCAAAGACAAGCAAAATACAAGATCATAGTCCCTCGATGATGCTATCAAAAGTTGCCTTTCAAAATGATCTTAGTCCCTAAAGAAAAATGCTAAGATACCTTGCAACATTGCTAATCATGGTTATAGGATGACCCACGCTCGTCCCGCTTACATCTAAAGATAGCGTTACTTACCAAATCGATGGTAAGATAACAATATCAAAGGAAATAGGAAATGGACATGAAAGACTTTTGAGTAGGTAGAATGTTCCCAGTTACTTGCTCCATTTCAAAACAAAAACATTGTTACTATTTTCAAAACAAACACCTACACTTTCAAAACACTTTTCAAACTTGAAAACATTTTTAAAAAAAGATCAACACCTTTGTATACATTCTTACGAACGAGAATCATTACAAAGTTTGCCTAAATAATGGCCTCTTTTCAAAAGTACTTTCAAAACCACACAAAGCATAATTTCAAACAAAAGCAATTGATCTAGCAAGTAACTAAGAGCCCATGGAAAACCATGGATGAAAAGGTGCTAATACCTTCCCTTTTCATAATTTACCCACCGAACTCAAGAAACAATCTCAAAGGTCTTTCCTGTGCTTTTTCACCATTCCTTTTGGATAAAAGAAATTCGATGGTGACTCTTGCTAACCGCAACATTTGCGATCAAACGCAAAACACCCAAGTCAGTTCTCCCACAGTATCACACACTACAACACTTGTTAAAAGCCAAAATCATTTCACTGCGGGATCCTCCTCCTAATCCCAACAATTGCTGGGCCCTGAAGAACAAGATTCAGGACATGATTGATAACAAGGAAATTGAGTTCGATCCTCCAGAAACTCTAAATGGGATTACAACACCTATGCCCGAGAATGATAAAGACATAAGTGTTGTTGAAGATATTCTATATGTTACTTATGTGAATGATATGGTTACACCGCTCTCTACATTAAAGAAGAATTTGTTACAAGCTGGTTTATTTCCAGGTTATGTTGAATGTTGTTACTGTTGTGCAGTCGAACCCAATGGTTGCGGGTCACTAAAAAAGGGTGTTCAATGCTTGATGAATGTACATATTATTCTTATTGAAAAAGTTCTGTCTACCAACAATTTTTGCCAGGATCTGTCTGTTATCTTTGGTACTCCTTTTATGATCCCCTCCAAAGGTCCTATAAGGATTACCGCCAATCCGAAGGCCACTCCCCTGGTTATTACAACGCTCGAGCCTATCCCGTATTCCTCAGAGAAGGCAATTATGTGGCATTATGGTTCTGACGTCTATTACCATGGCATCAAGTAAGAATTGTCTGATAAAGAAAACGAAGAAGCTGATCCATGTATTATTAATATTATGGGGACCAGTAAGATTACAAGAAGTGGAAGGATTTTCTCCCCGAAAATCTCCCCACCTGCTTAGGTTACAACTACCAAGAAGATGCTAGGGCTCGAGGTAAAGAGCCAGTGATAGATCCTGGAGGATGGAGGCGCCAAGAGAAGCTCCTGTCAAAGATACTTATGGAGAAGATTTAGAAGATGATCTAAAGATCATTCGCCAAAGTGATTATAAATATCTATGTTGTCACTACTACTGTGTTTTGAGGCCCATGCGAAGGCTTTAGTGAAATTCCCGAAGACTGCCCATGTGCCGCAAGAGATTTCGACAGATCAACTTGGAAGCTACGTGGCTACTTTGAAAACTGACAATGGCCTTGGTTTCTCCCATGCTGACTTGACTCCGGAGGGGAGGAATCACAATATGGCCTTATATATCTCTTTTGAATGCAGGAGCGCTCCATTGGCCAATGTATTTATTGACACAGGATCATCTCTGAATTTTCTTCCGAAGGGCGCTCTCGACCGATTAGATTATGAAGGGGTGGTGCTGAAGCCCATCAATATCATAGTTCGAGCCTTCGATGGATCGAAAAGAATGGTGCATGGAGAGGTGGACCTCCCGATCATGGTGGGTTCACAAATTTTTGGGTCCACTTTCTATGTCATGGACATCCGGCCGACATACTCTTGTTTATTGGGGCGCCCTTGTATCCATGGGGCAGGTGCTGTCACTTCCACCTTGCACCAGAAACTGAAATATATGGTGAAAGGGAAAGTCGATACTGTTTGTGGAGAGGAGGAATATATGGTCAACCACCTCAATTCATTCCGATATGTCGAGATGGATGGAGAATTCATTGAAACTCCCTGTCAAACCTTTGAAGTAATCTCTCTCGCTGCTGTTGAAGACGTTTCAGCCATTTCGAAGATCACCAAAACTCCACACAAGATGGCCTCCTTGAAAGATGCTATGTCCACCATTCAAGAAGGTGGTAATACTATTTGGGGTCAGCTTCCGGATATCCCTTTCAAATCTAACAAGTTTGGTCTGGGCTTTACTACAAAAGGTCAGAGGGTTGTTCATCGAGCTCGTGATGGGAGAACTCAGTTTCGCATCAGCAATAATAGGGGTCAATGCTATAGAGGATGCAAACAGTGATTGTGACTTCAATAATTTGATATTCCCGACCGTGGGTGATGGATTGGAAAACTGGAAGGCAGAAGACATCTTTCCCATCTCCTTTAGTCAGGAGTAATAAGCTATATTCCTGTCTTTTTGGTTTCAAAAGTTTTTGGCCATGTAATAAACACTTACTTTAAAACCTTGTGTCTTACCCCTGGCACAATGTTTCATTTGTTAAAAGGTTGATTAACGAATTATAAACATTTGTTCATTCAATAAAAATATTGGACGTTTTGCATACAAATTTCGTGATCTCTATTTTTCTTTTATCTTACTGTATTTTCAAATAGCTATGTGTTCTTACGCACACCCACACACTACATTGCAGATATCCATCCACTCTGGATCTCGTTGATAACAATTCTGTTATTGCCGCATATAACTTCGACAATCCAATCTACCAAGTTGAGGACGAAGGTGGGGAAGATTGTGAAATACCTGGAGAGCTTGCTAGACTCTTGATACAGGAAGAAAAGATTATCCAACCACATGAAGATCCATTCAAATTGGTGAACTTGGGTACTGGGACAGATAAGAAAGAGGTTAAGATAGGTGCTGACTTAGAGAATAGTGTCAAGAGAAGGTTAATCCATATGCTACATTAATATATTGAAATCTTCGCCTGGTCATATGAAGACGTGCCAGGGCTCGACATCAATATTGTGGTTCATTGTCTACCAATGAAAGAGGGTTATGCTCTGATAAAATAGAAGGTGTGTCACATGCGTCTTGAAATGTCAGAAAAGATCAAGGTTGAGGTTATGAAATAGTTTAACGCAGGGTTCTTGGTGGTGACGCCGTATCCCCAATGGGTTGCCAATGTCTTTCCAGTGCTGAAGAAAGATGGTAAAGTTCGTATGTGTGTAGACTATAGGGATCTGAACAGGCAGAGCCCCAAGGATGACTTTCCACTACCGCATATCAATGTTTTAGTCGACAACACCGCCCATCATAAGGTATTCCCCTTCATGGATGGCTTTTCAGGTTACAATCAAATTAAGATGGCGCCTGAAGACATGGAGAAAACTACCTCTGTCACACAGTGGGGCACTTTTTGTTATAGGGTTATGCCTTTTGGGTTGAAGAATGCCAGGGAAACTTATCAGCGCGCCATGGTAGCTTTATTTCAGGACATGATTCACCATGAAAAAAAGTTCTATGTTGTTGACATGATAGCACGGTCTCAAACTGAAGAAGAGCATCTTGATCACATGCACAAACTGTTTGAAAGACTGAGGAAGTACAAGCTAAGGCTAAAGGCAAATAAGTGCACCTTTGGGGTGAGATTTCATAAACTCTTGGGTTTCATCGTCAGTGGGAAGGGTATTGAGGTTGATCCAGCAAAGGTTAAAGACATATAAGAAATGCCCGCTCCTCATATCGAGAAGGAAGTCAGAGGTTTCTTAGGACGACTGAATTACATTGCCCGTTCCATTTCTCATTTGACTGCTACTTGTGAGTCGATCTTCAAGCTGTTGAAGAAAGATTAAGTAGTAAAATGGAATGACGATTGTCAAGTAGCCTTTGATGAAATTAAGGACTACCTATAAGAACCTCCTATTCTGATGCCACCAGTTGAAGGACGACCTCTAATCATGTACTTAACTGTGTTAGAGAACTCAATGGGGTGTATACTAGGGCAGCATGACGATCTGGTCAAAAAGAGCATGCAATATACTACTGTTGTACCCCAAAATTTTCCCTCCCATATTTCTCAAAATATTGCAAGAAAAATCTCCAAGTTGCTCAAAGTAGTTCAAGAGTTGGTCAGACAAGCTCTCTCCTAAGGCAGTCTACCCCAAATTAGGGTTTTGTGTTGCATCAAGATCCTTGAGTCCAAATGACCTCAAGGGCTCCCCAATGTCCTAATATGTTCTCAAGATTATCCATGTCAAATTTCAAGTCTTGCAGAGGAAGTTTGCTCAGTCAATTGCTCAAAGGTCCAAAAATCGACTGTGCTAGGGCAAAAGTCAATTGTGACCCAAATACAGTCAACCTTCAATATTTTTTGTCAACATTCTCATTTTGAAGGATATTTCATCATTTTATCAAGGTTTGATCATGATTCATCAAGGATTGCTCAAAATTCATCAAGATTTAAAAGTTACTAAATTAGGGTTTTGCAGGAAAAGTCAACTCAACTTTGACCAAGCATAACTTTCTAATACTTTATGAGAAAGGACCCATCCAAAGCTCATTTTGAAGTGGATGCAATTCCCTAATCCATCTTCATACCCAAAGATCAAAATATGCACTCACAAGAAGTTATGAATTTGGACATTATAGGTCATTTTTGAAAGTCAACAAAAACACCTTTTTTTCAAAGCTTCTAACTTGAGCATGGAATATCAAAATGAGATGAGACAAAAAGGGTTTATTAGAGGACATCTCAAGCTTTCTAAAAAGTCCAATAACACCTCCAAAAGTTCAAAATTAAATAAGTTATGAATTGTTGAAGTTGGACTTTTGCGAAATTGCCAAAAGTCAACTATCCCCAAAACTTCAAATTTTGCCAAATGGGTCCATTCTTTTTCACTTGTTTTGAGTTTGCCTTATTTCCCACGTGCTCCAGCTTTGGCCATGTGTCCATATCTTATTTTTATCATTTAATTTGATTTTTATTTGAATTAATTCATTTTAAATCATATAAAATCATATAAAATCAAAAACATTGAAAACTAAAGATCTTGTGATCATTTCAGATTCCAATAGACAGCCTGCATCCTTCCAAATTCGTATCAAGGCATTAGAGCACATAAAGATTGAAATCAAGCCAAAATTGGAAGGTTGTAAAAGGAGATCAAATCAAATATCAAAGCCTTAATAGAGGAAGATTTGGATAGCCAATTCAAACCTAATGCATTGAGTAATACATAAAGGTCGTGTGCAGACCAAAACAAGGGTTGGAAATAAATTGTGGAGGCAGAACAAAACTTGCAAAAACAAAGAAAAGTGTGGGATCGAAATCAAGGTTAGAGGTCGTTTCAGGGCTTGGCAAGCATCTCAATCGTTTCCTGGCCATCTCCATAAGCGAAACCAATCAAGACAACACATTTTCAGACCCTCTCAAGCGTTGTAAGTCCTTCGCGGATCCGTCATGTTCTTGAAATCGAAAATCGTTATTCTTGCATCCATTGATTAAAATAATTTCATATTCTGAATCCATACATCATTTTCAAGCTTTTGGTATTATTTGATTTCGTTTATCTGACCTATGTTGTGATCCACCATAATTAGGGTTTTCTTGGAGTTTTTGGGGGTTTTCGTTTCAGGTACAATTGATCTTCATGATGGACATGGTTGTGATCAGAAGAAGATGACGAATCAAACCATGCTCCTGGAATTCATTTATATGGAATGGGGACTATTTTAGGAGGAAGTTATGCCTTTAGCTGCAGATAAAAATCCGCAGGTAAAAGTTGCAGGTTTTGGAGGAAGAGGATGATGCATTGTCACCTCTCTGTTGGTCTGTTTGAATTCCGCGCCAAAATTCCACTAATGCACTTGTTTTCTTATATTATTGTTATGTTGTATTTTGTTAACAAATAGAGCAGCATAACCCAGCGGTCACCACGTTAATGTTAAGGCGTTCAGAGGCTGGAGGTCAGGGGTTCAATCCCTGCCTCCAGCATTTGTTATTTTTCCAATTTCTTTCAGGAGATCATGTGCGCGCCTAGGTCAGGAGTTCCACCATGCTCATCCTTTATCCATATGCCAGATGACCAGATGGCCAGATCTGATGGTCAATCTTTGAAGGCACATCATAAGCAAGTCAATGCATGTGCATGGAATCCCAAAAGTCAATTGGACTGGATGCTAATGGGCCAACAAAATTTCTACCCACACCCTCAAAACCAGGCCCAAACTCTCTTTTCCTCACACTTTTATTTATTTAATTTAATTGTTTTATTTTGTTTAATTAATTTTCTAACCAATAACAAAATTTCTTTTTTATCAAAAAATACTTTTTCATCCAATTAAATTCAGAATTTTATTTTTTTATTAATAAATACTAATTAATTAATTAGGTTTTATTTCTAGAATAACTTTAATTTATTTTTGTAAATAAATAAAATTAATTAGAACTAATTAGGTTTTAATTCATTTAATTATTTTTATTTTCTTTCTTAAAATATCAAAAACTCCAAAATATGTCATTTATTATTTTTTATCAATTAATTTATTTAATAATTAATTTAGCTTTTAATTTTAGAATTTAATTTCTCTTCTTAGAATAAAAACAACAAAAAAAGCATTTTCTTTTAAAAAGGGTCAAAACCCTAATCTCGCATTCGATTCAATTTCACCTTGCGCGATTTATTTTTTCTATATTTAATTATTGATGTATCTGCTTCCGGTATGTAATAATTAATTAGGAACTTTATTTTATTTTCAAAGGGTTGCTTTTGGCGATGTAAATACCCGACGCCTTGTAATTTAATTTCCGTAAATTATACAACTGCTAGATGTTTGATAATAGGGTTTGCATGACAAGAATGAATGCTTAATCTTAAAATCAAATTAGATCACCCTTAACATGCGCAAAGATAAAAATAACTGAAAATAACACACTCGCACATGCGCACTCTTAGGGTACACCCCACTTGGTTGCCTTCGTACACGATCATTGAGTATAAGTCATTTTAGAGGTCACCCTCTTGTCTTAAAGATCATAGTCGCCTCGAAATGGTTGCCTTAGATATTGTTGCCTCAAACAAATGATCTAAGACATTAGGGTTACCGCTAAGGCGTCCTAACATTGCTTTAGTGACCGTATGTCCCTCATTCGAATTGACCCTTAAACTCCAACAACGGTGCTACCTACCACTAATAGCGGGATAGTATTGTCTAAAGGACATTAGCATAGAATGATTCCTTTTTCGAGTAGGTAGATAGTTCTTAGATACTTGCTCTTTCAAAACAAAACTTTTCACACTTACACTCCTTTTCGAACAAAGTTTTCAAAACACTTCATTACACTCTTGAGGACAGAAGCAAGGGTTAAATCGAAGTTTTAAAACAAAAACTTTTTCAAACCCACAATCACAAAGAAAACAATTTTAAAAACAATTGAGTAAGTACCTAAGAGCCTGTGGATAACCACAAATAGAAAGGGTGCTAATACCTTCCCTTTCTATAATCTACCCCCCGTACTCAAAATCTCAAAAAAGGAATTTTTCTGTGCTTTTTTCCTTTCCTTGTTGGATAAAATAAAAGTTGGTGGCGACTCTTGCTTACCGCGATATTTTGCAAACACAAACACAAAACACAAACCATCATTCCAAAAAAAAACAGTCAGTTCTTCCCACCATATCGCAGAACCGACGACTCTGTTGGGGAGCTTATAAGTGGGGTGTACCTTAGGATTAGTTCATAATGTTTTCAATTGCTTGATTTGTATGCTTTATCTTTGTGGGTTTGAATCGGAGTTACTATAGATCCTAACCCGGATATGGGGGATACCCTTTAGGTAAGTAGCAATAGACTATGAGGGAACTATACGGCGTAGACCGATACAGTTGAAGCAGTAGCTACGTTGGTGTGGCACTTTAGTTTGTACTGATATCCCTTGTGGTGCAACGAGGAGAATATGGGTATGCTAAGGGGTCATTAAGCACCAACTGACCTTAGAACCTATAATTTACCAACTTGTCCATAGAACAGTAGCAGTATGCTACACTCATTGAGACCAAACTCTCGCGATGATTCCAGCCGCAAGAAAAGGTTGCTAAACTGGAATTATGACCGATCAAGGGTTGTCAGTGATATTGAGATCCTCTAGAACCCGGTTACTATTTCTAGGACAGGTTTGAACCAACTGAACTGAAAGAGGGAAGTACCTAGACTCCTTGCCAGCCTGAAATCTAAGGGATGTCTGCATGACTTGTTTTCCCTTACCATGTTTGCTATCTGTGAATACTTGTGGTGTGTTTCTATCATGACATCATGCATCATGACATTGCATGCATATTGCATTGGACTAACCATTTCCAAGACCAATGGGATTCATCTTTGTTCTATTTTGCAGGTCATGACATCTATGCGTAGAAACACTATTCGGATCAACTTTGTACAAATTCCCACTCAGCTTAGAGATTTGGTTGCAAAGGTTCCAGATACTTCCTCCTTTATCAGAAGACATGGTCACCTCCTTGGTTTAGTCACTTCCAGATTGGATGAACAGATGATGAGTGTCTTAGTCCATTTCTTTGATCCATTGTACCACTGCTTCACTTTTCCGGACTACCAGTTGATCCCTACCTTGGAAGAGTTCTCTGATCTACTTGGTATCTCCATTCTAGAGCAGACCCCATTTACAGGTTTGGAGAAAGTCCTTAGGTCGGAAGAGATTGCTTCAGCCCTCCATCTGACAAAGGCTGAGGTAATGTCTAATTGGGAAACTCGGAGTAGGACAAAAGGCTTCTTGACTAAGTTCTTGGTTGGTAGGGCTAATCAGTTCTGGGACAGTTTAGACTTTCAGGCGTTCGAGGACATCCTGACTCTTCTTATTTATGGTCTGGTTCTGTTTCCCAACTCAGATTCTTTTGTCGACGTGAATGCAGTGAAGATTTTCATATCCCGTAATTCAGTGCCCACTCTCTTGGGTGATATTCTGCATACCCTCTATGCCTGTACTGCTCGGATACGGGGAACCCTTATGTGCTGTGCACCATTGTTGGCGAGGTGGTTTATTTCTCACCTCCCCAAATCAGTTTTGAAGAACAAGGAAGGCATGGGTTGGGCCTACAGGATTATGTCCCTTGCTCACACGGACATCATTTGGACTACTAAGGACATGGAAGACGTAGCTATTATTGATCGTTGTGGGGAATACCCCAATGTTCCATTGCTAGGAATTAATGGAGGGCTCACCTATAATCCTTGTCTGGCCTTACGACAGTTTGGGCAAGCTAAGAGGGACGGACCTCATGAGTTGTTGATGCCAAGCATTGTCTTTGACTTCCAAGGGGATAGTGATGAACATCGCGGCAGGTTCATACGAGCCTGGGATAGGGTGCACAGGTCTGATCCACACGAGCTAGGTGTGAAAACTTCTCTTCCAATGGAACCATATCTCCAGTGGGTTCGTACGCGTGCTCAAAAGCTAGGGATGCCCTACGAAGCTGTCTTGCCTATAATTGTTGAGAGTACTGATGAAGAAGGGGTTCCTCCTACCATCCTCCACCCATACATCCCTACGGACATTGGGGCATTAAAAAGGTCTTGGATCCAACTAAGGGAAGAGCGGGATACTTGCAGAGAAAAGTATCACGAGCAAGAGCGGAAGGTCCTGAAGTTGACAAGGCAACTAGAGAATGAGCAGATCCGCAACGACTATGTCAGCACCAACGGAAAGCGACCATTGGAGCGTTGATGTCATTTATTATTTCTAGTTTTGATTTACTTTTCAGTTTTTCTTTTTGTAACGCCTTAAAGGCATTTGTTGAACATGGAATTCAAGTTTATCTAATAAAATTGTGTTTCATTTTGGTTTACGAATTTGAATCTCTAAAGTCTTTGAAATCATATCATACACATATCATTCCCATGCACCTCATTACAGGTACACTTACAGGTTTCTCATCTTCTTCGCTGTTTATTTCAACATATCATGTCTTCCGAAACATCAACTGATCAAGCCATCAAGGCTCTGCAAGTTCAAAACGCCCAACTCCAGGAAATGTTCATGAACTTGGCCAAGGTTCAGCAAGATCTGAAGACTCTTATCTTGAAGGATAAGAAGAAGAAGAAGAAGAAGAAGACGGTCCTGCTGAATATGGGTCGCAGATTTAGGAACAATTTGCGGGATGATATTAATTTGTCTAACTCACCGGTAGGGGGAGAAAACCAAGAAGAAAGGAGGGCTCATAGCCCTGTGGTTTCTGACAATGAGACTGACTTTGACGAAGACCAGTATCCTCCGGCTGAGGATAGGTATAAGCAACTCGAAGACCGGTTGAGCGCAATGAAGGTCCAGAAAGTGCTTGGACTGGACTTTGGAGATTTGGGTTTGTCATCTGGGGTGGTAATTCCCCACAAGTTTAAAGAACCAGTCTTTGCTAAATACGACGAAGTTTCTTGCCCAAAGATGCACCTCCGCTCGTATGTTAGAAAGGTCCAGTCATACACCACTGACAAGAACCTCTGGATCCACTTCTTTCAAGATAGTCTTTCAGGGACTCAACTTGAATGGTTTTACCAGCTGGAAGGAGCTATTATCCGTAATTGGGAGGACCTTGCTGCTGCTTTTTACAAGCAGTACCAATACAATGCCGACCTCACTCCCACGCGTACCTAACTTCAGGGTATGTCTATGGGTGCAGGCGAAGGTTTCAAAGACTACGCTAAAAAATGGAGGGACCTTGCTGGAAGAGTACAACCCCCGCTGGCTGACAGGGAGTTAGTAGATATGTTTCTGGGGACCTTGTCTGGTCCGTATTTCAACCATCTGATTGGAAGTTCATCGTCCGGGTTTACTGAGCTGATTATGACCGGGGAAAGAGTTGAAGTTGGTATCAAGAGCGGTAAAATACAGAAGGGTGCTTCATCAAGTACCGAAATGAAGTCTTTTAAGAAGTAATCTAGCGCTGTTTACAGTGCAAAGAGCCATAACAGACCTGAGCGTCGCCAAGCTGTTAATGCGGTTGTTATATCAAGACCTGTTGTTTCCCCTCAGCGCAACAATCAGCCAAGAGCCGAGAGACTACGAAGACAATTCACTTGGCTCAACATGAATTCATCTTAAATTCTTCCGCAGTTATTAAAGACCAATCTGGTGATTCCGAAGGAGGCCCCGAAGAATCCCAACACTACATCACCGATGTACAATCCAAACGCCCGCTGTGCTTTTCACTCCGATAGCCCAGGGCATGATACGAATGACTGTTGGGTCTTAAAGAATAAAGTGCAGGACTTGATCAATGCTAAGGAGATTGAATTTGAAGCACCTGAAAAGCCTAATGTCATAACGGCACCTATGCCCAAACATGACGCGAGAGTGAATGCTATTGGGGATGATGAAGAAGAGTTAGATATTGACAGCTAGATATACCCGACTGCTGATGGTGGATTAAGAAATTGGACATTGAAGGATTCTATGCCCGTTTCTGTTATTACCCAGTAATGAGACTTTTTGTTTTGAATTTGTAACAGACAATTTTAAACTTTACGTCCCGGTGTCTTACCCGAGACACCGTGGCTTTGTTTGTGAGGGCTTTAAATATGTCATTACCATATATCATTAATAAAAGCATTGGACGTTTCTTGCATTTCAAATTTTGTGCTCCTTGTTTTTTATTTTATATCTTGCAAAACAGCTATTTTACACACACTCACATATACAGGTCTACATCCATTCTGGATCCCACTGATAACGACTTTGCTACTGCCAGTTATGACTTCGAAAGTCCGATCAACTTAGTCGAAGACGAAGGTGAAGATGATTGTGAAGTGCCTGGTGAACTTGATAGACTGCTACTTCAGGAAGAGAGGGCCATACAGCCGCATGAAGAGTCGGTGGAATCAGTATATCTGGGTACAGAGATAGACAAGAAAGAGGTCAAGATCAATGCAAATCTAGAGCCTAGTGTTAAACAACGGTTGATTCAGATGCTGTGTGACTATGTTGAGATCTTTTCCTGGTCATATGAAGACATGCCTTGGTTGGATACCGATATTGTGGTTCACCGCCTGCCTACCAAGGAAGACTGTCCTCCAGTGAAATAGAAAGTTCGCCGAATGCGCCCGGATATGTCTGAGAGAATCAAGGCTGAAGTGATGAAGTAGTTTGACGCCGGTTTTCTAGCAGTTACTTCTTACCCACAGTGGGTGGCCAATGTGATTCCTGTGCCGAAGAAGGATGGTAAGGTTCGAATGTGTGTTAACTATAGGGATCTGAACAGGGCGAGCCCCAAGGATGATTTCCCTCTGCCTTATATCGACGTTCTGGTTGACAACACCATACAACATAAAGTCTTCTCCTTTATGGATGGTTTCTCCGGTTATAATCAGATTAAGATGGCTCCCGAAGACATGGAGAAGACAACCTTCATCATGCAGTGGGGTACCTTTTGCTACAAGGTCATGCCTTTCGGATTGAAGAATGTTGAGGCAACATATCAGCGCGCCATGGTCGCTTTGTTCCATGACATGATCCATCATGAGATTGAGGTATACGTTGACGACATGATTGCAAGGTCCAAAACTGAGGAAGAACATCTTGACCACCTTCAGAAGCTATTTGACAAGTTGAAGTTGTACAAGCTGAGATTAAATCCGAACAAGTGCACCTTCGGGGTGAGGTCTGGTAAGCTGCTGGATTTCGTTGTAAGCGATAAAGGTATTCAAGTGGATCCTGCAAAGGTGAAGACTATACAGGAAATGCCAGCTCCCCGAATAGAAAAAGAAGTCAGAGGCTTTCTAGGACGACTGAACTACATTGCCCGATTCATCTCACACCTGACTGCTACTTGTGAGCCAATCTTCAAACTACTGAAGAAAGATCAAGTGGTAAGATGGAATGATGAATTCCAGACCGCTTTTGAAAGGATCAAAGAATATCTCCAAGAGCCACCTATTCTAATGCCTCCAGTTGAAGGGAGACCTTTGATCTTATACTTGACAGTACTCGACAATTCAATGGGGTGCGTGTTGGGGCAGCATGACGAGTCTGGCCGAAAAGAGCATGCTATTTATTACCTTAGCAAAAAGTTTACCGACTGTGAGACCCGATACTCACTGCTTGAGAAAACTTGCTACTCTTTGGCATGGGCTGCTCGCCAGCTGAGACAGTATATGCTAACTCACACTACTCTATTGATATCAAAGATGGATCCAATCAAGTATATCTTCGAGAAGCCTGCATTGTCCGGAAGAATAGCAAGATGGAAGATGATCTTGACTGAGTATGACATCCAATATACGACCCAAAAAGCAATCAAGGGAAGTGTGTTGGCAGATCATTTGGCACATCAAGCAGTGGATGATTACCAGTCTATGAACTTTGAATTCCCGGATGAGAATATCATGATAGTGACCGACTGTGAAGAACCTAGACCGGATGAAGGACTTGAGGAGGGATCCTGATGGTCTATGTACTTTGATGGAGCTTCAAACGCTTTGGGTAATGGCATTGGCGCCGTGATCATATCTCCTAAAGGCTCTCATACTCTGTGCACCGCTCGACTATGTTTCAACTACACCAACAATATGGCGGAGTATGAAGCGTGCATCATGGGTCTTCGAGCAGCAATTGACCTAAGGATTAAGTTCTTGAGTGTGTTCGGAGATTCCGCTCTCGTGATCAATTAGATCAAGGGCGAGTGGGATACGAAACACCCTAATCTTATTCCTTACAAGGAGTATGTATTGACGTTGCTTCCGCACTTCGAAGAGATAACCTTTGAACACTTCCCTAGAGAGGAGAATCAGTTAGCGGACGCGCTAGCTACGATGTCTTCTATGTTCAAAGTCAATTGGGACAACGAAGCTCCCCGGATTATCATTGAAAGGTTGGATGAACCTGCACATTGCTGTGACATTGAGACTGAAGAGGTAGCAGATAAACCCTGGTTTCACGAGGTAAAGAGGTACCTTAAGGCTCAGGAGTACCCCGAGGGTGCATCTGTTAATGACAAGAAGTTTCTGAGGAGGTTCGCGGCGAAGTTCTTCATTAGTAATGACATCCTTTACAAGTGTAACCATGATTCAACCTTATTGCGATGTGTGGATAAGAATGAGGCAGAAAGGATTATGGTAGATTTACACGAAGGTATTTTCGGAACTCATTCTAGTGTACACACCATGGCAAAGAAAATCCTACGGGCAGGATATTATTGGTCCATAATGGAAGCTGACTGTTATCAGCATTCTCGGACCTGTCACAAATGCCAAGTCTATGCTGATAAGGTGCACATACCTCCAGTTCCTCTGAACATCTTGACAGTTCCTTGGCCTCTTGCAATGTGGGGTATCGACATGATTGGTGAGATCAGACCTACCGCGTCTAACGGGCATCGTTTCATCCTGGTAGCGATTGATTACTTTATGAAGTGGGTTGAAGCAGCTTCTTTTGCTACGGTAACCAAGAACGTTGTGGCACGGTTTATTCGGCACAATCTGATCTGTCGATATGGTGTACCAGAGAGGATCATTACGGACAATGGTACAAATCTCAACAATAAGATGATCACCGAGCTCTGCAAACAATTCAAGATACAACATCATAACTCTTCTCCTTACCGGCCGAAGATGAATGGGGCTGTTGAAGCGGCTAATAAGAACATTAAGAAGATTGTGTAGAAGATGACGGTGACATACAAAGACTGGCACGAGATGTTACCATTTGCTCTTCATGGGTACCGTACCTCAGCGCGGACGTCAACAGGGGCAATACCCTATTCCTTGGTATATGGCATGGAGGCCGTCTTGCTCATTGAAGTTCAGATACCCTCTCTTTAGATTATGAAGGATGCAGGTTTGAGCGAAGATGACTGGATTCAGATCCGGCTTGATCAGCTGAACTTAATCGACGAAAAGAGACTTACTGCTATTTGTTATGGTCAGACGTATCAAAAGCGGATGATCAAGGCATTTAACAAGAAAGTTAGACGACAAGAGTATCAAGTTGGGGATCTGGTGATCAAGCATATTATCTTACCTCAAGGTGATCCTAGGGGCAAATGGACCCCTACTTACGAAGGGCCATTTATGGTTAAGAACATTTTCTCAGGAGGAGCTATGATTCTAACCACCATGGATGGTGACGACCTTCCTCACCCCGTCAATGCAGACATAGTGAAAAAATACTACGCATAATCAAAGACCCGCTAGGTCGACTGGCCTAGGCAAAAATAAGGGCTTCCCGGCGAATCAAAAGGGTTCGGGCAAAAATAAGGGATGAAAATGAAAAAAAACTGTACACCCGGCAAGTCGAAAACCTGAAAAGGCGGCTTGGGCAAAAAAGGGTATCCCGGTGGGCTGAAAACCCAAAAGGGCGGTCCAGGCAAAAATTAGGGATCAAAGCGTAACACTATGTCTCATTGGATCACCTTGCAACCAGACTTCGGTATTGACTATCAAGCTCAGATGGCATTAATCAATCTGATCTACCTTCAACCAAGTAGCAAAGTGATGAGATGCTCGAGGACATAAGGGCAATAACAGAGTTGGAACCCAGTGGGATTATTCACATAGCTGTTTTGTTTAGTTTTTCACAAATTGTGTAAATTCTATTATTCGGCGGCGTTCTCTTACTAGGACGTCAACCTCTTGTACAAAAACACCTATTTACAGGCCAAACTTCAAAATCAATACAATTCATTTTCAAAGAAATTTCAAATTGTTTTTCCTTTTTCTATTTTGTTTTGCAAAGAACGTCCAATGTTCATTTTTGATATATGCATTTGACATTAATTGCTGCTCGTAAAATATTTACATGCGAAACAAAAGATGATTACTCGTAATGTCAGAAACAGGGGCAAATAAGTTTGTCCAAGCTTTATAGTTGCTCTATCCACCAGGTACAAAGGTAGATTTAGCTGAAGAATATGCTAAAGGTACATTCACTCCCCACAGAGTAAGAAAGAGACAATAATGTTAACTCTCCCCAGCTGAGAATCGCAACTGTGAATGAATCGGTAATATTCTCCCCGAGCAAAGTTTATCTACCATCAGCATTAAAAAGTCTTATTATCCCCGGCGGAGTATAAAATATCCCCAGTGGAGTTTGAAAATTCTCCCCATCGCAGTCTGAAAAAGCTTCCCCAGTGGAGTGTGGAGAATCATCCCCATTAGACTCTGGAAGATTGTCCCCAGTAGAGCCTAAAAGGTTATCCCCAGTGAAGTTGCAACTGAAGATCATCCCCAGCGGAGTTCATTCCTTTCACAAACGGAATTCAAATCCCCAACAGGATTCAGTATCACCAGCAACGATAATTCATCCCCAGCAGAATTTATCAGTGGAATCCTCAGCAGAACATCTCTTCCCCACAGAGTAATCTCCTCATCAGTTTATTCCCCAACAGAGTTATCCTCTCCTGCAGTTTTATTCTCACAATCGTCTTCGTTCGCCATCCCCAGCGGAAACGAAGAGTTCAACTCTTTTCTCCAGCAACTGTCTGGGATTTATTTTCCCAAGCTAAAAACATTACATTTTCATACATCATGACACATGCATATACGCATCATACAACACAATCTCATTTATTTTGAGAACATCATTGCCTGATACATGTCATGCATTACATATAACTAACCTTTACTTTTCAGGAAGGATGCAGTTAAGTTCTCACAAAATTAAAAGCTATGAAGCTTTTACCTCAGTCGAATTACTGATAAGTTCTTAAATCTCAACAGAGTTTTTCTCAGTTGAATTACAGACAAGGTCCTAAATCTCGAAGAAGTTCCTCCGTTGAATTACAGGCAGTTCCTAAATCTCAGCAGAAAAGTTTTCTCAGTTGAATTACGAGCGAGTTCTTAAATCTCGATGAAGATGTTTCCCCAAGTAGAATTACTGACAAGTTCTTAAATCTCAACAGAGTTGTTTTTCTCAGTTGAATTACAGACAAGGTCCTAAATATCGACAAAGTATTCCTCCGTTGAATTACAGACGAGTTCCTAAATCTCAACAGAGAAGTGTTCTTAGTTGAATTACTGACAAGTTCTTAAATCTCAGCAGAGATGTTTTTCTTAGTTGAATTATAGACAAGGTCCTAAATCTCGACCAAATTCCTCCGTTGAATTACAGACGAGTTCCTAAATCTCAGCAGAGAAGTTTTCTCAGTTGAATTACGGGCGAGTTCTTAAATCTCGATGAAGATGTTTCCCTCAAGTCGAATTACTGACAAGTTATTAAATCTTAGTAGAGATGTTTTCTCAGTTGAATTACAGACAAAGTCCTAAATCTCGACAAAGTTCCTCCGTTGAATCACATACAAGTTCCTAAATCTCAGCAGAGAAGTTTTCTCAGTTGAATTACGGGCAAGTTCTTAAATCTTGATGAAGATGTTTCCCCAAGTTGAATTACTGACAAGTTCTTAAATCTCAACAGAGTTGTTTTTCTCAGTTGAATTACAGACAAGGTCCTAAATATCGACAAAGTATTCCTCCGTTGAATTACAGACGAGTTCCTAAATCTCAACAGAGAAGTGTTCTCATATGAATTACTGACAAGTTCTTAAATCTCGATGAAGATGTTTCCCCAGTCGAATTACGTACAAGTTCTTAAATCTCAGCAGAGATGTTTTTCTTAGTTGAATTACAGACAAAGTCCTAAATCTCGACAAAATTCCTCCGTTGAAGTACAGACAGGTTCCTAAATCTCAGCAGAGAAGTTTTCTCGGTTGAATTACGGGCGAGTTCTTAAATCTCGATGAATATGTTTCCCCAAGTCGAATTACTGACAAGTTCTTAAATCTCAGCAGAGATGTTTTCTCAGTTGAATTACAGACAAGGTCCTAAATCTCGACAAAGTTCCTCCGTTGAATTACAGACAGGTTCCTAAATCTCAGCAGAGAAGTTTTCTCAGTTGAATTACGGGCGAGTTCTTAAATCTCAATGAAGATATTCCCCCCAGTTGAATTACGGACAAGTTTTTAAAACTCAGCAGAGATGTTCTCTCAGTTGAAGTACAGGCAAGTTCCTAAATCTCAACAAAGATCATACTTCCCCAGCGGAATCTTCCTCAACAACGGGTATACCAGCTCTCACTAAGGAATCTCTTATGCGATCGACACTCCTTCGGATGGCATCTTTAAGCCCATCTCCCCTCTTCTGCAATCTCCAAATGGCATTTGTAAGCCCATTCCCAACATCACAAGGCTGATACCACTTCATGCGAGTGCAAATTTCTAGGCACTCTAGTGTTCAATCATCTTCCACCTTCGGATCACGAAAGGCATGAAAGCCAATCTACATCCTCAGGTTTAAGAAGATTGAACAGAGGCAGTTGTTGTACCCCAAAATTTTCCCTCCCATATTTCTCAAAACATTGCAAGAAAAATCTCCAAGTTGCTCAAAGTAGTTCAAGAGTTGGTCAGACAAGCTCTATCCTAAGGCAGTCTACCCCAAATTAGGGTTTTGTGTTGCATCAAGATCATTGAGTACAAATGACCTCAAGTGCTCCCCAATGTCCTAATATGTTCTCAAGATCATCCATGTCAAATTTCAAGTCTTGCAGAGGAAGTTTGCTCAGTTAATTGCTCAAAGGTCCAAAAATCGACTATGCTAGGGCAATAGTCAACTGTGACCCAAATACAGTCAAACTTCAAGATTTTTTGTCAACATTCTCATTTTTAAGGATATTTCATCATTTGATCAAGGGTTGATCATGATTCATCAAGGATTGCTCAAAATTCATCAAGATTCAAAAGTTACTAAATTAAGGTTTTGTAGGAAAAGTCAACTCAACTTTGACCAAGCATAACTTTCTCATACTTTATGATAAAGGACCCATCCAAAGCTAACTTTGAACAGGATGCAATTCCCTACAATCAATCCTCATACCCCAAAATCAAAATATGCACTCACAAGAAGTTATGAATTTGGACATTATAGGTCATTTTTGAAAGTCAACAAAAACACCTTTTTGGTCAAAGCTTCTAACTTGAGCATGAAATATCAAAATTAGATTATACCAAAAGGGTTGATTAGAGGACATATCTAGCTTTCTAAAAAGTTCAAGAACACCTCCAAAAGTTCAAAATTGAAGAAGTTATGCATTGTTGAAGTTGGACTTTTTTGCAAAATTGCCAATAGTCAACTATCCCCAAAACTTCAAATTTTGCCAAATGGGCCCAATCTTTTTCACTTGTTTTGAGTTTGCCTTATTTCCCATGTGCTCCAGCTTTGGCCATGTGTCCATATCTTATTTTTATCATTTAATTTGATTTTTATTTGAATTAATTAATTTTAAATCAAATAAAATCATATAAAATCAAAAACATTGAAAACTAAAGATCTTGTGATCATTTCAGGTTTCAATAGACAGCTTGCATCCTTCCAAATTCATATCAAGGCATTAGAGCACATAAAGATTGAAATCAAGCCAAAATTGGAAGGTTGTAAAAGGAGATCAAATCAAATATCAAAGCCTTAATAGAGGAAGATTTGGACAGCCAATTCAAACCTAATGCATTGAGTAATACATAAAGGTCGTGTGCAGACCAAAACAAGGGTTGGAAATCAATTGTGGAGGCAGAACAAAACTTGCAAAAACAAAGAAAAAGTGTGGGATCGAAATCAAGGTTAGAGGTCGTTTCAGGGCTTGGCAAGCATCTCAATCGTTTCCTGGCCATCTCCAGAAGCGAAACTAATCAAGACAACACATTTTCAGACCCTCCCAAGCGCTGTAAGTCCTTTGCGGATCCGCCATGTTCTTGAAATCAAAAATCGTTATTCTTGCATCCATTGATTAAAATAATTGCATATTTTGAATCCATATATCATTTGCACGCTTTTGGTATTATTTGATTTCGTTTATCTGACCTATGTTGTGATCCACCAGGGTTTTCTTGGAGTTTTGGGGGTTCTCGTTTCAGGTACAATTGATCTTCATGATGGACGTGGTTGTGATCAGAAGAAGATGACGAATCAAACCATGCTCCAGGAATTCATTTATATGGCCTGGGGACGATTTTAGGAGGAAGCTATGCCTTTAGCTGCGGATAAAAATCCGCAGGTAAAAGTTGCAGGTTTTGGAGGAAGAGGATGATGCGTTGTCACCTCTCTGTTGGTCTGTTTGAATTCCGCGCCAAAATTCCACTAATGCACTTGTTTTCTTATATTATTGTTATGTTGTATTTTGTTAACAAATAGAGCAGTATAGCCCAGCGGTCACCATGTTAACGTTAAGGCATTCAGAGGCTGGAGGTCAGGGGTTCGATCCCTGCCTCCAACATTGGTTATTTTTCCAATTTCTTTCAGGAGATCATGTGCGCGCCTAGGTCAGGAGTTCCACCATGCTCATCCTTTATCCATATGCCAGATGGCCAAATGGCCAGATCTGATGGTCAATCTTTGAAGGCACATCATAAGCAAGTCAATGCACGTGCATGGAATCCCAAAAGTCAATTGGACTGAATGCTAATGGGCCAACAAAATTGCTACTCACACCCTCAAAACCAGGCCCAAACTCTCTTTCCCTCACACTTTTATTTATATAATTTAATTGTTTTATTTTGTTTAATTAATTTTCTAACCAATAACAAATTTTCTTTTTTATCAAAAAATCACAAATAATACTTTTTCATCCAATTAAATTCAGAATTTTATTTTTTTATTAATAAATACTAATTAATTAATTAGGTTTTATTTCTAGAATAACTTTAATTTATTTTTGTAAATAAATAAAATTAATTAGAACTAATTAGGTTTTAATTCATTTAATTATTTTTATTTTCTTTCTTAAAATATCAAAAACTCCAAAATATGTCATTTATTATTTTTTATCAATTAATTTATTTAATAATTAATTTAGCTTTTAATTTTAGAATTTAATTTCTTTTCTTAGAATAAAAATAACAAAAAAAAGCATTATCTTTTAAAAATGGTCAAAACCCTAATCTCGCATTCGATTCAATTTCACCTCGCGTATTTAATTATTGATGTATCTGCTCCCGATATGTAATAATTAATTAGGACTTTTATTTTACCGCTTTATTTTATTTTCAAAGGGTTGCTTTTAGCGATGTAAATACTCGACGCCTTGTAATTTAATTTCCTCATTTTAATTTTCGCAAATTATACAACTGCTAGATGTTTGATAATAGGGTTTGCATGACAAGAATGAATGCTTAATCTTAAAATCAAATTAGATCACCCTTAACATGCACAAAGATAAAAATAACTGAAAGCAACACACTCGCACATGCGCACTCTTAGGGTACACCCCACTTGGTTGCCTTCGTACACGGTCATTGAGTATAGGTCGTTTTAGAGGCCGCCCTCTTGTCTAAAAGATCATAGTCGCCTCGAAATGGTTGCCTCAGATATTGTTGCCTCAAACAAATGATCTAAGACATTAGGGTTACCGCTAAGGCGTCCTAACATTACTTTAGTGACCGTATGTCCCTCATTCGAATTGACCCTTAAACTCCAACGACGGTGCTACCTATTCACTAATAGCGGGATAGCATTGTCTAAAGGACATTAGCATAGAATGATTCCTTTTTCGAGTAGGTAGATAGTTCTTAGATACTTGCTCTTTCAAAACAAAACTTTTCACACTTACACTCCTTTTCGAACAAAGTTTTCAAAACACTTCATTACACTCTTGAGGACAGAAGAAAGAGTTAAATCGAAGTTTTAAAACAAAAACTTTTTCAAACCCACAAGCACAAAGAAAACAATTTTGAAAACAATTAAGCAAGTACCTAAGAGCCCGTGGATAACCACGGATAGAAAGGGTGCTAATAACTTCCCTTTCTATAATCTACCCCCCCGTACTCAAAATCTCAAAAAAGGAATTTTTCTATGCTTTTTTCCTTTCCTTGTTGGATAAAATAAAAGTCGGTGGCGACTCTTGCTTACCGCGACATTTTGCAAACACAAACGCAAAATGCAAACCAGCATTCCAAAAAAAACAGTCAGTTCTTCCCACCGTATCACAACTACCTTAGCAAAAAGTTTACTGGCTCTGAAACAAGATATTCACTGCTTGAGAAAACTTGTTGTGCTTTGGATTGGGCTGCTCGCCGACTAAGACATTATATGTTGACCCATACTACTTTGTTGATCTCTAAAATGGATCCTATCAAGTGCATATTCGAAAAGCCAGCTCTCTCCGGAAGGATTGCCCGATGGAAAATGGTCTTAACAGAATATGATATCCAGTATACCACTCAAAAGGCAATCAAAGGAAGTGTATTGGCCGATCATTTGGCGCATCAAGCTGTAGATGGCTACCAGTCTATGAAATTTGAATTCTTGGACGAGAACATGATTCTAGTAAAAGATTGTGAAGAACCTAGACCGTATGAAGGACCTGAGCCAGGATCCCGATGGACTATGGTTTTCGATGGAGCTTCCAATGCACTTGGAAACAGAATCTGTGATGTGGTCATCTCTCCCAAAGGTTGCCATACGCCCTTCACCACCAGACTATGCTTTGACTGCACCAACAACATGGAAAAATACGAAGCGCGCATCATGTGTCTTAGGGCTACTATGGACCTAAGAATCAAATTCTTAAGCGTGTATGGAGACTCATCATTGGTGATCAGTAAGGTTCAGGGATATTAGGATACGAAACATCCGAATATCATTCCTTATAAAGAGCATGTGTTAACCTTGATCCCGTATTTCGAAGAGATCACATGTGAACACATACCAAGAGAAGAGAATTAGCTGGCAGACACATTGGCTACCACGTCGTCTATGTTTAAGGTCAGGTGGGACAATGAGGCTCCCAGAATTACCATTGAAAGGTTCGACGAACCTGCGCACTGCTGTGAAATTGACACTGAGGGAGTAGAGGAAAAACATTGGTTTTATGAGGTGAAAGGGTACCTCGAGGCTCATGAATACCCTAAGGGGGCGCCCATCAATGACAAAAAAATTCTTGTGAAGGTTCTTAGATAAATTCTTCTTAAGCAATGGAATTCTATACAAACGCAATCATGATTCAACTCTGCTTCGTTGTATGAACAAGAAAGAAGCAGAAGAGATTATGCAAGATATGCATGAAGGTGTCTTCGGTACGCACTCCAATGGGCATACTATGGCTAAAAATATTTTGAGAGCTGGTTACTATTGGTCGACCATGGAAAATGATTGTTACCACCACTCAAGAACTTGTCATAAATGCCAAATTTATGCTGATAAAGTTCATGTTCCTCCAGTACCATTGAATGTCATGATTGTTCCTTGGCCATTCGCAACGTAGGGCATTGATATGATCGGTGAAATCAAGCCCACAACCTCTAACGGACACTGCTTCATCCTCGTCGCCATTGACTACTTCACGAAATAGGTTGAAGCAGCCTCATTTGCCTCGATTACTAAGAATGTGGTCGCCCGGTTCATTAAACATAACCTAATCTGTCAGTATGGCATCCCCGAGAGGATTATCATAGAAAATGGTACCAATCTTAACAACACAATGATCACTAAGCTCTGCATGCAGTTCAAGATCAAGCATTATAACTCTTCTGTGTATCGACCTAAGATGAATGGCGCAGTGGAAGACGCCAATAAGAATATAAAGAAGATCATACAAAAAATGGTTGTGACATACAAAGATGAGCACGAGATGTTACTGTTTTCTCTTCATGGCTACCGCACTTCGGCTAGAACATCAACTGGGGAAACCCCTTTTCTCCCTAGTTTATGGTAGGGAAACTATGCTACCTGTCGAAGTTCAAATTCCTTCTCTGAGAACCATGAAATATGAAGACTTGGGTGAAGACGAGTGGGTCCAAACTAGGTTGGATCAGTTAAACCTAATTGAAGAGAAAAGCTTGGCAGATGTCTGTCACGGCCAGATGTATCAGAAAAGCATGATCAAAGCATTCAACAAAAAGATCAAGCATCTGGTATATCAGGCTGGTGACTTGGTAATAAAGCGCATAATTTTATCGCAGGGTGATCCCAGGGGTAAATGGACCCCCACTTACGAAGGGCTATTTGTAATCAAAAAGATATTTTCTGGTGGAGCTATGATACTGACCACCATGGACGACGAGGATTTCCCGCACTCTGTGAATGCAGACATAGTCAAAAGATACTAAGCCTATAAATGACCCACTAGGTTAACTGGTGTTGACCCCAAAATTTTCCCTCTCTTTTCTCAAGGCTTTTCTTCACAAAGATCTCAAATGCTCAAGGGTTCTCAAGAGTTGATCAGACAAGCTCACCTCATAAGCACTGAGTCCACAAATTAGGGTTTTGGTTTTCTCAAGTGAAATTGGATTTCTAATGCCTCAAGTGACATTCATGGATCATTATAGACCTCCAAGAATTCTCATGCCAGGTTTCAAGTCTTGTATCCGAAATTTGCTCAGTCAATTGCTCAGATGTCTGAAAATCAATTATACTAGGTAAAAAGTCAATTATGGTCAACCTACACTCAAACTTCATGATTTTTGACCAACATCAACATTTAAAAGTCCTATTCATCATTTTCTCAAGTATTGATCAAAATCCCTTAAGAAAATACTCAATTTATCAAAAGGGGAAAATGGTCAAAATTAGGGTTTTGACTGTAATTAACTGATCATTGTTTTTGACCTAGTAGATGATCCAATGGATTTAAACATAATTTCAAGGATTCAAATACAAATGTTGACCTAATCTCATGTCTCAAGTCATCTTTCAAATCAATGGACTGATAGTTGAATTTTGAGTCAATTGATGAAAAGTCAACTGATGCACAAAAAGTCAAACTTTGACTTTTTGATCAAGAGTTGTTTTCAAAGATCACAATTCATCAAGACATTCAAAATATGAAGCTTGATCATCAAGAAATCAAGAAAGTCAAAAGTCAATTTGAAAAGTCAAACTTTTCAAGACTTAGAAAGTTTTTCAAAGTGTTTTTGTACATGATAATTTCACTACTTCATGCCATTTTTTGACCAAGATGCTAGATGATTCAAAGGAAACTTTCAACAAGAAAGTTGTAGATCTTGATGAGATCTACAACTTTGTATAAGAGGGCTCATATCCAAAAAATTCTTAGATTTTGAGTTATAAGCCCATAAAGTCATACATTTTTTCTTAAACACTTGGAGATATTTTCACCTAGTTTAGGAAGATTTTTGACCTAACTTCTTGGCCAATTTTAACCAAGCTCCAAGATGATTTTGTAAAAATGATAAACATGAAGGTTGTAGAAAATTTTTCAAGATTTTTAAAATGTCAAATATCTTTAAGAGACCATGCTTGATCAAAGAGAATCGAAGAGAAGTAGTTGAGGTTTCATTCTTGATTTTTATGTCATTTTAATGATGAACATTCAACCAAATCTCAAACCTATACTGCATAATCTCACTTTACAGGCTTGCAACTTGCATTTCACTCCATAATTAAATGTTTACACAACTGTTAGAGCTTTGATCCAAACATTTAAGACATTATCCAAGTGATTAATCCATTTTAGGAAGAAAGGTACCACTTCCATTTTGGAAAAGCAAGCTTTATTGCAAAAGTCAATGCATTGAGCCTCTAACTTGTTTCTTATGCACAAGCTTCATTTATAAAGTCAGAACAAGCATGCTTAAAGCCCTTAACTACTCTACAAGACCTTGTACTATGCATTGGGACAATGTGTATCAAGCTTACTTCAAAAACAAGCGAAAAAGCCATAACATGTGAACTTGTACTTATGATTACCTCAAGCTCTCAAACCTTTTCCTATAAATTGAGGCATTGTTTACAAGCCTAGGACACAAAAATTAGAAGCCTTGAAACTCTCCCAAACTTCCTCTAACCAAAAAATGCTCAAAACACACCATTTGTATACACTTCTGCCCTTGAACTTGTATCTTCCATTTCCATCGTGCGTTTTCCCTCAAAATCATTTTCAAAGCTTCCATACATCAAATATACTTCATCCCTGCCTTTGTTCCACAACTGTAACTCCATCTTCATCACTTTCCAAACTCAAAAATAGCCACCTGCAACTTGACTTCTCCAAGACAATACAACCACTCTCAATCAAAACTAAGCATTGCATTAGCTTCCTGGAGGTCCATTGAAGCTATTTTGATCATCACAAAACCTTGAAAGATGCTCTAAATCAAAACATGAATTTCAGTTTCAAGGTAAGTTTTCTTGACTTTGAACTCTTCATACAAGCATCAGTAGTGGTTTATTTGTGAAGATAAAATGTAGATATCATTGTCCTGAAGCTAACCATATGCTTACTTTTCATTTTCATTAACCATGATTTGAGAATTTTAGAATTGAAAATCCAGAAAAGTTAGGTTTTATTTTGGAGCCAAATAAAATTCTCATTCAACTTTGACTGATAGTTCATGAAATTTATATGGTTGGAATCGTGGTAAAAAATGGAGCAAGTTTAATGTTTATACTTTTGCAAATGGTTGAGAAATTAGAATGATCAAAGATTAAAAATTCTTGTCCATGGAAGTTGGCGCGAGGAAGAAGAAGATGACACATTCATGATTGAGTTTGTAATATAATATGTTGATTGTGCATAATGTGATCGGTGGAAATAGAACTGACTGTTTTGAAATGCTGGTTCGCGAAATGTCGCGGTAAGCAAGAGTCGCCACCGTCTTTTATGTTCTCCAACAAGGAAAGGACAAAAGCACAGCAAAATTCCTTTTCGAGATGTTTCTCGGTTCGGGAGGTAGATTATAGAAAGGGAAGGTGTTAGCACCCTTTCTATCCGTGGTTATCCACGGGCTCTTAGGTATCTGCTCACTATGTTTTCAAAAATGTTTGCTTTTCTTGTGTTTATGGGTTTGGAAAAAAGTTTGTTTGAAAACTTTGTTTTAACTCTTGTATTAGTCCTCAAGAGTGTCATGAAGTGTTTATTTGAAAACTTTTGTTTGAAAGTGTGAGTGCGAAAAGTTTATTTTGTTTTTGAAAGAGCAAGTACCTTAGAACCTCTACCTACTCATAAGGAATTAAGCTGTGTAAATGTCCTTTAGACAGTACTATCCCACTATTGAGAAGTAGGTAGCACCGTCGTTGGAGTTATTCGGGTCAATTCGATTATAGGGACATGTGTGGTCACCAAAGCAATAATAGGACGCCTTAGCGGTAACCCTAATGTCTTAGATCATTTTTTATCTGAGGCAACCGTTTCGAGGCAACTTGGATCTTTAGACAGGAGGGCGACCTCTAAAACACCCTATACTCAATGACCACGTCGAGGCAACCAAGTGAGGCGTACCCTAGGAGTGGCATGTGCGAGTGTGTCAGGTTTCATGTTAAGTTATCTTGTACATGTTATTGGTGAGCTACAAGTTGATTTTAATTTTCAGGAAAGTCTTGTCATGCATAGTTAACAGTTAATAATTTGCGGAAAGTAAATTGCAGAAAGTAAATCTACGCTATTACAAGGCGTCGGGTATTTACATCGCCAAAAACATAACCCTTGAAAAGTAAATTGCGAGAAAATAAAGAAAGCGATAAAAGTCCTAATTAACTATTACATTCTCGGAGCAATTACATAAATATGATCAAAATAATAATCAAGAATAAACATGCGCGAAACAAAATTGCATCGGGAAAGTCCTTAGGGTTTTGACCCTTTTTGAGAAAAGAATGGAATTTTGGTCCTTTTTTGCATTTAATTAAATATTAAACCTAAAACTAATTAATTAATTAATTAAAAGAAAAAGTATTTTTTATGTTTTTTAGGTTTTAATGAAAATAAAATAAAAGAAATTAAGTCAAAATTTAGTAAAAAAACCCTAATTCTAATTTATTTTATTTATTGTGAAAAAGTCAAAATTAAACCTAATTAAACTAAATTAATTTGTTAGAATTTATTTACAAAAAATAAAGTGGAATTAATAAATAATAATATTAATAAAAATATTTACATTTTTTAGTTGTCTGAATTTATTATGAAAAATATTAATTATGTTAATTAAATAAATAATAATAATTAGTAAAAATAATTAAAAAGAAAGAATAAAAAAAAAGAATAAACCCGGGGGGTGTGCTGGCCCATTAGGAGGTTAGTAAGCAATTCTTGGCCCATTTACTCAAGCCTGGTTGACTTTCTTTGATTGTCCAGTGCATGGTTGACTAGGGAACACCATGATCATCCACTCATGACCTTCAGATTTATGCTTGTGGCCACTTGGCGCCTGGGATTGGAAAGTGCATGGTACACTTCCTTTGGAAATCTGCACACAATCATGTTAAGAAAAATAACATAGGAGTTTTGGGTGGACCTGGGATTCGAACCCAGGTCCCAATGGTTACCAGCCAACGCACCATCCACTAAGCCATCTGAACGCATTTGTTAATATACTGACAAACAATTATATTATTAAGAAACAATCAATATGCTAGACAAAACAAAATCACGCGCGCTATTTGAATGGGCTAATCATATGCTAACACGTCTTCATCTTCATCCTGTGTACCTGTAAAAAACAAATGGATAGCGGGGGTTTTTAACCCCCACAAACTGTAACAAGGAAAAATAGCGATTAACCCTAGGATGAATATAAATATTTCGCGATGGTTGCTTCACGTTCGTCCAGTCTCAAAGATTTCAACCATAGGTCTTAAGGGCTCTAATTTTCCCTGTACTGTAAATCCCCAATTTGAGAACTCAAGAACCCTAGAATTCTTCAATGGTAACTTGTGATTCTGGGCATTATAATGCAATTAACTAACACCATTAGCTTTGTACAGTTCCTATTAACACAAAACAATCAACAAAATATGTCAAATGCACATGAATAATGAGATGCGATTCTGAAAAAAATGTTCAAACCGTGAAACTGTTCTTGGGTATTTCTTGAGCTTTAGCACTTGGTTTGGATTGCAATATGTCTCTAGGAACCCCTGCAATAGATTAGAAACCACAAAATGCTTTGAATCGGCCTGGAACCTGGAAAACAGTTTTCAAGTTTCTTTGATTTTTTTCAATGTTGCTATGGCCTCTTCTGCAGCAAATTCACGTCCATGGCATTAGGTTTAGCTTGTGTTTATATAGTAGAATAGAATTAGGTTAAATCCTTGAGCAAAGATCCATTGAATAATGGTTTGAATATTTGATTTGCAATCACATCTTTTTGATTCTTTTTGATTGAAGAAACTTGCCAAACTTGGATATTTTTGTCCCTTTGATTTGCACACGAATTGCCAGCATATCTTGAGCTTGTTTGCTTCACAAAAAGATTGAAAAAATCAAATCTTTGTATTTCCTACAATTTAAATTAATTAAATGAATTAAAATTGATTAAAAATCCAAATAATTAATAAAAATAAGAAAAATAAGTTCAAATAAGCTTGATGGGTCGTGCATAGGCCTTGGATAAAGTTTCAAGAAGAAATTTGAGGCCCATTAGCAAAAACAAAGTGTTTTGAGCAAAGTTGACTTTTGCAAATTCACAAACATTTCCCAACTTCTCCAATGCATATCTTGCTCAATTTTGATCATATGAACATGTTCTTGGACATTTTGGAAAGGTCTTGAAGTCCTCTAACCAATGCCTTTGGTCCCATGTCATTTGGATTTACCAATCTCAAGTTATGGTCTTTGACTTAAAGTGCATTTTTGTTGACTTTTGAAATTGACCTATAATGTAGAAATTGATAACTTTTTATGAGAGCATTTCTTGGACTTGGAGTATGAATATGGATTGTAGGAAATCACATCCCCTTCAAAATGAGCATTGGATGGGATTTTTCTGATGAACCATGAAAAAGTTATGCCTTGGTCAAGATACAGTTGACTTTTCTACTGTCCAAAAATAGTAACTTCTTGCATCTTGATGATTTTTGAGCCATTCTTGTGGAATCATGATCAAGACTTGATCAAATGATGATTGTGGACTCAAAATAAGATGTTGGCCAAAAATTCTGACTTTTGACTGCAAAATGACCATTTTGCCCCTACAGTTGACTGTGGATCAAATAGGGTTTTTGACAATGCAATTTGGCATTGTGAGTCTTGAGACTTGACATCTAGATGCTTGACAATGTATATAGGCCTATGGGACTTGATTGAACCACTGAAAACCTCAAATTCCTTGAAATAAACAAAACCCTAATTTTGACTGGCTTAGGAGGCATTTGGACTGTGCAACCTCTTGAGAAATCTTGAGCCATTTGAAGATGATTCTTGACAAACTTTGAAGGATATGGGAGGGCAAATTTTGGGGTACAACAGTTGCCCCTGTTCAATCTTCTTAGACCTGAGGATGTAGATTGGCTTGCATGCCTTTTGTGATCCGAAGGTGGAAGATGATTGAACACTAAAGTGCCCAGAAATTTGCACTCGCATAGTGGAGTATCAGCAATGTGATGTCGGGAATGGGCTTACAGATGCCATTTGGAGAGATGGTGGATAAGAGGATGGGCTTATAGATGCCATCTGGAGATGTGACAGAATCTTGTCGGGAATGGGCTTATAGATGCCATTTGGAAATGTAATGGATAGTTGTGGAGATGGGCTTAAAGATGCCATCTGGAGATGTTGATCGCGTAAGAGATTCCTTAACGATAACTTACGTACCTGAGAAAGAAAGATAATTTCCTGGCCTGTTACAAGTGTTGATCTTCAAACTCTTCATGCAGATACTTTCCTGGCAAGATACAGGTGTTGATCTACAATCAATCGCTCACAGATATGCCCTGGCTAGATACAGGTATCGAATCTGGAACTTCAAAATGTTGGTAGAGATAGCTTTCCTGGCTGGATATAGGTATAGATCTCTTCATGCAGATACTTTCCTGGCTAGTTATAGGTATAGATCTACAATCAATCGCTCACAGACATGCCCTGGCTAGATACAAGTATCGAATCTGGAACTTCAAAAGGTTGGTCGAGATAGCTTTCCTGGCTGGATACAGGTGTAGACCTCTGACCTGAGAATGAAAGATGACTTTCTGGCTAGATACAGGTATTTATCTTCAATCTCCTCATGTAGATACTTTCCTGACTAGATACAGGTGTAGATCCACAATCAATCGCTCACAAATATGCCCTGTCTAGATACAGGTATCGAATCTGGAACCTCAAAATGTTGGTTGAGATAGCTTTCCTGGCTGGATATAGGTGTAGATATTGACCTGAGAATGAAAGATGACTTCCTGGCTAGATACAGGTATTGATCTTCAATCTCTTCATGCAGATACTTTCCTGGCTAGATACAGGTATAGATCTACAATCAATCGCTCACAGATATGCCCTGGCTAGATACATGTATCGAATCTGGAACTTCAAAATGTTGATGGTAATCATCTTTTGATTGACATTTTCCTGAAAAGGCAAAACATTAGTTGTATGCAATGTCATGATGTATGAAATGCATGCTGTCATGATGTTCTCAGGAATAAATGAGATTGTGTCGTATGCACTTTATCATGTATGTAAATAGGAGATATGAGATGTGACATGTTTATGAATGTATTTTCGTCTGGGAAAATAAATCCTTGATGAATGCCGGGAGCTTGTTAAATCCTGGGCTGATGTTGAAGAGTAGAGTTCTTCATTTCCGCTGGGGATGATGATTGCAAGAATAAACCGGTAGGAGAAGATGACTCTGTTGGGGAATAAACCTGGTGAAGAGATTACTCTGTGGGGAATACTCTGTGGGGGAAGAGATGCTTCGCTGAGATCTTAATGATAACTCCGCTGGGGATACCGTTGATAAGCTCTGTTGGGGAATTTGATGAACTCCGCTGGGGATAGGAAGAACTTCGCCGAGGACGATCTTTCTGTTGCAACCTGCTGAGGATAACCCAGTTAGACTCTGGTGGGGATAACCTTTGAATATGGCTGGGAGGAGATATTTGTACTCTGCGGGAGACAAGCTTCCAGGATCTACTAGGGAGATTGATTCAACTCTCCTGGGGAAACTTTTTTGACTGTACTGGGGAAGTGGCTCCACTGGGGTGTCTGTATTCCACCGGGGAACAATCTTATATTTCCTTCGAGGAATATTAAGACTGTCGGGGATGCTTGTTGAGGAATATCTGTATACTCTGCTGGAGAATATTAAGATCTTCTAGGGATACCCAACTTCCTTAGGGCTGACAGTAGACTAACTCTGTTTGGGGAGAGTGTTGCTGACTTGCTAGGGATATTGTGCCTTTTTGGGGCTGATGGGAGACCAACTCTGCTTGGGGCGAGTTTTGTTGATTTGTCTTACTCTGCGGGGAGTGAGGGTATCCTGGTTACATTCTTCAGCCGAACCTACCTTGGTACCTTGGTGGACAGAGCAACTAAACCACTTAGACAATTATTATAGCCCATGTTTCTGATGTCGCCTGTAATTAGTCCTTTGTTTCGCATGCAAAGATTTGTGATTAGCAATTAATGTCAAATGCATATATCAAAAATGAACATTGGACGTTCTTTGCAAAACAAAACAGATAAAGGAAAAACAGTTGGCAATTTGTCTGGAAAAGTGAGCTTGTATTGATTTTGAAATTTTCCTGTAAATAGGTGTTTTTTGTACAAGAGGTTGACGTCCTAGTAAGAGAACGCCGCCGAACAAACATAGAGTTTATACAATTTTGTGAAAAGAAAACAAAACAGCTATGTGAAAAATAATCCCACTGGGTTCCGACTCTGCTATCGCCTTTATGTCTTCAAGCGTCTCATCACTTTGCTGCTTAGTTGGAGATGAATCTGATTGATTGGTGCCGTCCGAGCCTGATAGTTGATGCCGAAGTCTGGATGCAGGGTGATCCAATGAGACATAGTATTACGCTTATCCCTAACTTTTTCCTGGACCTCCCTTTCGAGTTTTCAGTCCACCGGGATACCCATTTTTGCCCAAGCCGCCTTTTCAGGTTTTCGACTTGCCGGGTGTACAGATTTTTTATTTTTCATCCCTTATTTTTTCCCGAACCCTTTTGGTTTGCCAGGAAGCCCTTATTTTTGCCTAGGTGTGTCAACCTAGCGGGTCTTTAATCATGCGTAGTATTTTTTTACTATGTCTGCATTGGCGGGGTGAGGAAGGTCGTCACCTTCCATGGTGGTTAGAATCATTGCCCCTCCTGAGAAGATGTTCTTAACCACAAATGGCCCTTCGTACGTAGGGGTACATTTGCCCCTGGGATCACCTTGAGGTAGAATGATGCGCTTGGTTACCAGGTCCCCAACTTGATACTCTTGGTGTCTGACTTTCTTGTTAAAAGCCTTGATCATCCGTTTTTGGTACGTCTGACCATGACAAATAGCAGTGAGTCTCTTTTCGTCAATTAGGTTTAATTGATCAAGCCGGGTCTGGATCCAGTCATCTTCGCTCAAATCTACATCCTTCATTATCCGGAGAGAGGGTATCTGAACTTCAATGGGCAAGATTGCCTCCATGCCATAGACCAAGGAAAAGGGTGTTGCCCCTGTTGACGTCCGTGCTGAGGTACGATACCCATGAAGAGCAAACGGTAACATCTCGTGCCAATCTTTGTAGGTCACTGTCATCTTCTGCACAATCTTCTTAATATTCTTATTTGTCGCTTCTACAGCCCCATTTATCTTCAGCCAGTAAGGAGAAGAGTTGTGGTGATGTATCTTGAA
Source organism: Vicia faba (assembly GCA_948472305.1). Lineage (NCBI taxonomy): Eukaryota > Viridiplantae > Streptophyta > Magnoliopsida > Fabales > Fabaceae > Vicia > Vicia faba. The sequence goes on along the minus strand of OX451740.1, from coordinate 105,093,450 downwards.
TTGCTCGCAGAGCTCAGTGATCATCTTGTTGTTAAGATTGGTACCATTGTCCGTAATGATCCTCTCTGGTACACCGTATCGACAGATCAAGTTGTGCCGAATGAAGCGTGCCACGACGTTCTTGGTTACGGTGGCAAAGGAAGCTGCTTCAACCCACTTCGTAAAGTAATCAATCGCTACCAGGATGAAGCGATGCCCGTTGGATGTCGTAGGTCTGATCTCGCCGATCATATCAATGCCCCACATTGCAAAAGGCCAAGGTGCTGTCAAGACGTTCAAAGGAACTGGAGGAATGTGCACCTTATCAGCATAGATCTGGCATTTATGACATGTCCGAGAATGTTGATAACAGTCAGCTTCCATTGTGGACCAGTAATATCCTGCCCGAAGGATTTTCTTTGCCATGGTATGTCCACTGGAATGAGTTTCGAAGGTACCTTCATGCAACTCTGCCATGATCCTTTCCGCTTTAGTCTTATCCACACAACGCAGCAGGGTTGAATCATGGTTTCGCTTGTAGAGAATATCATTGCTGAGGAAGAACTTTGCCGCGAACCTTCTCAGAAACTTCTTGTCATTAACGGATGCACCCTCGGGGTATTCCTGAGCTTCAAGGTACCTTTTCACTTCATGATACCAAGGCTTTTCTGTTACCTCTTCGGTCTCGAGATCACAGCAATATGCAGGTTCATCCAATTTACAAATAATGATCCGGGGAGCCTCGTTGTCCCATTTGACTTTGAACATAGAAGACATCGTAGCTAACGCATCCGCCAACTGATTCTCCTCTCTTGGGAAGTGTTCAAAGGTTATCTCCTTGATATGGGGAATCAACATCAATACATACTCCTTGTAGGGAATAAGATTTGGGTGTTTCGTATCCTACTCGCCTTTGATCTGACTGATCACGAGAGCGGAATCTCCGAAGACACTCAGAAACTTGATCCTTAGGTCAATTGCAGCTCGAAGACCCATGATGCATGCTTCATACTCCGCCATGTTGTTGGTGCAATTGAAACATAGCCGGGCGGTCAGTGGAGTATGAGTACCTTTAGGGGATATGATCACAGCGCCAATACCATTACCCAAAGCGTTTGAGGCTCCGTCAAAGTGCATAGACCATCGGGATCCTTCCTCAGGTCCTTCATCCGGTCTAGGTACTTCACAATCAGTCACTACCATGATATTCTCGTCTGGAAATTCAAAGTTCATAGATTGGTAGTCATCCACTGCTTGGTGTGCCAAATGGTCTGCCAATACACTTCCCTTGATTGCTTTTTGAGTCATGTACTGGATGTCATATTCTGGCAAGATCATCTGCCATCTTGCTATTCTTCCGGACAAGGCAGGCTTTTCGAAGATATACTTTATTGGATCCATTTTTGAAATCAACAGAGTGGTGTGAGTCAACATATATTGTCTCAGCCGGCGAGCAGCCCATACCAAAGCGCAGCAAGTTTTCTCGAGCAATGAGTATCGGCTCTCACAGTCGGTAAACTATTTTCTAAGGTAATAAATAGCATGCTCTTTTCGGCCAGACTCGTCATGCTGCCCCAGCACACACCCCATTAAGCTGTCAAGTACTCTCAAGTATAAGATTAGAGGTCTCCCTTCAACTGGTGGCATAAGAATGGGTGGCTCTTGGAGATACTCTTTGATTCTTTCGAAAGCGGCCTGACATTCATCGTTCCAACGTACTACTTGATCTTTCTTCAGCAGCTTGAAGATTGGTTCACAGGTAGCAGTTAGATGTGAGATGAATCGGGCAATGTAGTTCAAACGTCCTAGAAAGCCTCTGACTTCTTTCTCTGTCTTGGGAACTGGCATCTCTTGTATGACTTTCACTTTGGCAGGGTCCACTTGAATACCTTTGTCGCTTACAACGAAGCCTAGCAATTTTCCAGACCTTACCCCGAAGGTGCACTTGTTCGGGTTCAACCTCAGCTTGTACAACTTCAGACGGTCAAACAGCTTCTGTAGATGGTCAAGGTGTTCCTCCTTAGTTTGGGACCTTGCAATCATATCATCAACATATACTTCGATCTCATGATGGATCATGTCATGAAATAAAGCAACCATGGCACGTTGGTAGGTTGCCCCAGCATTTTTCAACCCAAAAGGCATGACTTTGTAACAAAAGGTGCCCCACTGAGTAACAAAAGTGGTCTTCTCCATGTCTTCAGGAGCCATCTTGATTTGATTATAGCCGGAGAACCCGTCCATGAAGGAGAATACCTTATGCTGAGCAGTGTTGTCAACCAGAACGTCGATGTGAGGCAAAGGGAAGTCATCCTTAGGGCTCGCCCTGTTCAAATCCCTGTAATCAACACACATTCTGACCTTACCATCTTTCTTCGGCACTGGGACCACATTAGCAACCCACTGAGGGTAAGAAGTTACTGCTAGAAAACCGGCGTCGAATTGTTTCATAACCTCCGCTTTGATTTTCTCGGACATCTCTGGACGCATACGGCAGACCTTCTGTTTTATCGGAGGGCATTCTTCCTTGGTAGGCAAGTGATGAACCACAATGTCGGTATCCAACCCAGGCATATCTTCGTAAGACCAGGCAAAGATTTCCACGTAGTCATGTAGCATCTGAATCAACCGTTGTTTCACACTAAACTCCAGGTTGGCACCAATCTTGACTTCCTTTCTGTCTGTCTCAGTACCCAGATTTACCGTTTCCACTGGCTCTTAATGTGGCTGGATGGCCCTCTCTTCCTGGAGTAGCAGTCTTGCAAGCTCACCAGGCACTTCGCAATCATCTTCACCTTCGTCTTCGGCTAAGTTGATCGGATTTTCGAAGTCATAACTGGCAGTAGCAGAGTCGTTACCAGTGAGATCCAGAGTGGATTGGAACCTGTATAGGTGAGTATGTGTAAATATAGTTGTTTTGCAATATATAATAAAGAAAGACAAGGAGCGCAAGATTTGAAATGCAAAAAACGTCCAATGCTTTTATTAATGATATATGAAAATGACACACAAAAGCCCTCACAAATGAAGCCACGGTGCCCCAGGTAAGACACCGGACCATAAAGTTTCAAATCATTGTTTGTTACAAATTCAAAACAAAGGAGTTCATTACTGAGTGACAAAAGTAATAGGTATGAAGTCTTTGGTTGTCCAGTTGTTCGGTCCACCGTCGGTCGTTGGGTAGATCCAGCTTTCGAATTCAGATTCTTCCATATCTTCTTCAATAGCATTTACTCCCGGGTTGGTGATGAATATATGAGGTCTTCCAATCCTTGCACGACGAACAGCCCTCTGAGCTTCTGCAGTGAAATCCAAACCAAACTTGTCAGTCTTCGGAGTGAAATCAGGAAGTCGGCCCCAGTTTGCGCACTCACCCTTCTTAATAACAGCCCGGGCATCCTTTAAGGAGGCCATCTTCAAAGGAGGATCTTCAATCACTGTTTCTGCTGATGCCAATGTCTGAGGGACCTCTTCAAAGTGCTGAAAGGGGGTCTCAATGAATTCCCCATCCATCTCTATGTACCGGAACGAGTTGAGGTGGTTGACCATATATTCTTCCTCCCCTTGCACTGTCATAATCTTCCCCCTGATCGGGTATTTCAGCTTCTGATGTAGTGTGGAGGTCATAGCTCCAGCCTTGTGGATCCATGGGCGACCCAGCAAATAGGAATAGGATGGTCGGATGTCCATCACATAGAATGTTGAATCAAAGACCTGCGAACCAACCCTGATTGGAATGTCAACTTCACCATGCACCATCCTTTTGGACCCGTCAAAGGCCCGGACAACAATGTTACTTGGCTTGAGCTCTAAACCCTCACAATCCAGCCTGTCTAGAGCTTTCTTGGGCAATACGTTCAAAGAGGAACCAGTGTCAACCAGCACATGGGTGAGAGTAGTGCCCCTGCATTCAATGGAGACATGCAGGGCATCGTTATGATTCTTCCCTTTTGCAGTCAGATCAGCGTCGGAGAAAGCCAAACCATTATCAGCAGTTAAATTGGCCACACAATTGGTAAACTGATCAGCAGATGTCTCTTGTGGCACGTGGGCCGTCTTCAGGAAAGTAATCAGGGCCTTGGCATGGGCCTCTGAACCCAACAACAGTGATAGCATAGAAATTTTAGATGGGGTGTGCCCCAGCTGCTCAACTACATTAAAATCACTCTTCTTGATAATCTTTAGAATCTCTTCCATGTCCTGCTTGGAAGCTTCAACAGTGGTTGTCTTTGGTGCCTCTGTCTGGGCAGGCAAATCAGTAACAATCCCTTTGCCCCGAGTGTTAGATGATTCAGCAGCAGGGGTAGAAATAGGAACTTGGTCAGGAAGGGAAGCAGGCACACTTGCAGGTGTGATGACAATAGGTCTCTGAATAGCTGGTGGCGCAATATCTGGTGAGAACATTCTACCACTACGAGTGACTTTAGCAGGCTCAGTGATGTTACTGACGTCGATACTAGTATCAAACTCTTGTTTAACTCCAAGCACATAAACATCGGCCCCATAGTGCCAAGGGACAGCTTTGTCGGATGTATAGGGGATGGGCCCCAGAACAGTAATGATTATAGGCGCAACCTTCTGAGCAGGCATGATTTTGACAAGCTTCTTTGAGGGAGCCTTAGGAGAGTTGTTGAAAATAGTAACAATGGACACTTCTTCAGTAGGGATAGCAGGAACAACAATTTTCTTGAACAAGATCTCTTTGTTGTCCATCAGGCTTTGGATACCTGATTTCAACAAAGGACAACCAACAGGTGAAACAGAACATAGAAGGCAACCTTTACCACATCCCGGAAATAAACCGGCTAGCAACAGATTCCTTTTGACAGTCAAAAACGGAGTAACAATATCATCCACAGAGGCTACATACAGGTCTTCCTCTACAACATTCACTCCATGCTTGGGCATGGGAGCAGTCACAACATTGGGCCTTTCGGGCGCCTCGAACTCTATCTCTTTAGCATCAATAAGGTCCTGAACCTTATTCCTCAGAGCCCAACAATCATCCGTAGTGTGCCCCGGGCTGTCAGAGTGATAAGCGCAGCGGGCGTTAGGATTGTACTTTGGAGATGTTGTATTCACAACCTTTGGAGCTTCTTTTATAGTTACCAAATTGGTTGACAGTAACTGCGGCAATATTTGGGACAAGGTCATACTGAGCCGAGTGAACTGCCTTTTAGGTCTCTCACCCCTTGGTTGGTTATATTGCTGAGTAGCAGCAGCAGGCTTTGAGATTACCACCGCGTTGACAGCTTGGCGGCGTTCCGGTTTATTTTGTCTCCTCGAACGATAAATAGCACTAGATTCTTTCTTGAAGGGCTTCTTTTCAGAGCTCGAGGAGGCACCCTTTTGTATCTTCCCAGACTTGATACCAGCTTCTATCCTTTCACCAGTCAAGATCAGATCTGTAAACTCGGCAGAAGAATTCCTAATCAGATGGTTGAAGAACGGACCAGACAGAGTCCCCAGGAACATATCAACGAGCTCACGGTCAGTCAAAGGTGGCTACACCCTTCCAGCCAGGTCTCTCCACTTTTGCGCACACTCCTTAAATCCTTCACCCGTCCCTAGTGACATGCCCTGGAGTTGGGTACGCGTAGGAGCGAGGTCGGAATTATACTGATACTGCTTATAAAACGCAGTAGCCAAGTCCTCCCAATTACGAATACTAGCTCCATCCAGCTGATAGAACCATTCGAGTTGAGTCCCTGAAAGACTATCCTGGAAGAAATGGATCCATAAATTCTTGTCTGCAGTGTAAGGTTGGATCTTCCTTACATATGATCTGAGATGCAGCTTAGGACAGGAAGCTCCGTCGTACTTTGCAAAAGCAGGCGCCTTGAACTTATGGGGAATCACCACCCCAGAGGATAAGCCTAGGTCTCCAAAGTCCAACCCGGGCACATGTTGAATCTCCATAGCACTTAGGCGGTCCTCCAGCTGTTTGTACCTGTCCTCAGCAGGAGGATACTGTTCATCATTATAATCCGTCTCGTTGTCAGAGACCACGGGACTAGGAACCCTTCTCTCTTGGGGACTGTCCTTCCCTACAGAGGAAGTAGCCAGATCAACCTCATTTTGGAGTCCATTCCCAAATCTGCGTCCAGTGTTGAACAACACGGTCCTCTTCTTCTTCTTCTTCAGAATCAGAGTCTTCAACTCCTGTTGACCCTGGGCTAAGCTCATGACCAACTCTTGGAACTGGGCGTTCTGGGCCTGGAGGGCCTTGATAGCTTGTTCAGTAGTAGGTTCAGAAGACATGATGATTGCTGAAATAAACAGCGAAGAAGATAAGTGACCTGTAAAAAAGAGGGTACTTGTTATGCATATGATGCATGGTGTGCTATTTATGCAATGCATTCAAGGGTTCGAAAATTCAAATTCGTTGTAAACAAAAAAGGAACACACGTTATATTAATAAATAATCTGTTCAGTACATCAATGCCTCATGGGCGAAATATTACAAAATACTTAATCCCAAAAGACAATGCGCATCCTCTTTGGAGCTATGTAAGTGTTGAGGGTCTTTTCCTCGTGCAGTAGGCGGGTGAGCTCCAAGACCTTCTTCTCACTGGCATGTAGACTGACTTCAAGAGAATTCTGCTCTTCCTTGAGTTGGATCCAGCTCTTCTGCATTTCTTCCCAAGACGTTGGCATGTCAGGATGTTGAATGGTGTATGTGATCGGTGGATCTGGAACTGACCGTTTAACGCTGGTTCGCGAAATGTCACGGAAGCAAGAGTCGCCACCGTCTTTTATTTTCTCCAAATGGAAAGGACAAAAGCACAGAAAAATTCCTTATAGAGATTGCTCTCGGTTCGGGAGGTAGGTTATAGAAAGGGAAGGTGTTAGCACCCTTTCTATCCATGGTTATCCATGGGCTCTTAGATACTTGCTCAATGTGTTTTCAAAATTTGTTTTGTGTGCTTTTTGTAGGTTAAAAAAGTTTCTTTGAAAAAATTCCAGATCGACTCATACGTCAGAGTGTTTGAAAAAATTTGCTTTGAAAGCTTTTTGAAAATGTGTTGGTGAAAAGATTTTGATTTGTTTTGAAATTAGAGCAAGTATCCTTGAGAACCTACCTACCCTAAGGAATTCGTCTGTGTAAATGTCCTTTAAAGTAGTGCCATCCCACCATTGAGAGGTAGGTAGCACCACCGTTGGAGGTGTTCGGGTCAATTCGGGTTTATCGGGACATGGTGATCACCAGAGCAATGGGAAGACACCTTAGAAGCTACCCTCATGCCAGGTTCCCGGATCATGAGGACTTACTAAGACATCCTCTACTCGACGATCACCTTTCAAAAGCAAGGCAACAGTGAGGCGTACCCTAGGGGTGGTGTGTGCGATTCGTGTGTTATGTTTCAGTTATTTGTCTAGTCATGTTTATTTGTGATCTACGCTTGATTTTAATTAGGACATTCATTCTTTCATGCATTTGTTAACAGTTAAAAATTGCGAGGAAATAAATCTAAACTATTACAAATGGCGCGGGTCCACATCGCCAAATTAAACCGGACCCGATTTAGCGGAAAAATAAATAATGCGAAGAAATAAAGTGCGAAAAGTAAATTACATAGCTTTGGGAGATTTACATAATCATATAAACGATAAAAAGTAAATGCGCGAAATAAAGGAATTAAACAAAACTAAGGCGTTGGACCCTTTTGCAAACAATTAAAATTAATGAGAATTAAAGATTAAATGATTAAATGTTTTTTTGATATTTTTGTATTTTTTAGATTTAATAAGGAAAAGAAATTAATTAAATTAAACGGCGAACCCTTATTCTAATATTTTTTAATTATTAAGAAAGAATTAAAATATGACCTAAATTAAACCTAATTCATTTATGTACAATTTAAATAGAAAAATAAATAAATAAATAATTATTATTATTATAAAAAAGGGGAAAAATATTAAAGGGAATAACAAATATCATTTAACCTAATTCTACATTTTTTGGATTTTTATTAAAAAGGATTTAAAGTTGAAAACCTAATTAAACTAAATAATCTACATTTTTATTTATTCATGAAAATAATTAATATATAAATATTTATTAATTTTTGGCCTTTTCTGATTTTTTTAGTGTTTTTATATTTTGTAGGAAAAATAAATTAATTGAATTAAGACAATAAAATAAATAAAACAACAAAAATAAAAGTGAGAAGAAAAATATAAAAATGCAAACCCTGGTGGGGTGTTGCCCCAAATAAGGAGGTATAAATTTGGAAAGCCTGGCCCAATTGAATTTGAATTTGCTGACTTTCCATGATTCCATATGATGCGTTGACTGGAATTTAGTGTACTCCTCTGATCATGGCCCTTGGGTTGTTATTGATGGACGCGTGGCTGCCTGATTTTTGAGGATGCATAGTATGCTGGGACATGAGCGCTGCATAGGATCAATTATAGAAAAATAACATTAAGCGTTTGCCAGACCTGGGACTTGAACCCAGGTCTTGAAGGTTACAAGCATAACACCTAGCCACTGAACCACGCGCGTTTCAATTAACATATAATAAACAATAATCAATATAATAATAACGCGTTAGTGCTTTGGGATTTCGCGCGAAATTCAAACTATCCAATGGTTGATGGACACGATGCCTTCGTCTTCCTCACCCTGTAAAACAAAACTCAATGGGAACGGTTTTTGAAGCGTGGTTTTAAGGGGGATTCGAGAAAATAGCGAATAGCATTCCTTGATCCATAAATTTATCGCGAGGTATGTGCCTTATTCAGAAGAACACGCTGAATGCAATGGTAACAATCTTGAGTCCCAATTGTTCCTTGGGTGAGAAACCCCAAATCAAGAACTCTAAAAACCTAATTTTTTGACAATGGCGAAAGCACGAATATGGCACAAAAACTCAATTGAACATATTGGTTAGCACAGAAACATCATTATAAACAAGAATCCATGAATAAAAATGCAAAAGGATGTTTAAATCATGCTATGCGATTTCAATATTTTCTTGGTTCAGTTTGACTTAGAGGTACCGATTCAAGGGGTTTTTGTTGATGTTAAGGATTGAGAGACGTTCCAGGATGCCTCAGGATGCTTATGGAATAAAAATTGGAGCTTGAATCGACCTTCAAGCTAGTTTTCAGTGTTTGGGTTTTATGAGAATTTTTCAATATGCAAAAGCTTGTTCATGCGCAGCTTGCAGTCTAAGAGCATTAGGGTTGTGATGTTGATCATATATGGAAGCAATTAGGTTAAAAAGATTCAATAAAATCCATCTCCATAATTGTTTTCAATCTTTGATTTGTTAAGGATCTTTTACAATCTTTTTTCATGGTTCTTGTGTCAATTAGGTTTCAATCAAGCCAAAACCTTCTATATCAGCATGTGCACGAAATCTCAAGTCCAAATCATGCATAAAAAGATTTGTTTAGGTTAAGGTTATATTTTTCATGAATTAAAATGATTTAAATGAATATAAATTAATATAAATTCAAATAAATAATTAAAAAATATGGAAATACCTCCCTTTGGGCCTAGTGGTCGTGCATGGGCTTGGCATGAAGAAACTTGGAAGAAAATTGGGCCCATTTGCATTTTTAGGCCTTTTGCATCAATGTTGACTTTCAAAAATTTCCAAAAATTCCCCAACTTCCACAAGGCATAACTTGGTCAATTTTTAAGCTTTTCACATGTTCTTGGACATTTTGGAAAGGTCTTTGAGTCCTTTAACCAATGCCTTTGGTCCCATGTCATTTTGATTTACCAATCTCAAGTTATGGCCTTTGACTTAAAGTCACTTTTTGTTGACTTTTGAAAATGACCTATAATGTTAAAATTGATAACTTTTTGTGAGAGCATTTCTTGGACTTGGAACATGAAGATGAATTGTAGGAAATGTCTTTCTCTTCAAAATGAGCTTTGGATGGAATTTTTCTGATAATCCATGTGAAAGTTATGCCCTGGTCAATTTCAGTTGACTTTTTCAGCTGTCCAAATATAGCAACTTTTGCATCTTTGATGATTTCTGAGCCAAATTTTGAGAATCATGATCAAGCATTGATCAAATGATGTTTGTGGCTTCAAAATGATATGTTGACCAAAAATTTGAACTTTTGACTGTCAAATGACCATTTTGCCCCTACAGTTGACTGTAGTGCAATCTAGGGTTTTGACTGTGCAATTTTGAGCTGAATGCCTTGAAACTTGACATGAGGATACTTGACCATCTTTGTAGGCATATGGGACTTGATTGGGCCTTTGAAAAGTTCATTTGCTTGACCAGAACTCAAACCCTAGTTTTGACTGTCTAGGAGACAGTTGAGCTGCATAACCCTTGGTGAATTTTGTGACCTTGACTTGGCAATTTCTTGATGAATATGGGAGGGCAAATTTTGGGGTACAACAGTTGCCCCTGTTCAATCTTCTTAGACCTGAGGATGCAGATTGGCTGACGTGCCTTTCGTAATCCGAGGGTAGAAGATGATTGGACACTAGAGTGCCCAGAAATTTGCGCTCACATAGTAGCAATGATGATGAGGGAATGGGCTTATAGATGCCATTTGGATGTTGCTTGGATAGGATGATGGGCTTATAGATGCCATCTGGATGTTGATCGCGTAAGAGATTCCTTAGCGAGAACCTGCATACCTGCAAAACAGAAAAATGAGTACCTGACACGTCGCAGGAGCTGATTTTAGATGCTTGATATAGATATATCCTGACTGGTTACAGGAGCTGGGTCTGGAGCTTCAAACGTTGATGAATGAACCAGGGATGGTTACTGCCTTAGCATAGATGGTAAGAGAATCCTGAATGATTTCAACCTCAACAATGCTCGCTGAGAAAATCTTGGTGAGAATTACCATCTTCGTAGTGTCAGGAAGAGAACCGAAGGATATTATAATCTCAAAGGGAGTCACCTCACTCACCGTTGGAGAGGGAACTATAGGAAATTATAATCTGGAAGGAAATGTCACCTCACGCTCATGCCGGAGAGGGAAACATCTTGAAAGGGAATTACCACTTCACTCGCCGTTGGAGAAGGGACCATAAGAGAATATCACCTCACGCTCATGCCGGAGAGGGGAACATCTGAAGAAGGAATTACCACCTCACACGCCGTTGGAGAGGGGACCATAGGAGAATATCACCTCACGCTCATGCCGGAGAGGGGAACATCTGAAGAAGGAATTACCACCTCACACGCCGTTGGAGAGGGGACCATAAGAGAATATCACCTCACGCTCATGCCGGAGAGGGGAACATCTGAAGAAGGAATTACCACCTCACACGCCGTTGGAGAGGGGACCATAAGAGAATATCACCTCACGCTCATGTCGGAGAGGGGAACATCTGAAGAAGGAATTACCACCTCACACGCCGTTGGAGAGGGGACCATAGGAGAATATCACCTCACGCTCATGCCGGAGAGGGGAACATCTGAAGAAGGAATTACCACCTCACACGCCGTTGGAGAGGGGACCATAGGAGAATATCACCTCACGCTCATGCCGGAGAGGGGAACATCTGAAGAAGGAATTACCACCTCACACGCCGTTGGAGAGGGGACCATAGGAGAATATCACCTCACGCTCATGCCGGAGAGGGGAACATCTGAAGAAGGAATTACCACCTCACACGCCGTTGGAGAGGGGACCATAAGAGAATTTCTACTGAGTCTTTATCAGAAAAATCTGTTTGGAGTCGATTTAACTGGACTGGAGAAATCCTTGAAATATGTTTGAGAATTTCAACTGCATCTTTCCTGAAAGGTAAAAGTCAGTTATATGCAATGCATGATATGGATCAAGCAATGATGTTCTCAATATGGATGCGATTTGTATGATATGATGCGTACATGCATGCTATAATGATGTATGTGATGATTCATGTATGTTTTCGTCTAGGAAAATAAATCCTTGACGGGTGCCGGGAAGTCATATCCTGGGCTGAAGTTGAGGAAGAGATTTTGCTTCCGCTGTGGATGATTGTTGCAAGAATACCGGTAGGAGAAGATAACTCCGTTGAGGAATAAACTTGGCAAATGAAATAATTCTGCGGGAGAAAAGATACTCTAGCGATCATGCTGGGGCATGCTACTCTGTGGGGATAGCGATGCTTTGCTGAGTTGATAAAGATAACTCCGCTGGGGATACCGTTGATAAGTTGGAAGTGTTGATAGACTTCGCTGGGGGTAGGAAGATATTTTGTCGACGATGCTCTTTCCGTGGCTTTTGGCTGAGGATAACCCAGTTATATCCTGTTGAGGAAATAATTCTTTGAATAAAGCCGGGAGACGCGTTCGTGTTTTGTGAGGGGTAAGCTTCCGTAACTTACTGGGGATAAGCTTGTTGCTTGGGGAGATATGAATTCCAACTTTCCTGGGAAACTGGATTGGACTCTCCTGGGGGAGATTTGATATGCTGGGAGTGATCCCTTTGAATGTTGGTATACCGCCGGGGAACAATCTTTAGGCCGAGACTGCCGGGGATGCTTGTTAGGAATATATGCTGCTGCTGAGGAATGTTTGGGATCGGCTGGAGGATACTCAATTCCCTTGATATTTGTAATTTTGCTTGGAGAGACATGTATTGTTTTGTTGAACCACTCTCTGGGGATTTCAGATACACTTGGCCGTGTTCTTTAGCTGAACCTACCTCGGTACCTTGGAGGATGGAACAATCAGACTGCTCAGACCAACCTTTATTGCCCCTGTTTCTTGTGGGGTGCTGATAATTGTTAACGGACAAACCTTCTTCTGTTAGACAGATGACAAGAAGACGGTACATAGTCGTACGCTTTAATCCCTAACTTTTGCCTGGACCGCCCTTTCGGGTTTTCAGTCCACCGGGATACCCATTTTTGCCCAAGCTGCCTTTTCAGGTTTTCGACTTGCCGGGTGTACATGTTTTTTCATTTCACCCCTTCCTTATGCCCGAACCCTTTTGGTTCGCCGGGAAGCCCTTGTTTTTGCCTAGGTGTGTCAACCTAGCGGGTCTTTGATTTTGCGTAGTATCTTTTCGACTATGTCCACGTTCTTAGAATGTAGGGAGTTGCCCCTGTTAGAAGTGTTTTGTCATGCCACCAGAAGGTGTTTGATCAGGCCAGATTCGTTGTTGAAATGCCCCCAGTGGCTCAGGCAGAGATTTGCCCCAGGCTTTTTGGCCTTTTGAGAGGCTCTCTGGATCTTGACTTAACTGCCCCAGATGGTGGACAATAGTCAGGCCATGCCCCTTGATTGGAAGTACTTCTGTTCATTAGGTATTTCTCGTGCGAATTTCCCTGCTGTTCAAACAAAAAGTCATGTGCAAACAAAGTTATGTTAAAAAATGCAAAGCTTATGCCTGTCTTGAAGATTTTGAAAATGTATTCTTTTCATAAAACAAGTGAATGTTTGTAAAACGTGATGTCAACTCCGTATTTACCGTAGGCCTTAAGGAGTCAGGATACCTTTCGTAACAGTATGCTTTCGAACTAACCCATGCTTCAGCTAGGACTTTTAAGGGTTATAACGTGGCCTGGTTCACGGTTTAAGAAACAAAGGATAAAGGCTCAAATTTTATTTGTACCCACCCGCTCTTCGTGATGTTCTCCAAACCTAAACTCAGTTGATCGTGCGTTAGATCTTGTTTGAGTCTTTGCTCTGATTTTCCGATGATGGTTCAAACATTGATGATTTGTTCTGACTAGGCTGTCATTTTTGTTGAGGGTTTGTGAGACCTCTTTCTTGATTTTTGTTATCCCTTTCTTTTTTGCCTGAACTGTTTCCTTTTTGGAATCACAGTCAGCGGGATGCCCCAGTTTCATAAGTCCCTTTTTATAGGTTTTGACCTCTTGGGCTTTTCGTTTATGAATTTTGATGATGACTGCCTGTCCTTTTGATTGTTCTGAACCATCACTGTCTTTGTTCGTTTTGTAAAGATGCACTTGGATCAACTGAGAGAACTACCCTGCCCCAGGTTATGATTAAGGGTTTTGATTTTCGAAAATAAAAACTCCTACTTCTTTGGCTCTGATGGGTTGACGAGGGATTATCATCCTTATAACTCCAGTGTTTAGGGGTTGAAACAATGCCTGTACCTCATCAGCGGGGTTTGTTCAAAAGCATACTGTAATGATCGCGGTATCGTTTTCGTCATCCTCCCTCAAGAGGCTTAGAATTATTTAAGATCAAGAGTTGACATCAGAAAAAATATGAAAACAGTTTGCATATAGTGAATACGAAATAATTACTTCAAAACAGACATGTGCAATGCATTAATGAAATAACAATGTTTGATATGAATAAAATGTTTAAACAATCAAAGAAAAATACAACTTGAACATTCGAATGAACAAAAGTTTCTTAGTTTGAACTAGCTATCTCAGATGGAGAATTCTCAGCGGAAGATTTTCATCTCGCCATCCGGCATGAACTCTATCACCCCTTCGTCAATCAAATCCTGGATTTTGTTCTTCAAGGTCCAACAGTCGTCTGTAGCATGCCCCGGGCTGTCTGAATGATAAGCGCAGTGGGTGTCGGGGTTATACCTCGAAGCTGTCCTGTTGGGATTTTTGGGAGGGTCCTTTAGAGTGATCAGATGGGCCTCCAGCAAGCGCTTCAGTATAAAGGATGAGGGTATATCAGTCTCTGAGAAATGTCTTCCGGGCGCATTTCGTTTACGTTGACTGCCCCGTTGAGGCTGGGCTCGTGACCCTGAAGCAAGCTGAGGAGATTTTCCTTTGTCTTCTTGCCCCGCATGTGGTTGAATGATGGCTGGAGCTTCCACCTTGGCTATCTGCCCTACTGGATTATTTTGAAGCAGCTTGGTGACGAGGGCCCGGAGCTCTTCTTGTTTTTGAGCTAAATCCTGAATGAGAGTCATTTGGCCCACCAACTGCCCCATCATTTGGATCTTCATGGTTGCCAACTCAATTTGTAGCCCTTCCAGCTGATCGTTCCTGATGCCCCCTGCATTCCCTAAGGTCAAGTTCCTGGTGAGGAGAGTCTTTATTTCTTCTTGCCCCTGGGATAGGTTCAAGAACATTTCTCGCAGTTGGGTGTTCTGAGTACGAAGATCTTGGTTGTCTGGTTGGAAGGCCATTGCTGAAATAAACAGCGAGAAAGGTAAGTGACCTGC
This sequence comes from Vicia faba, assembly GCA_948472305.1. Lineage (NCBI taxonomy): Eukaryota > Viridiplantae > Streptophyta > Magnoliopsida > Fabales > Fabaceae > Vicia > Vicia faba. Next base: position 105,078,378 of record OX451740.1, on the reverse strand, counting down.
AACAAAGATACCTGCTATGCAATGATGTGTATGATATGCATGCAATGTTTTCAAGGATCTCGCGGGGTAAACAAGAAAATTTGTTAGCATTTGGAACCGGTAGCTTGATTGAAGGAACTTTGGATTGTTGAGAGTCCTTCTTCCAGGGTCAAAGGCTCACCATATCCAGTGGGTCATAGCCCCTGATAACCTTAACTAGGGGATCATTATTCAAGTGTCAAAGCTCACCATGTCAAGTGGGTCATAGCCTCTGACAACCTGGGCTAGAGGAAAATAAATCCTCTTTGCCTCTTGCTAGATGTTTGATTCATCATGACCTGCATCACAAGCCCTTGAGATCCTTGAAATGGGTTAGGATGTATGCAATGGTATGCAATGATATGATGTCATGCTATGCCTGGGGAGATGTAGGTAAACCCTGCTATGAGTCCCAATTAAGGACTATAAACAGACCCTGCAAGAAATTCAGTATACTTTGTTATGAGTCCCTATTAAGGACTATAAACAAAACCTGCAAGAGATTTGGTACCCTGTTATGAGTCCCAATTAAGGACTATAAACAAGACCTGCAAGGAACCTAAGTAAAACCTGTCATGAGTCCCAATTAAGGACTATAAACAGAACCTGCAAGTGGTTAGTACACCCTGTTATAAGTCACAATTAAGGACTATGAACAAAACCTGCAAGACATCAACGGTCAGATAACAAGCATGCAAGTAGTCAAGTACGAAGGCACGCAAGTCACACAAGAGAAGCCCTTAGAGTTTAGGCCAGCATGAGGTCCAGGTATTACCCTCTTGAAGTTGGTGGGTTCAACCTGTCCTAATCAAAGTAACCGGGTTCTAAGGTTCCCAATATCACGGGATTGCTTTCATTGTTCATCGTTTCGATTTAGCCACTGAACTGGCGACCGAAATATTCCAGGAAAGCAACCCTCAATTGAGCGTAGTATCGAGTATCAACCAACCTCGGACTGCACCAAAGTCAGTTATCTCACTACCCTAAAGAGGCCAAGATAGTTCAATTAAGGTTCCTAAGGTCTGTTGATGCTTCACGACACCACGCGGAGGCCCCGTACTCTCCTTGACTGAACTCAAGGGTTACCGGTACACACCAAAGTGCCACATCAACGTAGCAGACTGTTTCAACCATGTCGGTATACCCCGCACAGTTCCCTCACAGCCTTGTTGCTACTTTCTAAGAAAGGTATCCCCCAGATCCGGGTTAGGATCTATAGAACTCCCAAGCAACCCACAATAATAAAGCAAGCAAAGAAGACAATTGAAAACATAGTTATGACCTAGCCCTAAGGTACACCCCACTTTAAGTTTGAATATCCCCAGCAGAGTCGCCAGTTCTGTGATCGGTGGATCTGGAACTGACCGTTTAACGCTGGTTCGCGAAATGTCGCGGAAGCAAGAGTCGCCACCGTCTTTTATTTTCTCCAAATGGAAAGGACAAAAGCACAAAAAAATTCCTTATAGAGATTGCTCTCGGTTCGGGAGGTAGGTTATAGAAAGGGAAGGTGTTAGCACCCTTTCTATCCATGGTTATCCATGGGCTCTTAGATACTTGCTCAATGTGTTTTCAAAATTTGTTTTGTGTGCTTTTTGTGGGTTAAAAAAGTTTCTTTGAAAAAATTCCAGATCGACTCATACGTCAGAGTGTTTGAAAAAATTTGCTTTGAAAGCTTTTTGAAAATGTGTTGGTGAAAAGATTTTGATTTGTTTTGAAATTAGAGCAAGTATCCTTGAGAACCTACCTACCCTAAGGAATTCGTCTGTGTAAATGTCCTTTAAAGTAGTGCCATCCCACCATTGAGAGGTAGGTAGCACCACCGTTGGAGGTGTTCGGGTCAATTCGGGTTTATCGGGACATGGTGATCACCAGAGCAATGGGAAGACACCTTAGAAGCTACCCTCATGCCAGGTTCCCGGATCATGAGGACTTACTAAGACATCCTCTACTCGACGATCACCTTTCGAAAGCAAGGCAACAGTGAGGCGTACCCTAGGGGTGGTGTGTGCGATTCGTGTGTTATGTTTCAGTTATTTGTCTAGTCATGTTTATTTGTGATCTACGCTTGATTTTAATTAGGACATTCATTCTTTCATGCATTTGTTAACAGTTAAAAATTGCGAGGAAATAAATCTAAACTATTACAAATGGCGCGGGTCCACATCGCCAAATTAAACCGGACCCGATTTAGCGGAAAAATAAATAATGCGAAGAAATAAAGTGCGAAAAGTAAATTACATAGCTTTGGGAGATTTACATAATCATATAAACGATAAAAAGTAAATGCGCGAAATAAAGGAATTAAACAAAACTAAGGCGTTGGACCCTTTTGCAAACAATTAAAATTAATGAGAATTAAAGATTAAATGATTAAATGTTTTTTTGATATTTTTGTATTTTTTAGATTTAATAAGGAAAAGAAATTAATTAAATTAAACGGCGAACCCTTATTCTAATATTTTTTTAATTATTAAGAAAGAATTAAAATATGACCTAAATTAAACCTAATTCATTTATGTACAATTTAAATAGAAAAATAAATAAATAAATAATTATTATTATTATAAAAAAGGGGAAAAATATTAAAGGGAATAACAAATATCATTTAACCTAATTCTACATTTTTTGGATTTTTATTAAAAAGGATTTAAAGTTGAAAACCTAATTAAACTAAATAATCTACATTTTTATTTATTCATGAAAATAATTAATATATAAATATTTATTAATTTTTGGCCTTTTCTGATTTTTTTAGTGTTTTTATATTTTGTAGGAAAAATAAATTAATTGAATTAAGACAATAAAATAAATAAAACAACAAAAATAAAAGTGAGAAGAAAAATATAAAAATGCAAACCCTGGTGGGGTGTTGCCCCAAATAAGGAGGTATAAATTTGGAAAGCCTGGCCCAATTGAATTTGAATTTGCTGACTTTCCATGATTCCATATGATGCGTTGACTGGAATTTAGTGTACTCCTCTGATCATGGCCCTTGGGTTGTTATTGATGGACGCGTGGCTGCCTGATTTTTGAGGATGCATAGTATGCTGGGACATGAGCGCTGCATAGGATCAATTATAGAAAAATAACATTAAGCGTTTGCCAGACCTGGGACTTGAACCCAGGTCTTGAAGGTTACAAGCATAACACCTAGCCACTGAACCACGCGCGTTTCAATTAACATATAATAAACAATAATCAATATAATAATAACGCGTTAGTGCTTTGGGATTTCGCGCGAAATTCAAACTATCCAATGGTTGATGGACACGATGCCTTCGTCTTCCTCACCCTGTAAAACAAAACTCAATGGGAACGGTTTTTGAAGCGTGGTTTTAAGGGGGATTCGAGAAAATAGCGAATAGCATTCCTTGATCCATAAATTTATCGCGAGGTATGTGCCTTATTCAGAAGAACACGCTGAATGCAATGGTAACAATCTTGAGTCCCAATTGTTCCTTGGGTGAGAAACCCCAAATCAAGAACTCTAAAAACCTAATTTTTTGACAATGGCGAAAGCACGAATATGGCACAAAAACTCAATTGAACATATTGGTTAGCACAGAAACATCATTATAAACAAGAATCCATGAATAAAAATGCAAAAGGATGTTTAAATCATGCTATGCGATTTCAATATTTTCTTGGTTCAGTTTGACTTAGAGGTACCGATTCAAGGGGTTTTTGTTGATGTTAAGGATTGAGAGACGTTCCAGGATGCCTCAGGATGCTTATGGAATAAAAATTGGAGCTTGAATCGACCTTCAAGCTAGTTTTCAGTGTTTGGGTTTTATGAGAATTTTTCAATATGCAAAAGCTTGTTCATGCGCAGCTTGCAGTCTAAGAGCATTAGGGTTGTGATGTTGATCATATATGGAAGCAATTAGGTTAAAAAGATTCAATAAAATCCATCTCCATAATTGTTTTCAATCTTTGATTTGTTAAGGATCTTTTACAATCTTTTTTCATGGTTCTTGTGTCAATTAGGTTTCAATCAAGCCAAAACCTTCTATATCAGCATGTGCACGAAATCTCAAGTCCAAATCATGCATAAAAAGATTTGTTTAGGTTAAGGTTATATTTTTCATGAATTAAAATGATTTAAATGAATATAAATTAATATAAATTCAAATAAATAATTAAAAAATATGGAAATACCTCCCTTTGGGCCTAGTGGTCGTGCATGGGCTTGGCATGAAGAAACTTGGAAGAAAATTGGGCCCATTTGCATTTTTAGGCCTTTTGCATCAATGTTGACTTTCAAAAATTTCCAAAAATTCCCCAACTTCCACAAGGCATAACTTGGTCAATTTTTAAGCTTTTCACATGTTCTTGGACATTTTGGAAAGGTCTTTGAGTCCTTTAACCAATGCCTTTGGTCCCATGTCATTTTGATTTACCAATCTCAAGTTATGGCCTTTGACTTAAAGTCACTTTTTGTTGACTTTTGAAAATGACCTATAATGTTAAAATTGATAACTTTTTGTGAGAGCATTTCTTGGACTTGGAACATGAAGATGAATTGTAGGAAATGTCTTTCTCTTCAAAATGAGCTTTGGATGGAATTTTTCTGATAATCCATGTGAAAGTTATGCCCTGGTCAATTTCAGTTGACTTTTTCAGCTGTCCAAATATAGCAACTTTTGCATCTTTGATGATTTCTGAGCCAAATTTTGAGAATCATGATCAAGCATTGATCAAATGATGTTTGTGGCTTCAAAATGATATGTTGACCAAAAATTTGAACTTTTGACTGTCAAATGACCATTTTGCCCCTACAGTTGACTGTAGTGCAATCTAGGGTTTTGACTGTGCAATTTTGAGCTGAATGCCTTGAAACTTGACATGAGGATACTTGACCATCTTTGTAGGCATATGGGACTTGATTGGGCCTTTGAAAAGTTCATTTGCTTGACCAGAACTCAAACCCTAGTTTTGACTGTCTAGGAGACAGTTGAGCTGCATAACCCTTGGTGAATTTTGTGACCTTGACTTGGCAATTTCTTGATGAATATGGGCGGGCAAATTTTGGGGTACAACAGTGTATGGCACCTCTCCTTCTAAAACAGGCTCTTTGATCATGGGGAGAATGTGAGGATATGGCATCATAAGCTGCTGGGAGCGGGATCTTACCCACTTGAGGTAAGGCTCAAGGGGGATGGAGTTCTTGTGCCCCAGTGTCTTACTATCTACCTTGTTAGGCATCCTCCAAGCTCTGATGAATCTCTGGCGAAGTCCTTGCGTATCGTTGTCGAAGTCAAAAACTATGTCAGGGATCAGCATGTCATGAGGGCCATCCCTCTGAGCATATCCAAATTGCCTCAAAGCCAGACATGGGTTGTAAGTAATGCCACCTCTAATTCCAAGTAAAGGAACATTAGGAAATTCTCCGCAACGATCAATGATAGTGACATTTTCTCTGGACCGAGAACACCAATGTATATTAGAATGTGTAAGAGTCATTAATCGTTGCGACCATCTCAAACCCCGCTCGTTCTTCAAAACTGATTGTGGAAGGTGCGAAATAAACCACCTTGCCAGGAGAGGAGTGCAGCACATGAGAACACCTCTTTTTCTCATTGTTCGAGTGTAAAATGAGTGGAGGATGTCCCCAAGCAATGTAGGTATGGGATTCCTGGACATAAAAATCTTGACGGCATTTATATCTATAAGTTGATCCAGATTTGGGAACAACACCAACCCATAGACAAGGAGTGCCACCACTTCTTCAAAGGCTTGTAGGTCGAGAGAATTCCAACATTCTTGGGCCTTCTCAAACAGGAACTTTGCCAAGAATCCTTTGATACCACTTCTAACTTCCCAATGTCCCTTGATGTCAGATGGTTGTAGACGTAATGCTTGAGCAACCTCTTCAAGTCTTGGTTCCTTTTCCGTACCATTGTAGGGTAGTTGACTAAGGATAGGAATTTTCAAAAGTTGAGAAAACTCTTCCAAAGTAGGCACCAATTGATAATCCGGGAAAGTGAAACAGTGGTGCAGGGGGTCAAAGAACTGGAAGAGAACTTTTACCATATCTTCTTCAATGTTGGTAGTGACCAAGCTGAGTAGTCTACCATGCCTTTCACTGAAGGGAGAGTTCTCGGGTATCCTGGATCTAAGCTCCTTAAGCTGAGGAGGGATCCTTACAAGGTTGACCTGAATTATTTTTCTGCGGAGAGACTCCATGTCCTACAAAACAAGAACAAAGATGAAGATTCGAACCCTTGAAGTGGTTAGTAAATGCATATGATGCTTTATGATGTTATGATGTTATGATAAAGACACACCACAAGTACTCATAAAAAGCAAACATGATAAGGCACACAAGTCACACCAGACAGCCCTTAGAGTTTAGGCCATCATGAAGTTTAAGTACTACCCTCTTGAAGTTGGTGGGCTCAAAACCTGTCCTATCAAAAGTAACCGGGTTCTAAGGAGCTCAATATCATTGGATTGTTTTCTATGTTCATTGTTTTGATTTAGCCACTGAACTGGCGACCAAAATATTCCAAGTAAACAACCCTCAATGAGTGTAGTATCGAGTATCTACCAACTTCGGACTGCATCAAAGTCGGTCATTTCACTACCCCTAAAGAGGCCAGGATGGTCAAGTAAGGTTTTTAAGGTCAGTTGATGCTTCACGACACCATGCGGCGGCCCCGTACTCTCCTTGACTTGACTCAAGGGTTACCGTTACTCACCAAAGTGCCACATCAACGTAGGAACTGCTTCAACCATGTCGGTATACCCCGCACAGTTCCCTCACAGTTTGTTGCTACTTCTAAAAGGGTATCCCCAGATCCGGGTTAGGATCTATGAAACTCCAAAACAAACCCACAATATTAAAGCAAACAAAGCAAGCAATTGAAAACAAGAGTGGTCTAATCCTAAGGTACACCTCACTTATTAATAATTCCCCAGCAGAGTCGCCAGTTCTGTGATCAGTGGAAATAGAACTGACTGTTTTGAAATGCTGGTTCGCGAAATGTCGCGGTAAGCAAGAGTCACCACCGTCTTTTATGTTCTCCAACAAGGAAAGGACATAAGCACAGCAAAATTCCTTTTCGAGATGTTTCTCGGTTCGGGAGGTAGATTATAGAAAGGGAAGGTGTTAGTACCCTTTATATTTGTGGTTATCCACGGGCTCTTAGGTATTTGCTGACTATGTTTTCAAAAATGTTTGCTTTTTTTGTGTTTGTGGGTTTGGAAAAAAGTTTGTTTGAAAACTTCGTTTTAACTTTTGTATCAGTCCTCAAGAGTGTCATGAAGTGTTTGTTTGAAAACTTGTGTTTGAAAGTGTGAGTGCGAAAAGTTTATTTTGTTTTTGAAAGAGAAAGTACCTTAGAACCTCTACCTACTCATAAGGTATTAAGCTGTGTAAATGTCCTTTAGACAGTACTATCCCACTATTGAGAAGTAGGTAGCACCGTCGTTGGAGTTATTCGGGTCAATTCGATTATAGGGACATGTGTGGTCACCAAAGCAATAGTAGGACGCCTTAGCGGTAACCCTAATGTCTTAGATCCTTTTTTATCCGAGGCAACCGTTTCGAGGCAACTTGGATCTTTAGACAGGAGGGCGACCTCTAAAACACCCTATACTCAATGACCACGTCAAGGCAACCAAGTGAGGCGTACCCTAGGAGTGGCATGTGCGAGTGTGTCAGGCTTCATGTTAAGTTATCTTGTACATGTTATTGGTGAGCTACGAGTTAATTTTAATTTTCAGGCAAGTCTTGTCATGCATAGTTAACAGTTAATAATTTGCGGAAAGTAAATTGCAGAAAGTAAATCTACGCTATTACAAGGCGTCGGGTATTTACATCGCCAAAAACATAACCCTTGAAAAGTAAATTGCGAGAAAATAAAGAAAGCGATAAAAGTCCTAATTAACTATTACATTCTCGGAGCAATTACATAAATATGATCAAAATAATAATCAAGAATAAACATGCGCGAAACAAAATTGCATCGGGAAAGTCCTTAGGGTTTTGACCCTTTTTGAGAAAAGAATGGAATTTTGGTCCTTTTTTTCATTTAATTAAATATTAAACCTAAAACTAATTAATTAATTAATTAAAAGAAAAAGTATTTTTTATGTTTTTTAGGTTTTAATGAAAATAAAATAAAAGAAATTAAGTCAAAATTTAGTAAAAAAACCCTAATTCTAATTTATTTTATTTATTGTGAAAAAGTCAAAATTAAACCTAATTAAACTAAATTAATTTGTTAGAATTTATTTACAAAAAATAAAGTGGAATTAATAAATAATAATATTAATAAAAATATTTACATTTTTTAGTTGTCTGAATTTATTATGAAAAATATTAATTATGTTAATTAAATAAATAATAATAATTAGTAAAAATAATTAAAAAGAAAGAATAAAAAAAAGAATAAACCAGGGGGGTGTGCTGGCCCATTAGGAGGTTAGAAAGCAATTCCTGGCCCATTTACTCAAGCCTGGTTGACTTTCTTTGATTGTCCAGCGCATGGTTGACTAGGGAACACCATGATCATCCACTCATGACCTTCAAATTATGCTTGTGGCCACTTGGCGCCTGGGATTGGAAAGTGCATGGTACACTCCCTTTGGAAATCTGCACACAATCATGTTAAGAAAAATAACATAGGAGTTTTGGGTGGACCTGGGATTCGAACCCAGGTCCCAATGGTTACCAGCCAACGCATCATCCACTAAGCCATCTGAACGCATTTGTTAATATACTGACAAACAATTATATTATTAAGAAACAATCAATATGCTGGACAAAACAAAATCACGTGCGCTATTTGAATGGGCTAATCATATGCTAACACGTCTTCATCTTCATCCTGTGTACCTGTAAAAAACAAATGGATAGCGGGGGGTTTTTAACCCCCACAAACTGTAACAAGGAAAAATAGCGATTAGCCCTAGGATGAATATAAATATTTCGCGATGGTTGTTTCACGTTCGTCCAGTATCAAAGATTTCAACCATAGGTCTTAAGGGCTCTAATTTTCCCTGTACTGTAAATCCCCAATTTGAGAACTCAAGAACCCTAGAATTCTTCAATGGTAACTTGTGATTCTGGGCATTATAATGCAATTAACTAACACCATTAGCTTTGTACAGTTCCTATTAACACAAAACAATCAACAAAATATGTCAAATGCACATGAATAATGAGATGCGATTCTGAAAAAAATGTTCAAACCGTGAAACTGTTCTTGGGTATTTCTTGAGCTTTAGCACTCCGTTTGGATTGCAATATGTCTCTGGGAACCCCTGCAATAGATTAGAAACCACAAAATGCTTTGAATCGGCCTGGAACCTGGAAAACAGTTTTCAAGTTTCTTTGATTTTTTTCAATGTTGCTATGGCCTCTTCTGCAGCAAATTCACGTCCATGGCATTAGGTTTAGCTTGTGTATATATAGTAGAATAAAATTAGGTTAAATCCTTGAGCAAAGATCCATTGAATAATGGTTTGAATATTTGATTTGCAATCACATCTTTTTGAATCTTTTTGATTGAAGAAACTTGCCAAACTTGGAGATTTTTGTCCCTTTGATTTGCACACGAATTGCCAGCATATCTTGAGCTTGTTTGCTTCACAAAAAGATTGAAAAAATCAAATCTTTGTATTTCCTACAATTTAAATTAATTAAATGAATTAAAATTGATTAAAAATCCAAATAATTAATAAAAATAAGAAAAATAAGTTCAAATAAGCTTGATGGGTCGTGCATAGGCCTTGGATAAAGTTTCAAGAAGAAATTTGAGGCCCATTAGCAAAAACAGAGTGTTTTGAGCAAAGTTGACTTTTGCAAATTCACAAACATTTCCCAACTTCTCCAATGCATATCTTGCTCAATTTTGATCATATGAACATGTTCTTTGACATTTTGGAAAGGTCTTGAAGTACTCTAACCAATGCCTTTGGTCCCATGTCATTTGGATTTACCAATCTCAAGTTATGGTCTTTGACTTAAAGTGCATTTTTGTTGACTTTTGAAATTGACCTATAATGTAGAAATTGATAACTTTTTATGAGAGCATTTCTTGGACTTGGAGTATGAATATGGATTGTAGGAAATCACATCCCCTTCAAAATGAGCATTGGATGGGATTTTTCTGATGAACCATGAAAAAGTTATGCCTTGGTCAAGATACAGTTGACTTTTCTACTGTCCAAAAATAGTAACTTCTTGCATCTTGATGATTTTTGAGCCATTCTTGTGGAATCATGATAAAGACTTGATCAAATGATGATTGTGGACTCAAAATAAGATGTTGACCAAAAATTCTGACTTTTGACTGCAAAATGACCATTTTGCCCCTGCAGTTGACTGTGGATCAAATAGGGCTTTTGACTGTGCAATTTGGCATTGTGAGTCTTGAGACTTGACATGTAGATGCTTGAAAATGTATATAGGCCTATGGGACTTGATTGAACCATTGAAAACCCCAAATTCCTTGAAAGAAACAAAACCCTAATTTTGACTGGCTTAGGAGGCATTTGGACTGTGCAACCTCTTGAGAAATCTTGAGCCATTTGAAGATGATTCTTGACAAACTTTGAAGGATATGGGAGGGAAAATTTTGGGGTACAACAGTTGCCCCTGTTCAATCATCTTAGACCTGAGGATCTAGATTGGCTTGCATGCCTTTTGTGATCCGAAGGTGGAAGATGATTGAACACTAAAGTGCCCAAAAATTTGCACTCGCATAGTGGAGTATCAGCAATGTGATGTCGGGAATGGGCTTACAGATGCCATTTGGAGAGATGGTGGATAGGAGGATGGGCTGATAGATGCCATCTGGAGATGTGACAGAATCTTGTCGGGAATGGGCTTATAGATGCCATTTGGAAATAATGCCCGATGAAGAAATATCAATGATATTGAGATTCCCTAGAACCCGATTACTTTCTAGGATAGGTTAAACCAACTAAACTTCAAGAGGGTACTTACCTATGAACTCCATGCAAGCCTAAACCTAATGACTTGTTTGTTTTGCTTGTATATGTTTATTTGTACATAACGTCATGCCATCATACCATAGCATTTTCACTAACCATTTCATGGACCTAGAGATTTATCTTTGTTCTATTTTGTAGGATATGGCTTCCATTCGCAGAAATACCATCCGAATCAACCTTGTGAAAGTGTCTCCTCAACTCAAAGAGTTAGCATCAAGGGTCCCTAAAAATTCTTCGTTCATCAAGAAGTATGGTCGACTCCTCAACTTGGTTACCCGAAACTTTGAAGAAGACATGGTACATGTGCTTTTTCAATTCTTTGATCCTAAGCATCATTGTTTCACATTTCCTGATTACCAATTGGTTCCTACCATGGAAGAGTTCTCTCAACTATTGGGAGTACCTACTCTTGATCAAATCCCCTTCACCGGTATTGAGAAAGACCCAAGACCTGAGGAGATTTCTCTAGCCTTACATTTGCAACGGTCCGACATCGTGGCTAATTGGGAAACAAGAAGTGGTGTTAAGAGTTTTCTAGTCAAGTTTCTGTTTGAGAAGGTGTAGCGATAAAAAATGTAGCGGGGTAAATCGGAGATCGAATTATTGATTAATTCGTCTCACAAAAGCAAGAGTCGCCACCGCGCTTTATTGTTTCCAAAGGAAAAGGGAAAAGAGCGAAATAAAACCCTAATTATGCAATGTAAATAAAAATACAAAGCGTTTTTGAAAAGAGATCGAGAGTTCGGGGGTTGGTTATACAATGGGAAGGTATTAGCACCCAATGCATCTATAGTACTCTATAGGAACCTTTTGAAATATCTGTTTTATTTAAAATTGATCGCTTGATTGAAAATAAATCGTTTTGGCCGAAAAAAGGGATACGGACGGGTTTTTGAAAATACGACGACCTAATGTCGAAGTTTTGGCTTAAAAGGTATAAGTCTTGAAAAGGTTGAAATTTTGATGGAAGGTGAATATTTGAGGAAAAATTATCCTAAGTTTTAATAAAAATGCGAAAATTCGCGCAGTTAGACTTGGAGACATGAAGTCAACAAATTTACTGTTTTTCCTTTGGATTTAAACATAAACCGAATAAACAAATAAATACACGAACAAAAATATGCGAATAATGATTAAATAGCAATAATCTAAATGATGGTATAAAAGATGCGAACAATGCGTTTTTATGATTTTTTCTATTTTAATGCTAACGGGAAGAAAGTATTTTAAATTTTTACGCATTTTCTGATAAGGATAAAATAAAAGGATTATTTAACGAGGACGTGACGTTTTTTTAGTTTTAAGTTATTAAGTTTTTTATATTTTTTTGATATTAATATTAAGACAAGAAAAAGGAGTTAATGAAATATCTTTTAGTTTTTTTTTATTTTTATGTGTTTTAGATTTTTATCTATTTGATAATGACGTAAGAAAGATTAATTAATTACTAAAATATTGATAACCTTAAATCCCATATTTTTTACGCATATAAATAAAATACTTATATTTAAAAAAAAAAGGGGGGGGTTCCAAATTAGGTTAAAAGACTAGCAATTTATCTTGATGAAATAAAAATAAAATTTTTATTGTTAAATCAAGAATTTTAAATTAAGAGGTCAACTTATTTTAAATAAAACCTAGTTAGACATGTTTTGTTCTTTTTTTTTAAAATGTAATTATTAGCTAATTAATATAATTAACACTTCCTAAAAAAGATTAAAAAAACAAAAAGAAATATGTTAAGAATAAACAAGCAAAAATGGATGGGCCAGGGAGCTGGAGGTCCAACACGGTTCACAAACGTGAGGGAGGGTGCAAAAGGCAAGTTGTGGGCTTAAGGGGAAAAGGGAGGCCCAAGAGCTAATGCAGCATTAGGGTTAAGATGTGTTTAACACATTTGGGATTTAGGGTTAGGCTTATGGGACAGAAACGGCGCTCACGATCTTCATCTCTCTCGTGCAGCTTCTTCATTTTTCGCCTCCAGTGTTGACATTTCCTTGTTCCGGCCACCCACGCTAAGCTCTTCTTCCCTCCATTGTTGGCGTTTCCTTGTTCCGGCCACCCACGCTAAGCTCTTCTTCCCTCCATTGTTGACGAGGCGGCTTAAGCAGAGACGGTAAGGACAAGTCTTTTTCGTTAACGTTAGATTTAATTCGCATGTTGATTTTACAGTTTCGTTGTTGATTTTACGATTTCGTTGTTGATTCTGACTAGTTTTCATATTTATCTGCCCATGTTGATTTGAATGCCATTTAAGGAATAAGAAGGAAGAAAGCTTGTTACCTAGGTGGAGAAGGAGGAGGAGCTAGGGGTGATGGAGGCCGGACAGCAGGGAGACGGCAGGCGCACACGGTGGTGAACGGTATTTGCGGTTTTCCTCTTCCTCTTGCTTGAACGTGCTACTGTGTTGTACTGTATTGCTTCTTCTTATTGGTCTGGGTACCGCTACTTTGTTTCTTCCTTCTTCTTCCTGAGTGTGATACTGCACTTGTTCTTCTTGAAACTTGTTGAAACTGTACTTTGTTTCTTTCTTCTTCTTCTTGAGTGTGATACTGCACTTGTTCTTGTTGGTCTGAAAAATGGTTTGCAGGAATGATGTTGGCTTGAGTGATTGTTTGAAAGGCCAATGAGGTTGAACTGAGGCTTAGTCGGTTGTGTAGAAATTTTCAGGTTGTTGGATGGATAATGCACAGGTTTGGGCAATGGTTGGACATGATGATGGATGTGGGATTCCTGTGTAGTTTTTCTGATGTTTTTGATGGCAGGGGATGATGATATTGGCTCTAGAGGCTCAATCGATTGTGTAGTGTTTTTTGTATGGTTTGGAAATAGTTTTCTCAGTATGATTATGCAGGTTTTTTCAATCTCTATGGTTTTTCTTTGGAGGCTTTGATATGTTCTCCTTCTTTTTGGTTTTTGCTTTGTTATGTAATATAACAACTCTTCCCTCTTCTTTTTCGCTACAGGCCAGGAATTTGAAAACAAATGTCTTGGGATCTCCCTGAGCATTCTGCACTATGCTGACCCTCCAATTTTGTTTCTATTCTTATTCTGTGCTATTAGTTCTACTGGCTATATTTTTATTTGTCTTGTATAACCACTTCTGCCTATGCTAAGCCTGCAAATCCCACACTTCTCCCTCTCTTTTTTTTCTCTCAGCATGGCTTTGACAAAAGGATGATAAGCTGTACATGTTCTGAAAATGTAGTGGCTGAAAAATGATGAAAAAGGAATTTAGTGTTGCTTGCAAAAATGGTCAAACTGCATATTTGCTTTTAATACAAATGTTGTTTGTTTCCTGCTGTGTAGGCAAATGTTAAATGGGCATGCTTGCATATGTGGTTACTGCATATTTGTTTGCTTATGCTGTATGCTTTTTGAAATTACATTTAGGATTTTAAACAAAATGTAATTAGTTTAAATATGCAGTTTTGGAAAACAATTTGTGCATATGCTTTGAAATTCTTTTCTTTTTTTTGTGAACCGGGAGTAATCCCGCGATTTGCAAAAAATAATAACTGATTCCGGCCATTACATTTAATGATGAACACTAGATTTATTTTTTTTTTGCATTTTAAATATTTATTCGAATTCTAATTTCTTCCTTTTAATTGCAGGTAACATTAAATGAGCGGACAAAACGCATTGGGTCGGAAGCTTTAGAATTAGGATAGATTAGTTTTTTTTATTATTTCATTTTAATTTTTGGCAATTCATTATTGTAATCTACTGTAATATATACAATATTTACAAAATAACTTGTACAAAAAAAATGAATAAAAGAAAACTATTTGTCCATTAATTCTTCTTCTTTATTTATTTATCGTTTATTATTTCTCCACACGAATAATAATTGAAACCAAATTTCAATTACCTACGTTCAAAATAATAAACAGATAAATAATAATTATCATTGACCAACTAATATCTTCGGTTATTTAATCCATCATTCCCAACTAAATTATAATAATTAAAATAGGATTTCAATTATTTAACTTAGAACGACGAACGATTAAACAGTCGTTATTGACCAATGAATATCCTCGAAATGCTTATTTATATTATTCATAACCTTTAAATTATGGAATAACTAAGAATAAATTCTAGTTACTTAAATTTAAAATAATGAGTAACTAAATAAGTACCGTCCACACAATTAATGCGCCTCTTCTATGATGTTTATTTTATTATCCATACATCTTTAAACTAAATAATAATCGAAAAAGTGGATTTCAATTATTTAAATTTTAGATAATGAACAAATTAATAAACATCAATTTTTTGCACGAATCGATTAAATGATTTAATGTTCAGCATAGATAGCTCCTGGCCTGAAAAAGTCATGAATTTTGAAATCGATGGATCAAAACAAATGTAATGTAAATATGCAGGTAGGAGACGATATCTTAGGTCAAAATTTGGGGTACAACAGCTGCCCCTATTTAAGTTTCTTCTATCCGGAGATATGAAGATTAAAATCTTCGTTTCGACGTGATTGAAGGTACTTAAATACATAATTACGCAAATTTTGTCCTAAGATGCCGTCATCATGCGGTGGTATGAATGTAGTGCTTGAATTCACAGAGAAAGATATTGTATGAAACAAGACAATGTTGGAGGAATCGAACACCAACAAAACACAGAGACATAAGGTGTACGCTACTGGGGAAACGAACTATCGACTTCAAAAGACAGACTCTTGACAGCGAACAAGGTCGAGGGAAAACAACCTCTAATCCTAACAAATAGAGCATCTTGCATAGGCCACAACAGATTATTGACCTCAAAACAGTGAGTTCACAACTCAAGGTCGATGGTAGACAGAGAGTATCAAAATGCGGATAACTGATTACCGACTTGGAGGTATCGGTTAGTAACAAACTCTTCTGTTAGATTTCAGAGGTATACTCATTAATGCTGAGGTAATGAGACTGTAGATACGAAGGTTGTTCAAATAAAGAAAACTGCCAGTCGTTGTCCAGAGAAAATACCGATAACATACAAGCTGCTCAAATAAAGAAGCTGCCGCTTGCTGCCGTCCGACGAAAATACCGATAACAAACAAGCTGCTCAAATAAAGAGGCTACCACTTGCTGTCGTCCAAAGAGAATACCAATAACATACAAGCTGCTCAAATAAAGAAGCTGCCGCTTGCTGTCGTCCAAAGAGAATACCAATAACATACAAGCTGCTCAAATAAAGAAGCTGCCGCTTGCTGTCGTCCAAAGAGAATACCAATAACATACAAGCTGCTCAAATAAAGAAGCTGCCGCTTGCTGTCGTCCAGAAAAGTAATAACGTACTGGTAACTCATGAAGAGTTTGCTGCTTGTTGCTTTCAGAAAAAATAAAAATGACGCACTAGTAGCTCATGAAGAACTGCTGCTCGGCGCTTCAGAAAATAAATAACGCACTAGTAGCTCATGAAGAACTGCTGCTCGGCGCTTCAGAAAATAAATAACGCACTAGTAGCTCATGAAGAACTGCTGCTCGGCGCTTTCGACAAGATAAAATGACGCACTAGTAGCTCATGAAGAACTGCTGCTCGGCGCTTCAGAAAATAAATAACGCACTAGTAGCTCATGAAGAACTGCTGCTCGGCGCTTCAGAAAAAAAAAATGACGCACTAGTAGCTCATGAAGAACTGCTGCTCGGCGCTTTCGAAAAAGTAATGCACAAGTTGCTCGTGAAGAGCTACCGCTTGTCGTTTTCCAACATAATTCAGAGGGAGACTGTGATGATACTGGCAGAGAATATAATCCTCGTCAAAGAGAAACTTGAATCAATCCCTCCCGAGGAGATCATATACTTTAACGTGCAAAATAAATGCACCAACTGTCCAGGTCGCGATTTCATTGGGAAAAATCAAAGGTATAGCCTATGCAAGAGGCAACAATCTCATCCAGGGATAACCAGAGAAAACGGCCGAACAAGACTCCACCCAATGAGAAAGTAACTCGATTGGGGAATTTATCCTATCCAGAAATGGACAAGGTAAGCTAAATCAAAAATCATCCACGAGGATTAGCTCAGTTGGGGAATTAGAAAGGAGGCACGTTTTCTGCCTAAGCTAACTTTCTACCTGGAAAGAACATATGTACGTTGTTCGAACAAACAAAACAAGACTCAAAAATCAACGGCAAATGTGGATATGCATGCTGATATGAGTGTAGATGAATAAGTGAATGTTATGCTGACAAAACAGACAGATGAAATATCTTGGAGATAATGAGATGTCACAGCGAAATAGATACTCGGCCAATCTTGAAAAGACGGACGATAAACGGAACTGGAAACACACAGCAACGTCGGAGGGTACCACGCTATAAGGTCCAAGTCTTCTGAGGAGAAGAACAATCCAATCCAAACTTCTACCATTAATAGATCAAGGTATGAGACAAAATGCACCACATTTCAGAAATCGCCTAGATCGAGATAGCCAAAACGAAGCTCAACTGGAACAGCTGGGGAGTCACTAAACTTAGTACCCCGAAAAAAAACACAATTTAACACAACTAACACCTCATGACGATTTTGAAACGACACACACTCCTGATACAAGGATAAACTACCGTATTGTTTTGCATTTCAAGGCTTGACCATCCTTGGAACGAACTGTTAATATTCCTTCGTTATTCACGACACATTTTTTTTTAAAAAACTAAGGACATTTTAAGTAAATTTGTTTCAAGTATTTCCATAAAAATTAAAATTTTGCCCACAGAAGGTAAATGCTCAAATTCATTAATAAGATGGTAGTTCGCTAACAACGCGACTCCAACGATTTACAAAAAATGTGGGAAACAGTACATGAAATAAAAGGTTATACAAAACAATGATCACTATTCTCCCTAACAACTTTGAATTCCAGAATATGCTCAGATGCCAGGACTGATTTGACCAGAAATTTGCTTAAGCGAAATACTTCTTGACTGCATCGGCGTTCAGGGGACGCGGGAGGTCTTCGCCATCCATATTGGCGAGAATCATGGCACCTCCAGAGAAAACTTTCTTAACAACATACGGTCCTTCATAGTTAGGAGCCCACTTTCCCCGAGAATCAGGTTGGAAAGATAATATCTTCTTGAGCACGAGGTCACCTTCTCTGAACTCGCGCGGTCGAACCTTCTTATCAAAAGCCTTCTTCATCCTTTGCTGATACAACTGACCGTGACACAAAGCTGTCAATCTCTTTTCTTCGATTAAATTCAACTGATCATACCTACTTTGACACCATTCGGCCTCAGAAAGCTTGGCTTCCATCAACACTCTCAGAGACGGAATCTCAACCTCCACGGGGAGTACTGCTTCCATACCATAAACTAGGGAGAAAGGGGTCACGCCTGTTGAAGTTCGAACCGAAGTACGATACCCGTGTAAAGCAAACGGAAGCATTTCATGCCAGTCCTTATAAGTTACCACCATCTTCTGAACAATCTTCTTGATGTTCTTGTTAGCAGCCTCAACAGCCCCATTCATCTTCGGTCTGTAAGGAGAGGAATTATGATGCTCGATTTTGAACTCTTCACAAAGCTCCTTCATCATCTTGTTATTCAAATTCGACCCATTGTCAGTAATGATCTTACTCGGGATACCATACCGACAAATAATCTGATTCTTGATAAATCTGACTACCACCTGTCTGGTTACATTAGCATATGGTGCTGCCTCCACCCATTTAGTAAAATAATCGATCGCTACCAAGATGAAGCGATGACCATTCGAAGCTTTGGGTTCAATCATCCCAATCATATCAATGCCCCACATGGAGAAAGGCCAAGGTGAAGATATAACATTGAGGAGGGTCGGCGGCACGTGCATCTTGTCCGCATAAATCTGGCATTTATGACACTTCTTCACATACTTGCAGCAATCAGATTCCATGGTCATCCAGTAGTAACCAGCTCTCAACATCTTTCTAGCCATTGCATGTCCATTGGCATGAGTGCCAAAGGATCCTTCGTGCACTTCTTGCATCAGCGTGTCCGCTTCACGTCTGTCTACACATCTGAGCAAAACCATGTCGTAATTCCTCTTATACAACACTTCTTCATTCAGAAAGAAACTGCTTGCTAATCTTCTCAACGTCTTCTTATCCTTATTGGATGCCCCAGGCGGATACTCTTGAGTTTGAAGAACACGTTTGATGTCATAGAACCAAGGTTTGTCGTCGGTGACTTCTTCCACTGAGAACACATGAGCAGGTCTGTCGAGGCGCATAACCCGGATCGTAGGCACATCATTCCAATCATTCACTTGAAACATTGAAGACAAAGTAGCCAAAGCATCAGCCATTTGATTCTCATCCCTAGGGATATGATGTAATTCCACCTTGTTGAAGAAGGTTAACAACCTTCTAGCATAGTCTCTGTAAGGGATCAAACCAGGATGGCGAGTTTCCCATTCTCCTTTGATTTGATTAATCACCAGTGCCGAATCTCCGTAAATATCCAGAATCTTAATTCTTAGATCCACCGCTTCTTCGAGACCCATAATACATGCCTCATATTCCGCCATGTTATTCGTACAGTCAAACTTCAGTCTTGCCGTGAACGGGATATGAGTACCTCGGGGAGTAACGATGATCGCCCCAATTCCATTTCCATAAGAATTCACGGCTCCGTCAAAAATCAAACCCCAACGGGATTCAGGATCAGGTCCTTCTTCAGGTAACGGCTCCTCACAGTCTTTAGCTTTCAAGTACATAACATCTTCATCGGGGAAGTCAAACTTGATGGATTGATAGTCTTCAATTGGTTGGTGAGCCAAATGATCGGCCAAAATACTCCCTTTGATTGCCTTCTGAGTGTGATACTCAATGTCATATTCAGATAACAACATCTGCCAACGGGCTATCCTTCCAGATAAGGCGGGCTTCTCAAAGATATACTTGATTGGGTCCATTTTGGAGATCAACCAAGTAGTGTGATTAATCATATACTGGCGCAGGCGGCGAGCAGCCCAAGCCAAAGCACAACAAGTTTTCTCCAGCAATGAGTATCGAGACTCACAGTCTGTGAATTTCTTACTCAGATAATATACAGCGTGTTCCTTTCTTCCAGTCTCGTCTTGCTGACCAAGCACACATCCCATGGAATCTTCTAATATGGTTAAGTACATAATCAAGGGTCTTCCTTCCACCGGAGGAATCAAAATGGGAGGTTCGAGCAAATATTCTTTGATACTATCGAAAGCTTTCTGACAATCCTCTGTCCACACACATCCTTGGTTCTTGCGGAGAAGCTTGAAGATCGGCCCACAAGTAGCAGTCATGTGAGATATGAACCTAGAAATGTAGTTCAGTCTCCCAAGGAATCCTCTTACTTGTTTTTCTGTCTTGGGTGCGGGCATTTCTCGAATAGCTTTGACTTTATCAGGATCTACTTCAATACCTTTCTGACTGACAATGAAACCTAAAAGTCTTCCTGAACGAACGCCAAAAGTGCACTTATTGGGATTCAGACGGAGTTTGTACTTTCTCAAACGCTGGAATAACTTTAACAAATGCTCCAAGTGATCTTCTTCAGTCTGTGATTTGGCAATCATGTCATCTACATACACTTCGATCTCCTTATGCATCATGTCATGGAACAAAGCAGTCATGGCCCTTTGGTACGTTGCACCAGCATTCCTCAAACCAAACGGCATAACTCGATAACAGAAAGTTCCCCACGGTGTAATGAAAGCGGTCTTTTCCATATCTTCCGGTGCCATCTTGATTTGGTTATAACCAGAGAAACCGTCCATGAAAGAAAAGACTTTGAACTTGGCAGTACTGTCGACCAACACATCAATATGAGGTAATGGGAAATCATCCTTCGGACTAGCTCTATTCAGATCTCTGTAGTCTACACACATCCGAACCTTACCATCCTTCTTAGCAACGGGCACGATGTTGGCTAACCACTGAGGATAGACCGACGTCACGAGAAAACCTGCGTTGATCTGCTTCTGAACTTCTTCTTTAATCTTGTCGGCCATGTCAGGACGAGTCCTTCTCAACTTCTGCTTGATCGGTGGACACTCAGGTCTCAACGGTAAACGATGCTCCACAATGTCGTTGTCCAACCCTGGCATATCTTGGTAAGACCAAGCAAACACATCAACATACTCTCTGAGAAGTTCCAACATCTTCTCCTTAACTTCCGGGATAAGCAATGCTCCGACTTTGACTTCCTTTCTATCCTCTTCATCACCTAAGTTGACCAACTCAACAGGTTCTTCAAAAGGTTGAATGACCTTCTCATCTTGCTCAATCAAACGGGAAATCTCAACAGGAACCTCTTCATCATCTTCTTCTTCGGCTCTGAACACAGGGAATTCAAAGTTGGGAGAGGGCATAGGATCATTGTTTTCGATGGTTAAGTCATGAAGTAATCTGCACACATGATTATGCTTTATTTTAGAAATCGATTTGTGCAAATAAAACAAAATGTTCTTAATCAATTTTCATTATTATTTCCCGAAAAAATGAAAAATAAAACAGCAGTGGACAAAATAACATTTTTATTCATTAAAGGGGAAATACTTGAAACAGCAAGCCCAGACATTTCTCTTTTGCCTTGGGCAGAGCAAAAGGAGTTATTTTTCATAGCCCGACACAAAATACGTTTCGCCTTGGGCAGAGCGATTTTTCAAAAGGAAAATAAACAAAACATTACTCGGAAATATGCATAACCACAGGAATATCAACAGCTATCCAGTTTTGGCAAGCCAATCCAGGCGTCACAAACACGGGCAAATCCTCCTCGGAATCATCATCAATGACGGCATCAACCTCAGGATGCACAAACCCTGCACTCCGAAAGACCTCTTGAATTGGACGAACAACCACTTCTTTCTTGACCCTTGCAGCTATTGGATGAAAACCCAAACCTTCCCCAGACTTGTTCTCGGGTAACGTTAACACCTGGCCCCATCCTTCGGCCGAACCACTTTCCACTACTCGCCGTGCATCCTCAAAAGAAGAGATGGATGCCCCTTGCTTCTTCACGGTATCCTTAGCAACAGATAGGCCCTGAAACTGGGTCCCGACGTCCTCGTCAGCATCAATAAAAGAAAATGATGATAAATGACTTACCACCATGGCCTGCTCTCCCCCAATCATCACTAGCTTCCCATGTCTCACAAACTTTAATCTCTGATGGAGCGTGGAGGTGACTGCCCCGGCATCATGGATCCAGGGACGGCCCAATAAACAACTATAAGCAGCACGGATGTCCATCACTTGGAAAGTGATTTGAAAAGTATGGGGACCAATCACTATGGGAAGATCCACTTCACCAATAACTGTCTTCCTGGAACCATCAAAGGCTTTAACAATTACTCCGCTAGGCCTCATAGGAGCACCTGGATATGAAAGTCGAGACAACGTGGTCTTGGGCATCACATTCAACGACGAGCCCGTATCCACCAACACGCTTGATAAGGTATCGTTTCCACAACTTACTGAAATGTGCAGAGCCATATTATGGTTTCTCCCCTCCTCCGGGAGTTCTTCATCACTGAAACCCAAGTTGTTACACGAGGTTATATTTCCCACAATCCCGTCAAACTGATCAACTGTCACATCATGGTCTACGAACGCCTGGTCCAACACTTTCATCAGGGCTTCTCTATGTGCCCCAGAATCTCTCAATAAGGCAAGCAAGGAAATCTTGGAAGGTGTTTGCAGAAGCTGGTCCACAATCTTATACTCGCTTCTTTTGATAAGCTTTAAAATTTCATCTTCTTCAGGGTGAGGGATAGATTCACTGGATCGATCTATCTCAACCCTTGGTTCATTTCTTATAGGAATCTCCGCCGGCATGGGCCTCCTTACTTGAACTTCTGGTCTTCTCGACGGTACTGCGGCGAAAACACGCCCACTTCTTGTCACTCTACTTACATCGGCAATATTAACGAAAGACGGTCTAGTTGGTATGGGGATCTCTACCCCATTCTCGATCATGGTGGCGTTATACTTGTACGGCACGGCTTGGTCTGAGCTATAAGGCACAGGACCAGGTGGGTAAATAATCAAAGGATCAGCAGACGCAGTCTGGCTGTTGTAAGCAATCTCTACTGATTCTGGCAAGTTAAATTGTGGGGTGATCACATTCACTTCATCTTCAGGATTTCGGTCATAGGTAATAGTAATAATTCTCTGATCTAGCAACTTCTGAATGTCCTCCTTCACAATAGGACAATCCTCTTCTCTTGAACAAAACTCGCAAACGTCATAATCATGTTGGTGCCTAACAAAGGCAAGTCTTCTCAAACTCTGATGTAACCTGATCAATGATTCTCTGATGTGCTCGACTTGGAAAACTCGGAACTTCCCCGGACAACCCTCCACCATGTTCACAGAAGCTGCCCCATGTCGGGGCAAAGGGTTATCTCTGACATTTGGATTCACATCCTTAAAAGACAAGATGCCATTCTTAATTAATCTCTGCACATCCGCCTTCAACGCAAAGCAATTCTCAAGGTTGTGCCCCGGCGACCCTTGATGATATTCACAGAATTGATCCGCCTTATACCACGGAGAAGCACTGTTCGGTGCAACAGGAGGTGGCTTTGTTGTGATGAGATTCTTTCTGATGAGAGCAGGGAAAAGTTCGGTATACGTCATAGGAATGGCATCGAAATGCAGCTTCCTGGGCGAACGGTTTTGATTATTGAACGGATAAGCCTGTTGTCGAGGCTGCTGCTGAAACGGCCGGGGTTGAGTTGGCAGAATCTGATGAGATGGGGCTACCAAAGCTGGGCGGACAGCCGGAGTGACTGCCGCGACGTGAGAGTAGCCTCTCCTAGGCCTACCTGGAAACAAAGCACTAACATCTTGCTCCTTCCTCTTCGGGAAAACACCTCCGAACTTCTTCACACTGCTGGACGGACTCCCTTCTTTAACCAAACGCCCCTCGCGAATTCCTTCCTCTAATCGCATACCCATGCTCACCATTTCGGTAAAGTCACTGGGCGCGCTGGCTATCATCCTCTCATAGTAAAAGGATCCCAAAGTCTTCAAAAATATCTTAGTCATCTCTTTCTCCTCAAGAGGTGGATAGATTTGAGCAGCAATTTCACGCCACCTCTGGGCGTACTCCTTAAAAGATTCTCGGTCTCTCTGCGACATTGCCCGGAGTTGATCCCTGTCCGGCGCCATGTCGACATTGTACTTGTACTGATGGACAAAGGCTTCACTAAGATCGTTAAAGTTGCGGATCCGAATGCTATCTAAACCCATATACCATTTTAGAGCAGCACCCGTCAAGCTGTCTTGAAAATAATGAATCAACAAATCATGATCGTCGGAGTACGTGGACATCTTCCTCACGTACATTGTCAAATGACTTCTAGGACACGAATCACCCTTATATCTCTCAAAGTCTGGCACTTTGAACTTCGTTGGGATCTTGACATTCGGAACTAAACAAAGATCGTGCGTACTCTTCCCAAACAAATCCTTCCCTTTCAATGCTCTAAGCTCCTTCTGCATTTCCTGGAACTGATCCTGAAATTCCCCCATTCTGTCAAAAAGACCCAAACTTTCAGCGGGCTCGGCAGGATAAACTGGTTCATTCAAGTATGGTACTGAGTGGACCACAGGAGCAACGGTTGTCATAACTGGTTGCGGAAAAGGTGTTACAGATGGAATTACTGGCGGCAGTGCAGTCGTCTCTGGTTGAGGAAGAGACAATGCAGGCTGAAATATAGGTTGGGCGGTAGGCTGATACCCCTCTGGCATAAAGTTGTAAGGCATTCCCCAAGGAAAACCTTTCGGCATCTGATGTTGAAGCGGAGAGTTGACTTGAGTTGTGGATGCAGGAACTGTAACAATTTCGGAAACCACTGGAGTAGACGTCTGAATCTCGGCAGCCGTAGTCGATGGCTGATTCTGAACAGCCACCAAACTTTCCACCAACGCTGTTAACTTTTCCATCTCGGCACGAAGTGTAGCAACCTCCCCACGAAGCTCGTGATTTTCCTGTTCCAAATCTTCCATTTTCTTTTGACGATTGGCCCGAGTGTCGTATCGGTGAGACAGCTTGACAACCTTCGGTGGAAAAAGAACAAGAATGAGACTCTAGAAAACATGTGATGTGGAATGTGAAATGATGCATGATGGTAATACAAATGATGACTCATTTTGAAAGTTTTTCAAGGAACTTTAGTAACTTGGCATACATCAATGGTAAAGGAATTTAGAATAACAAAAACTCAACCGTTAATCGAAAGCAATAAATTACAGCTTACAATTTGGAAAAGTAAATTACAAATTTGCGATAACAAATCCACTAATGAAAGCAATAAATTACAACTTGCAACATGAAACCCATAATAAAGTGATAAATTACATTTTTGAAACACGAAAGCAGTAAATTACAACTTGGAGCATGAAGCCCAAAATAAGACAATAAATTACATCTTTGGAGCATGAAGCCCTTAAGAAAACAATAAACTACAACTCGGAGCATGAAGCCCTTAAGAAAACAATAAACTACAACTTCAGAACATGAAGCCCTTTTACATGGTTTTTCAAAATGACATCAATAGAATAAACTAAAGCTAAAGCTTACTCGGAATCCTCAGATGACGGACCAAATACCAGCTGTAACCGGAGCTTCTTGATCTTTTCTTCGTAAAAGTCTTCCATATCTTTATTTTCCGCGATCAGTCGATTGACGACTTCTTCCTGTGGATTAGGAACGAGAGCCAAGTTTATTGAATATTCCCTTTTTCTCTTCCTTTCACTCGCGTATTTCTTCAACAAGGCATCCTTTTGGCGAAGCTTCTCATCGTGGTCAACGAACCGGTCGTCTTGAATAAGCAACAACTCCTTCTTTTCTTTCAGTTGTCGAGTCAGGACTCGATTCTCGTATTCGGACATATGGTACTTTTCCTTCCAAGCATCCCTTTCGGATTTCATCCTAGCCAGATTCCCTTGATATTCTCCTACATCCGCGATAGGGATAACAACTGATGATGGTGCGATGGCAGGGAATAAAGGTTTCTCAAGTTTATACGGCATCTTGAGAGCATGAGCCCTAGCACGGACCCACCGCAGGTAAGGTTCCAAAGAGACGGCACCTCTATGTCCCAGCATATCTCTCCCTTTCTTGTGAATATGGCGCCAAGCTCCCTCAATCTCCCTCTTAGCAGCCTGATGATCTTGTCCTTCCTGAAGAAAGAAACCACTCACATGGATATTGTTCGGCTTATCTCTCATCGGGTACCCGAACTGACGACGCGCTAGAACAGGGTTGTAGTTGATTCCACCCCTCGTACCAAGAAGAGGTACGTTGGGAAAAGCACCACAGCTGTCGATGATCTCCACGTCATGGTAAACTCGATTGTACCAGTCAATATCGAAATGAGTGAGAGCCATAATCTTTGGCGCCCACCGCGGTTCCTTCTCAAGATCCCAGAAAGCATCGGACCCAGGTAAATGCGAGACGTACCACTGATACAACAATGGCACACAACAGATGATCATCCCTCCTTGATAAGAGTTTCGAAGATGGATAGAGTAATACGTGTCCCCTAGCAGCGTAGGGACTGGATTTCTAATCAGGAAAACTCTGATAGCGTTGACATCCACAAATTTATCAACGTTAGGGAATAAGAAAAGACCATACGCGAGTAGAGCAAACATGTCCTCGAAAGCAACGGTATCCTTTGTATCAGCAAAGTAACGAGCTTTCTTCAATAGAAACTGTGCCGGCAAACCCCGGATTCCTCCTTTCGTAGTCATATTCTCCTCTATCTCTGACTTCTTCAGGTGAGTGACGGTTGCTATCTCATGGGACTTAGGCTCCTCTTCTAACCCAGAAAAAGGAACACGGTCGACGATCGGCAAACCAAGAATATAGGAATACTCCTCTAAAGTAGGCATCAACTGATAATCCGGGAAGGTGAAACATCTGTACAGAGGATCATAGAACTGAAACAAAGTGTTGAGGATGCCTTTCTTCATCTTGCGCTTCATGAGCGGTACGATGGACCCATATTTCTTCTGAAAATCTGTCGGACTCTCTATCTTCGGAATCAAACTCTTCAGTTCTTCAATTTCGGGCTCCTTGAAACTAAAGCTTCGAGTATTTCTTCTTCCAAATTCCATAATACCCTAAGACGTTTGCAAAAATCAATCCAAAGCTCCTTGAAAAACGAGTTTTTTTTTAAAAAGATGTTGATGAATGCATGAATGAATGATAGTGCAACAGTCACACATAAATTTGCAAACATGGGGTTCAAAGGTTCAACGTTTCAGCATGGAGTCAAGGGTAAAGCCCACCCAAAGGTATGTACTAGTGGTTCAATCGCACCTGTAAGACAATGTTCTAAGAGTTCCCAGAGTCTACATTCCTCCTTCGGATATTGCCAACGTCTTGATTACTCAATAATTAGCAATATTCTCAAGAGAAACTCGTCCGAGCGTAGCATCGCGTAACAACTACTTCCGAATTACTCCGTTATAGTCTCCGCGCTACACCTAAAAAGCCAAGATGGGTTAGGGTTCTACGGTCCTCAACTTCTCGGGCTCCTAGGTCGAAAATAATAACGTCTTCCCGATTACTCGGTAAACAAATATTAAGTTCAAGAGGGCCTTCCATTGAGTGGGGGATCTCATGCCTCCTTCTTCGGGATTACTCCCTCAAAGTTAACATGACTATACCGCCCGTCCTATTCCTTAAGTGTTACCTAATCCGGGTATAGGATTCGTCCTTTGCAAAAAAACCCAAACACCCCAAATTTAAACACGTAATCAAGCAAATCAAACAATAGTAAAACAGATAAGCCAAGTTAGGCTTAACCCACTTAGGGATGGACCAGCAAGAGGTCAATCTTTCCCCAGCAGAGTCGCCAATTCTGTAGCGATAAAAAATGTAGCGGGGTAAATCGGAGATCGAATTATTGATTAATTCGTCTCACAAAAGCAAGAGTCGCCACCGCGCTTTATTGTTTCCAAAGGAAAAGGGAAAAGAGCGAAATAAAACCCTAATTATGCAATGTAAATAAAAATACAAAGCGTTTTTGAAAAGAGATCGAGAGTTCGGGGGTTGGTTATACAATGGGAAGGTATTAGCACCCAATGCATCTATAGTACTCTATAGGAACCTTTTGAAATATCTGTTTTATTTAAAATTGATCGCTTGATTGAAAATAAATCGTTTTGGCCGAAAAAAGGGATACGGACGGGTTTTTGAAAATACGACGACCTAATGTCGAAGTTTTGGCTTAAAAGGTATAAGTCTTGAAAAGGTTGAAATTTTGATGGAAGGTGAATATTTGAGGAAAAATTATCCTAAGTTTTAATAAAAATGCGAAAATTCGCACAGTTAGACTTGGAGACATGAAGTCAACAAATTTACTGTTTTTCCTTTGGATTTAAACATAAACCGAATAAACAAATAAATACACGAACAAAAATATGCGAATAATGATTAAATAGCAATAATCTAAATGATGGTATAAAAGATGCGAACAATGCGTTTTTATGATTTTTTCTATTTTAATGCTAACGGGAAGAAAGTATTTTAAATTTTTACGCATTTTCTGATAAGGATAAAATAAAAGGATTATTTAACGAGGACGTGACGTTTTTTTAGTTTTAAGTTATTAAGTTTTTTATATTTTTTTGATATTAATATTAAGACAAGAAAAAGGAGTTAATGAAATATCTTTTAGTTTTTTTTTTATTTTTATGTGTTTTAGATTTTTATCTATTTGATAATGACGTAAGAAAGATTAATTAATTACTAAAATATTGATAACCTTAAATCCCATATTTTTTACGCATATAAATAAAATACTTATATTTAAAAAAAAAAAGGGGGGGTTCCAAATTAGGTTAAAAGACTAGCAATTTATCTTGATGAAATAAAAATAAAATTTTTATTGTTAAATCAAGAATTTTAAATTAAGAGGTCAACTTATTTTAAATAAAACCTAGTTAGACATGTTTTGTTCTTTTTTTTTAAAATGTAATTATTAGCTAATTAATATAATTAACACTTCCTAAAAAAGATTAAAAAAACAAAAAGAAATATGTTAAG
This sequence comes from Vicia faba, assembly GCA_948472305.1. Taxonomy (NCBI): domain Eukaryota; kingdom Viridiplantae; phylum Streptophyta; class Magnoliopsida; order Fabales; family Fabaceae; genus Vicia; species Vicia faba. The sequence goes on along the minus strand of OX451740.1, from coordinate 105,049,358 downwards.
AATAAACAAGCAAAAATGGATGGGCCAGGGAGCTGGAGGTCCAACACGGTTCACAAACGTGAGGGAGGGTGCAAAAGGCAAGTTGTGGGCTTAAGGGGAAAAGGGAGGCCCAAGAGCTAATGCAGCATTAGGGTTAAGATGTGTTTAACACATTTGGGATTTAGGGTTAGGCTTATGGGACAGAAACGGCGCTCACGATCTTCATCTCTCTCGTGCAGCTTCTTCATTTTTCGCCTCCAGTGTTGACATTTCCTTGTTCCGGCCACCCACGCTAAGCTCTTCTTCCCTCCATTGTTGGCGTTTCCTTGTTCCGGCCACCCACGCTAAGCTCTTCTTCCCTCCATTGTTGACGAGGCGGCTTAAGCAGAGACGGTAAGGACAAGTCTTTTTCGTTAACGTTAGATTTAATTCGCATGTTGATTTTACAGTTTCGTTGTTGATTTTACGATTTCGTTGTTGATTCTGACTAGTTTTCATATTTATCTGCCCATGTTGATTTGAATGCCATTTAAGGAATAAGAAGGAAGAAAGCTTGTTACCTAGGTGGAGAAGGAGGAGGAGCTAGGGGTGATGGAGGCCGGACAGCAGGGAGACGGCAGGCGCACACGGTGGTGAACGGTATTTGCGGTTTTCCTCTTCCTCTTGCTTGAACGTGCTACTGTGTTGTACTGTATTGCTTCTTCTTATTGGTCTGGGTACCGCTACTTTGTTTCTTCCTTCTTCTTCCTGAGTGTGATACTGCACTTGTTCTTCTTGAAACTTGTTGAAACTGTACTTTGTTTCTTTCTTCTTCTTCTTGAGTGTGATACTGCACTTGTTCTTGTTGGTCTGAAAAATGGTTTGCAGGAATGATGTTGGCTTGAGTGATTGTTTGAAAGGCCAATGAGGTTGAACTGAGGCTTAGTCGGTTGTGTAGAAATTTTCAGGTTGTTGGATGGATAATGCACAGGTTTGGGCAATGGTTGGACATGATGATGGATGTGGGATTCCTGTGTAGTTTTTCTGATGTTTTTGATGGCAGGGGATGATGATATTGGCTCTAGAGGCTCAATCGATTGTGTAGTGTTTTTTGTATGGTTTGGAAATAGTTTTCTCAGTATGATTATGCAGGTTTTTTCAATCTCTATGGTTTTTCTTTGGAGGCTTTGATATGTTCTCCTTCTTTTTGGTTTTTGCTTTGTTATGTAATATAACAACTCTTCCCTCTTCTTTTTCGCTACAGGCCAGGAATTTGAAAACAAATGTCTTGGGATCTCCCTGAGCATTCTGCACTATGCTGACCCTCCAATTTTGTTTCTATTCTTATTCTGTGCTATTAGTTCTACTGGCTATATTTTTATTTGTCTTGTATAACCACTTCTTCCTATGCTAAGCCTGCAAATCCCACACTTCTCCCTCTCTTTTTTTTCTCTCAGCATGGCTTTGACAAAAGGATGATAAGCTGTACATGTTCTGAAAATGTAGTGGCTGAAAAATGATGAAAAAGGAATTTTGTGTTGCTTGCAAAAATGGTCAAACTGCATATTTGCTTTTAATACAAATGTTGTTTGTTTCCTGCTGTGTAGGCAAATGTTAAATGGGCATGCTTGCATATGTGGTTACTGCATATTTGTTTGCTTATGCTGTATGCTTTTTGAAATTACATTTAGGATTTTAAACAAAATGTAATTAGTTTAAATATGCAGTTTTGGAAAACAATTTGTGCATATGCTTTGAAATTCTTTTCTTTTTTTTGTGAACCGGGAGTAATCCCGCGATTTGCAAAAAATAATAACTGATTCCGGCCATTACATTTAATGATGAACACTAGATTTATTTTTTTTCTGCATTTTAAATATTTATTCGAATTCTAATTTCTTTCTTTTAATTGCAGGTAACATTAAATGAGCGGACAAAACGCATTGGGTCGGAAGCTTTAGAATTAGGATAGATTAGTTTTTTTTATTATTTCATTTTAATTTTTGGCAATTCATTATTGTAATCTACTGTAATATATACAATATTTACAAAATAACTTGTACAAAAAAAATGAATAAAAGAAAACTATTTGTCCATTAATTCTTCTTCTTTATTTATTTATCGTTTATTATTTCTCCACACGAATAATAATTGAAACCAAATTTCAATTACCTACGTTCAAAATAATAAACAGATAAATAATAATTATCATTGACCAACTAATATCTTCGGTTATTTAATCCATCATTCCCAACTAAATTATAATAATTAAAATAGGATTTCAATTATTTAACTTAGAACGACGAACGATTAAACAGTCGTTATTGACCAATGAATATCCTCGAAATGCTTATTTATATTATTCATAACCTTTAAATTATGGAATAACTAAGAATAAATTCTAGTTACTTAAATTTAAAATAATGAGTAACTAAATAAGTACCGTCCACACAATTAATGCGCCTCTTCTATGATGTTTATTTTATTATCCATACATCTTTAAACTAAATAATAATCGAAAAAGTGGATTTCAATTATTTAAATTTTTTAGATAATGAACAAATTAATAAACATCAATTTTTTGCACGAATCGATTAAATGATTTAATGTTCAGCATAGATAGCTCCTGGCCTGAAAAAGTCATGAATTTTGAAATCGATGGATCAAAACAAATGTAATGTAAATATGCAGGTAGGAGACGATATCTTAGGTCAAAATTTGGGGTACAACAGAAGGCTCAATTTTTTTGTGATGCTCTGGATTTGCAAGTTTTTGAAGATGTTTTGGATCTTCTAATCTATGGGATGGTACTGTTCCCTAACCCAGACCAACTTATAGATGTGAATGCGGTCAAAATCTTCCTATCTCGTAACCATGTACCTAACTTACTCGGAGACATTTTGCATTCTCTTCACGCCCGTACCATAAAGAGAAGAGGGATTCTTATGTGTTGCACTCCATTACTGTCTAGGTGGTTTATTTCGCACCTTCCTCAATCAATTTTTAAGATTGAACAAAGCATGAGGTGGTCTCAAAGGTTGATGTCACTCTCGCATTCAGATATTCATTGGTGTTCTGATCTTTGGAGGATGTTACCATTATTGATCGCTATAAGGAATTCCCTAATGTACCACTCCTTGGCATTAGGGGAGAATCATCTATAATCCTTGCTTGGCTCTATGACAGTTTGGGTATGCTCGGAGGGATCGCCCTCATGAAGCACTCGTCCAAGGTATTGTATTTGACTATGAGAACGATGTCCAAGATTATCGTCAAAAATTTATAAGAGCCTTGGGGCATGGTAAACAAGGTTGATAGCAAAGCTTTGGGGCATAAGAACTCCATTCCCTTTGATCCGTATCCCAGGTAGGTGCGAGCTCGCGCTCAAAACCTCATGATGACATATGTGGCCATCTTACCAATAATTGTGGAGCCAATCACTGAGGGGGATGTTCCTTATACTGTTCTTCATCCTGACATGCATATTACTCTCGAGGAATTGAAAAGATCGTGGATTAAACTCAAGGGAGAGAGATATACCTTTGAAGCCTGTTGTACCCTAAAACTTTCCCTCTCATTTTACTCAACACATGCCCATTGAGGTCCCCAACTTGTCCTAGGATGACTAAGAATTGATCAGACAAATTCTCCTCTTAAGACAATAAACCTCTAATTAGGGTTTCACTTATCATCAAGATAGTTAAGCTCCAAAGGTCCCAAATGTTTTCCATGGCCCTAATATGTCCTTAAGATCATCCATGCTAAGTTACATGCCTTGCACTACAAGTTTGCACAGTCAACTGCTCAAATGCCTGAAAATCAACTGTATTAGGTCAAAAGTCAATTGTAGCCTATATATAGTCAAACTTCAAGATTTTTGGTCAACATCAACATTTTAAAGTAATATCCATAATTTTATCAAGGGTTGATCATGATTCCTCCAGAAAGGCTCCTAACTCATCAAAAGTCAAAAATGGCAAATTAGGGTTTTTATAGGAAAAGTCAACCAAACTTTGACCAGACATAAATTTCTCAAACTTTATCAGAAATTTTTCCACAAAGGCTAATTTTGAAGAGAATCAAATTCCCTACAACTTCTCTTCAGCCCTTAAGATAAAGAAATGCCTCAATCAAAAGATACAAGCTCATACATTATAGGTCCTTTCAAAAAGTCAACAAAAACACCTTTTGGGTCAAAGATCCTTACATGGACATGGAAGATCCAATTGAAATTAAAATAAAAGGGTTGTTTAGAGGACATCCTAAGCTCTCTAAAAAGTCCAAGAACACCCTCATAGGGTTAAAATTGAGAAAGATACGCATTACTAAAGTTGACCAATTTTAGGAAAATGCACAAAAGTCAATGTGAGCAAATTGGATCTTTTGGAATAATGGTCGTGGGTTTTGGATCTCAAACATATCCATAGACTTATTTAAGATATTTAAATCCATTATTTTATTTTTATGAGATTTGTTTTTATTTATTTGAATTTTTATTCATTTAAATCATAATAAATCAAATAAAATAGTGAAATAATGAAATAAAATCCAAAGATTTGTTTTATGATCATATAATGAGTCTAGAATCTGATGAACAAATCATGATTTCGTGCAAGGGTTGATTGGAAAGAAAATAGCATGTTTTGGCCAAGTTTAGAAACTTCAAATTCAAATTGCAAATCAAATCTTTTCTACATAAATCTCCAAGATTCAGTCCATTTTTGTTACCCTAATACATCCAGATATATATGCATAACATTTCTAGACCATAAAAAGAGAGGATTGGCCGCATAGAAAACACACAAAAAGTTCTAATTTTTTCACAAAGTGGCAATCAGATTGATAGTTTTAGAGGGATTCAAGGAGTTTTGACGTTTGCAATCCGTTCCCGGGGACATTCTGAAGCTAGTAGCATCATTCCCAAGCATCAAAGCACCCAAAGTCATCACTTACATCATCATGGTTTGCACCTTATTTTTTGAAATCGATTTTGATCATACATGCGTTAGAAATAGATTTTGAGTATGCGTTCTTGTTTGTATGAGCATTTAGAACGTATTTGAATGGTTAATTTCCAGTTTTGAAGCACATATGATAACCTGCCATTGTTAGGGTTTAACCGATCGTTTTAGGGTTTTCAGGTACAGGCAAAATTGGGCCTAATAAAGGATATCATCATGCTCAGGGGATCAAACCCAATTGATTCATGTCTTTAAATTGAAATTATATTGCCTGTTGTGAATTTTGGAGATTTGCAGGTGTTTTAGTGACGGATATAGTCCGTAGGTCAAAGTGTTAGGCTAAAACGACTGACAGCTAAAGAAGATGATGACGTGGCATGACCTGGTTGGACCATTTGAAAACAGCCCGCATTTTTTTTCTAATAAAATTCTGGGCATTTATTTTGATCATATTATTTTGTGTTTGTTTGGATAAATGAATGAACACTTGGCTCAAATGGTAATAGAAGCGTGCTGGAAGAGAGATGACCTGGGTTCGATTCCCAGGTCCAACGTTTTATGTTTTCTAACTTATTTCTTTCAGATCCAATGTGTTGCCTTCCCCTGCGTACACCATACACCATCAACTCTCCATCCATGAGATCCCAAGTGTCCAGATCCAGCGCACCAAACTTGCAGTCCCATGGTGGACCTTCCTGAGGCCACAATACCGAATCACACGCAAGGGGTTATTGGGCTTCTGGACCTGGGCCTTGCAAATCCAACATGCACCCCCCAGATTGCTAACACACTTCAGGCCCATTCTTTTTTTGCTTTTTATTATTATTTATTTAATTTCTTTGTTATTCTTAATTATTTCAAATATCATTTATTTATATTTAATCATAAAAATCAGTAAAATCACAAAAAATAGGATTTAGGGTTTTTTATTAAAATTAATTTTGTAAATTAATTTGATGTAATTATTTTGATTTGTTTCTTTAAAATAAAATCAATTAGAACCTAGGTTTAATTGCAAAATCTTTTTCTTCAAAAATATTAGTTTTTTTATTCAGAATTAATATTTTTTAATTAATAATTTTTCCAATTAATTAATTATTTTCTTTATCATTTAACTTTTTTTTCAAATAAAAAAAATACTTTTCTCTTAACCTATGCGCGTTTTAGGGTTTAGATGCTTCGTTATCCTTCGCGTGTTTTTTATTTTTTCTGTATTATTTTCTAATTTTGTAATTGTTCCTGGTTTGTAATAATTAAATTAGATTTAAATTCCTGCATCTAATTATGTAACTGCCCCAAGGCCCTGTAATAGTTAGGAACTTTATTTTTCCGCATTTTATTTTCCCGCATGATAAACTGCTTAGATGAATGGTTAATAGGATTGTATGGAAAGATAACGATTATTTGAACATAGATAACCCTAAATGCACAAGATGATATATCTGAATCAAGCACACTTGCACATACTCACCCCTAGGATATCTCCCACTTTGTTGCCTTCGAACGCGGTTATAATTCTCGAAACGTGAGAATTTTTAGTGGCTGCCCTTGAGTCTAAGAGATCACTAGTCCCTCGATGACCCTCTCGACTGCTGCTTCGATTAAAAAAGTGATCTTAGGGCTTTAGGACAGTTACTAAGAGTTATTGCCCAGTTACTTTAGTGACAGTGACGTCCCATTCGATAAACCCTCAAACATCCAACGACTAGGGCTACCTACTCACTAATAGTAGGATAGCACTGTCTAAAGGAAAGGAGGAAAAGAACACCTCTTTAGAGTGGGTAGATAGTTGTTAAGTACTTGCTCAAAACAATTCATTTTTACACTACACTTTCAAACATTTTTCAAACAAAGTTTTCAAAACGCTTTATCACACTCTTGAGGACTAATACAAGAGTTATCATAATGCAAACAAACTTTTCAAAGCACACAAACACGAAAGCAATTTTCAAAATGAGCAAGTACCTAAGAGCCCGTAGATAACTATGGATGAAAAGGGTGCTAACACCTTCCCTTTTCATAATCTACACCCTTACTCAGAAAGTCTCGAAAAAGATATTTTTCTGTTCTTTTCACCCTTTCCTTTGTTGGATAAAAGAAAAGTCGGTGGCGACTCTTGCTTACCGCGACATTTGTGAACAAAAAACACAAACAAGTATTAACAGTTGGTTCTGCCACCGTATCACAGAACTGGCGACTCTATTAGGGACAAAATAATAAAGTGGGGTTTACCTTAGGGTCTATATCATTTTTGCTTCTTTGACTGTTTGTTTGCTTTACTTTTAAGGGTATTGTTTGGGTGTTATAGATCCTACACCCGGATCTGGGGAAACCTTTGAGGTAAGTAACAATAGATCGTGGAAACTGTGCGGGGTATATCGACACGGACGGTTGAAGCAATGGCTATGTTGATGCGACACTTTGGTTGGTACCGATAGCCCTTGAGTTAATCAAGGAGAATACAGGGCCTCTGCATGGAGTCATAAAGCGTCAACTGACCTTAGAACCTTTAATTGAACAACTTGGCCATTAGATACTCGATGCTACACTCATTGAGTTTTGACTCCCGAGTTTTGTTTGGTTGCGAGTCAGTCGCCTATCAGAATGAAACTTGTGGAAAAGATCAATGATATTGAGATCCCTTAGAACTCGGTTACTATTACTAAGACAGGTTGAACCAATCCAAACTTCAAGAGGGTATCACCTTAAAACCCATGCAGGTCTTTGGTGTGATTTGCTTGTGCTTGCTATATCTATGATTTCTTAGCATAATCATGACATCATAACATCATGCCACAGCATTTCCTTAACCATTTCAAGGATCTCAAGGGTTTGTGACGCAGGTTTTGATAAATTCGACGTCTAGCAAGGGGCAAGGGGATTTATTTTCCTCTAACCAATGTCGTCAAAACACCAAAACACGACAACTTGAGTCATGGGCTATGACCCACTTGATATGGTGAGCTTGACTCTCATAGAAGGACACTCAACGATGCGAAGTTCTTCAATCAAGACTGCAGTCAACTCCTAACATCTCTTTGGGTTTACCCCTTGAGATCCTTGAAAACATTGCATACATATATCATACATATCATTGCATAAGCAGGTTTTAAAGCAGGTTTCTCATCTTTTCGTTGTTTACTTCAGCAAAAGAAATGGCCCTTGAACAAACAGTAAAAGACCTTCAAGCTCAAAACACTCAGTTCCAACAAATGTTCCTGACTCTGACCCAGGGGCAGGAAGACCTGAAAGCTCTGATCGCCAAAGAGAAGAAGAAGAAGAAGGCAAGAAACTGGCTGGCATCCTGAATATGGGAAGAAGACTAAGAGAACCGGTTAAGGGAGCTCTATATCTTTCAACTCCATGAAATAAGGGGGACAATCATGAAGAAGATAGCAACCCGGGGACTGATGAAGATAAAGCTAATTATTCTGAGGAGCAATATCCTATTGCTGATGATAAATACAAACAGCTAGAGGATCGTCTCAATGCTATGGAGATTCAGTAGATACCTGGCTTGGACTTTGAAGAATTAGGGCTGGTTTCTGGCGTGATCATCCCACCAAAATTCAAGGTGCCCACGTACGCTAAGTATGACGATGTCTCCTGCCCTAAGTTGCACTTAAGGTCCTATGTCAGGAAGATCCAGCCTCACACTACTGACCAGAACTTATGGGTCCATTTATTCCAAGAAAGTTTAGTTGGCACGCAACTGGAGTGGTTTTACCAGCTAGAAAGAACAGACATCCATACTTGGGAAGACTTGGCTACTGCTTTCTATAAGCAGTGCCAATACAATGATGACCTCTCTCCAACTTGTACACAACTTCAAAGCATGTCTATGGGTTCTAGCGAAGGCTTCAAAGAATATGCCCAAAAATGGAGGGATCTAGCTGGTAGGGTACAACCTCCTCTGAATGATCGGGAAATGGTAGACATGTTCATGGGCACTCTGACAGGCCCGTTCTTTAATCTGCTGATTAGGAGTTCCTCATCTGGATTTACAGAGACGGTTCTAACTGGAGAAAGGATCAAAAGTGGTATTAAGAGTGAGAAGATCCTGATGGCTGCATCTTCTAATGCTGAGAAGAAGCCATTTGCTGGTAAGAAGGAAGTCAATGTTGTGTATAGCCAGAAGGGTCGTAATAAGGCAGACGACCACAATCAATCCGTGGGGGCAATACTGGTCTCTAATCTTATGCCTATGCAACGACACCAACAGGGGAACCAGCATAAAGAGGTCATACCTAAGAGACAATTCACCAGAATCAACATGTCACTAGCTCAAGCATTACAACACATGTTGAAAGCAGGATTGATTACGTTAAAGGCTCCTCTGCGAAATCCTAATATTTCTGCTCCTAGTAACCACCCCGACGAAAGGTGTGCATACCATTCTAATAGTCCTGGACATGATACAAATGGTTGCTGAGCTCTGAAGAACAAAATTCAGGATATGATTGACGCCAAAGAGATTGAATTCGAACCTCCAGAGACTCACAAAGTGATCACTGCTCCTAGGCCAAATCATTGAGAACGTCCATTTCATTTTTTATTTTTCATTTGTAATTTCATTTGTTGTTCAAACAATTACGGTTATGCCGAACTTTGGTTTTCCCATTAATGCATCGCATATGTTTGTCTTGAATGATTTCATTGTCATTTTATTTAAACTGTTCTCTTGCTTCCTTTACGTGATATTCGACTCTCGATTAAAAATCTATAAGCCTTTAGAGGGAGGATGACGAAAACGATACCATAATCTCACACAGTGTGCTTTTGAACAGACCTTGTTGACGATGTACAGGCGTTGTTTCAAATCCCAAACAGTGGAGTTATAAGGAAGATAATCCATAGTCAACCCCTTCGAGCCAAAGAAGTAGGAGTTTTTCTTTTCACACAAATTAAAACCCTTAATCATAACCTGGGGTAGGGTAGTTTCTCAGTCAATTCAGACGTGCATTCAGTCACAATCTTCCGCTTCGTACACAATGAATGGCATCGAAGACGTCCTCCCAAATCAAAAGACGGTGATAGGTTCCGCGTAATCATCAAAATAAACAACCATTATCTCTCAAAATAAATGCCCATTAAGCCAAAACCTATGAAGGAGAAAAACTGGGGCATCCCACTGAATGTAATCACAAAAGAAACAGTTCAGGCAAAAGGCAGGGTAGCAAAATCAAAAAAGAAAGAGGTCCTGCAAATCCTAAACAAAAAGAAAAGGTCACAAAAATGATTGCCTTCCCAAACAAACGTTCAATCTCTGAACCATCACCAGAATATCAAGGACATTCCAAAACTCAACTAGGATTCAAAATGCACAATTAACTGAGCATAAGACTTAAGAACATCACGAAGAACGGGTGGGTACAAATAAATTTTGAGCCTTTATCCTTTGTTTCTTAAACCTTGAACCAGGCCACGATATAACCCTTAAAAGTCCTAGCTGAAGCATGGGTTAGTTTGAAAGCATACTATTACAAAAAGGTATCCCGACTCTTGTAGGACTTGCTATAAATCCTGAGTTGATATCACCCTATTGCAAAATTTGTTTTACTGAAAAAATGAATTTTCAAAAACTTCAAGACAAACATAAACTTTGAATTATTTGAATATCGTTGTTTGCATATAGTTATCTGTTCGACAACAGAGAAATTCACAACGAATATCTAGTGAATAAAAACTCTCAATGAGAAGGTTCACCTCAAGTGGAAAAACACTTCCAACTAAGGGGCACGGCATGATCATTATCCATCATCTGGGGCAGTCAAGTCAAGATTCAAGGAATCTCTCAAAAATGACGAATAGCCAGGGGCAGATATCCATCTGAATCACTTGGGGGCATTAAACATAAATTCCAACAATGAATCACGTACAATCAAGCGAACTCAATGTTCCTCAGTAGATTTATTCTCAAAAGTAATTGAACAGGAATTCCCAACGGAAACATTCTAAATAAACCAAGTCCTCTTCTAGAAACGGTTCAGGTAAGATCCAGAGACATATGTTATCCTGGTACTTATTCCAAATTTCTCTTCTAGAAACAGTTCAGGTACGATCCAGAGACGGATGTTATCCTGATACTTATTCAGATTTGTTTCAAGTACAGTTCAGATACGATCCAAAGACGGTTGTCATTCTGACACTCATTCAACACATTTTTCAAGTACATTTCAGATACGATCCAGAGACGGATGTCATTCTGACACTCATTCAACACATGTTTCAAGTATAGTTAAGATACGATCCAGAGACGGATGTCATTCCAACGCTCATCCAACACATGTTTCAAATACAATTCAGATACGATCTAGAGACGAATGTCATTCTGACACTCATTCCAGACATGTTTCAAGTACAGTTCAGATACGATCTAGAGACGGATGTCATTCTGACACTCATCTAACACATGGTTCAAATACAGTTCAGATACAATCCAGAGACGAATGTCATTCTGACACTCATCCAACACATGTTTCAAGTACATTTCAGATACAATCCAGAGACGAATGTCATTCTGACACTCATCCAACACATGTTTTAAGTATAGTTCAGATACGATCCAGAGACGAATGTCATTCTGACACTCATTCAACACATGTTTCAAGTACAGTTCAGATACGATCCAGAGACGGATGTCATTCTGACACTCATTCAAATACATGTTCAAGTACAATCACGACATAGATCCATCCACAAAATCTCTGCAGGTACTTTCTCCAGTAGGTACAGGGGAAGAGATAGTTTGAGACGAAGTCACTGCTACATACGACCCCGTGACGTCTATGTTCCCCACAGAGTGGAAACAACCAAAGATTTGATCCCTCCTTCCCCAAGCAGGAATTACCTCCTCCAAGAAAGTTCCTTCAGAAAGCTGAAATCTGTATTCCCCAACCAAGTTTCATAATTGCAAACAGATTATAAAACCTCCTCCCTGGTAGAGTTTATTTCTCAAACTGCGGAAGCTCATTCCCCAACAGAGTTTATTCCTCTACAACAGAAAAATCTTCCAATGAAGCATTCTCCCTTAATAGAGTCATTCTCAAGCAAAGTCAAACCCCGGCAGAATATCCTCAGACAGAAAGAGGGAATCCCCAGCGAATCATCTCCATTCATCATCCCCGGCGGAAATGAAGGATTCAGCCTCTCAACGCTCTTCAGCAGCAGTCCGGGATTTACTTTCCCAGACTGGAAAACATCGCAATAGCATCCCATATTCATACATCAGGGCATGCGCATACACATCACATACAGCATAATCTCATTTATTTTGAGAACATCATCACAATGCATTTCATACAACAAGACATTGCATATGACTAACTCTTTACTATTTTCAGGAAAGATCAAATCAACAAGCACCGCTAACTGTTTACGTGACCCTCTAGTCTTCTCAAAAGCTACGTCTAACGAAGGGCTATTTCAGCATTTTCCTCAGAAAGACGTTCTCACAAGACCTTCCCTGGTTCAGTTAGATCGACACTAAGATCTCTCTGATTTCTATTCCAGTTGAAGATATTCCAAGACTTTTGTCTGGTTCAGTTGAATCGATCCTAAGATTCTTCTGATTTCCATTCCAGTCAAAGTTAATTAAAGACCTTCTCTGGTTCAGTCAGATCGACACTAAGATCTCTCTGATTTCTATTCCAGTTGAAGATGTTCCAAGACTTTTGTCTGGCAACCCTAAGATTCTTCTGATTTCCATTACAGTCAAAGTTAATTAAAGACCTTCTCTGGTTCAGTCAGATTAACATTAAGATCTCTCTGATTTTCATTCCAGTTGAAGATATTCCAAGACTTTTGTCTGGTTCAGTTGAATCTATACTAAGATTTTCCAAATTTCCATTCCAGTCAAAGTTAATTAAAGATCTTTCTTTGGTTCAGTTAAATCGACGCTAAGATTTTTCTGATTTCTATTCCAGTTGAAGAAACTGCAAAGCCTGGAGTACAACTAGATAATAATTTAATCTCATTCCCCAGTAAGTCGCTGTGAAGCCTGGAACACGACCAGATAGCATTCAACCATATTATCCTCAGAAAATCACTGTGAAGCCTAGATCCCGACCAGATAGCAGTTCACTTTCGTCTCTTCAATCAAGAGATGATTCCCCAGTAGAGTAATGGACAACTGAAGCTCCTAAACTATATTCCCCAAAACAGAGACCAACATTTCTCATTGGATTCCTCCTCAAACGACAGGAATAGGAATCCCATAAAGGAATATCTTAGGAAATCAACATTGTTTCGGATGGCATCTTTAAGCCCATCTCCGACGACTCTTCGTCATATTCTCCGGATGGCATCTTTAAGCCCATCTCCGATGATTTTCTGTCATCCTTTCCAAATGGCATCTATAAGCCCATTCCCGATATTATCTACACAGCCAAGTGTCATTTCAGACAGGCGCAAATTTCTGGGCACTTTAGTGTTCAATCATCTACCACCTTCAGATCACGAAAGGCAAACCAGCCAATGTACATCCTCAGGTTTTAGAAGACTGAATAGGGGCAGCTGTTGTACCCCAAAATTTTCCCTCTCATTTTACTCAACACATGCCCATTGAGGTCTCCAACTTGTCTTAGGATGACTAAGAATTGACCAGACAAATTCTCCTCTTAAGACAATAAACCTCTAACTAGGGTTTCACTTCTCATCAAGATGGTTAAGCTCCAAAGGTCCAAAATGTTTTACATGGCCCTAATATGTCCTCAATATCATCCATGCCAAGTTTCATGCCTTGCACTACAAGTTTGCTCAGTCAACTGCTCAAATGCTTGAAAATCAACTTTACTAGGTCAAAAGTTAATTGTGGCCTATATACAGTCAAACTTCAAGATTTTTGGTCAACATCAACATTTTGAAGTAATATCCATCATTTGATCAAGGGTTGATCATGATTCCTCCAGAAAGGCTCCTAACTCATCAAATGTCAAAAATGGCAAATTAGGGCTTTTGTAGGAAAAGTTAACCAAACTATGACCAGACATAACTTTCTCATACTTTATCATAAATTTTTCCACCAAGGCTCATTTCGAAGAGAATCCAATTCCCTACAATTTCTCTTCAGCCCTCAAGATCAAGAAATGCCTCAATCAAAAGATACAAGCTCATACATTATAGATCCTTTCAAAAAGTCAACAAAAACACATTTTAGGTCAAAGCTTCTTACATGGATATGGAAGATCCAATTGAAATTAAACCAAAAGGGTTATTTAGAGGACATCCTAAGCTCTCTAAAAAGTCCAAGAACACCCTCATAGGGTTAAAATTGGGAAAGCTATGCATTACTAAAGTTGACCAATTTTAGGAAAATGCACAAAAGTCAATGTGAGCAAATTGGATCTTTTGGACTAATGGGCGTGGGTTTTGGATCTCAAACATATCCATGGACTTATTTAATATATTTAAATCCATTATTTTTTTATGAGATTTGTTTTTATTTATTTGAATGTTTATTCATTTAAATCATAATAAATCAAATAAAATAGTGAAATAATGAAATAAAATCCAAAGATTTGTTTTATGATCATATAATGAGTCTAGAATCTGATGAGCAAATCATGATTTCGTGCAAGGGTTGATTGGAAAGAAAAGAGCTTGTATTGGCCAAGTTTAGAAACTTAAAATTCAAATTTCAAATCAAATCTTTTCTACATAAATCTCTAAGATTCAGTCCACTTTTGTTACCGTAATACATCCAGATATATATGCATAACATTGCCATAACATAAAAAGAGAGGATTGGCCGCATAGAACACACACAAAAAGTTTCAATTTTTTCACAAAGTGGTAATCAGACTGATAGTTGCAGAGAGATTCAAGGAATTTTGACGTTTGCAATCTATTCCTGGGGACATTCTGAAGCTAACAGCATCATTCCCAAGCATCAAAGCACCCAGAATCATCACTTACATCATCACGGTTTGCACCTTATTTTTTGAAATCGATTTTGATCATACATGCGTTAGAAATAGATTTTGAGTATGCATTCTTGTTTGTATGCGCATTTAGAACGTATTTGAATGGTTAATTTCCAGTTTTGATGCACATATGATAACCTGCCATTGTTAGGGTTTAAACAGTAATTTTAGGGTTTTCAGGTACATGCGAAATTGGGCCTAATAAAGGATACCTTCATGCTCAGGGGATCAAACCCAATTGATTCATGTCTTTAAATTGAATTTATTTTTCCTGTTGTGAAGTTTGGAGATTTGCAGGTGTTTTAGTGACAGATATAGTCCGTAGGTAAAAGTGTTAGGCTAAAACGACGGACAGTTGAAGAAGATGATGGCGTGGCATGACCTGGTTGGACTATTTGAAAACAGCGCGCATTTTTTTTTCTTAAATAAAATTCTTGGCATTTATTTTGATTATATTATTTTTTGTTTGTTTGTATAAACGAATAAACACTTGGCTCAAATGGTAAAAGAAGCGCGCTGGAAGGGAGAGGACCTGGGTTCGAGTCCCAGGTCCAACGTTTTATGTTTTCTAACTTATTTCTTTCAAATCCAATGTGTTGCCTTCCCCTGCGTACACCATACACCATCAACTCTCCAACCATGAGATCCCAGGTGTCCAGATCCAGCGCATCAAACTTGCAGTCCCATGGTGGACCTTCCAGAGGCCACAATACTGAATCACACGCAAGGGGTTATTGGGCTTCTGGACCTGGGCCTTGCAAATCCAACATGCACCCCCCAGATTGCTAACACACTTCAGGCCCATTCTTTTTTTCCTTTTTATTATTATTTATTTAATTTCGTTGTTATTCTTAATTATTTCAAAAATCATTTTTTCTATTTAATCATAAAAATCAGTAAAATCACAAAAAATAGGATTTAGGGTTTTTTTATTAAAATTAATTTTGTAAATTAATTTGATGTAATTATTTTGATTTGTTTCTTTAAAATAAAATCAATTAGAACCTAGGTTTAATTGCAAAATCTTTTTCTTCAAAAATATCAAAAATATTAGTTTTTTTTTTCAAAATTAATTTTTTTTAATTAATAATTTGTCCAATTAATTAATTATTTTCTTTATCATTTAACTTTTTTTTCAAATAAAAAACAAAAAAATACGTTTCTTTTAACCTATGCGCGTTTTAGGGTTTAGATGCTTCGTTATCCTTCGCGTGTTTGTTATCTTTGCCGTATTATTTTCTAATTCTGCAATTGTTCCTGGTTTGTAATAATTAAATTAGATTTAAATTCTTGCATCTAATTATGTAACTGCCCCAAGGCCTGTAATAGTTAGGAACTTTATTTTTCCGCAATTTATTTTCCCGCATGATAAACTGCTTAGATAAATGGTTAATAGGATTGTATGGAAAGATAACAATTAATTGAACATGGATAACCCTAAATGCGCAAGATAATATATCTGAATCAAGCACACTTGCACATGCTCACCCCTAGGGTATCTCCCACTTTGGTTGCCTTCGAACACGGTCACAATTCTCGAAACGTGAGAATTTTAGGTGGCTGTCCTTGAGTCTAAGAGATCACTAGTCCCTCGATGACCCTCTCGACTACTGCCTCGGTTAAAAAAGTGATCTTAGGGCTTTAGGACAGTTACTAAGAGTTCTTGCCCAGTTGCCTTAGTGATTGTGACGTCCCTTTCGATAGTCCCTCAAACATCCAACGACTAGGGCTACCTACTCACTAATAGTAGGATAACACTGTCAAAAGGAAAGGAGGAAAAGAACACCTCTTTAGAGTAGGTAGATAGTTGTTAAGTACTTGGTCAAAACAATTCATTTTTACACCACACTTTCAAACATTTTTCAAACAAAGTTTTCAAAACGCTTTATCACACTCTTGAGGACTGATACAAGAGTTATCATAAAGCAAACAAACTTTTCAAAGCACACACACACGAAAGCAATTTTCAAAATGAGCAAGTACCTAAGTTCTCGTAGATAACTACGGATGAAAAGGGTGCTAACACCTTCCCTTTTCATAATCTACCCCCTTACTCAGAAAATCTCGAAAAAGGTCTTTTTCTGTTCTTTTCACCATTTCCTTTGTTGGATAAAAGAAAAGTCGGTGTCGACTCTTGCTTACCGCGAGATTTGCGAACAAAAAACACAAACCTGTATTAACAGTCGGTTCTGCCACTGTATCTCAAAGCCCAATTCTACTCAAGCGAGAAGAAATTGTTAGAGCTCACAAGGCAACTTCACGAGGAGCGAAACTTGAATGCCTACATCAGTCCAAAGTGGAAGCGTCCATGGGAGACCTGATTCTTTTGTTGTATAATTTAATTTTTGATATTTTTCTTTCATTGTAAGCCCAAGAGGAAATTTGTAATCTTTGAACTTACTAATACAATTAATGTTTTGTTTCTTCTTTGTTTGAGAAAATTTAAATCTTAAAGGTCCTTGAAAACATTGCATACGCATAACATGCATCATATCATAAGCCAGTTTTCCGACATAGGTTTCCTCATCTTTCTACTATTTATTTCAAGTATAGATGGATCTCGAGCAAACTGTCAAGGACCTATAGACTCAAAATTCTCAGTTTCAAGAGACTCTGCTCAACTTGGCAAAGGGTCAGCAAGAAATGATGACACTTCTTGTCACGAAGAAAAAGACCAAGAAGAAAGTTGTAATCAACATGGGAAAGAGGTTCAAGGGCCCCGTCCGACAAGTTCAAATTGAAGAGGACTCTTCCGAAGAGGATGAGAATCAAGATGAAGATTCTAGGAGCACCCGTGCTAGGGGTGGAAATACTCGAATCTCTGAAGATGAGGATTATTTTGATGAGCAATATTCACCGGCTAACGACAAGTATAAGCAATTAGAAGATAGATTGAAGACTGTAGAAATCCAAGTTGTGCCTGGCTTGGACTTTGGTGACTTGGGTTTGGTTCCTAGGTAGTCATTCCCCACAAATTTAAGATTCTTGTTTTTGCCAAGTATGATGGTATCTCATGCCCGGAGCTTCACCTAAGATCTTACATCCTCAAAATTCAGCAGCATACCGCTGATAAGAAACTGTGGGTGCACTTTTTTCAAGAAAGTCTATCTGGGACGCAGTTGGAGTGGTTTTACCAATAGGAAGGGAATAACATCCATACTTGGGAAGATTTGGCCACCGCCTTTTACCGCCAATATCAATATAACACTGATCTTGAGCCAACTAGGGTGCAATTTCAAGGAATAACCATGGGATCAAATGAGGGCTTCAAAGAATACGCTCATAAATGGAGAGACTTGGCTGGCAGGGTGCAGCCACCACTGACTGATAGGAAATTGGTAGATATGTTTATAGGAACATTGACTGGACCATTTTTCAATTTGCTAATTGGAAGTTCATCAACCGGATTTACTAAATTGATTTTAACTAGTGAGAGGGTTGAAAGCGGGATTAAAAGCGGGAAGATACATATGGCCTCCACCTCAAATGTTGTGAAAAATCCATTTACTGGTGAAAAGAGACTAATGTTGTGTATGGGTCAAGAAGTCGTTCTAAGAATGACCGTCATCATTCAGTATGGGCAGTTTTGATCTCCAATCCAACTTCTACTCAAAGACCACAACAACAAGTTAATCAACAAAGGCCTGACATCCCGAGAAGACAATTTACCTGAATCAACACCTATTGAAAGCTAATTTTGTAATATTGTGGGATCCCCCTTCAAATCCAATGTTTCATCACCAAAATATAACCCGAATGCCAAATGTGCTTACCACTCCAATAATCTCGGACATGACACTGATCATTGTTGGGCACTAAAATGCAAAATCCAAGACCTTATTGATAACAAGACAATTGAATACGACCCTCTACCAACTCCTAACATAATCACCGCACCCATGCCAAATCATGGTAAGGGTGTCAATGTTATTGAAGACGACTCTCTTGTTTCCTCCGTCAATGACTTAACCACTCCTTTAAAGACTGTTAAAGAGAATTTGTTGAAAGTCGGGGTATACATTGGCTGCCTTGAAGACTGTTGCTAATGAGTTGTACAAATTAATGGTTGTGAGTGACTTAAGAAAGGTGTCCAACACCTGATGGATAGCCATGAGATTCTATTTGAAAAAGCTCCGTCTGTGAAAAGTTTGACCCAAAGTGTATCTCGAGAATTTGAAGACGTGTCCATCATTACTATCTCAAACAATCCTATTAGGATCACCTCCAAAGGTCCTATTAGGATTCCCATTGAACCAAGAATAACTCCACTAATTATCACCATACCAGGGCCAGTCCCCCTACTCTTCTAATAAGGTTGTGCCCTGGAATTATGGGGCGGAAGTGTATTACCATGGTATCAAACAAGATTCATGGATTGATGAAGATGAAACTGCTGACGTTATAAACATTGTTGGATCAAGTAAAGTTACTAGGACGGGGAGGACCTTCTCTCCAGAGATTTCACCTCCGACAACCACAACTACACCCGTTCGCATTACTGATGTTAAACCTGTTGCTAACACTAGAGGAAAGGAAAAAATAACTGAGTCTTCCAGGACGGAAGTGCCCACAAGAGATATTACCATTGAGGACCCATCTACCCAAGAGATGGAGGAGATTTTAAAAATTATCAGAAAAAGTGACTATAAGATAGTAGAACAGTTGGGCCAAATACCCTCGAAGATTTCCATGTTGTCTTTGTTGTTATGCTCTGAAGCACATGCTCAAGCAGTGATAAAATTCTTGAAAAATGCACATGTTCCACAAGAAACTACGGCCGACCAATTTGAAAAATGTGTAGTAATTTTGACTGCCGACAACAGTTTAGGGTTCTCTGATGCAGATTTGACCCCGATGGGGGAAGAATCACAGTAAGCTCTCCACATTTCCATAGAATGCAAGGGCACTACCCTGGCACATCTATTAGTGGATACTAGATCTTCTCCCCCAAGCAGGAATTAACATTCCCCAACAGAGTTTCTTCAAAGCAGAAATCAATGTTCCCCAGCGGATTTTCCTCAAATAAGAAAACAGGAGTCCCCAGCAGAAATAGTCCCTAGAAGATCGAAGATACACATACTATTCATCCCCAGCGACAGTCACAAATTTATTTTCCACAGACAAAGATGTTGCTCGAGTTTACAAATGCACCTCAAAAACATGTCATATTCATACAACATTTACAAACGTCATAACATATGCATAGGAAACACATATAGCACAACCTCATTTATTTTGAGAACATTGTTATGCAACGCATTTCATACATCATGACATCACATACAGCTAACTATTTTCCTTTTCATGAAAGATTAATCAACAAACATCATCAACTACTTATATGACCTGACAGCCTTCTCAAAGGCTACATCTGACAAAGGGCTATTTTAGTAATTTCCTCAAAAGGTCACTCTCAAAGAGACATCTGCTGGTTCAGTTTAAATCGACCAATGATTTATCCTGATTCTTTTCCAATAGACACTTTTTTTGGTTCAGTTTAAATAGCCCAAAGATTTATTCTGATTCTTATCCAGTTAAAGACAATCAAGACCTTTCTTTGGTGCAATTTAAATCGCTCAAAGATTTATTCTGATTCTTATCCAGTTAAAGTTAAGTACAGACATATGTTGGTTCAGTTTAAATCGACCAATGATTTATCTTGATGCTTTTCTAGTAGACCTTTCTCTGGTTCAGTTTAAATCAACCAAAGATTTATTCTAATTCTTATCCAGTTAAAGACAATCAAGACCTTTCTCTGGTTCAGCTTAAATCGCTTAAAGATTTATTTTGATTCTTATCTAGTTAAAGATAATTATAGACCTCAGCTTGTTCAGTTTAAATCGACCAATGATTTATCCTGATTCTATTCCAGTAGACCTTTTTCTGGTTCAGTTTAAATCGCCCAAGGATTTATTCTGATTCTTATCCAGTTAAAAATAAGAACAGACATATGTTGGTTCAGTTTAAATCGACCAATGATTTACCCTGATGCTTTTCTAGTAGACCTTTTTCTGGTTCAATTTAAATCGCCCAAATATGTATTCTAATTCTTATCCAGTTAAAGACAATTAAAGACCTATGTTGGTTCAGTTTAAATCGACCAATGATTTATCCTGATTCTTTTCCGGTGGACTATTTCTCTGGTTCAGTTTAAATCGCTCAAAGATTTATTCTGATTCTTATCCAAATAAAGTTAAATACATACATCTACTGGTTCAGTTAAAATTGACCAATGATTTATCCTGATTCTTTTCCAGCAGACACTTTTTCTGATTCAGTTTAAATCGCTCGAAGATGTATTCTGATTCTTATCCAGTTAAAGACAATTAAAGACCTTTGTTGGTTCAGTTTAAATCGACCAATGATTTATCCTGATTCTTTTCCAGTGGACTCTTTCTCTGGTTCAGTTTAAATCGACTCAATGATTTATTCTGATTCTTATCCAATTAAAGAAAATCAAAGACCTCTGTTGCTTCAGTTTAAATCGACCAATGATTTACCCTAATTCTTTTTCGGTAGATACTTTTCTGGTTCAATTTAAATCGCCAGAAGATTTATTCTGATTCTTATCCAGTTGAAGACAATTAAGACCTTTCTATGGTTCAGCTTAAATCGCTCAAAGATTTATTTTGATTCTTATCTATTTAAAGTTAAGTACATGCATCTACTGGTTCAGTTTAAATCAACTAATGATTTATCCTAATTCTTTTCCAGTAGACCTTTCTCTGGTTCAGTTTAAATCAACCAAAGATTTATTCTGATACTTCTTCCAGTTGAAGTCAACAGTTATTTTGGATGGTATCTATAAGCCCATCTCCGAAAACTCTCTGTCACCTATCCAAATGGCATTTATAAGCCCATTCCTGATACAATCAACCAACAACGTTACCTCTTGCACATGCGAGTGCAAATTTTTGGGCACTTAAGTGTTCAATCATCTTCTACCTTCAAATCACGAATGGAGGACATGCCAATCTAACTCTTCAGGTTTAAGAAATTTTCCCTCCCATTTTCTTCAAGACATTCTTTCAAGGCTCCTCAAATACTCAAAGAATCTCAAGGGATGACCAGTCAAATCACCTCTTAAGCCAAAGGCCTATAACTAGGGTTTGGAGTTTCTCAAGGAAATGTGGTTTGCAAAGGTCTCAAGTGGCTTCCATGTTTCTCCATAGGTCCTCAATAAGGTTCATGTCAAGTTTCAAGTCCTACATCACAAGTTTACTCAGTCAATAGATCAGATGATTGAAAATCAACTGTATTGATCAAAAAGTCAATTGCGGTCAACATACAGTCAAACTTCAAGATTTTTGGTCAACATCAACATTATGAGGTGATATTCATCATTTGTCAAGGGTTGATCATGATTCCCCAAGGAAATCCCTTAAATCATCAAAAGTCAAGAATTGTGAAATTAGGGTTTCCTTAGGAGAAGTCAACTGAACTTTGACGAGGCATAACTTTCAGATACTTCATTAACTTTTCCCCAACAAAAACTCATTTTGAAGAAAATTCAATTCTCTACAACTTTGCTTTATTCTCAAGTCCAAAAAATACTTCATTTAAAAGATATGAGCTAAAACATTATAGGTCATTTTCAAAAGTCAATGAAAGACACTTTTTGTCAAGGCAACTTACATAAATATAATTTCTTCAAAAGCAAAAATGATCAACATGGAGATTGTAGAGGATTTCTTCAGCTTTCTAAAAAGTCCAAGATCATCTTCAAAAGATGAAAATGGAGCAAGTTATGAGTTGCACAAGTTGGGAGATTTTGAAGAAATTCATGAAGTTCAAATTGGGCAATTTTGAATCTTTGAACCAATTGACCTAATTTTTGAGACTCAAACGTGTTCATGATATGTCAGAAGACCCCTAAAACCATTCCCTCATTTTTAATGATTTTTATTTATTTTATGTGAATTTTTATTCATTTTAAACAAATTAAATCAAAACAAAAATGAAGCTAATGGGCTTAGGGGAATGTTTGGATTTTCGGGTCAAGATTAAAGCCCAAATAATTTCTGCACCCAGCTACAATATGAACAGGTTCATGCAAGTCCCAAAATGGCAAGAATATCATAAGTTTGGCAATTTTTCAATTTTTGATTCTTGTTTTAAATTTATGGTTAATGGTTGGATATCATTCCATCTTAGCTAAACCATCTCTTCCTCTATAAATACTGAGACAAAGCAAGCTAAAAGGACATGAAAATCTAGCATAACAAAGCTAGCCAAAGTTCTTAAAATTTCTCAAAAGTTGCCAAATCTGTAACTTCTCTTCTAGGCGCTATCAACCCAAACAAACGACCAATTCACATTACTGAAGCTTCCAGGGATTGAACCATGCCCATAACCAAGCCCTTTCACGCCCAGAACTCCCACATCCAATCGCACCGGTTTGGTATATTTTCTAAAATCTAATCTTGTTAAATATGCATTGTTAACCGATTTAACGTATGCATACATGTTTATAGCAATGTATAGAACAGGTTGGACGTAACGCATGTGAGCTTTAGTGCCTAAATAACAGGATGCCATTTTTAACTCTGATCAGATGTTTTGCTTCGAAGCGTATGATTCAGGGAATTTTAGCTCGAAATAACACCATATTCATACTCAGGGTGATTTTTTAAGGGTGGTAGGGTTAATTTGAACCCTTGATCCTTGACTTTTTTGTAGGTTTAGGTTTTGGGCCAACCGGAGAAGACAACGGGAAGGTTGACTCCGGTGGCTGACTCTGGTGGCCTAGGTGTCGCGTTATTATTGGCCCATTCAAATCTTAGCGCACACGTTTTTGTTTGAAATAAAAATGACTGAGTTTTATAATATATATTTTTGATATTATTTTTCAATATTTACATTTCAGATCCAATGTTATGTAGATCCAATACGCGCATGGTGTGCTTCACATCTGGGCCATCAAAATTTTAAAACTCTAGATCCAGCGCCCCAGCATGTTCATGACCATGGTGTACTCCCAGAAGCGTCCCCCACTGGATCCAGCTGACTTTTGGGCTCAGTCATTTTTGGGCCTAAGGACTTCAATTTTGCACCCCATAACTTTTTTTGCAGTGCTGTTCTGGGCCTAACAAGGCTTACTTCCTCATACCCCCCCCCCCCCCCCCCAATTGCTTCTGCAAGCCCGACCCATTTTAATTTTTTTATTATTTCATTTCCCTTTTTCTTTTCTTTTAATAAGTAATTTTTAATAAAATCATAAAATCACAAAAAAATATTAGATTTAAGTTTTTTTTAATTAAACTAGTTTTTCTTAATTTTAATTAAATTAATTTAATCCCTCTAAGGGTGTTTTATTTATTAAAATTTAATTAGAGTTAAGTTTTATCATAAAATATTTTTTCCTAAACAAAAACAACAACAAAATATTTATTTTTACCATTTAGATTTGTTAGGGTTTTCACATCTTTCTCTTTTCCCCTTCGCGCGTTCATTTACTTTATTCGCATTATTTTCATAAATAGTTGTAACTACTCAAAAGGATGTAATAGTTTAATTTAGGATATTTACCCTTTTTTATCACCAAATTTTGGTTTGTACTTTCCCCATCCCGAAGCGATGTAATAGTGTAGTTTAAATTCATGCATCTTTATTTTGTCCATATATTTAACTGTTAGATGTATGCTAATAGGTTTGCATGACAAGATTTAAAAGCAAACGCTAGAAAACCTAACATCCAAGACAAATAACTGAAACACAACACACTTCTCACATGCGCGCCTCTAAGGTACCTCCACTTGTTGCCTTCGGAAAAACAATCATGTCCCTCGAACGTGGGACGCTTTAGCAAAGACCCTCGGTTAAAAAGATCGTAATCCCTCGATGTTGCCTTCGGTAAAACGATCTTAGTCCCATACGACAAATTTCTAAAATGCCCTACAAGTTGTCTTTATGAATGTACGATGACCCGCGTCTGTCCCTCAAACATCCATGATAGGGCTACCCACCAACTAATGGTGGGATAGCACTATCTAAAGGAAAAGGGGAAAAGAACAAAGACCATTCGAGTAGGTAGACAACTTGTAGTTGCTTGCTCACAAAACAAACCAATTTTTCATACATACACTTCTTTTCTAAATATTTTTTAAAGACAAACCAATTTTGCATGCTCTTTACACTCGAACTATGAGAAGGCAAGAAACTCTTATGTGTTGTATACCTCTGCTATCCAGGAGGTTTATTTCGCACATTCCCCGATCAGTAGTGAAGAATGAACAAGGTTTGAGGTGGTCGTAAAGAATAATGTCACTTTCTCATACATATATCTACTGGTATTCCCGATCTCACGAGGATATCACTATCATTGACCACTGTGGGGAATTCCCTAATGTTCCACTCCTTGGCATTATGGGATGTATTACTTACAACCCTTCTCTGGCTCTACGTCAATTTGGTTATGCTCGAAGAGATGGTCCTCGCGACGCACTTATCCAGGGTACTATGTTCGACTACGAAAAAGATCCCCAAGGTTATCGTCGAAGGTTTATACATGCTTGGGACATAGTAAGCAAGATTGATAGTAAGGCTTTAGGACAGAAGAACTCCATGCCTCTGGAACCATATCTCAAATGGGTACGAGCTCGAGCTTAAAACCTCATGATGCCATATCCAGCTGTCCTACCAGTGATCATGGAGCCAGTTGTCGAAGGAGACATTTCTCGCATCATCCTCCATCCAGACATGCCCACTGACCTTGAATAATTGTAGAAGTCCTAGATTCAACTCAAGGATTAACAAGATACCTTTGAGGCTCAATTCTATGCGAGTGAAAAGAAAGTGTTAGAGCTCACAAAGCAACTTCACGAGGAGCAGAGTCTTAATGCATACATCAACACGAAGAGGAAGCGTCCATGGGAAGCTTGAGTCTTAGGTCTTAGGAGTTTACTTTTTATCTCTTTGAGAACTTATTGTTTTCATTGTAAGCCTAAAAGGCAATTATAATTTGAGATTACTAATAAAAATCTTTGTTTCTGTTTCCTCTTTGTTAGCAAATTTAAATCTCTTAAGGTCCTTGAAAACATTGCATCTTACATATCATGCATCATTACATAACAGGTCTTTCATACATGTTTTTCTCATCTACTTACTGTTTATTTCAGTATAAGATGGCCCTCGAACAAACTGTCAAAGATCTCCAGGCTCAACATGTACAATTTCAAGAGACTCTTCTGAATCTTGCACAGGGGCAGAAAGATCTGATGGCGGTCCTCACCAAGAAAAAGAAGACTAAGAAGCGGTTGTTATCCTTAATATGGGGAGAAGATTCAAGGGTCATATTCAACAGGTTCAAGTGGATGATGTTTCCTCTGAGGAAGACGACAACCAGGAAGAAGATGGTAGAAGCATCAAGCATGAAGGAAGGAATAACCAGGGTTATAAGAATGTTCATTAAGGTGAAGACTACTCTGGCGAACAGTATCCTCCTATAGATGACAAGTACAAGCAGTTGGAAGACCGACTCAAGGCTATGGAAATCCATAAGGTGACTAGATTGGATTTCGGAGAACTAGGTCTAGTCCAGGGGGTGGTCATCCCACATAAGTTCAAGGTCCCCGTCTTTGCTAAATATGATGGGGTCTCTTGTCCCAAACTCCATTTGAGGTTGTATGTTCGAAAGATCCAACCTCATACTGTTGACAGGAAGTTATGGGTCCATTTCTTCCAAGAAACTTGACTGACACTCAACTTGAATGGTTCTATCAGCTGGAGGGAACCAACATTCACACATGGGAAGACCTGGTTGCTGCTTTCTACAAGTAGTATCATTATAATGCTGACCTTGCATCGACCCGCGTGCAATTTCAAAACATGTCCATGGGCACAAATGAAGGGTTCAAGGAATATGCATAAAAATGGAGGGATTTGGCTGGAATGGTGCAACCTCCCTTGTCTGACCGGTAATTGGTGGATATGTTCATAGGCACTATGACAGGCCCATTCTTTAATTTGTTGATTGGAAGCTCGTCATCTGGTTTTACGGAGTTGATTCTGACTGGGGAAAGAGTTGAAAGTGGTATTAAAAATGGGAAGATTCCAATGGCTACATCTTTTAATGTTGTGAAGAAGCCATTCGGTGGTAAAAAATAAACCAATGATGTATATGCCCAAAAGAGTCGTAGTAAAAGTGGCCGCCATTAGTCTGTGGGAGCGGTGTTGATTTCCAATCTGGCGCTTGTTCAACAATAACAGGGTAATCGACGAAGGCCATACGCTCTGTTGAGGTAGTTTACCAAGATCGATATGCCTTTATCTCAGGCATTACAACATTTGTTAAAGGTCAAACTCATTTCACTACGGGATCCTCCTCAGAATCCCAACACATCCTCTCCAAAGTACAATCCAAATGCGAGGTGTGCCTATCATTCGAACAGTCTTGGGCACTAGGGGTGTTCGTGGTGCGGTTTGGGCGTGTTTGAAGCAAAAAATCACCCGATCCGCAAGAGAAAAAAACATGCGGTTTGGTTTGGTTCAGTTGGATTTTAAAAATAAATTCAAACCAAACCAAACCAAGTTAATGCGGTTTAGATTGGTTCGGTTTTTTACAAAAAAATTTTATTAAGCCATACATATAAATATAGAGGAAAATATAATTTTGCGTTTAATTATTCATACATTACCATAAAAAAATTTATAATTGTCAAAATAAGTTTATAATTTGATACATAAAATTACGTATTATAATTTTATCTAAATCTAAAGAATAATATAGACAAGATTGCATTCTTAAATAAATATTATACGAAGAATACGATAAAATATATTTTGGGAAAATAGTATTTATAAATGAATAATATTTTATTTTTTTATGATTTGTAAATTAAAATAAATATAATACAAAGTATGATAAAATATAAACATAATACATGTTGATTTCTCTAAAGAATTAAAGAAATATATATTGATTAGTAAGATTTTATAACATAATGCGGTTTTGTTTGGTTTGGTTCGGTTTGTAAAATACAAACCGCAAACCGAACCGAACCGCGCGGTTCCGTGAGAAAATGACCCAAACGCATCCGAACTAAATGCGGTTTTTTGCGGTTTCG
This sequence comes from Vicia faba, assembly GCA_948472305.1. Taxonomy (NCBI): domain Eukaryota; kingdom Viridiplantae; phylum Streptophyta; class Magnoliopsida; order Fabales; family Fabaceae; genus Vicia; species Vicia faba. The sequence goes on along the minus strand of OX451740.1, from coordinate 105,021,452 downwards.
GTTTGGTTCGGTTCGGTTTTGCGGTTTTCTATTGGGCCGGTTTGGTTTTGAACACCCCTATTGGGCACAACACCAACAATTATTGGGCCCTGAAGAGCAAGATTCAGGATATGATTGATAATAAGGAAATTGAGTTCGATCCACCGGAGACTCTAAACGTGATTACTGTATTTATGCCTAAGCATGACAAGGGCATAAGTGTTATTGAAGATGTTATGTATGTTACTTTCGTGAGTGATATGGTTACTCCTCTCTCGACAATCAAAAAGAATTTGTTACATGCCAATTTATTTTTGGGTTGTGTGAAAGGATGTTATTACTGTGTAGTCCAACCTAATGGATGCGGGTTACTGAAGGAAGGCATTCAGCGCCTGATGGATGAACATATTCTTTTGATTGAAAAGGTTTCGTCTACTAAAAATTTGTGCCAAGATTTGTCTGTTGTATCCAGTACTCCTTTCAGGATCACTTCCAAGGGTCTTGTAAGGATTACCGCCAGTCCAAAAGTTGCTCCTTTAATCATTACAACACCTGGGCACATCCCATATTCCTCAGAAAAAGGCTATTCCATGGAATTATGGGTCCGACGTCTATTACCACGGCATTAAACAAGAGTTGTCTAATGAAGATGATGAAGAGGCTGATCCCAGCATTGACAATATTGCAGGGACCAGCAAAATTACTAGAAGCGGGAGAATTTTCTCCCCGGAAATCTCTCCACCTGTTCAAGTCGCAGTTAATAAGATAACTGCCGAGACTCGAGGTAAAGAGCCAATGATATAGCCTGTCCAGACGGAGACACCAAAAGAAACTACAGTCAAGGACACCTCTGGATAAGAGTTGGAAGAGGTTTTGAAGATCATTCGCATAAGCGATTATAAAATTGTTGAACAGCTGGGGAAGACCCCGTCTAAAATTTCCATGTTATCTTTACTGCTGTGTTCTGAAGCCCATGCGCAAGCTTTAGTAAAATTCTTGAAGACTCCTCATGTGCCGCGAGAAATTTTTGCTGATCAATTTTGAAGTTACGTGGCGAGTTTGACAACTAATAATGGATTAGGCTTCTCTGATGCTGACCTGACTCTGGAGGGGAGAAATCATAATAGGGCCCTGTATGTCTCAGTTGAATGCAGGGGCACTACGTTGGCTCATGTGTTGATTGATACTGGCTCTTCACTGAATGTTCTCCCGAAAGGCACTCTTGACAGACTGGATTATGAAGGGGTCGTGTTGAAGCCCAGTACCATCATAGTTCGAGCCTTTGACGGGTCTAGAAGAATGGTGCATGGAGAAGTGGACCTCCCAATCAAAGTGGATTCACAAATATTTAAGTCCACTTTCTATGTAATGGATATCCAACCAGCTTATTCTTGTCTATTGGGACGCCTCTGGATCTTTGGGGCAGGTGTCTTCACCTCCACCTTGCACCAGAAATTAAAGTATTCTATAAAAGGGAAGGTTGTTACTGTCTGCGGAGAAGAGGAGTACATGGTCAGCCACCTGAATTCATTCTGGTACGTGGAGATGAACGGAGAATTTATCGAGACTCCCTGTCAGACCTTTGAAGTGATTTCCCCTGCTGCTGTTAAAGAAGTTTCCGCCATTCCAAAGATCACCAAGACTCCGCACAAGATGCCTTCCTTGAAAGATGCCAAGGAGACTATAGAAGAAGGTGGTTGTACTATTTGGGGTCAGCTTCCTGATATCCCTTACAAATCTGACAAATTTGGTTTGGGCTTTACTGTAGAAGGTCAAAAGGTTGTTCGGCGCGCTCGTGTTGGGAGACCTCTGTTCCATATCAGCAACAACGGGGTCAATGCTATAGAGGATGCTGACAGTGATTGTGATTTTGACAGTTGGATATTCCATACCATTGGTGATGGACTTAACAATTGGAAAGCATAAGACATTTTCCCTATCTCCTTTAGTCATCAGTAATAGCTACATTCCTGTCTTATTGCTTTAAAAGATTTTGGTTATGTAATAAACAATAACTTTAAACCTTGTGTCGTACCCGGGGCACAATGATTCATTTGTTAAGGGTTGATAATTCATAAACATTGTTCATCCAATAAAAACATTGGACGTTTTGCATGCAAATTTTGTGATCTCTATTTTTCTTTTATCTTATTGCATTTTCAAATAGCTATGTGTTCTTACACACACCCACACACTATATTGCAGATCCTCATACACTATGGATCTCGTTGATAACGATTATGCTATTGTCGCTTATGACTTCGAAAATTCGATCTATCAAGTCGGGAACGAAGGTGAAGAAGATTGTGAAATACCTGGAGAACTTGCCAGAATCTAAATGCAAGAAGAAAAGGCTATCCAACCACATGAAGAACCAGTCAAAGTTGTAAATTTGGGTACCGAGACAGACATAAAAGAAGTCAAGATAGGCGCCAATTTAGAGAGCAATATCAAGAATAGATTAATCCAGATGTTACATGAATATGTTGAAATCTTTGCTTGGTCATACGAAGGCATATCAGGGCTCGATACTGATATTGTGGTTCATCGTCTACCAATGAAAGAGGGTTGTTCTCCGATCAAGCAGAAGGTTCGTCGCATGCATCCTGAAATGTCGAAAAAGATCAAAGTCGAGGTTATGAAACAATTCAACACATGTTTCTTAGCAGTGACATCATATCCTCAATGGGTTGCTAATGTTGTTCTTGTACCAAAGAAAGACGGCAAGGTACGTATGTGCATAGACTAAAAGGATCTAAACAGAGCGAGCCCCGAAGATGACTTCCCACTGCCACATATTGATGTCTTGGTCGACAATACTGCTCAGCACAAGGTATTCTCCTTCATGGATGGTTTCTCGGGTTATAATCAGATCAAGATTGCGCCCGAAGACATGGAGAAAACTTCCTTCGTCACATAGTGGGGCATTTTCTGCTACATGATTCACCACGAGATAGAGGTCTACGTCGATGACATGATAGCAAGATCACAGACTGAAGAAGAGCATCTTGATCATCTGCACAAATTATTTAAAAGACTGGGGAAGTATAAGTTGAGGTTAAACCTGAACAAGTGCACCTTTGGGGTGAGATCCAGTAAACTTCTAGGTTTCGTCGTCAGCAGTAAAGGTATTAAAGTTGATCCTACAAAAGTTAAAGCTATTTAAGAAATTCTGGCTCACCGTATCGAGAAGGAAGTCAGAGGTTTCTTAGGACGATTGATTTCCCAATTCATTTCTCATTTGACCGCTACTTGTGAACCAATCTTCAAGCTGCTGAAGAAATATCAAGTAGTAAAGTGGAACGACAACTGTCAAATAGCCTTTGATAAAATTAAGGAGTACCTACAAGAACCTCTGATTTTGATGCCACCAGTTGAAGGAAGACCAATGATCATGTACCTAACTGTGCTAGAGAACTCAATGGGGTGTGTACTGGGGCAGCATGACGAGTCTGGTCGAAAAGAGCATGCAATATACTACCTTAGCAAAAAGTTTACCGACTTTGAAACAAGATATTCACTGCTCGAGAAAACTCGTTGCGTTTTGGCATGGACTGCTCGCCGACTAAGACAGTATATGTTGACCCATACTACCTTGTTGATCTCTAAAATAGATCTTGTTCAAATACATATTCAAGAAGCCGGCTCTCTCCAGAAGAATAGCCCGATGGCAAATGGTCTTAACAAAATATGACATTCAGTACACCACTTAAAGAGCAATCAAAGGAAGTGTAATGGCGGATCATTTGGCACATCAAGTTGTAGACGACTGTCAGTCTATGAATTTCGAATTCTTGAATGAGAACATTATGCTAGTTACAGATTATGAAGAACCTGGAATGTATGAAGGACCTGAGCTAGGATCTCGATGGACTATGGTTTTTAACGGAGCTTCCAACGCACTTGGTAACGGAATCGGTGTTGTAATTATCTCTCCTCATGGTTGTCACGCGCCTTTCAGTGCCAGACTTTGCTTTGACTCCACCAACAATATGGTTGAATATGAAGCGTGCATCATGGGAATTAAAGTTGTTATTGACTTGAGAATCAAGTTCTTAAGCGTATATGGAGACTCGGCTCTGGTGATCAGTCAGGTCAAGGGAGAATGGGATATGAAGCATCTGAATCTTATCCCTTACCAAGAACATGTGCTAACCTTGATTCCGTATTTCGAAGAGATTACTTTTAAGCATATCCCAAGAGAAGAGAATCAGTTGGCGGACGCATTGGCTACCATGTCATCCATGTTCAAGGTCATATGGGACAACGAGGCCCCCAGAATTACCATTGAAAGATTTGATGAACTGACACACTGCTATGAAATTGTCATTGATAGAGTAGAGGAAAAGCCTTGGTTTCATGAAGTGAAAAGGTACCTTGAGGCTCAAGAATACCCTGAAGGGGCATCAATCAATGACAAAAAATTCCTACAGAGGTTCTCAGCTAAGTTCTTCCTAAGCAATAGAGTTTTATACAAGCGCAATCATGATTCGACTCTGCTTTGTTGTGTGGACAAGAAGGAAGCGAAAGAGGTTATGCAAGATATGCACGAAGGCGTCTTTGGTACTCACTCCAGTGGGCATACTATGGCTAAAAAGATTTTAAGAGCTGGTTACTATTGGTCGAATATGGAAACTGACTGTCACCACCACTCGAGAACTTGTCATAAGTGCCAAATTTACACTGATAAAGTTCATGTGCCTCTGATACCTCTGAACGTCATGACTGCTCTGTGGCTATTCGCAATGTGGGGCATTGATATGATTGGAGAGATCAAGCCTACTACTTCTAACAGACATCGCTTCATTCTCGTCGTCATTGATTACTTTACAAAATGGGTTGAAGCAGCCTCGTTCGCCTCTGTTACCAAGAATGTGGTCGCCCGGTTCATAAAACATAATCTTATCTGTCGGTATGGCATCCCCGAAAGGATTATCACAGACAATGGTACCAACCTCAACAACACAATGATCACTGAGCTTTGCACGCAATTCAAGATCAAACACCATAATTCTTCTCTGTATCAGCCAAAGATGAATGGCGCAGTGGAAGCCGCCAATAAGAACATAAATAAGATTATGCAAAAGATGGTTGTGACCTATAAAGACTGGCACGATATGTTACCGTTTTCTCTCCACGGCTATCGCACTTCTGCACGAACATCAACTAAGGCAACTTCATTCTCTCTAGTTTATGGTATGGAAGTTGTCATGCTTGTCGAAGTTTAGATTCCCTCTCTGAGAATTATGAAAGAGGTAGACCTAGACGAAGATGAGTGGATTCAGACCAGGTTAGACCAGTTGAATCTGATCGACAAGAAGAGGCTTGCGGTTATATGTCACGGTAAGATATATCAGAAGCGTATAATTAATGCATTCAACAAGAAAATCAAGCATCGGGTATATCAGGCTGGTGACTTGGTAATAAAGCGCATTATTATACCGCAAGGTGATCCCAGGGGCAAATGGACTCCCACCTACGAAGGGCCATTCGTGATTAAAAATATTTTCTGGCAGCGCTATGATATTGACCACCATGGACGGTGAAGATTTCCTGCACCCTGTGAATGCGAACATAGTCAAAAGATATTACGCATGAAAATGACCCGCTAGGTTCACTGGCCTAGGAAAAAATAAGGACATCCCGGCGAACCAAAAGGGTTCGGGCAAAAATTAGGGATATATATAAAAGATTGTACACCCGGCAAGTCAAAAACCTGAAAAGGCAGCTTGGGCAAAAAAGGGTATCCTGGTGGACCGAAAACCTGAAAGGGAGGTCTAGGCAAAAGTTAGGGATTAAAGCGCACGACTATGTCCCGTTGGATCACTTACAACAAGCTTTATTACCAAAGTCAAAGTTCAAATGGTACAAATAAATTCAATCAACTTTCTTCCGACAGCAAGGGATGAGATGCTTGAAGACATAAGGGCAATAGCAGAGTTGGAACCCGACGAGATCATTCTTACATAGCTATTATGTTGTTTACACTTTGTAGTCTTTTCATTTCACGACGATTTCCTCTTATTAGGATTTCTGTCTCTTTGTACAAAATTGTTTGTTTATGGGCAAACTATTAATAAAAATACAAATTACAAAATACAAATTTTTTATTTTTACTTTTTCTGTTTTGTTTGCAAAAATGTCAATGACTAAAATTGAATGAGCATATGCATATGAATATGATTAAATTTTAACGAATATATGTACAAAGACAGGAATAAGCATTTACTCAAGACTCTTGGAGTTGGGATAACGTTCAAGCTGTCCACAAATCCCCACAGAGCCACTTCCATGGGATTATCCCCACACAGTAGTCTTATCATACTCACCAGGAAATTCCCCCAACAGATAAAGAATATGATCTTTTTCCCGGCAATACCGCCTGCCTACGGAGTCTCAATCAGTACGGTTTATGGAAATTCTCTTTCCCAACTGATTTTATTCGTCCAAAATTGAAGAAAAAAACCTGCAAATTTCTTCTCTCCAGCAGAGCTCTTTTCCTCAGCAAAGGTTGTTTCCTCAGCAGAGTATTTCTCCGCCAACAAGGTTTATTTCCCAAATAGGGTTTATTTTCCCAACAAGGTTTATTTCCCCAACAAATTACAGTCTCCCCATCTTGAGCCGGTTTCAACCACAAATTACTGGCAGGATTCCCACCGCCAACAAAGGACAGTCCATGTTGCTATCCCCAGAGAGTTGTTAACTGAGTCTAAAACTAGATCAGATATCGTTCAACCTTATTCTCTTCAGATGAGTCGGTATCTATATCAAAAACTTGGTCAGACAGTACCTCAAAAGTTTATCCATCTCTTTTATCCCCAGTCAGGGTATCTAAGAAATAAATTCCCCAGTAGAGCAATGAATGACCAATGTTCTTGGACTCTTCTCCCCAAACAGGAATTAACATCCTCCAGCTGAGTTTCCTCAAACAACAAGCAGAAATACCCATTAAGATCGAAGATACACCTATTCTTTATCCCCGGCAATAGTCATGGATTTATTTTCCCAGACAAAGATACTGCACGGGTTTACAAATGCACTTCAACAACATTTCACATTCATATATCATTTACGAACAACATAGCATATGCATACAAAATGTATGTTGTACCCCAAAATTTGCCCTCCCATATTCTTCAAGATTTGCAAAGAGCATGCTTCAAAATCTCCTTGCACAGTTCAATGGCCTCCTAACAGTCAAAATTAGGGTTTTGGTTCTGGCAGAGAAATTGAAGTTTCCAAGGGTCCAATCAAGTCCCACATGCCTATAAACATTGTCAAGCATCCTCATGCTAAGTTTCAAGACTCACAGCACAAAATTGCACAGTCAAAAACCCTAATTGCTCAACAGTCAACTGTAGGGGCAAAATGGTCATTTGACAGTCAAAAGTTCAAATTTTTGGTCAACATCTTATTTTGAAGCCACAAACATCATTTGATCAACTCTTGATCATGATTTTCAAGGCATGGCTCAAAAGGTCTCAAGATGCAAAAGTTTCTATTTTTGGACAGTTGAAAAAGTCAACTGTAACTTGACCAAGGCATAACTTCCACATGGTTTATCAGAAAAATTCCATCCAAAGCTCATTTTGAAGAGAATGACATTTCCTACAACTCCTCTTCACACTTCAAGTCCAAGAAATGCTCTCACAAAAAGTTATCAATCTCAACATTATAGGTCATTTTCAAAAGTCAACAAAAAGGGACTTTAAGTCAAAGACCATAACTTGAGATTGGTAAATCAAAATGACATGGTCCAAAGTCATTGGTTAGAGGACTTCAAGACCTTTCCTAAATGTCCAAGAACATGATCAAAGCTTAAAAATTGAGCAAGATATGCCTTGTGGAAGTTGGGAAATTTTTGGGATTTTTGAAAAGTCAACTTTGCTTCAAATGCCTCAAAATTGCTAATGGGCCACAATTTCTCCCAAGAATCATCATCCAAAGGCTAGGCACGACCCTTTGACCCAAAGGGGAGTTATTTTCTTATTTTTAATTTATTAATTGAGTTTTTAAATCTATTAATTCATTTAATTCAAATTAAATATGAAAAAATACTAAATGCCACCTTTCAAATCTTTTTATGCAGCATTTCTACTCATCATAACCTCAAGATTTCGTGCATACTCAATATGGAAAGAATCTTCAATGATTGGCATGTTCTCCATGAAAAAAGATTGAAAAAAGATTACATGAAAATCAAATCTCAAAAACATCAATGCAAAGGTTTCTTGGCTTGGATTTTTACCCTAATTCATTCCTCATATAAGCACAAACCAAAACCTAATCAAAAAGACCAAGAAGCTGCGCTCAGAATCACAAACAAACTTTGCATTTTTCACTTAAAATTTCAAAACTGTAAGCTGTATTGCAGGGTGTTTCAAGGCAAAAGAACGATCCCACAAGCTTGCTAAGGTTACCAGGGATCTATTCCAATCAAAACCACAGCCTCTAACCTCAAGAATCGGTAGAATGAAGCCGCCCTGTTCTTGATATATTGCATATTCGTATTTGAATTTATACATATTTTTCATGCATTTTAATGTTTGATCTATACTAATGTGATGATTCTAAAGCTAATGGTGTGATTCAATTGGAGAATGGTTGTCTGAATAGAAAGTTACCATGAATGTCTTTTAGGGTTTCAGGAACTCTAAAATGGGGTTTCTCTCATAAGGAAAAATTAGGCAACGAGACCAAGACTATTGAACTCAGGGCATCTGGACGATTCAATCCCACTAGTCGCGCCTTTTTTATGTTTGCGTATGGCCTAATCGTTATTCTTGCAGGTTGAAGTTAGTGGGGGTTTAAAACCCCCGCTATTCATTATATATTTCTCAGGAAAAAACGAACCAACGAAGAAGAAGGCTGGTTGCCATCATATGATTGGCTGATTCAAAGCTTGGCGCACGTTTTTTCGTTTTATACCACTTGCACTTACTTTTTGTTATATTAATTGTGTTTCATTATAATAACAAAGAAGATCAGTGGCTCAGATGGTTAGTGCGTTTGCCTGTAGGTATTGGGACCTGGGTTCGATTCCCAGGTCCCCTTGTATATTTTCATGATTTTTTCACTAACCCATTCCAGTGTGACATTCATGCAAAGGAGTATCACGCACCCCTACATCTAAGCCAGACAGGTGTCTCTGATGGTCAGTCCAATGGCCAGGATGTGCAGTTCATCATAAGCATTAGTCAGCTATTCCACACGTGACCATCAAAAGTCAAACATGGCCTGGAATTGAGTGGGCCTGATTGCTTGCATACACCTCCTACTGGGCCAGAAAACCCCCCATGTTTGTATATTTATTTTCTTTCTTTTTTCCTCTTTAATTTTAATTCCTTCCAATTTGTTTTAAATTCACAAAAATAATTCTTTATAACAAAAAAAAACAGAAAATCATAAAACAATAAAAAAATATGCTTTGTTAATATTAATTAATATTATTTTGTAAATAAATTTAATAATTAACTTAGTTTTAATTTTAGGTTTAATTCTAATTTTTTTTAAAATAAACTAAAAAGTTTAGAGATTAGGGTTTTAATATTTTTCTTCTTTTTCTTAATAAATAATTTATTTCCTTATCATCATTATTATTATTCTTAATTATTTTATAAATAACTTGTAATTAAATAATTAGGTTAAAACTAGATCAAACTTAAACATTTTTTTAATAAATTAAAAATAGTTTAGAATTAGGGTTTTAATTCCATTTAATTTCCTCATTAAATTCCATAAATACATAAAACTCCAAAAAATAAGTTCTTGCTTTTATTTAATTTAATTAATTTACGATTTCGATGTAATTTCTTTAAAAGGGTCCAACGCCCTCGCATTCTCGATTTTATTTCTTTTCGCACATTTACTTTTATTTCCTTTTTTAAAATTTCATGTACTTGCCCCAAAGCCTTGTAATAGATTAATTAGGGTATTTACTTCCCGCATTTTTATTTATTCAAATCGGGTCTTGGTTTAATTTGGCGATGTAGACCCGCGCCTTTGTAATAGCGTAGGACTTTTAAATTCCGCACCTTTTAACTGTTAATAACCACATGAAAGAATGAATGTCAAAAATAAAAACAAAGCGTAGATCACCAATGCATGACAAGACAAAATAATAACTGAAAATGACACACAATTCACACACCACTCCTAGGGTACGCCTCACTGTTGCCTTGCCCCTCGAAAAGTGGTCGTCGAGTAGAGGACGTTTTAGTAAGTCCTCATGTCCATGAACATGGCATGGGGGTAGCTTCTAAGGTGTCCTCCTATTGCCCTGGTGACCACACTGTCTCGAACACCTCCAACGGTGGTGCTACCTACCTCTCAATGGTGGGATGGCACTACCTTAAGGACATTTACACAGCCTAATTCCTTAGGGTAGGTAGATGACTCGTAGATACTTGCTCTAATTCAAAACAAATCAAAAAAACTTCTTTTCACACCGACACTTTGCAAAAGCTTTCAAAAAACAACTTTTCAAACACTCTTGAGGACTGATACAAGAGTCGAACTGAAATTTTAAACGAAACTTTTTTAAACCCACAGTTGAAAAGCAAACAAACATTTTGAAAACACAAATGAGCAAGTATCTAAGAGCCCATGGATAACCATGGATAGAAAGGGTGCTAACACCTTCCCTTTCTATAAATCTACCTCCCGAACCGAGAGCAATCTCAATAAGGAATTTTTCTGTGCTTTTGTCCTTTCCATATTGGAGAAAATAAAAGACGGTGGCGACTCTTGCTTCCGCGACATTTCGCGAACCAGCGTTAAACAGTCAGTTCCAGATCCACCGATCACAGAACTGGCAACTCTGCTGGGGATACTCTTATAAAGTGAGGTGTACCTTAGGATAGTTCATAACTGTGTTTTCAATTGTTTTGACTTGTTTGCTTTAAATTGTGGATTGCATCGGAGTTACATAGATCCTAACCCGGATCTGGGGATACCCTGTTTAGGTAGCATAAGCTGTGAGGGACCTGTCCGGCATAGACCGACACGGGTGAAGCAGTGGCTACGTTGGTGTGGCACCTTGGTCTGTACCGATATCCCTTGTGTTGCAACGAGGAGAATATGGGTCTTCTGAGGAGTCATTAAGCACCAACAGACCTTAGAACCTTAAATGACACAACTTGGCCATTAGAACAGTAGCAGTATGCTACGCCCATTGAGGCTAAACTCTCGTGATGGTTCTGGCCGCAAGAAAAGATTGCGATGCTGGAGTTATGACCGATTGAGGGTAGTCAATGATATTGGGATCCTCTAAGAACCCGGTTACTTTTGATAGGACAGGTATGAACCAACAAACTGAAAGAGGGTAATACCTAGACCTCATGCTGACCTAAACTTTAAGGGCTTGTCTTCTGTGACTTGTGTGCCTTATCATGTTTGCCTTTGTAAATATTTGTGGTGTGCTTTACCATAACATCATAACATCATGAGCATTGCATGCATCCTGCATAAGGATTGACCATTTCAAAGACAAGAGGGTTTCACCTTTGCTCTGTTTTGTAGGACGTCATGATGCCTATGCGAAGGAATACTGTCCGGTTCAACTTTGTTCACCCACCTGAGTTACTTGAAGAATTGGTTAGCAGAATTCCAAACACCACATCTTTCATCCAGAGGCATGGTTCTCTTCTCAGTCTAGTCACTGCAGAGCGGGATCAACAGTTGATGAGTGTCCTGACCCAATTCTATGACCCTCTGTACCAGTGCTTCACCTTTCAAGACTTCCAGCTGGTCCCTACCCTGGAAGAGTTCTCCGATTTGCTTGGCATCCCTATCTTGGATCAGACTCCTTACACTGGTTGGGAAAAGACCCTCAGGCTTGAGGAGGTTGCTGCAGCTCTTCCCTTGACCCATCAAGAAGTAATGGACAACTGGGTAACTAGAAGCGGAGTTAAGGGTTTCTTGGCCAAGTTTCTGATTGGTAAAGCTAACAGTTTCTGGAATGACTTGGACTTTGGGGCATATGAAGACATCTTGGCTCTCTTGATCTATGGGCTGGTCTTGTTTCCTAATCCTGACAACTTCATCAACGTCACTGCCATAAGGATCTTTATGTCTCAGAATCCTGTGCCCACTCTCTTGGGTGACATCCTGCAACAACTTTATGCTCGTACTGCCCGAAGATGAGGAACTCTGTGGTGTTGCATCCCTTTGTTAGTGAGGTGGTTTATTTCGCACCTCCCTAAGTTCGTGCTGAAGAACCAAGAAGGAAGAGGTTGGGCTCATAGGTTAATGTCTCTCACTGACAAGGACATCATTTGGACTTTCTGAGGTTTGGATGAGATAGCTGTTATTGATCGTTGCGGAGAATACCCTAATGTTCCTTTGATTGGTACTCAAGGAGGAATCTCTTACAATCCATGTCTAGCGCTCCGTCAGTTTGGAAGAGCCAGAAGAGCAGGGCCTCATGAGATGTTGGTGCCTCACATCAGTTTTGAGTTTCAGGTGGATAGTGACGAGCTGCGTCGTAGGTTCATCAAGGCTTGGGACAAAGTTCATAAGGCTGACCCACAAGAGTTGGGGCCAAAGACTTCTCTACCTATGGAAGCCTACTACAAATGGGTTCGCATCCGTGCTCAGAAGTTAGGTATGCCATACGAAGCTGTCAGACCCGTCATTCTTGAGTATCCTGACAAAGATGGGGCTCTTCCAACTGTCCTCCCTCCTCAGATACCTACTGATTATGAGACATTAAAGAGGTCTTGGTCGCAGCTCTGAGAAGAACGGGATTCGTATCGGGAAAAGTTCAATGAGCAGGAATTGAAGATCCAGAAGCTGACAAAGCAGTTGGAGAATGAGCGAGCTCTGAATGACTACATCCGTACTGAGAAGAGGAGACCATGGGATCAATAAGGAGCTCTGGATGTTCTTTTACAGTTTTATTTCCCTTTTCAGTATTTCCCTTTTATGTAACGCCTAAGGGCAATCTGTTGAACAATTTAAGTTTCAAAGTTGAATCTAATGAAGTGTGTTCCTTTTTTGTTTACAAAGTTGATTCCCGATTGTCTTTGAAAACATAAATCATACGCATTCCATTCATCATGTGCATAGCAGGTATTCTTCTTTTCAGGTTGCTTACTGTTCTTCGCTGTTTATTTCAGCATTATGAACCCTGACTCATCATCAACCGAGATGTCTATCAAGGCCCTTCAGGCGCAGAACGCGCAATTTCAGGAGCTGATCATGGGTTTAGCTCAAGGCCAAGAAGAGCTGAAGGCTTTACTCCTGAAGAAGGAGAAGAAGAAGAAGAGAACTGTTCTTTTCAACTCGGGCAGAAGGTTTGGCAACACTCTGTAGAATGAGGAAGCTGGTTCTTCTGTAGGCAAGAGCAGTCCCCAAGGGGGAAAAGGTCCTAGTCCGGTAGTCTCTGACAACGAGACTGACTTTAATGAGGAACAGTATCCTCCTGCTGAAGACCGGTATAAGCAGTTGGAAGACAGACTGAATGCAATAGAGATCCAACAAGTGCCTGGGCTGGATTTCGGAGACTTGGGCTTATCTACTGGTGTGATTATTCCTCACAAGTTTAAAGCGCCATCTTTCACCAAGTATGACGGGGCGTCTTGTCCCAAGCTACACCTCAGATCCTATGTGCGGAAGATTCAACCGTACACAGTGGACAAGAACTTGTGGATCCACTTCTTCCAGGAGAGTCTCTCAGGGACTCATCTCGAATGGTTCTATCAGCTGGATGGGACCAAAGTTCGTAACTGGGAGGAGTTGGCTACTGCTTTTTACAAGCAGTATCAATATAATGCCGACCTTGCTCCTACACGTACCCAACTCCAGGGTATGTCGCTAGGATCAAGCGAAGGTTTTAAAGAGTATGCACAGAAGTGGAGGGATATGGCTGGCAGGGTGCAACCTCCGTTAACTGATCGTGAGCTGGTGGATATGTTCTTGGGGACCCTATCCGGGCCATTCTTTAATCATCTTATTGGAAACTCATCTGCGGGGTTCACTGATCTTATCCTGACTGGGGAGAGAATAGAGGCTGGAATGAAGTCCGGTAAAATTCAGAAAGGTGCGTCTTCAAGTGCTGAGAAGAAACCCTTTAAAAAGGAGGCCAGTGCTGTGTATGGGCCTAGGAGGCAAGAGAAACCAGAACGCCGCCAATCTGTCAACGCGGTGATGATTGCAAAGCCTGCTGCCGCTCCTCGGCAAACCAATCCACCCAGGGCTGAAAGACCCAGAAGAGAGTTTACCCTTCTAAGTATGACCCTATCGCAAATCTTGCCGCAGTTTCTATCCACCAATTTGGTGACTGTTAGAGAGGCCCCGAAGGTTGTAAACACTGCCTCTCCCAAGTACAATCCAAATGCCCGCTGTGCTTATCACTCCGATAGCCTGGGGCATTCCACTGATGACTGTTGGGCCTTAAGGAATAAGGTGCAAGACCTTATTGATGCGAAGGAGATACAATTTGAGGCGCCTGAGAGGCCAAATGTGGTGACTGCTCATATGCCCCAGCATGGAGTGAATGTCGTTGATGAAGATGTGTATGCCGTTTCTGTGAATGATGTAGCTACTCCTCTGATGACTGTTAAGAGGAACCTACTGCTGGCCGGTTTATTTCCGGGTTGTAGCGAAGGTTGCCTTTTTTGTGCTGTTTCCCTTTCTGGTTGTCCTTTGCTGAAGCTGGGCATCTAAAGCCTGATGGACAACAAGGAGATTTTGTTCAAGAAGACCGTCGTTCCGTTTGTTCCTGTGGAAGAAGTATTTGTTGTTACAATCTTCAGTAATCCGATCAAGGCTCCCCCGAGGAAGCCGGTTAAAATCATGACTGTCGCACCCATTGTTATTACTGTTCCGGGGCCCCTCCCCTACGAATCTGATAAGGCTGTCCCATGGCACTATGGGGTAGATGTATATGTACATGGCATAAAGCAAGAGTTCAACATTGGCACCAGCATCAGCAATATCACTGGTCCAGCCAAAGTTACCCGCAGTGGCAGGCTCTTCTCGCCTGACATTGCGCCACCAGCTATTTGAAGACCTCTCATTATAACACCTGCAAGTGCACCTGTTCCCATTTCTGATCAAGTTGTTTCCCCTGCTGCCGAGTCATCTAATGCTCGGGGCAAAGGGATTGAAGATGAGTCTGCCCGGATGGAGGCGCCAAAGTCTGTGAATGTTGAAGCCTCCCAGCAAGAAATGGAGGAAATTCTCAAAATAATCAAGAAGAGCGATTTTAATGTTGTTGAGCAGCTGGGGCATACCCCCTCCAAGATCTCTATGCTCTCCTTGCTGCTGTGCTCAGAGGCCCATGCTAAGGCCTTGATTTCATTTCTAAAGACGGCCCATGTGCCACAGGAGACATCTGCAGTCCAGTTTACTGATTGCGTAGCCAATTTGACAGCCGACAACGGTTTGGGTTTCTCGGATGCTGACCTTACTGCTAAGGGAAAGAACCACAATAATGCCCTGCATGTCTCTATTGAATGCAGGGGCACTACTCTTGCACATGTGTTGGTGGACACTGGTTCTTCCCTGAATGTGTTACCCAAGAAGGCCTTAGACCGTTTGGATTGTGAAGGCCTGGAGCTGAAACCTAGCAACATCATTGTCAGAGCCTTTGACGGTTCTAAAAGGATGGTTCATGGAGAGGTAGACATTCCTATTCGTGTGGGTTCTCAAGTATTCGACTCAACTTTCTATGTGATGGATATCCGTCCATCTTATTCCTGTTTACTGGGTCGACCTTGGATTCACAAAGCTGGGGCAGTGACTTCTACCCTACACCAGAAGCTCAAGTACCTTATCAAAGGGAAGATTGTCACTGTGCAGGGAGAGGAGGAGTATATGGTTAGTCACTTGAATTCCTTCCGATATATTGAGATGGACGGGGAGTTTATTGATACCCCCTTTCAGCATTTTGAAGAGGTACCTCCAACATTGGCAGTGGCAGAAACAGTGGTTGAAGAGGATGTTCCTTTGAAGATGGCTTCCTTGAAAGACGCCCGGGCTGTAATCAAGAAAGGTGAATGTGCTAACTGGGGCAGACTCCCTGATTTTACACCAAAAATTGACAAGTTTGGACTGGGTTTTACTGCAGAGGCTCAGAAGGCTGTGCGCAAAGCTAGAACCAGAAGACCTCCTGTGCTCATCACCAATCCAGGAGTGAATGCCATTGGGGATGAAGATGAAGTGGAAGAGTCAGAGTTTGATAGCTGGATTTACCCGACGACTGATGGTGGATTGACCAATTGGACTGCTAAGGATCATACTCCTGTTACTTTTGTTACGCAGTAATAAACTCCTTTGTTTTTGTTATTTGTAATAAAGAATGAATTGAAACTCTATGGCCCGGTGTCTTACCCGGGGCACCGTGGCTTCATTTGTGAGGGCATATTAATTGTCATTTCATATATCATGAATAAAGACCTTGGACGTTTTCTCGCATTTCAAATCTTATGCTCCTTTTCTTTCTTTCCTTTCTTTATATATTGCAAAACAGCTGTATTTACACACACTCACTCATACAGATTTCAATCCACTCTGGATCTCACTGGTAACGACTCTGCTACTACCGGTTATGACTTCGAAAATCCGATCAACTTAGCCGAAGACTAAGGTGAAGATGATTGCGAAGTGCCTGGCGAGCTTGCAAGACTGTTACTCCAGGAAGAGAGGGCAATTCAACCGCATGAAGAGCCAGTGGAGACGATAAATCTGGGTACTGATATAGACAGAAAGGAAGTTAAGATTGGTGCCAACCTAGAGCTCAGCGTGAAGCAACGGTTGACTCAGATGTTACATGATTATGTGGAGATCTTTGCCTGGTCCTACGAAGACATGCACGGGTTGGATACCGACATTGTGGTCCATCATTTGCCTACCAAGGAAGACTGCCCTCTGGTCAAGCAAAAGGTCCGCCGTATGCGTCCAGAGATGTCTGAGAAGATCAAAGCTGAGGTTATGAAACAGTTCGATGCCGGGTTTCTTGCAGTAACTTCTTACCCTCAGTGGGTTGCTAATGTGGTGCCGGTACCAAAGAAGGATGGTAAGGTCAGAATGTGTGTCGATTACAGGGATCTGAATAGGGCCAGCCCCAAAGATGACTTCCCTCTACCTCACATTGATGTCCTTGTTGACAATATTGCTCAGCACAAGGTGTTCTCGTTCATGGATGGTTTTTCAGGCTATAATCAGATCAAGATGGCACCTGAAGACATGGAAAAAACTACCTTTGTTACCCAGTGGGGCACCTTCTGCTACAAGGTCATGCCTTTTGGACTGAAAAATGTTGGGGCAACCTACCAACGTGCCATGGTTGCTTTATTTCATGACATGATCCATCATGAGATAGAAGTGTATGTTGACGACATGATCGCAAGGTCCCAAACTGAGGAAGAACACCTTGATCATCTACAGAAATTGTTTGACCGTCTGAAACTGTACAAGCTGAGGTTGAACCCGAACAAGTGCACCTTCGGGGTAAGATCTGGAATGTTGCTAGGCTTCGTTGTAAGTGATAAGGGTATTCAAGTGGACCCTGCCAAGGTTAAGGCCATTCAAGAGATGCCAGTTCCTAAGACAGAGAAAGAAGTCAGAAGCTTTTTAGGACGCCTGAATTACATTGCTCGATTCATCTCGCATCTAACTGCTACCTGTGAACCAATCTTCAAGCTGCTAAAGAAAGATCAAGTAGTACGTTGGAATGATGAATGTCAGGCCGCTTTTGACAAAATCAAAGAGTATCTCCAAGAACCACCCATTCTTATGCCACCGGTTGAAGGGAGACCTCTGATACTATACCTGACAGTGCTTGACAACTCAATGGGGTGTGTGCTGGGGCAGCATGACGAGTCTGGCCGAAAAGAGCATGTCATTTATTACCTTAGCAAAAAGTTTACCGACTGTGAGACCCGATACTCACTGCTCGAGAAAACTTGCTGCGCTTTGGTATGGGCTGCTCGCCGGCTGAGACAGTATATGCTGACTCACACTACCTTGTTGATCTCAAAGATGGATCCTATAAAGTACATATTTGAAAAACCCGCTCTGTCTGGGAGAATAGCAAGATGGCAAATGATCTTGACAGAATACGACATCCAGTACACAACTCAGAAAGCCATCAAAGGAAGTGTACTGGCAGACCACTTGGCACATCAGGCAGTAGACGACTATCAGTCAATGAACTTCGAGTTTCCAGACGAGAGCGTCATGATAGTGACTGATTGTGAAGTACCTGGACCGGATGAAGGACCTGAGGAAGGATCCCGATGGTCTATGCACTTTGACGGAGCCTCCAACGCTTTGGGTAACGGTATCGGCGCTGTGATCATATCCCCTCAAGGCACTCATACTCCACTCACTGCCCGACTATGTTTCAACTGCACCAACAATATGGCGGAGTATGAGGCATGCATCATGGGTCTCCAGGCTGCGATCGACTTAAGGATCAAGTTTCTGAGTGTCTTCGGAGATTCCGCTCTCGTGATCAATCAGATCAAAGGGGAGTGGGATACGAAACATCCGAATTTTATTCCTTACAGAGAATGTGTGTTGACATTGATCCCTCACTTCACAGAGATAACTTTTGAACATTTCCCAAGAGAGGAGAATCAGTTGGCGGACGCGTTAGCTACGATGTCCTCCATGTTGAAAGTCAAATGGGATAATGAGGCTCCCCGGATCATCATCTGGAAACTGGACGAACCGACATACTGTTGTGATCTCGAGACTGAATTGGTGACTGAGAAGCCCTGGTACCATGAGGTGAAGAGATACTTGGAAGCTCAGGAATACCCTGAAGGTGCATCTGTCAACGACAAGAAGTTCTTGAGAAGGTTCGCAGTAAAGTTCTTCCTTAGCAACAGCATTCTGTATAAGCGAAACCATGATTCGACCTTACTGCGTTGTGTGGATAAGACTGAAGCAGAAAGGATCATGGCAGAGCTGCATGAAGGTACCTTCGGAACACATTCCAGTGGACACACTATGGCAAAGAAAATCCTTCGGGCAGGGTATTTCTGGTCCACAATGGAAGCCGACTGTTACCAACATTCCCGGACATGCCATAAATGCCAGATATACGCAGACAAGGTGCACGTTCCTCCAGTTCCTCTAAATGTCCTGACTGCACCTTGGCCTTTTGCAATGTGGGGCATAGATATGATCGGCGAGATTAAACCTACAGCATCCAATGGGCATCGCTTCATTCTAGTGGCGATTGATTACTTCACGAAGTGGGTTGAAGCAGCTTCCTACGCCACAGTAACCAAGAACGTTGTGGCACGGTTCATTCGGCATAATCTGATCTGTCGATACGGTGTCCCTGAAAGAATCATTACAGACAACGGTACCAATCTCAATAGCAAGATGATCACTGAGCTCTGCGAGCAATTTAAGATACAGCACCACAACTCTTCTCCTTACCGGCCGAAGATGAATGGGGCTGTAGAAGCAGCGAATAAGAACATTAAGAAAATTGTGCAGAAGATGACAGTGACTTATAAAGATTGGCACGAAATGTTACCGTTCGCTCTTCATGGGTACCGTACCTCAGCAAGGACGTCAACCAGGGCAACTCCTTTCTCCTTGGTCTACGGTATGGAGGCAGTCTTACCGATCGAAGTGCAGATACCCTCTCTCCGGATAATGAAGGATGCAGATCTGAGTGAAGATGATTGTATCCAAACACGACTTGATCAGTTAAACCTGATTGACGAAAAGAGACTTGCTGCTATTTGCCATGGTTAAACGTACCAAAAACGGATGATCAGGGCATTTAACAAGAAGGTCAAACCACAAGAATATCAAGTTGGGGATCTGGTAATCAAGCGCATCATCCTTCCTCAGAGTGATCCAAGGGGCAAATGGACCCCTACGTACGAAGGGCCATTCGTGGTTAAACATGTGTTCTCAGGAGGAGCCATGATTCTAACCAACATGGATGGTGACGACCTTCCTCACCCCGCCAATGCAGACATAGTAAAAAGATACTACGCATGAAAAAAGACCCGCTAGGTAGACATACCTAGGCAAAAATTAGGGCTTCCCGGCGAACCAAAAGGGTTCGGGCAAAATGAAGGGATGAAATGAAAAAAATCTGTACACCCGGCAAGTCGAAAACCTGAAAAGGCGGCTTGGGCAAAAATGGGTATCCCGGTGGACTGAAAACCCGAAAGGGCGGTCCAGGCAAAAGTTAGGGATAAAGCGTAACACTATGTCTCATTGGATCACCTTGCATCCAGAATCCGATATCAACATCAAGTTCAGACGGCATCGACCAATCAGCTTCATCTTCAGCTAGGTCATCAAGTGATGAGACGCTCGAAGATATAAAGGCGATAGGAGAGTTGGAACCCAGTGGGATTATTCTATTCACACAGCTGTTTTATATTCCTTTGTACAAATTTGTATTAAACTCTCTTGTTCGGCGGCGTTCTCTTACTAGGACGTCAGCCTCTTGTATATAAACGCCTATTTACAGGCAAATTCAAAAATCAATACAAAAATCACTGTTCAGTTAAATTGCCATTTGTTTTTTTTTTCTGTTTTGTTTTGCGAAGAACGTCCAAGGTTCAATTTTTGATATATGCATTTGACAATAATTGTTAACTCATAAATATTTGCATACGAAACAAAGGATTAATTACAGGTAACATTAAAAACAGGGGCAATAATGAGTTGTCTAAGCGATCTAATTGTTCTGTCCATCAAAGTACCAAGGTAAGTTCAGCCGAAGAACATAACCAATATACCTTAACTCCTCAGAGAGTGAGTCAGCAAGTCAATACACTCTCCCCAAGCAAAGCTACAATCAGCCTTAAGGAAGTTGGGTATCCTCCAGCAGATCTCAACATTCCCCAGCACAATATACGAACATTCTTAGCAAGCATCCCCGGTAGTCTTGGTCTAAGACTGTTCCCCGGCGGTATACCAGGCATCCAGCAGAGCCACTTCCCAATACATCTCAGAAATTTCCCCAGGAGAGTCCAATCAAGATTTCCCCAGGAAAGTGTGAATCATCTCCCCAGCAGGAAGCTTATCCCCAGTAGATTCTGGAAGCTTGCCCCCCGCAGAGCACGAACGCGTCCACCGGCTTTATTCAAAGGTTATTTCCCTACCAAGATATAATTGGGTTATCCTCAGCCAAAAGCCACGGAAAGTTCGGCGAAGTCTTCTGATCCCCAGCGGAGTCTATTGACACTTCCAATATAACAATGGTATCCCCAGCGAAGTTACCATCAACATCCCAGCAAAGTACATCTCTCCCAGAGTATTATTCCCCAGCAAGATCGCTAGAATAATTTTCTCCCCGCAGAGTAATCCATTCGTCAAGTTTATCTCCCAACAGAGTTATCTTCTCCTACCGGTATTCTTGCAACCATCTTCTCCAGCAAAAACAACAAAGCGCTATTCTCAAACATCAGCCCAGGATGTGACTTCCCGGCATCCGTCAAGGATTTATTTTCCCAGACGAACATACATTCATAAACATCGCATTTCCATACATTATAGCATGCATATGTGCATCATGAACATACAATCTTCGTTATGTTGAGAACATCATTGCTTGATCCATATCATGCATTGCATATGACTGACCTTTACCTTTCAGGAAAGATCCAGTTAAGTTCTCAGCTATGTTCAAGACCTTGTCTGGTTCAGTTAAATCGACCCTAAGATTTTTCTTATTCTTATCCAGTCAAAGGCCTTCTCTGGTTCAGTCAGATCGACCCTAAGATCTCCCTGATTCTTATCCAATTGAAGATATTCCAAGACCTTGTCCGGTTCAGTTAAATCGACCCCAAGATTTTCCTGATTCTTATCCAGTCAAAGGCCTCCTCTGGTTCAGTCAGATCGACCCTAAGATCTCTCTGATTCTTATCCAGTTGAAGATATTCCAAGACCTTGTCCGGTTCAGTTAAATCGACCCTAAGATTTTCCCGATTCTTATCCAGTCAAAGGCCTTCTCCGGTTCAGTCAGATCGACCCTAAGATCTCCCTGATTCTTATCCCAGTAGAAGACATCCAAGATTCTCTCAGCGTTCCTGTTGAGGTAGTAATCGCCCCAAGGTTCTCTCAGCGTTCCTGTTGAGGTAGTAATCGCCCCAGATTCTCTCGGCGTTCCTGTTGAGGTAGTAATCGCCCCAAGGTTCTCTCAGCGTTCCTGTTGAGGTAGTAATCGCCCCAGATTCTCTCAGCGTTCCTGTTGAGGTAGTAATCGCCCCAGATTCTCTCAGCGTTCCTGTTGAGGTAGTAATCGCCCCAGATCCTCTCATCGTTACTGTTGAGGTAGTAATCACCCCAGATTCTCTCATCGTTACTGTTGAGGTAGTAATCGCCCAAGGTTCTCTCATCGTCCTGTTGAGGTAGTAACCATCTCTGATTCATTCATCACCGTTTGAAGCTCCAGACCCGATTCCTGTAACCAACCAGGGTGCATCTATACAAAGAGTTTGAAGACCAGCTCCTGTAATAGGCCAGGTAATCATTTTCTTTTTTCAGGTACGCAAGTTCTCACTAAGGAACCTCTTACGCGATCGACATCCAGATGGCATCTATAAGCCCATCCACCTATCCATCACCTCTCAGCATGGCATCTATAAGCCCATCTTCCTATCCATCAATCTCCAAATGGCATCTGTAAGCCCATTCCCACCATCACACTGCTAACATGTGAGCGCAAATTTCTGGGCACTCTAGTGTTCAATCATCTTCCACCTTCGGATTGCGAAAGGCACGTCAGCCAATCTACATCCTCAGGTCTAAGAAGATTGAACAGGGGCAATTGTTGTACCCCAAAATTTTCCCTCCCATATTCTTCAAGATTTGCAAAGAGCATGCTTCAAAATCTCCCAAGGGTTGCACAGTTCAATGGCCTCCTAACAGTCAAAATTAGGGTTTTGGTTCTGGCAGAGAAATTGAAGTTTCCAAGGGTCCAATCAAGTCCCACATTCCTATAAACATTGTCAAGCATCCTCATGCTAAGTTTCAAGACTCACAGCACAAAATTGCACAGTCAAAAACCCTAATTGCTCAACAGTCAACTGTAGGGGCAAAATGGTCATTTGACAGTAAAAAGTTCAAATTTTTGGTCAACATCTTATTTTGAAGCCACAAACATCATTTGATCAACTCTTGATCATGATTTTCAAGGCATGGCTCAAAAGGTCTCAAGATGCAAAAGTTTCTATTTTTGGACAGTTGAAAAAGTCAACTGTAACTTGACCAAGGCATAACTTCCACATGGTTTATCAGAAAAATTCCATCCAAAGCTCATTTTGAAGAGAATGACATTTCCTACAACTCCTCTTCACACTTCAAGTCCAAGAAATGCTCTCACAAAAAGTTATCAATCTCAACATTATAGGTCATTTTCAAAAGTCAACAAAAAGGGACTTTAAGTCAAAGACCATAACTTGAGATTGGTAAATCAAAATGACATGGGACCAAAGGCATTGGTTAGAGGACTTCAAGACCTTTTCAAAATGTCCAAGAACATGATCAAAGCTTAAAAATTGAGCAAGATATGCCTTGTGGAAGTTGGGAAATTTTTGGGATTTTTGAAAAGTCAACTTTGCTTCAAATGCCTCAAAATTGCTAATGGGCCACAATTTCTCCCAAGAATCATCATCCAAAGGCTAGGCACGACCCTTTGACCCAAAGGGGAGTTATTTTCTTATTTTTAATTTATTAATTGAGTTTTTAAATCTATTAATTCATTTAATTCAAATTAAATATGAAAAAATACTAAATGCCACCTTTCAAATATTTTTATGCAGCATTTCTACTCATCATAACCTCAAGATTTCGTGCATACTCAATATGGAAAAAATCTTCAATGATTGGCATGTTCTCCATGAAAAAAGATTGAAAAAAGATTACATGAAAATCAAATCTCAAAAACATCAATGCAAAGGTTTCTTCGCTTGGATTTTTACCCTAATTCATTCCTCATATAAGCACAAACCAAAACCTAATCAAAAAGACCAAGAAGCTGCGCTCAGAATCACAAACAAACTTTGCATTTTTCACTTAAAATTTCAAAACTGTAAACTGTATTGCAGGGTGTTTCAAGGCAAAAGAACGATCCCACAAGCTTGCTAAGGTTACCAGGGATCTATTCCAATCAAAACCACAGCCTCTAACCTCAAGAATCGGTAGAATGAAGCCGCCCTGTTCTTGATATATTGCATATTCGTATTTGAATTTATACATATTTTTCATGCATTTTAATGTTTGATCTATACTAATGTGATGATTCTAAAGCTAATGGCGTGATTCAATTGGAGAATGGTTGTCTGAATAGAAAGTTACCATGAATGTCTTTTAGGGTTTCAGGAACTCTAAAAGGGGGTTTCTCTCATAAGGAAAAATTAGGCAACGAGACCAAGACTATTGAACTCAGGGCATCTGGACGATTCAATCCCACTAGTCACGCCTTTTTTATGTTTGCGTATGGCCTAATCGTTATTCTTGCAGGTTGAAGTTAGTGGGGGTTTAAAACCCCCGCTATTCATTATATATTTCTCAGGCAAAAACGAACCAACGAAGAAGAAGGTTGGTTGTCATCATATGATTGGCTGATTCAAAGCTTGGCGCGCGTTTTTTCGTTTTATACCACTTGCACTTACTTTTTGTTATATTAATTGTGTTTCATTATAATAACAAAGAAGATCAGTGGCTCAGATGGTTAGTGCGTTTGCCTGTATGTATTGGGACCTGGGTTCGATTCCCAGGTCCCCTTGTATATTTTCATGATTTTTTCACAAACCCATTCCAGTGTGACATTCATGCAAAGGAGTATCACGCACCCCTACATCTAAGCCAGCCAGGTGTCTCTGATGGTCAGTCCAATGGCCAGGATGTGTAGTTCATCATAAGCATTAGTCAGCTATTCCACACGTGACCATCAAAAGTCAAACATGGCCTGGAATTGAGTGGGCCTGATTGCTTGCATACACCTCCTACTGGGCCAGAAACCCCCCCCCCCCCTGTTTGTATATTTATTTTCTTTCTTTTTTCCTCTTTAATTTTAATTCCTTCCAATTTGTTTTAAATTCACAAAAATAATTCTTTATAACATAAAAAAAAACAGAAAATCATAAAACAATAAAAAAATATGCTTTGTTAATATTAATTAATATTATTTTATAAATAAATTTAATAATTAACTTAGTTTTAATTTTAGGTTTAATTCTAAAAAAAATTTAAATAAACTAAAAAGTTTAGAGATTAGGGTTTTAATATTTTTCTTCTTTTTCTTAATAAATAATTTATTTCCTTATCATCATTATTATTATTCTTAATTATTTTATAAATAACTTGTAATTAAATAATTAGGTTAAAACTAGATCAAACTTAAACATTTTTTTAATAAATTAAAAATAGTTTAGAATTAGGGTTTTAATTCCATTTAATTTCCTCATTAAATTCCATAAATACAAAAAACTCCAAAAAATAAGTTCTTGCTTTTATTTAATTTAATTAATTTACGATTTCGATGTAATTTCTTTAAAAGGGTCCAACGCCCTCGCATTCTCGATTTTATTTCTTTTCGCACATTTACTTTTATTTCCTTTTTTAAAATTTCATGTACTTGCCCCAAAGCCTTGTAATAGATTAATTAGGGTATTTACTTCCCGCATTTTTATTTATTCAAATCGGGTCTTGGTTTAATTTGGCGATGTAGACCCGCGCCTTTGTAATAGCGTAGGACTTTTAAATTCCGCACCTTTTAACTGTTAATAACCACATGAAAGAATGAATGTCAAAAATAAAAACAAAGCGTAGATCACCAATGCATGACAAGACAAAATAATAACTGAAAATGACACACAATTCACACACCACTCCTAGGGTACGCCTCACTGTTGCCTTGCCCCTCGAAAAGTGGTCGTCGAGTAGAGGACGTTTTAGTAAGTCCTCATGTCCATGAACATGGCATGGGGGTAGCTTCTAAGGTGTCCTCCTATTGCCCTGGTGACCACACTGTCCCGAACCCTCGAATTGACCCGAACACCTCCAACGGTGGTGCTACCTACCTCTCAATGGTGGGATGGCACTACCTTAAGGACATTTACACAGCCTAATTCCTTAGGGTAGGTAGATGACTCGTAGATGCTTGCTCTAATTCAAAACAAATCAAAAAAACTTCTTTTCACACCGACACTTTGCAAAAGCTTTCAAAAAACAACTTTTCAAACACTCTTGAGGACTGATACAAGATTCGAACTGAAATTTTAAACGAAACTTTTTTAAACCCACAGTTGAAAAGCAAACAAACATTTTGAAAACACAAATGAGCAAGTATCTAAGAGCCCATGGATAACCATGGATAGAAAGGGTGCTAACACCTTCCCTTTCTATAAATCTACCTCCCGAACCGAGAGCAATCTCAATAAGGAATTTTTCTGTGCTTTTGTCCTTTCCATATTGGAGAAAATAAAAGACGGTGGCGACTCTTGCTTCCGCGACATTTCGCGAACCAACGTTAAACAGTCAGTTCCAGATCCACCGATCACAATGTACATAGCACAATCTCATTTATTTTTGAGAACATCATTATGTAATGCATTTCATACATCATGACATTGCATACAACTAACTCTTTATCTTTTCAGGAAAGATCAATTAACAGACAAACATCATCAACTACTTATATGACCAGACAGTCTTCTCAAAGGCTACATCTGACAAATGGCTACTTAAGCAATTTCCTTAGAGGGTTATTCTCAAAGAAACATATTTTCTAGTTGAAGACGGTCGTAAGCATCTTAAGGCTCAGATTAAATCGAGCGTAGATTTATTCTAATACTTCTTCCAGTTGAAGATGGTATAGTAAACATCTTCTGGCTCATATTAAATTAAGCGTAGAATTATTCTGATACTTCTTCCAGTTGAAGACGGTCGTAAACATCTTTCGGCTCAGATTAAATCGAGCGTAGATTTATTCTGATACTTTTTCCAGTTGAAGACGGTCGTAGACATTTTCTGGTTCAGATTAAATTAAGCATGGATTTATTATAATACTTCTCCCAGTTAAAATCGAGCATAAACATCTTCTGGCTCAGATTAAATCAAGCATAGATTTATTATGATACTTCTGTCAGTTGAAGACGGTCGTAAACATCTTCTGGCTCAGATTAAATCGAGCGTAGATTTATTCTGATACTTCTTCCAATTGAAGATGGTCGTAGACATTTTCTGGCTCATATTAAATCAAGCATAGATTTATTCTGATACTTCTTCTAGTTAAAATCGAGCATAAACATCTTTTGGCTCATATTAAATCAAGCGTAGATTTATTATGATACTTCTTCCAGTTGAAGACGGTCGTAAACATCTTCTAACTCAGATTAAATCGAGCGTAAATTTATTCTGATACTTCTTCCAATTAAAGACAGTCGTAGACATTTTCTGGCTCAGATTAAATTGAGCATAGATTTATTCTGATACTTCTTCTAGTTGAAGTCGGGTGTAGACTTAGTCTGATTTCTATCAACGATTACTTCGGATGGCATCTACAAGCCCATCTCCGGTGACTCTCCTTAAACTCTCCAAATGGCATCTTTAAGCCCATTCTAGGTACAATCAACCGACAGTGTTACTTCGTGCACCAGCAAGCGCAAATTTCTGGGCACTTAAGTGTTCAATCATCTTCTACCTTCAAATCACAAATGGAGGACATGTCAATCTAACTCTTCAGGTTTAAGAAGATTGAACAAGGGAAGCTGTTGTACCCCAAAAGTTGCCCTCCCTTTTTTTTCAAGACATTCTCTCAAGGGTTTTAAAAATGCTCAAGAATCTCAAGGGTTGATCAGTCAAAATGCTCCTCCTAAGCAATGAGACTACAACTAGGGTTTTGTGTTTCTCAAAGAAGTTTGGGTTGCAAAGATCTCAAGTGATTTTCATGGTTCATCATAGGTCCTCAATATTTCTCATGCCAAGTTTCAAGTTTTGCATTACAAGTTTGCTCAGTCAATGGCTCAGATGATTGAAAATCAATTGTATTGGATAAAAAGTCAAATATGGTCAACATACAGTCAAACTTCAAGATTTTTTGCCAACATCAACATTTTGAAGTGATATTCATCATTTGATCAAGGGTTGGTCATGATTCCTCAAGTAAAGCCCTCAAATCATCAAAGGTCAAAAATTACCAAATTAGGGTTTCCTTAGGAGAAGTCAACTGAACTTTGACCAAACATAACTTTCACATGCTTCATAAAATTTTCCCCAACCAAAGCCCGTTTTGAAGGAAATTCAATTCTCTATAATTTTTTATTTATGCTCAAGTCCAAAAACTACTTCATTTGAAAGATATGAGCTAATACATTACAGATCATTTTTAAAAGTCAACAAAAAGACAATTTTTGTCAAGGCAACTTGCATCAAGACAAAATCTCCAAATGCAAAAATGATCAAAAGAGGAATTGTAGAAGACATCTTGAGCTTTTCAAAAAGTCCAAGATCACCTTTAAAATATGAAAATTGAGCAAGTTATGAGTTGCACAAGTTGGGGAAATTTTAAGGAAATGCATGAAATGCAAAATGAGCAAATTTGAAATTTTGGACTTGTGACCTAACTTTTTAGGTTTCAAACATGTCCATGACCTCATGAAAAGACTCTTAAGCTCACTCATACCTTGTCTTATATTTTCTTATTATTTTATTTATATTTATTTTATTTTATTCAAATAAATGCAAAATAAATTAAATAAGATACAAGATAATCAGGCCAGGTTCATGAGTGGTCTTTTAAGGCCCAAAACAACCCAGCTAGACATGCCATAACCGTGCAAAGCCAAGAAGGGAAGGAACTATCTTCTTTTGGAAAATTTTGACGCAAATTTGAAAATCCATTATGCCATTTTATTTGTGCCATTTCTGTTAACCTAATGCAATGCCTTATAAACACAAACCTCAGATCTCATGAACAGACACACGCAGCTGCCTCCAAAACCAGGGTTTGAATCACAAAATTTCTCGAAAAAAGTGTAAGCATTCGAGTTTCAAGCTCCAGGCGATTTCAATCCAAACTAAGCCTTGAAATCATCTCCTGAACATCCATAGGGTAAGTAATTGAAAATTTCAATGATTTCTCAGGCCCGAGTCGTGTTATCCACCATCTCCGTTTGCATTTTTTTCATCATTCATATTTTCTTAAATTCGCGCGTTGTTGTTTGTTTCTAACCACATGGATCTTGATATATGAATGTTTAGAACAGGTCTGGACCAAAAAATTGAAGCTCTAACGTGAGATTTGAGTTTTTCCATGGTTAGGGCAAAATGTTTTTGTGTCTTCGTACCAGTACCTCCAGACCATTACAGGAAAAACTGATAGCACCATGCGATTTGTAGACCCTGATTTAGGGGGGGGTAGGTTGAATCTTGGGCTTTGATTTTTGTTCTTTCGCAGGTTTGAATTTTAGGCCAACCAGAGAAGAAAGAGTTAACCACCGTGAGAGGTGGTCTGACTCGCCTGAAAGCTTGTGTGGCATCAGGCTATATTCTGATTCACTGGTTCAAAATAACAGGGCCCCACCGTGCGTGTGTTTTTTTTTTGTTTGGCTGACATAAGTCTTCATTTTCAAATATATTGTCTTTGTTTGATTTAGGTGCCGGATGTAGTGGCCGCCCCAGTGGCAAATGTGTGTGTGTGTTAAGGCGTTAGTGTGTCGGGGCAGGGGTTCGATCCCTTCCCCCGGCATGTTATTTTTCAAATTTTTCCTTGCAGATCTCATACAGGTCATGTTCAAGCGCGTACCATGTATCTCTAACTCTACACCATCAGATCTCAATAGATCTTGATCATGTGTTCCAAATCAGCATGCACACCATAGGCTTCATGGATCATCCTCACTAGATCCAGCGCAACAATCTGGGCTCATTGTTGGGCCTAGGGATTTCTGATTCACACCCCATTTACTTGTATTTCAGGCCCATTTCATTTTCTTGTTTTTTGATTAATTGTTTTATTTAGATAATTAACCTCTTTTGAAAATTAATTAAATCGGGAAAAATCACACAAAAATCATAAAAAATTAGATTTAGGGTTTTGATTAATTAATTTAATTTTTGATAAATAAAATTAATTTAATTTAATCACACTTTATTTTATTTTACTAATTAACTTGTAAGTTAATTAGAATTAGGTTTAATTATTATTTTACACTAAAAATATATTTCTAAACAAAAACACCAAAAATATTTTCTTAAACACTTAGAAATTTTTTAGCTTTTAATATTTTCCCTTTTTTTCAATCTTCGCGTGCTTATTCATTTTCACATTATTTATTTTCATAAATTATGTAATGGCTAATGGGTTGTAATAGTTTAAAATTAGAGTTTCTTTACTCTTTCCCCCGTTTTATGGTTTGTACTCCCCATCCCGGAAGCATTGTAATAGCATAGATTCTATTTCCCGCATTTTTGCTTTCCGCACTTATGTATGAATATATGTATATATTTGATTGTTAGTAATAGGATTGTATGACAAAGAATAAAAGCAAACGCTAGATAATCATAAATTCAAGATTAAAATAACTGAAACATAACACACTTCGCACACCCACACCTCTAGGGTGACTCTCACTTGTTGCTTCGGATATAGACAGTCATGTCCCTCGAATGTGAGATACTTTAGCAAAGACCCTTCGGTTAAAAAGATCGTAGTCCCTCGATGACCCTTCGATGCTGCCTCGATAAACGATCTTAGTCCCTTACAACAATTGCTAAAGCGTCCTACAAGTTGCCTTCATGATTTTACGATGACCCGCGTCTATCCCCCAAACATCCAATTATAGGGTTTCCTACTAACTAATGGTGGGATAGCACTATCTAAGAGAAAGGAGGAAAAGAACAAAGACTTTTTGAGTAGGTAGATAGCTCGTAGTCGCTTGCTCACAAACAAAAACATTTTTCACACATACACTCTTTTCTAAAATATTTTCAAAACAAACACTTTGTATGCGTTCTCAACGATACGAGAATCATTACAAAGTTTGTCGCACTTAGGCATTTTTCAAACACACAAACGCAAAACATTTTCAAAGTGAGCTAGCGATTAAGAGCCCGTAGATAACTACGGATGAAAAGGGTGTTAATACCTTCCCTTTTCCTAACCTTAAAAGGCTTTTCCTGTTCTTTTCACCCTTTTCTTTATTGGATAAAAAAAAGTTGGTGGCGACTCTTGTTATCCGCAACATTTGCGATAAAACGCAAAAAACCATAAGTCAATTCTCCCACCGTATTACAATTGTAATCAGAAGCTAATTATGGAGTCAGAACATGGAAGGAACAAATCAATCAAGGTGAATGTTAGAACTATAGACTCTGAATGTCTTAGTGCAACAAGTGTTGTCAAGGAGAGTGAGGTATGGCACAAAAGATTTGGTCATCTGAATTTCAGAAGCTTATGGCATCTAAAATCGAAGAAACTGTAACACTGAATTCCTACAATCAATGAGCCTGAGAAGTCATGCACGGTGTGCATGGAAGGGAAACAACCAAGATTGCCATTTGCGTCAGAAGTAGCTCCAAGAGAAAAGTATGCCTTGTGAGTAGTGCATTCTGATGTGTATGGTCCATTTCCAATAGCATCGATTGGAGGGAATAAATACTAAACACGAGGTGTTTACTAAATTCAAGAAGTTCAGACTGAAGGTTGAGAATCAGGATGGTCAGACTCTGAAGATTCTTAGAACTGATGGTGGTGGTGAGTATAACTCCACAGAGTTCAGAAGGTTACGTGAGAAGAATGGAATTGAGCATGAGGTTACTGCTCCCTATACTCCTCAACACAATGGTCTTGCTAAAAGAAGAAATTGTACTTTGCTTGATATGGTGAGAAGCATGCTGAAAGAGAAAAAGCTTCCTTATACTTTGTGGAGAGAAGTTGTTGCCACTGCATGTTATGTGCTCAACAGATGCCCAACGAAGAAGCTGAAGAAAATAGTTCCTATTCAGAAGTGGACTGGAGAAAAGTAAAGTGTTAGTCATCTGAAGGTGTTTGGTTCTGTATGTTACAAACATGTCCCAGAAGCCAGAAGACAGAAGTTGGATGATAGAAGTAAAGTAATGTTACAGGTGGGGCACCAAAGTACAGGTTCATACAAACTTTATTGTCCAGAAACTAACAAAGTTGAGTTCAGTAGAGACGTCATTATAAAAGAATCATAAGTCTAGAATTGGGAAAAGTCTCGTTCTGACTCTGATAAGAGAACTCCTGAAGAAAAGTCAGAAACATATGTTTCTGAAGCTGGTAAAGATTTTGAATTTGAAGTAGATTCATAAGGTGAAGATGATTCTGACTCTGATTCCGATGGTGATTCAGACTCTAAGAATTTTCCAGACTCTGAAGACAGTCACGGTTCTGGAGAAAGTCCAATTTCTAAATCACGAGCTTCTGGAGGGGAAAGTTTTGGTGTCCGAGGTTCTGAAATTCAAGTTCAGAGGCAACAAAGAGTCAGAAGCATCCCAAGAAGATTTGCAGAGTTTGACATGCTGCAAGACATTGAAGTAGACTTTGAAGGAGAAGTTATTCAGTGTGCAATGTTAGTAGACTCTGAACCCGTGAGTAGGAAAGAGACTCTTAAGCAGCAAGTCTAGTTACAGGCCATGAAAGAAGAACTTGATGCTATAGAGAAAAACAAGACTTGGAAGCTGACAGAACTTCCAAAAGGCAAGAAGGCCATCTGCGTTCGATGGGTTTTCAAGCAGAAGCTAAAGCCAGATGGATCAATTGGCAAACAAAAAGCAAGATTGGTAGCAAGAGGTTTTCTACAGAATCCTGAGCTGGATTACTCTGAAGTGTTTGCACCTGTAGGGAGACATGAAACAATCAGACTAATGATTGTAATAGCTGCTAACAGAAATTAGCCTCTGATGCATTTAGATGTAAAATCTGCATTTCTGAATGGTCCATTACAATAAGAGGTATATGTGTCATAACCTCCGGGATTTAAGAAAAAGAATCAGGAAGGGATGGTGTTCAGATTACACAAAGCCATGCATGGTTTGAAGCAAGCGCCCAGAGCCTGGAATCTGAAGATTGATTCACTTTTCAAGGAACAAGGGTTTCAGAAGTGTGAGATGGGGTGTGGTGTTTATGTTCAGCACACTTTAGAAGGCAATATGATTCTGGTATGTTTGTATGTTGATGACATATTGCTAACAGGAAGTTTTGAACAAGAGATAGCTAAATTCAAGAAGGTTTTGATGAATGAGTTTGAGATGACAGATCTTGAGAAAATGAGTTACTTTCTATGGATGCAGTTTATGTACTCTGAGAAAGGAATCATTTTGCATCAGATTAAGTACGAGTTTGAGCTTCTGAAGAGATTTAAGCTGGAGAATTGCAAAACTGCTATCACACCTACTGATATAAATCAGAAGTTGGACTCTGATTCTGATGGAGAGGATGTGGATGCTACAACCTTCAAACAATTGGTTGATTCTCTGAGGTATTTGTGTAATACCAAACCTGATATTTGCTATGCAGTTGGAATAGTTAGCAGATTTGTGATTAAATCAAAGTGGTCTCATTACCAAGGTGTTGTCAGGATTCTGAGGTATATGATGAAAACTCTGAAGTATGAAATGTTATTTCCTTCTGGAAGAAAGACTAAATAAGAACTTCTAAGTTATTCAGACTCTGATTGGTGTGGAGACAGAGTTGACGGAAGAAGTAATTCTGGGTACTTATTCAAATTTCTGTGAGGTCATATTTCTTGGTGTTCCAAAAAGAAACATGTTGTTACGCTGTCAACCTGTGAAGCTGAATATATTGCATGCGCTCTGACTACATGTCAAGCTGTGTGGATTCTAAACTTGCTGCAGGATGTGAAGATCAAGGTAAACAAGCCTCTGAAATTGATGATTGATAATAAGTCTGCAATCAATCTTGCCAAGAACCAAGCGTTGCATGGGAGAGACAAGCATATTAAGACCAAATATCACTTTCTAAGGAACCAGGTTCAAAGTAAAATATTAGAAGTTGTGCACTATAGCACTCAGAAGCAGTTGGCAGACGTTCTAACAAAGGCTATCAAGACTGATCCATTTCTTCGTTTGAGGGATGGAATTGATGTTGTCAGTTTTGTGTAAATATAAATTAAGGGATGGTGTTGAAAATAATTTATATTTTAGAAATGTCTTGTTGACTAAGTCTGTTAGAAGGCATTTTAATATTTTATTATACCTTAATATTGATGTATAAATATCCTAGTAGTAGATAGGTCAATGTATCAATTATTCCTTATTTTATAGTCGTCATTTTAATTTTTTTTTTTTTGTCTTTCATCCCTCCTTGTACACTAATACAATTAATTGCATACTTTCTTCTGGATCCCTTCGTCGATTTCTTCTACAAGATCCAAGTTACAAATCAACGGTAGAAGTTAGATTAAATGATTAATACAAATCAACCGCTCTTAACTTATCCAACTTCTCGACAAGCCAAAGAAGCATTCACACAAAATACTACAAATAAAATAATCATTAGGTATAACAATGTCAAGCGCCTTCCTCATTGTCCCATCATTTATAGGTATAGCAGATGCAAATTAATCAGTATATTTATCAACACCTTGAGGAAATTGTGTTCTAGAGACAAACAATATTTATCAAAACCTCTTGTATATGCATATTAAGTATATAAAACTTCATACGTAATATAAAACTTTATCACATACAGGTTTTATTTCTAGAACTGAGGAAAATTGAAATACTTTAAGTGGATTGCTTAATTTGGTCTTCACGTTCATGCAGCTCAGTTTATAAATGTTTCAATGTAACCTAAACAGGGGATCTTGAAATACAAGAAAAATAATGTCAACTGCTTATTGGTTAAAGCAAATATGCATATTAATGGAATTTCTTGTTAATATGTCTCAGTAAGAACATAAAAAAAGTAATAAAATGGTAGCAAAAATAATAGAACATAGTAAGGAACTTCATTTGGTATTATGGTGCATCATCCAATCAAATTACTCAAACAGAAGAATGAGGATAAACAAGACAAAATGGAAAAATTCATTTTACCTTCTCAACATAAGATCGAACCATAGTTTCAGAATCTTCAAGAGTTCTCTTAGGCAGTCCATCTGAAAATGACATAGCTGCGAAGAATTTAGTCAACCCCGGCAAAGTGCTTCAAAGTTAGGTTGATAACTGACTAAATCAGGAAACACACAATATGAAAAGTAGATTTCAAATAACCGTTAAGAACTATTATCTTTAGAACCATATAATAGAATTAGTAGCTTACCATCACATTATTTCGGGATACGTACGCAATAGTTATATTTATTCTTAAATCTCAGAGTGCAGCGCTGCAACTTGCAAACAATGCGACCAACTCTCAATTGGAAGAAAAAAACCTTTAAGTTCACTGGATAAATAATGGCCACAGTCCACAGTCCAATTCTAAAAAAGAGACAATAACATGACATTTATTAAATTTACTAATATATCATCTGCATTAACAATGCATACAAAAGCAAAACTATATGAAACTATATGAAAATATGAAGGTAGGGGATACAAATGTTGATTCTGGCCTCACCAACGTCCCTATTCTGCTAAGCTCTTTAGTGAGCTGCAAAAAGAAAAGGAGAGATGGAATCAGATCTAATTTTCTATGAACAAAATAAAAAATCACCAGAAAAAATGAGAGAGAAAATTTCCCATGTTAAAAGTATAGATCAATCACCTTTCTTTACGCCTCTTGTATACCTCTGTAAAATTGTGCTTAAGATTATTTTTCTTTCATTATCTCAGATGCATCCTTTAACATGTTTCTCTTAATGAGTTCCTCAATAAGGATGCACGACATACGCTTCCTCTTACCTACTTCTTTAATGCTTTCAATTGATGACTCTTTAACATATCAATGAAAAATGATTAACCATAATGGTAAAGCAATGGTAAAAAAGGAATAAGAAACATGATGTATATCGATGGCAAAGAAGACTCTCAAAGCAAAGTAAACTTACAAAAAAAATTTAGTTGAGTCATTTCAACAAATAGTTAGTACTCAGATTTTCGGGACTATATTTTTCAAAATCGCTTCTCAGATACATAATCCTAGAATTTCATATACAAGTAAAACCCCAAATCAAAAATAAATTAACAAAAAAGTAAAAATCTATCAAAACCGTAAATGCAAAAATGAAATGCTTACCTTTCTAAAAGTTTGAATGATTTATCTTCTGATTTATTAGTCTTATGCGGAGAAGGTAATGCAAATGGTAGCTCTGGTGTAATAAGACGGCTAACTGACAATCTCCTGTTGAAACATTGAGGGCGATGGATGAGAGAGGAACGAAGGAAACTTTCAGGGACAATCGAATGAGAGCGGAGCAAAACATTTCAAGATAGACAAGGAGCAAAAACTTGGACAGTTATGGGCGATTGTGCGACAGAGGAACTCGTGTATAATTTTTGAATAGAGTATGTTATTCTCGAAAGAATCATTACAGATAATGGTACAAATCTCAATAACACTATGATCATCGAACTCTGTAAGTAATTTAAAATCCAACATCTTAACTCTTCCTCTTATAGGCCGAAGATGAACGGCGCTGTGGAGGCCGCTAATAAAAACATTAAAAAGATCATACAGAAGATGATGGTGACATATAAAGACTGGCATGTGATGTTATCATTTGCTCTTCATGGTTACCGCACCTCAGCACGTACGTCAACAAGAGCAACACCTTTCTCTCTGGTGTATGGTATGGAGGATGTCCTACCTATTGAGGTCCAGATCCCTTCTTTGAGAATCATGAAGGATGCAGGTTTGAACAAAGATGATTGGATTCAGACTCGACTTGACCAACTGAACCTGATTGACGAGAAAAGGTTAGCTGCTGTTTGTCATGGTCAGATATACCAGAAGCGAATGATCAAAGCTTTTAATAAGAAGGTCAGACGTCAGGTATATCAAGTTGGTGATCTAGTAATCAAGCGCATCATCCTACCGCAAGGTGATCCCAGGGGCAAATGGACTCCCACATACGAAGGACCATTTGTGATCAAGAACATATTTTCTGGCGGAGCCATGATCTTAACCATTATGGATGGTGACGACCTTCCTCACCATGTGAATGCGGACATAGTTAAAAGATACTACGCATGAATAAAGATCTGCTAGGTTGACTGGCCTAGGCAAAAATAAGGGTATCCTAGCGAACCAAAAGGGTTCGGGCAAAAATTAGGGATAAACACACAAAAAATCTGAACACCCGGCAAGTCGAAAACTTGAAAAGGCGGCTTGGGCAAAAAGGATATTCCGGTGGACTGAAAATCCGAAAGGGCGATCTAGGCAAAAGTTAGGGATTTAAAGCGTATAACTATGTCCCGTTGGATCACCTTGCAACCAGAATTTAGTATCAACTATCAAGCTCAAATGGTACCAATCAATCCAGTCAACTTCGGACAAGTGGCAAAGTGATGAGAGGCTCAAGGATATAAGGGCAATAGCAGAATTGAAACTCAATTGGATTATTACACATAATTGTTTTCTCTTTGTACACTAGTTTTCATTTTCACGACGGTATTCTCCTACTAGAATGTCAGTCTCTTTGTACAAAAAAATGTCTGTTATAGGCAAATTTCTTCAAGTCAATACAAATCACTTCTTTGAAAGTATAAAACTTTTTGTTTTCTATTTTTCTATTTTTTTGCAAAAACGTCCAGTGATTATTTTGACATATGCATTTGAATATGATTACTGTTTACAAATAAAAAACAGAAAGACAGTTGCTAACGAATTTAAGAAATGGGACAATGCCTAAAAAGCCATTTGTAGTCCCCGCAGTTACTTTTTCCAACAGGTACAGGGGAAGAGATGTCCTGATGCAAAGTCACCGCCGCATCCTCAGCATACGTCCTGGTGATGTCTATATCCTTGCAGAGTGAAAACAACCAAAGTTTTGACATCCTTTTTTCCCAAGCAAGAATTACCTTCTCCAGCAAAGTTCCCTCAGAGAGATTAAATCAATGTTCCTCAGCTGAGTTTTATAAATCTCAAATAGTTTATAAATCCACATCCCCGGTAGAGTTTATTTATCTAACTGCGGAAGTTCATCCCCCAACAGAGTTTATTTCTCTACGTTGGTAAGATCTTTCAACAGAGCATCGTCTCCCCGGCGGAACATTCTCAAGCAGAAGTCAAAGATTCCCGGCAGAGTATCCTCAAACGGAAAGAGGAAATCCCCGGCGAATTATCTCCATTCATCATTCCCAGCGGAAATGAAAGAACCACTCCCCATCTACCAAAAAGCAGTTTGGGATTCAGCTTCCCATTACTCTCCAGCAACAATCAAGGATTTATTTTCCCAGACTAGGAAAATTCGCAACAACATTCCATGTTCATACAACATGGCATGCGCATACATATTGTGTACATCACAATCTCATTTATTTTGAGAACATCATTACACGGTACATTTCATACATCATGACATTACGTATGACTAACTCTTTACCTTTTCAGGAAAGATCAATCAACAAACATCACAAACTACTTATATGACCTGACAATCTTTTTAAAGGTTACCTCTGACGAAGGGCTATTCCAGCATTTACTTCAGAAGATCATATTCAAGACCCCTGCTGGTTCAGTTTAAATCAACCAATGATTTATTCTTATTCATTTCCAGTAGACATTTTCTCTGGTTCAGTTAAATCGACCCTAAGATTTTTCTGATTCTTGTCCAGTCTAAGACAATTAAAGAATTCTCTAGTTTAGTTAAATTGATCCTAAGATTTTTCTGATTCTTATCCAGTTGAAGATAATTCAAGATCTCTACTGGTTCAGTTTAAATCGACTAATGATTTTATTCTGATTGTTTTCCGGTAGACACTTTCTTTGGTTCAGTTAAATCGAACCTAAGATTTCTCTGATTCTATTCCAGTGGAAGATAGCACAATACCTCTAATGGTTCAGTTTAAATCGACCAATGATTTATCCTGATTCTTTTCCGGTAGATACTTTCTCTGGTTCAGTTAAATCGACTCTAAGTTTTTCCGATTCTTATCCAGTTAAAGACACTGTAAATCTTGGAGTCTGACCAGATAGCAGTTTATTTTGTTAATTATTATGAATCCTGGACCCAACCAGATGATAGTATACCTATGACACCCAAGCCTGGACCCGACCAAATAACGGTATACCTCATATTTAAGTTGAAGTTTGGACTCGACCAAATAACAACTTAATTTCTTCAAATCACTGAAGCTTGGATACGACCAGATAACAGCTCAATGTCTATAATTACCGTGAAGCCTAGAACCGACCAGATAGAAGCTAACTTCATATTCCTCAATAGGTCGCTGTGAAGCCTAGAATACGACCAGATAGCAGTCAACCTTATTGTCCTCAGCAAGTCCCTATGAAGCATGGATCCCGACCAGATAGCAATTAACTTTTACCTCACCAGTCAAGAGATAACTCCCCAGTAGAGTAATGGACAACTGAAGCTCCTAGACTCTATTTCCCAAGACAGAGACCAACATTCCTGAGCAGAGTCCTCCTCAAAGGAAAGGAACAGAAATCCCCACAAAGGAATCTCTCATGAAATTAACATGTTCTCTAGATGGCATCTTTAAGCCCATCTCCGACGACTCTTCGTCATTTTCTCTGGACGGCATCTTTAAGCCCATCTCTGACAGTCTTCTGTCATCTTTTCCAAATGGAATTTGTAAGCCCATTCCCGATATTATCCACCAACAGTATCACTTCAGAAGAGTGCAAATTTCTGGGCAGTCTAGTGTTCAATCATCTTCCATCTTCAGATCATGAAAGGTAAACAAGCCAATCTAAATCTTAAGTTTTAAGAAGATTTAACAGGGGAAGATGTTGTACCCCAAAAATTTTCCTCCCTTTTTACTCAACACATGCCCATTGAGGTCCCCAACTTGCCCAAGGATGACCAAGAATTAACCAGACAAATTCTCCTCCTAAGGCAATGAACCTCTAACTAGGGTTTCAATTTTCATCAAGATGTGTGAGCTCCAAAGGTATAAAATGTTTTCCATGGTCCTAATATGTCTTCGAGATAGTCCATGCCAGATTTCATGCTTTGCACAACAAGTTTGCTCAGTCAACTGCTCAAATGCTTGAAAAGCAATTGTACTAGGTCAAAAGTCAATTGTGGCCCATATGCAGTCAAACTTCAAGATTTTTTGTCAACATAAATATTTTGAAGTGATATCCATTATTTGATCAAGGGTTGATCATGATTCCTCAAGAAATGCTCCTAATTCTTCAAAAGTCAAAAATTGATAATTAGGGTTTCTATAGGAAAAGTCAACTGAACTTTGACTAGCCATATCTTTCTCATACTTTATCAGAAATTTTTACACCAAGGCTACTTTTGAAGAGAATCCAATTCCCTACAACTTCTCTTCATCCCTCAAGTTCAAGAAATGCATCAATTGAAAGATACAAGCGTAGACATTTTGGGTCCTTTCAAAAAGTCAACAAAAACACCTTTTGGGTCAAAGCTCCTTACATGAACATAGAAGATCCAATTGAGATGAAACCAAAAGGGTTGTTTAGAGGACATCCTAATATATCTAAAAAGTCCAAGAACACCCTCATAGGGTTAAAATTGAGAGAGATGTGTATTTCTAAAGTTGACTAATTTTTGGAAAAATGCATGAAGAGAATATTGATCAATCTTGGATTTCTTTCAAACGGGCCTTGGTTTCTATGATCTGAACTCATTTCCAACATGGTCTACGACCTCTAAAGCCCACCCATGCATTATTCTATTATTTATGCTATTTATTTTGATATTTTATTCATTAAAATTCAAAATTAAATAAATAAACAATGGAAATAATATAAGATTGATTTGAAATCATTTTTCTATTAAATAATGGACAATATATGCTGATTATATCAAGGGAAATCGTGCAAGCCATGAAAGGAAGAAAATATTATTTTTTTGGAATGTTTTGAAGCATATTTATTTACAATCAATGAAAAGGATTCTTACTCCTTTTGTTGACCTAAAATGATATGCTATATATTCCTAACAAGTTCAGACCACACACACACGCGCAGCTACATCAAAACAGAACCCTAAAAGTTTCAAAAAATTTCCAAAGAAGTGAAATTTTCTTCACACGATTCAGCCAGTCCACCCTAGATCTAAGCACTCTATCATCCTCCTGGAGATCTTAGGAGTCCATTCTTATCATTCTGAAAGCTCACAATATCCCAAATCATCGCGATCAAGTACCACCGGTTAACAAGGTTTGACAAAATTAAAACTGGAAATTTATGCATTGTTGATGGTTTTAATGATTTGATTTGTGTTCAGGACATCAGTTAGGGCAGGTTGGATGTTTCGCATGAGAGCTTCGAGGCTTAAATCATGTGATTCCATTGTTAGGGCATCACGAAATGAAGCTTGCGAAACTCCTGAATTAGGGACCTTCAGACCAAACTAACCCTATATTTGGATTCCTGGGAAAATTTCAAGGGGAGTATGGTTCTTTGTGCATTTTAATCCTCACGTTTTTGCAAGTTTAAAGATTTGTCTGGTCAGAAAAGAAGACCAGAGTGAAGCTCTAGCGTTGTTGACTCCTCTGACCCAGGCGAAGATCTTGCGTGTAAATACCATACAATTTGATTGGTCCATTTGATTTGCTGACGCACGCGTTTTTTATGACCTGAAATTCACCTTTGTTTCACATATAATATTATTAAGTTGTTATAATAATGAATGAATTTCCAGCGCAGATGGTAAAGGCATAAGGCGTGTGAGAGGAAGGATTTGGGTTCGATCCCAGAATCCTATATTTTGTATTTTCTAACAAATTTGCTTCAGATCCAACGCATTGCCACCCAACGCGTATACCTTGCACCCTCAGATCTAGCCATCAGATCTTCATTGATCCAGATCCAGCGCTCCTAGAGTGTTTCCCCAGGATGGACCTCTAATGAATCAGCAACATTGGATCAGGCAGGCATTAGGCTTATACATTTGGGCCCAACACAAATTGCAGTGCCACACCCCCAGACTGCTTCAAACCCCAGGCCCACTTAATTTCATTATTTCATTTTATTTCAATTGTTTATGTTTTAAATTCATTTTTATTTTAATTATAAAATAAAAAAATCACAAAAAAACAGACTTAGGGTTTTTCATAATTAAAGTTAATTTTTGTAAGTTAATTTAATTTAATTATTTTAAGTTTTTCTTTAAATTAAAATTAATTAGAAATTAGGTTAAAAATTTCAAATCTTTTCTCAATAAAATACCAAAATTATTTTTCTAAATCAATTAGATTTTTTAGGTTTTTTCAACTTGTTCCCGTTTTAATATTTGCGTGTTTATTATTCTCCATTTTATTATTCTTTTCAATTATTGTATCTGTACACAGTTTGTAATAGCTTTTAACTTAGGGTTTATTTACTGTTTTTTTTATCCCCAAAGTTTTGGGTATGTATCCCCCTCCCCGAAACCCGGTAATAGCGTTGGATATTTATGTTTGCTTTATCGTTTTTACTATTGTTAATTGCTTAGATTAATAGGATTGCATGAAAAAGACTGAAAAGAAAACGATTAGATACCCTAAATGCGTAAGATAAATAAACTGAATCAATACACTTGCACATGCTCACCCCTAGGGTATCTCCCACTTCGATTGCCTTCGAAAACGGTCACAATTCTTGAAACATAGAATTTTTAGTGGTTGTCCTTTAGTTCAAGAGATCACAAGTCCCTCGATGACCCTTTCGATGCTGCCTCTGTTAAAAAGTGATCTTAGAACTTTAAGACAATTACTAAAAGTTATTTCCCAGTTGCCTTAGTGATCGTAAACGTCTCTTTGATAGTCCATCAACATCCAACGATGGGGCTACCTACTTACTTATAGTAGGATAACAATATATAAAGGAAAGGAGGAAAAGAATACCTTTTTCGAGTAGGTAGATAACTGTTAGGTACTTGCTCAAAAACAACTTTTTCACACTACACTTTTAAAACATTTTTCAAAAAATGATTTAGCAACACTCTTGAGGACTGATATAAGAGTTATCATAAAGCAAACAAGCTTGTCAAAACACACAAACGTGAAAGCAATTTTAAAAAATGAGCAAGTGCCTAAGAGCCCGTGGAAAACCACAGATGGAAACGGTGCTAACACATTCCCTTTCCATAATCTACCTCCTTACTCAGAAAATCTCGAAAAAGATCTTTTTATGTTCTTTTCACCCATTCCTTTGTTGGATAAAAGAAAAGTCAGTGGTGACTCTTGCTTATCGCAATATTTGCGAATACAAAAATACAAAACCAGTATAACATTCAGTTTTGCCACCGTATCACAGATATGATCGAAGAAATCAAGCCTACTTCCTCTAATGGACACCGTTTCATTCTTGTTGCCATTGACTACTTAACCAAGTGGGTTGAAGTAGCTTCATTTGCCTCAATTACCAAGAACGTCGTGGCCCAGTTCATCAAGCATAACCTCATATTCTGGTATGGTATCCCTGAGAGGATCATCATTGACAATGGCACCAGCCTTAATAATGTCGTGATCACTGAACATTGCACGCAGTTCAAGATCAAGCATCATAACTCTTCTCTATACAGACCTAAGATGAATGGAAAAGTGGAAGCTGCCAACAAAAATATAAAGAATATTATGCAAAAGATGGTGGTGATCTACAAATACTAGCATGAGATTCTAGCGTTTTCCTGCTGGTTCAGTTTAAATCGACCAAAGATTTATTTCTGATACCTTTTCCAGTAGATACATTTTATGGTCTAGTTTAAATCGACTAAAGATTTATTCAGATTCTTTTCCAGTTAAAGACAACACAAGACGTCTGCTGGTTCAGTTTAAATCGACCAAAGATTTATTTCTGATACCTTTTCCAGTAGATACTTTTTCTAGTTCAGTTTAAATCGACTAAAGATTTATTCTAATTCTTTTCCAGTTAAAGATAACACGCAGACATCTGATTGTTCAGTTTAAATCGACCAAAGATCTATTCTGATACTTTTCCTGTAGGCACTTTTTTCTGGTTCAGTTTAAATCGACCAAATATTTATTCTGATTCTTTTCTAGTTAAAGACAACGCAGACATCTGTTGGTTCAGTTTAAATCGACCAAAGATTTATTCTGATACTTTTCCA
Organism: Vicia faba; assembly: GCA_948472305.1. Taxonomy (NCBI): domain Eukaryota; kingdom Viridiplantae; phylum Streptophyta; class Magnoliopsida; order Fabales; family Fabaceae; genus Vicia; species Vicia faba. The sequence goes on along the minus strand of OX451740.1, from coordinate 104,977,338 downwards.
GTAGACATTGTTTCTGGTTCATTTTAAATCGACTAAAGATTTATTCTGATTCTTTTCCAGTTAAAAACAACAAAGTCATCTGCCGGTTCAGTTTAAATTGACCGAAGATTTATTTTTATACTTTTCCAGTAGACACTTTTCTAGTTCAGTTTAAATCGACTAAAGATTTATTCTGATTCTTTTCCTAGTTAAAGACCACAAGACATATTTTGGTTCAGTTTAAATCGACCAAAGATTTATTCTGATACTTTTCCAATAGGCACTTCTTCTGGTTTTGTTTAAATCAACTAAAGTTTTATTCAGATCCTGTTCCAGTTAAAGACGGAGGCAGACATCTTCTGGCTCAGTTTAAATCAAGCATAGATTTATTCTGATACTCCTCAGATACAATCAAGCGTAGACTCATTCTGATATTTCTATCAACATTTACTTTGGATGGCATATTTAAGCCCATCTCCCACAACTCTCCATCACATTTCTAAATGGCATCTTTAAGCCCATTCCTAATATAATCAACAAACAGTTTTACTTTGTGCACAAAATGAGTACAAATTTCTGGGCACTTTAGTGTTCAATCTTCTTCCACCTTCAAGTCAAGAATGGCGGACAAGCCAATCTAACTCTTCAAGTTTAAGAAGATTGAACAGGGGCAGCTATTGTACCCCAAAATTTTCCCTCTCTTTTCTCAAGACATTTCTCACCAAAGATCTCAAATGCTCAAGGATTCTCAAGGGTTTGATCAGATAAGCTCACCTCCTAAGCATTGAGCCCCCAAATTAGGGTTTTGGTTTTCTCAAGGACAACTGTACTTTTGATGCCTGAAGTGACTTTCATGGTTCATTATAGGTCTTCAAGATTTCTATTACCAAGTTTCAAGCCTTGCATCATAAATTTGCTCAGTCAATTGCTCAGATGACTGAAAATCAACTATATGGGGTAAAAGGTAAAGTGTGGTCAATATACAGTCAAACTTCATGATTTTTGGCCAACATCAATATTTTGAAGTCATATTTATCAATCGATCAAGTTTTGATCATAATTCCTCAAGAAATGCACTCAAATCATTAAAGGGGCAAAATTGTCAAAATTAGGGTTTTGACTGAGAATGACTGATCAGTGATTTTTGACCTAGTATATGACCTAATGGTTTGAAGCATAATCTCAAGGACTCAAGAACAATATGTTGACATAATTTCATGGCTCAAATCATTTCTAAAGATCAATGTATTGATAGTTGAAATTTGATAAACTGATGAAAAGTCAACTAATACACAAAAAGTTAAACTTTGACTTTTTGGTTAATATTGAATTTCAAAGATTAAGATTCATCAAGATACTCAAAAATATCAAACTTGATCATAAATAATCAATAAATTCAAGAAATTCCACAAAAAAGTCAAAGTTTTCAATACTTAGAAAAAAAATCTAAGTGTTTTTAAGCTTGATAATTTCACTAGTTCATGACAATTTTTCACCAAGATGCAAGATGATTTAAGGAAAACTTTCAACATGAAATTTGTAGATCTTGATGAATTCTAAAACTTTGTATCTTAGGGTTGATGTCCAAAAAATTCTTAGATTTGAAGATATAGGCTCATGAAGTCATGACATTTTTCATAAAACACTTAGTGAAAATTTTAGCAAGATAGGCAGATTTTTCCCCCTAACTTCTTGACCAATTTTCACCAAGATCCAATTTTATTTAGCCAAATTAGTAAACATGAAGGTTATAGAAAACGTTTCAATCTTTCCAAAATATCCAAGAACTTGAAGAGATCATGTTTGAGCTAGAAGTTTCGAAGAGAAGAAGTTGGGTATCCATTCTTATGTTATAGGTCATTTTCATGAAGAACACTTGAACAAATCTCAAGCCATACTGTACAAATCTTACTTTGCAGGCTTCAAACTTGAAAATCACTCAATAATTAAATGATTACACGTCTGATTAAGCCATTTTCCAAGCATTTGAGCCATTGTCCAAGTGATTAATCCATTTTTGGCACAAAGGTAACATTACCATTTTGGAAAAGTGGCTTTAATCACAAAGTCCACTCTCCTTGAGCTTTGCACTTGTTCCTTATGAAAATACACAATCTCAAATCCAAAATCAAATTTTCTAGATCCTTTCAACCACCGTACAAGTCCTTGCACCATGCATTAGAACTATGTTTGTCAAGCTTGCTTCAAAAACAAGTTTCAAGACCAAAACATGTGATCTCTTGTTTTTGATCCCTTCAAGCTTCCAAACCTCTTTCCTATAAATAAAGAGGTTATATGAAACCTAACACACGAATTCACAAGCCTTGAAACTCACTCAAACTCCCTGAAATCAGAATTTACACACAAATCCTCCATTATTGCAACTTCTGACCTTGCACTTCAAACTCACATTTCACTCGTGAGTTTTCACTCAAAATCACTCACAAAGCTTCCATATATCATTTAGAAACTATCGAAGACCCTGTTACACAACTGTAACATCTCCATTGCCATCCTCCATTTCCAAAAGCAGAGCTCTGCATACTGACTTCTATAGGAGGATTTAGCCACTCTCAATCTAAAGTAAGCTTTGCAATAGCTTTCTAGGAGTTCAGTGAAGCTATCCAGATCATCATTCTCCAGGAGTGCTCAAACTTCAAACACGATTTCCAGTTTTGAGGTAAGTTTTTCAAACTCTGAACTCCTCATTTAAGCATCATTTTCCTTCAATTTTAAAAGATAAAATGTAGACATCATCGCCAGTTCTCATTTATATTACCTGAGTGATACAAATTTTGAGGTTGAAGTTACAGAAAAATTAGGTCAAAATTTGGTACCAAGTAAAATTCGTGCTCACTTTTTATCTATAGCTTAAGATATTTATATGGTTGAAATCGTGATGAAATTTCTAACAAGTTTGATGTTTACACTTTCTGATTTGGTTGAGAAAGCAAGTTTGAAATTCAAAAATGTTGTTCTGTGGACTGGCGCAAGGAAGAAGACAAAGTTCATTCAGAAAAGGGTTTATAATATATAGATTAATTTGTACATAAACCAACGGATATATCACCACCCCAGTGGTTAAAGCGCGCGCCTGTTACCTATGGGACCTGGGTTCGAGGCCCAACGCCCCATTTTGTTATTTTTTCAACATTTTTGTCCCTTTTTTTGTCCCCAAGCGCGCCTGGGCCCTCTGTCTTGGGCCTGAATCTTTTTGCTTAAATATCACCCCCTTACTACTAGTTACAATGCAGGCCCATTTTTCCTTTTTACCTTTTTTATTTTTCTAATTTCAAACAAACTTATTTTGGGCCTAACTTTTTTGCTACTTTTCACCTCCTGATTACTTTTCAACACCTAAGCCCAATATTTTTACATTCTTCCTATTTTATTATTTTTATTTATTTATTTTTATTTTAACTAAAAATACAAAAAACATATATTTTCTGAAATTAAAATATTAATTCAATCATTTCCTTATTTTTATTTCTATTTCATTATTTTTAAACAAATAAAACCTCAAAAATTATTATTTTCGAGACAACTAAATTAGACTTAGAGTTTTAATTTAATTAACTTAGATTTTAGGTTTTAGATAAATGATTAATTAACTTCCCTTGTAAATTAACTAGTTTAATTAGGTTAATTAAAACCTTCTCCATCAAAAACTCACCAAAAACAGTTTCTCCTCTCTTTTCTACACTTTACATTTCTTTTCGTATTTTACTATTTCTCATTACAAATTATGTAACTGTCAAAGCTTTGTAATAATAATTAAGATTTACTTCACTTGTCATCCCCATTTGTAAATTTGTACCCCCCATTCCCAAAGCATTGTAACAGCGTAGGACATTTAAATTACGCAATTTATCGCTTTCCTTATTATTGTTAGAAATTAGGTTTTGTATGACAAGATTAAAAATCAAACATTAGACAACCCTAAATACAAGATAAATACTTGAATCAAAAAATACTTCACACACATGCACCTCTAGGGTAACACACACTTGTTGCGTCAGATTAAAAACAGTAATGTCCCTTGAACGTGGGATACTTTACTTTAGCAAAGACCCTCGATTAAAAGATCGTAGTCTCTCGATGACCCTTTGATGTTGCCTTCGGTAAATGATCTTAGTCCCTTACGATAATTGCTAAAACATTCTACAAGTTGCCTTCTATGATTGTACGATGACCCACGCCCGTCTCTCACATCCAATGATATGGCTTTCTACCAATCAATGGTAAAATAGCACTATCTAAAGGAGGAGGAAAAGAACAAAGACTTTTTGAGTAGGTAGATTTCTCGTAGTTGCTTGCTGACAAACAAAACCATTTACACCTCACACTTTCAAAACACTTTTCAAAACAAACATTTTGTATACATTCTCAACGATGCGAGAATCATTACAAAATTTCCTTACATCTTCAAAACATCTTTCAAACGCTCCTTTTCAAACAAATATTTTCAAAACCAACACTTTGTATAAATTCTAAATGATACGAGAATCATTGCAAAGTTTTCCAAACTAAGGCGTTTTTCAAAATACTTTCAAACTTACACAAACACACAGCATTTCAAAGTGAGCTAGCAATTAAGAGCCCGTAGATAACTACGAATGAAAAGGGCGTTAACACCTTCCCTTTTCATAACCTACCCCCGAACTCAAGAAAATTCTCAAAGGTCTTTCCTGTTCTTTTCACCCTTTCCTTTATTGGATAAAAGAAAATTCGGTGGCGACTCTTGCTATCCGCAACATTTGCGATAAAATGCAAAACACCAAGTCAGTTCTCCCATCGTATCACAGATGGGAAGATCAACCTCTCCATGTACAATCATTTTCGAACCATTAAAAGATCTCACCACAATGTCACTGAGTTTTAACACAATCCCCTAACAGTCAAGTTTGTCTAAAGCAGCTTTTGGCAATACATTCAATGAAGAACCTATGTCCACCAACACATGAGATAAGGTAGTGCCCTTAAACTCAATAGAGACATGCAGGTCCTTATTATGATTCCTTCCTGCAGAAGTGAAATCAGTTTCAGAAAAGCCTAGCCCATTATCAGTTGTCAGGCTAGCAACATAATTTTCGAATTAATCAACAGAGATTTCCTGTGGTACATGAGCTTATTTTAGAAATTTCACCAAAGCCTGAGAACGGGCTTCAGAGCACAACAAAAGAGATAGCATAGATATTTTGGATGGTGTCTTCCCCAACTGGTCAACATTCTTATAATCACTCTTTCTAATAATTTTCAGTATCTCCTCCATCTCTTACTTGGAGGTATCTTCAACACTAACCTATTTCGGTGCCTCAGTCTGAGCAGGCTCAGTCATCTGTTCTTAGCCTCGAGTCTCAGTAATTGATTTAGTAGCAGTGATACAAACTGGTATAATAACATCCTTTAGAGAGATTCTTGGAGAGAAAACTCTTTCACTTATCGTAACCTTACTAGTCCCAGCAATATTGCCAACATTGGGATTGATAACTTCAGTATTTTCATCTTCAACAACCAATGGTTCTTGCTTGACTCCATGGTAGTAGACATAAGCTCCATAACTCCAAGGGATAGCCTTGTCATAGGAATATGGAATCGGCCCATGTGCGGTAATGATCAAAGGAGCAACCCTAGACTCGGCAGTAATCTTCACAGGACCCTTAGAAATGATCCTTACAGGAGTACCGAAATTTGTAATCACAAACACATCTTCAAGCTCCAGGCCTTGCGATATACTTTTACATAAGCTCTCCACAGGAGGAATCCTCTCAAATAGAATTACATGGTCACCCATCAAACGCTGAATACCTCTTTTCAGCAGTACACAACCGTTGGATTAGGATGCACAATAGTAGCAGTTTTCAACACAACCTGGAAATAAACCGGCTTGCAACAACTTCTTCTTAAAGATCATCAGAGGAGTAGTCATGTCACTCATAACAGAAACATAAGAAACATCTCCAATAGCATTAACGCCTTTGTCATGATTAGGCATAGGTACAATGATCACATTAAGAGTCTCAAGAGGATCAAATTCAATCTCTTTAGAGTCAATCATGTCTTGAATTTTATTCATCAGAGCCCAACAACTGTTAATGTCATGTCCAAGACTGTTAGAGTGGTATGCACACCTTGCATTAGGATTGTAATGGGGAGAGGAAGCATTGGGGTTCTGAGGAGGATCCTTCAATGTAATCATATCTTCCTTCAACATGTATTGCAATGGTTGAGACAACGACATATTGATTCTTGTGAACTATCTCCTGGATGCATCATGCCTCCGTTGATTGTTCTGTTATGGTTTTTGTTGTATTGGTGCAGGACTAGAGATCAAAACTGCCCCCACAAATTGGTTGTAGTTACTCTTATTACGACCCTTCTGGCCGTACACGGCATTGGATTATTTTTTACCATTGTATGACTTCTTCGTAGTATTCGAAGATGTAGCCACTTGAATTTTACCACTTCTGATTCCATTCTTAACATGTTCCCCTATCAATACCAGTTCAGTGAAACTAGCTGAAGAAGTTCCAAGTAGGTGATTATAGAAAGGACCTGTTATCCTACTCATGAACATGTCAACCAACTCCTTATCGGCCAAAGGAGGTTGAACCCTGCCTGCAAGATCTCTCCATTTATGTGTGTACTATTTAAAGCTTTCCTCAGAGCCCATGGACATACTCTGTAGTTGCATGCAGGTTGGTGCCAAATCATAATTATATTGATACTGTCTATAGAAAGCTGCAACCAAATCTTCCTAGGTATGGATATTGGTACCTTCGAGTTGATAATACCATTCCAATTGTGTTACAGATAGACTCTCTTGAAAGAAATGCAACCACAATTTCTTATCAGTAGTGTGTGGTTGAATTTTCCGAACATATGATCTCAAGTGCAGCTTCGGACAAGAAACGCCATCATACTTAGCAAAGGTAGGAGTTTTGAACTTAGGAGGAATGACGACTCCTGAGACTAAACCTAATTCTTCAAAGTTCAAGTCAAGCACCTTCTGGATCTCCATAGCTTTCAGACGCTCTTCTAACAACTTATACTTCTCCTGAGCAGGGGGATATTGTTCATCCAAATAATATTCTTCCTTTCCATAAAAATATTTGTCAGAATCATGATTGCTTTTTTCAATTTTAACACTCTTACCGTCTCCATCCCGTTTGTCATCTTCTTCCAATGGGATATTAAGATCTTGAGCTCGCTTGACTGGACCTCTAAACCTTCTCCCCATGTTAAGGATGCCAATTGTTTTCTTTGTCTTCTTATTCTTCTCGTTGACGAGCGCCACCAGTTCTTCTTGCCCCTTGGCTAAGTTTATGAACGTATATTGGAACTGAGTATTCTAAGCCTAGAGTTCTTTGACTGTCTGTTCGAGAGCCATTTCTATTGAAATAAACAGCAAGAAGATGAGAAACCTGTCTTGGAAACTTGTTATGCAATGATATGTACGACATGTAGATGTGTAATATGGTGGGAGAACTGACTTTTACTGGTTTTGCATTTTTTATTTTCAAATGTTGCGGTTAGCAAGAGTCGCCACCGACTTTTCTTTTATCCAACAAAGGAAAGGGTGAAAAGAACAAGAAAGACCTTTCGAGATTATTTTTCTGAGTAAGAGGGGTAGGTTATGGAAATGGAAGTTGTTAGCACCCTTTCCATCCGTAGTTATCTATGGGCTCTTAGTTGCTAGCTCATTTTGAAAATACTTTTTGTGTAAGTGTGTTTTGAAGATATTTTGGAAAGATGCCTTAGTGCGGTGAACTTTGTAATGTTTCTCGTTTCTGCGAGAACATATACAAGGTGTTTTTTGTATTTGATAATGTTTAGAAAAAGTTTGTGCATAAAAATTGTTTTGTTTGAGCAAACAACTATGAGCTATCTACCTACTCGAAAGGTTTGTTCTTTTCCTCTTATCCTTTAGAAAGTGCTATCCTACTATTAGTCAGTAGGTAGCTCTATCGTTGGATGTTTTTAAGGGACGGGCGAGGGTCATCGTACAGTCACGAGGGAAACTTAGTAAGGTACTTTAGTAACTACCTTATGATTTTAAGATCATATACCGAGGCAGCGTCAAAAAGGGTCATCGAAGGGCTTATGATCTTTAAAGCAGAGGGTCGCCACTAAAATCTCTTACGTTCGAGAATCATAACTATTTATTCCGAAGGCAACAAATGGAGGTACCTGAGAGGTGTGTGTGTGCGAGTGTGTTGTATTTCAGTTATTTGTCTTTGAATGTTAGTTTTGCTAGCGTTTGTTTTCAGATCTTATCATGTAATCCTATTTAGCATGCATCTAGCAATTAATATAAGTATGGAAGATAAAAATGCGGAAATTTGAATTTACGCTGTTACAATGCTTCGGGATGGGGGGAATTAAAAACCAAAAATGGGGGAAGAAAAATGTAAAGGGTCCTAGTTAAAGTCTATTACATCCCATATACAATTACATAATGGTGAAAATAATGCGAATAAAATAAACGCGTGGGGGAGAAAAGAGAAAGATATAAAGAGAAACTAAAAAATCTAAATGATAAAAAGAAAGAAATGTTTTTGTTGTTTTTTTGTTTAGGAAAAGTAATAATTAAATTAATGAAAATCTAATTCTAATTAATTTAATTAATTAAAAAAGATTATTAAATAATTAATTAAAACTAACTTTAATTAATAAAAATCTAAGTCTAATATTTTTTGTGATTTTGTGATTTTATGATTTCTTTTTGTTTTTTGTTATAAAGAAGAAATAATTGAAGTAAAAGAAAACAAATAATAAAAGAAAAAGACAAAAAAAATTAAATTGGTCCAAGCTACAAAACAAGTAATTAGGGGGTGTGAGAATCAGAAATCAATTGGCCGAACAACATTGGCCCAGACGCTGGAGGAAAAATCTTCAAGATCCTGTGCATCTCTCCCATGAGGCCTATCGTGGGTGCTCATATCTGGATTGCTGGATCTGGATCTGATGATGTTGATGTGAGAGTTCATGATGAGCGTGATTCTAATGTCAAAAACATCATGTGATCACTTGTTCATGTTCTGTTCTCTAATATGAATGCAACTGTATCACAAAAAAAAGTTAAATAGACATGCAACCGATTATACAAAAATACACAAACATTTTACCATCAGTGAGTTCGTGAATGGCCTTCTAAGCACGGTTGGACGTGTTCTTGGATCTGGGGAGACTCCTGGGGATCTCAGGAGTAAGGTTTGATCACTGAGTTAGATTGATTGCGTTGGGAAAAACGGTTGTGAATTTTGGCAATTTTGAGGAATTTTGAGAATTTGGTAGAGCTTTGTGAAGAGCGTTTGGAGAGCTTTTTGAAGAGGAATTCCGCACCCTCTTTGGGCTTGCAATGCATTTTATTTATAGATGAGTGAGTAAGGGTGGAAACAAGGAAAGAGATCAAGACATTAAACCATGGTTTCATGACAAAATAAAAATTTGAAAAATTGCCTAAATGGTGTGATTCTTGCCACTTATGTTTGGAGGATGAACCTGGACATAGTTCATGTGTTTTTCACGAATTAATGGGTTCCAAAGTGGATCAAATCCATCCTATATGCATAGCCCATGATTTTCTTGTGTTTTTATTTAATTTAATTCATATTTAAATGAATAAAAATTCAAATAAATAGAAATAAAAATACAAATAGTTCATGATTAGGTTTAGAGGTCCTTGGATATGTCATAAACATGTTTTAACCCTAAAAGTTAGGTCCATTAACCTAAAAATGCAATTTTTCTCAATGTTGACTTGATGCATTTTTCACAAATTTGCCCAACTTGTGCAAACCATAACATGCTCAACTTTTCATCTTTTAGAGATTATCTTTGACTTTTTGGAAAGCCCAATATGTCCTCTATACTTTATCTTTTAATAAAATTTGCATTTTGAGACGTTATCTTGATGTAAGTTGCCTTGACAAAAAGTGTCTTTTGTTGACTTTTTGAAAATGACCTATAATGTATGAGATCATACCTTCCAAATGAAGCATTTTTTGGAGTTGTGAAAAAAAGAAAAGTTGTAGAGAATTGAATTTTCTGAAAAATGGGCTTTGGTTGGGGAAAGGTTGATGAAGCATGTGAAAGTTATGCCTGGTCAAAATTCAGTTGACTTCTCCTAAGGAAACCCTAATTTGGCAATTCTTGACTTTTGATGATCTGAGGGCTTTCCTTGGGGAATCATGATCTACCCTTGATTAAATGATGAATATTACTTCAAAATATTGATGTAGACCAAAAATCTTGAAGTTTGACTGTATGTTGACCATAGTTGACTTTTTGACCAATATAGTTGATTTTCAAACATTTGAGCCATTGACTGAGCAAACTTGTGATGCAAGGCATGAAACTTGGAATGAGCATTCTTGATGACATATTAGGAACCATGGAAATCACTTGAGGCATTTGAAACCCAAACTTCTTTGTGAAAAGTGAAACCCTAGTTGGAAATCCATTGCTTAAGAGGAGAATTTGTCTGGTCAATTCTTGGTCAACCTTGAGCATTTGAGGACCTCTGGAGTATGTCTTGAATAAAATAAGAGGGAATATTTTTGGGTACAACAATTGCCCCTGTTAAATTGTCTTAAACCTGAGGATTTAGATTGGCTTGTTTGCCTTTTGTGATTTGAAGGTGGAGGATGATTGAACACTAGAGTGCCCAGAAATTGTGCTTTACCGGTGTGCGGAGTAATATTGTCGGTTGATGGTATGCTTGAATGGGCTTAAAAGATGCCATTCGGAGAGATGAATGAGAGTTGTCAGAGATAGGCTTATAGATGCATCCAAAGTAATTGTTGACTTCAAACTAGAATAAGTATCAGAATAAATCTTTGGTTGATTTAATCTGAGCCATAAGAGGTCTTTGTTTTCTTTAACTGGAAGAAGTGTCATAATAAATCTTTGGTTGATTTAATCTGAGCCAGCGACTATCTACGGCCGTCTTCAACTGGAAGAAGTATCAAAATAAATCTTTGGTTGATTTAATCTGAGCCAGAAGAGGTATCTGTTGTCTTTAATTGGAAGAAGTATAAGAATAAATCTTTGGTCGATTTAATCTGAGCCAGAAAAAGGTCCACTGGAAGAAGTATCAGAATAAACCTTTGGTCGGTTTAATCTGAGCCAGAAGATGCTTTATGCCCGACTTCGATTGGAAGAAGTATCAGAATAAATCTTTGGTCGATGTAATCTGAGCCGGAAGAGATCTCTTTGTCTTTAACTGGAAGAAGTATCAGAATAAATCTTTGGTCGATTTAATCCTAGCCACAAAAACTTCCTTTTGAAGAAGTATCAGAATAAATCTTTGGTTGATTTAATTTGAGCCAGAAGATGCTTTATGCTCGACTTCGACTGGAAGAAGTATCAAAATAAATCTTTGGTCGATTTAATCTGAGCCAAAAGAGGTCTCATTGTCTTTAACTAGAAGAAGTATCAGAATAAATCTTTGGTCGATTTAATCTGAGCCAGAAAAAGGTCCGCTGAAGGAAGTATCAAAATAAATTTTTGGTCGATTTAATCTGAGCCAGAGGATATTTATGTTCGACTGGAAGAAGTATCAAAATAAATCTTTGATTGATTTAATCTAAGCCAGAAGAGGTCTCTTTGTCTTTAACTGGAAGAAGTATCAGAATAAATCTTTGGTCGATTTAATCTGAGCCAGAAAAAGGTCCGCTGGACGAAGTATCAAAATAAATCTTTGGTCGATTTAATCTGAGCCATAAAATGCTTCATGCCCGACTTTGACTGGATGAAGTATCAGAATAAATCTTTGGTCGATTTAATCTGATCCAGAAAATGGTCTACTGGAAGAAGTATCAAAATAAATCATTGGTCGATTTAATCTGAGCCAACATATATTTATGCTTGTTTTTTATTTTCAAGAATTATCAAAATAAATCTTTGGCCGATTTAATTTGAGCCAGAAAAAGGTCTACTAGAAGAAGTATTAGAATAAATCTTTGGTCGATTTAATCTGAGCCAGAAAAAAGTCTACTGGAAGAAGTATTAGAATAAACTATTGGTCGATTTAATATGAGCCAGAAAATATTTATGCTTGTTTTTATTTGGAAGAAGTATCAGAATAAATCTTTGGTCGATTTAATTTGAGCCAGAAAAAGGTCTACTTGAAGAAGTATCAGAATAAATCTTTGGTCGATTTAATCTGAGCCAAAAAAAGATCTACTGGAAGAAGTATCAGAATAAATCATTGGTCGATTTAATCTGAGCCAGCGACTATCTACGACCATCTTCAACTGGAAGAATTATCAGAATAAATTTTTGGTTGATTTAATCTGAGCCAGAAGAGGTCTCTGTGTCTTTAACTGGAAGCATTATCAGAAATAAATCTTTGGTCAATTTAATCTGAGCCAGAAAAAGGTCTATTGGAAGAAGTATCAGAATAAATCATTGGTCGATTTAGTCTGAGCCAGCGACTATCTACGATCGTCTTCAACTGGAAGAAGTATCAGAATAAATCTTTGGTTGATTTAATCTGAGCCAAAAGAGGTCTCTGTTGTCTTTAACTGGAAGAAGTATCAGAATAAATCATTGGTCGATTTAATTTAAGCCATAAAAGGTCTACTGGAAGAAGTATCAGAATAAATCATTGGTCAATTTAATCTGAGCCAACATATATTTATGCTTATTTTTATCTGGAATAAGTATCAAAATAACTCTTTGGTTGATTTAATCTGAGCCAGAAAATGTCTTCAACTGGAAGAAGTATCAGAATAGATCTACACCCGATCTAAGCTGAGCCAGAAGAATGTCAATTGGAAGAAGTATCAGAATAAAACCTTTGGTTGATTTATTCTAAGCCATAATACGTTTTCTTTGATAAGACTTTCTGGTCCTATGAATAGTTTATGGTGTTGGTCTTGTTGATTGATCTTTTCATGAAAAGGTAAAGAGTTAGCCATATGCAATGTCGTGATGTATGAAATACATTGCGTAATAATCTTCTCAAAATAAATGAGATTGCGCCATATGAATTTTGTATGCATATGCTATGACATTTGGTAACTACTATATGAATATGTAATGTTAATGAAGTGCATTTGTAAACTTTAGCGACATATTCGTCTGGGGAAAATAAATCCATGACTGTCACTAGGGATGAATAGTATGCGTAATCTTCTCAGAATTGTTTTCGCTGGGGATTCCTACTTGCTGTTTGAGGAAACTCCATTGGGGAACATTGATTTCTACTCTATGAGGGAACTTTGCGGGAGAGCTTTTACTCCTTCCTGGGGAAGAAGAGGTCAAAACTTTGGTTATTTTTTGTTCTACTGGGAAGTTATGATTCCTTGTATACCCTGATTGGGGATAACATTAATGGATAACTTTCTGGATCGTCTGAGGAGGATAAGGTTGACTAATATTTGATCCAATTTTAGATTCAGTAGCAACTCTCTGGGATAGTAATGACTTCACTGGGGAAGGGAGTTTTACCGGTGACTCATGGCCATCTGAGGAAAAGACTCAAGCTGGGGAGATTGGACCTCATTGGGGAAATAAACCCCGTTGATGGAAGTATGGACTCTGTTGGGAAGTAAACCCTGTTAATGGAGGTATATCTTGCTGAGGGAAGCTCTTTGTCGAGGAGAATGCGCTCTGCTGGAGAGAAGTAATCTGCATGGGCTTTTACAGTTCTGAAAACTCAGTTGGGAAGAAGAATTCCCATAGACCGTAATGTTTTGGATCCTGTAGATAGGAAATATTACTAGGAGGAAGCCTTCACTCCTTTATCTTCCAGAGTGATCTGATGGGAAGATTGTGGGGAATGTATGAATTTGTGAAGATTACCATGTAGGGATAATTTCATGGAAATTTCTCTATGGGGATTCATGGAGACTTGAACACACCTCAACCTCTAGAGCCTTTGGTGAATGCTAATCAGGGAGATAAGTCTTCTACTAATAAACAAGTGACGAGATGACGGGACATAGTCATACGCTTTAATCCCTAACTTTTGCATGGACTGTCCTTTTAGATTTTCAGTCCACCGGGATACCCTTTTTTGCCCAAGCCTCCCTTTTAGGTTTTCGAATTGTCGAGTGTACAGTTTTATTTATCTATCCCTAATTTTTGTCCGAACTCTTTTGGTTCGCCGGGATGCCCTTATTTTTTCCTAGGCCAGTCAACCTAGCAGATCTTTTTTTCATGCATAGTATTTTCCGACTATGTCCGGGTTCACAAGGTGCGGAGAATTATCATTATCCATAGTAGTAAGTGTTGTAGCACTACCATAAAAATGTTTGCTCGATTGTACATCATTCTTTGCTGGAATTCATGTCTAATTCCCCAAGCGATTCAAACAGAGGTCTGCCCCTGACTATTCGACACTTTTGAGAGATTTCTTGAATCTTGACTTTACTGCCCCAGATCAGTTAGACACCATGTCATGCCCCTTGATTATTAAAGGCATGTCACTGGAAATGTCTTTCCATCTGAGGTGATTCTGTTCATTGAGAGGATTTCCCTTCATTGAATACTCGCCGTTCGAATTTCTCTGCTGTCGATCAATTAGTCATATGAAAACAATGACATTTAAAAAATGCAAAGCTTATGTCTGTCTTGAAGTTTTAAAAATGCATTTTTAGTAAAAAAACTGTAAGAATGTGATATCAACCCAGGATTTATATCAAGCCTTACAGGAGTCAGGATACCTTTTTGTAACAGTATGCTTTTGAACTAACCCATGCTTCAGCTAGGACTTTTAAGGGTTGTAGCGTGGCCTGGTTCACGGTTTAAGAAACAAAGGATAAAAGATCAAACTTTATTTGTAACCAACCCGTTCTTCGTGATGTTCTTCAGTCCTATACTCAGTTAATTATGCGTTTAGATCCCAATTGAGTATGGAATCTTTGCCCTGGTATTTCGATGATGGTTCAGATACTGAAAGTTTATTTGAGAAGGCAGTTATCATTTTTTGTAATATTTTTTATTGAGGATTTGCAGCGACCTCTTTTTTGATTTTATTATCCATACCTTTTTCCTGAATTGTTTTTTTTTGTGATTATAGTCAGCGGGATGCCCCAGTTTTTCCTTAAGTCTCCTTCATAGGTTTTGACTTAGTGGGGTTTTCTTTTGAAAAATAATGACTGCCTATTTTAGTGATTACGGGGAACCATCACTGTCTTTATAAGAGCATCTTTGACACTATTCATTGTGTATGAAGGTAGAGCTTGCGATTGAATACACATTTGAATTAACTGAGAAACTACCCTACCTCAGGTCAAGATTAAAGGTTTCAATTTGTGTGAAAAAGAAAACTCCTACTTCTTAGGCTCAAAGGGGTTTACTAGGGATTATCTTCCTTATAACTCCATTGTTTAGGATTTGAAACAACGCCTGTACATCGTCAGCCAGGTCTGCTCAAAAGAATAATGTAGAGATTGTGGTATCTTTTTCGTCATCCTCCCTCTAACGGCTTATAGCTTTTAATTGAGAGTTGAATATCACAAAAAGGAAGTAAAAGCATAGTTTCGATATAGTGAAAACGAATGGATTAGTTCAAGACAAACGTATGCAATGCATTAATGGAATAACAAAGTTTGACATAAAATAAGTGTTCGAACAATCAAAAGAAACTACAATTTGAAAATTCTAATGAACAAAAATCCTCTCTATCTGAACTTGTCACTTCAGATGGTGTGCCTTTGAGGGACGACAGAAGAATTCAGTCTGACCATCTTGTGTGAACTCCAGCATTCCTTCGCCGATCAAGTCTTGAACTTTATTTTTCAATGTCCAACAGTTGTTAGTGTCATGTACAAGAATGTTGGAGTGGTACACACACCTTGCATTTGGATTGTACATTGGAGAGGCGGTGTTGGGATTCTGAGGAGGACCCTTCAATGTTATCAACTCCATCTTCAACATGTGTTGCAATAATTGAGCCGAGGACATGTTAATTTTGGTGAATTTCCTTTTGGGAGTGTCCTGCTTACGTTGATTACCCTGTCGTTGTTGTTGCACCGATGCTGGATTAAAGACCCGCACTGCCCCCACAGATTGGTTGAGATTTCTCTTATTGCGACCCTTTTGGTCGTACATAGTACTGGACTCCTTCTTTCCATTATATGGTCTGTTTTGAATACTTGAAGATGCAGTCCCCTGGATTTCATCCCTCTTTATTTTCAATAGGTTCCCGCATGAACATGTCATCCAATTCCCTGTCTGCCAAGAGAGGTTGGTCATTGATTAGGCCCCAAATTCTAGCAGTTTGCCCCAGACGATAGTATCTGTCTTGATGAAGCTTGCTAATGAGAATCCTCAACTCTTATTGTCCCTGAGCTAAATTTTAGATAAGAGCCATCTGACTACTCATCTGGATTCTCATCCTTTCCATCTCAGCTTGCAGTTGTTCCAACTGGTCATCCTTGTTGTCTTCAAGATTTTTCTTGTTCATGTTTCCAACAAGGAGTGTTTTCAATTCTTCTTTCCCCTTGGATAGATTCAGGGACAATTCCTTGAACTGAGCATCTTGAGTTTGAAGATCTATGTCATTCTATTTGAGGGCCAACATCCCTGTTCAAATAAACAGCGAGAAAATGAGAAACCTGTCTCAAGAATACTTGTTATATAATGACACGCATGCAATGTTTTCAAGGATCTCGCAGGGTAAAAACAAGAAGATGCTTGAATTTTGATTTCAGCTTTGACGGAAGAACTTCGTATTGTTGAATGTCCTTCTACAAGAATCCATCTCACCATGTCGAGTGGGTCATGGCCTCTTGGCTAGAGGAAAATAAATCCCCTTGCCCCTTGCTAGACGTCTAGTTCATTATAACTTGCATCACAGTCCCTTGAGATCCTTGAAATAGTTAAGGAAATGCTATGGAATGATGTTATGATGTGTATGTGTGATACGGTGGGAGAACTGACTTGGGTGTTTTGCATTTGATTGCAATTGTTGCAGATAGCAAGAGTCGCCACCGACTTTTCTTTTATCCAATAAAGGAAAGGGTGAAAAGAACAAGAAAGAACTTTCGAGATGTTTTCTTGAGTTCGAGGGATAGGTTATGAAAAGGGAAGGTGTTAGAACCCTTTTCATTCGTAGTTATCTACGGGCTCTTAGTTGCTTGATCACTTTGAAATGCTTTGTTTGAAATGTGTTAGTGATTGGTGCAAGTTTGAAAATATTTTGAAAACACCTTTGTTTCGAAAAACTTTGTAATGATTCTCGTCTCTATAAGAATGTATACAAAGTGTTAGTTATGAAAATAGTTCAAAGACATGTTTGTTTTTGAAGATGTTGTGAAAGTGTAAGTGTGAAAATGGTTTTGATTTGTGAGAAAGCAACTATGAACGTCCTACCTACTCAAAAGGTTTTTGTTCTTTTCCTCCTCCTTTAGATGTTGATATCTTACCATTGATTTGTAAGAAGCCTCATCACTGGATGTGAAGGGACGGGTGTGGGTCAAACGTATAGTCATAGAAGGTAACTCATGAGGTGTTTTAGCAATTTTCGTAAGGGACTAGATCATTTACCGAAGGCAACATCGAGGGACATCGAGGGACTACGATCTTTTTTTTATCTAGGGATTTTGCTAAAACGCCCATATTCAAGGGACATGGCTATTTTCTAAGGCAACAAGCGAGATTACCCTAGAGGTGCACGTGTGAATATTGTGTTTGATTGCATATATCTTTGAGATTAGGGTTTTCTAGCGGTTGTTTTTATCTTGACATACACACCCTAATTACTAACCATTATATGAAAAGCGATAAATTTGCGTAAATTAAAATCATAAGCTATTACATCACTTTAGGGGATGGGGGTATAAGTTCACAAATGGGGAGATAAAAGGAAATAAAACATAATTTTACTATTACAACCAAATCGAACGAAAATAAAAATAAAAAGTCAAAAAACAAATCAAGTTTTATGATGTCTGGTCTAACACGGGCCGTGTCCTGTGACACGGGAACCCATGTTAGCTCCCTGTAATGATCCATGCACGTTTTTTTATTTCTGCACCAGCTAAGCTGACACGGGTCGTGTCTTGTGACACAGGCACCCGTGTCAGCACCCTGACTTGCCACTTTGCACATTTCTAGTTCCAGTAGACCTGACACAGGCCGTGTCCTATGACATAGGCACCCGTGTCAGCACCCTATTCTGCATATTTGTTAGCTTATAATTCTAGTAGACCTGACACGGGCTGTGTCCTATGACACAGGTACCCGTGTTAGCACCCTGTCCTGCAGTTTTTTGTTAGATTCTTAAACAGTTGAGCTGACACGGGTCATGTCGTGTGACACGGGCTGTGTCGTGTGACACGGGCCGTGTCGTGTGACAAGGGCCGTGTCGTGTGACATGGGCCATGTCGTGTGACACGGGCACCCGTGTCAGCCCTCTGTCTTGGCCTTTTTACTGAGTTTTCTCTTTTGATCTATCTTTTTTTTATATATATCTTTTAATCACAAACAACAAATGATGTATGGATAAAGATATTACAGTTTGTGAAAAAGTATACCTCTTGAAGCGAAACTTTAGAACACGTATGGATGTCTCCAGATGCAAAGTGATGATTGACCGAGCTCCTCCTTGAAACTTCTCCAATCCTTTCTCTATGCCTCAAAGTTCTAGAATCGCTCCAACCCAGTCAAAGTTGTAAAATACTATTTTTTTTGTGTTTGGAAGGTGATGATAAGGGTTTTATAGAAATTGTTCTTATGTTAGAACAATCTCTATATGATGTGAAGTGTTTGGCTGGTTGGTTTATGGGAGAGTTTGTGAGATGGAATAATGGGTTGAGGTGTTGTTTTGGTGAATGAAAATAGAGATGAGTTTGAGTAGAGTTTTATGAACGAGCAAAGTTTAACAAGAATTCTGTTTTTTCTCTTCTACCTATTTTTTCTCTCCAAAATCCAGCCTCCTTGTGTCTTGTGACACATTCCTTTTGTAGATGAGTCTTTGTTGGGATTTTGGAAGGGAAACAAATAACAATTTGAACTATTTTTTCCTACTGTTTTGATACTTTTTCCACACAATTTTCGTTAGCCATTTTGGTGAAATTTTGTGGCTGTTATGATACAGGTTGGAGCAGATTGTATAGAGCAGTTTTGGACTGATTTGCAGGCTGTTTTGGACGATGTGGTAGTGTTTAGAAGTAGCATATCATACTTTGTACAACAGTAACTTGGACAACATAGTTTACAGCATGAAACTAGTTTGGTTTGTGGAACAATTTATGTAGATTGTATATTGTGGCAAGGATTTGAGTCAAAGGAAAAAGTTCAAACAAGACAAAGTTTAGGATTTGTAATCTTGCAAAAACGCCACTTTGTAATAACTTAAATTATTTTCAACATCTTGAACTATTTTGAATTGTAGTGAAAAGATGTCATGAAGCACTGAAATTAACAAGTATAGAAAATACTTAGAAAAATTTCCAAGCCTTGCAAAGTTAGATTTTTTACTCTCTTGATTTTTTTGATGATCAAATTTCATATTTTGGATGTCTTGATGCAATGTGATTTTTGGGACTCAATTTTGGTCAAAAAGTCAAAGTTTGACTTTTTAGTGTATAATGGACTTTTTTTTAGTCAAAACTCTAATTTTGCCCATTTCACCCTTTTGATAATTTGAATGAATTTTCTTGGAAAATTGTAATCCAAGGCTTGAAATTTGAAAGAAGTAATCCTGAGGGTCCATAATGATCCATGAAAGTCATTTGAAACATTATAAATCTAACTGTCTTTATACAAACTTGTAATACGGTGGCAGAATCGACTATTTATATTGGTTTTGCGTTAGTATTCGCAAATATTGCGGTAAGCAAGAGTCACCATCGAATTTTATTTTATCCAACAAAGGAAAGGGTGAAAAGAACATAAAAAGACCTTTCGAGACTTGTTTCTGAGTAAGGTGGTAGATTATGGAAAAGGGAAGGTGTTAGCACCCTTTCCATCTGTAGTTTTCTATGGACTCTTAGATGCTTAGCTCATTTTTAGAAATACCTTGTGCTTTGTGTGTTTTTGAAAAGTATTTTGAAATACCAATAGTGAGGCAATTTGCTTTATGATAACTCTTGTATCAGTCTTCAAGAGTGTTGATAAAGCGTTTTTGAAAATGTTTTTGAAATGTTTTGTGTAGGTTAAAAAATTTGATTTGAGCAAGCATCTAGGAAATATCTACTTTACTCGAAAGGTTTGTTATTTTCCTTCGTTCCTTTAGACAATGCTATCCTACTATTAGTGAGTAGGTAGCCCTAGTCGTTTGGATGTTTGAGGAACATTCGAAGGCACGTTTATACAGTCATAAAGGCAACTAGGCAAGAAACTTTAGTATTTTTGGTATTTTTGTTATGAAAAGGAAAATGAATTAAAATTAAATTAAACCTAAGTTCTATTAATTTTAATTTTAAAAAATGTTAAAGTGATTAGTTAATTAATTTACCAAAATTAAAATTTAATTAATAAAAAAACTAAATCTATTTTTATGTGATTTTTATATTTGTTTATGGATTAAAATTAAAAAAAAAAAGAATTAAAAGAAATAAATGAAATGAATAAAACAAGAAAATAAAGATGGCCTAGTAGCAAAAGTAAACAAGGCGGTGCTAAGAAGCAGGTCCATTAAGCCCAGAGGGAAGAAGCCCAAGGTATGCGCTGGATCTTGTGAGGCTAGCCCCTTGAGGGTTCATCATGGGGGAGTGTGATACGGTGGGAGAACTGACTTGAGGTTTTGCGTTTGTATTCACACTTGTTCGGTTTAGCAAGAGTCGCCACCGACTTTTTATTTTATCCTAAAGGAAAGGTTAAAAAGCACAGGAAAAAACCTTTGAGATGTTTCGTGGGTTCGGGGGGTAGATTATGAAAAGGGAAGGTATTAGCACCCTTTTCATCCATGGTTATCCATGGGCTCTTAGTTACTTGTTTTAGATCACTTGCCTTTGATTTTCAATTTCTTGAAATGGTGGTGTGTGTGTGTGTGTGTGTGTGTCTTTGAAAATGCTTTGAAAAAGATGCCTTGTCTAGGCAACCGTTGTAACAATTCTTTACTCGAATGTTTTACAAAGGTGTTTGTCTTTTTGAAAAGATATTTCAATATTTTTGAAAGTTGTTTTTTAAAGTTGTGTTGTGGAGTGTGTTTTGAAAGTAGGCAAGTGTGTTTTGCAAGTTTGATCAAGTAACTAAGAGTTGTCTACCCCTAAATTTACTTAAAGATTTTTCTCATGTTTTAACCCTTTTAACAGTATTGTTCCACCATTGCATTTGGTGGACAATCTTGTGTTAGGATGTTAACGGCACGGGCACGGGTCATCGTATAGACCATGAATGCAATAGTGTCAAGTGTCTTTGGCAATTTGCTTGAAGGGACTATGATCATTTTTGT
Organism: Vicia faba; assembly: GCA_948472305.1. Lineage (NCBI taxonomy): Eukaryota > Viridiplantae > Streptophyta > Magnoliopsida > Fabales > Fabaceae > Vicia > Vicia faba. The sequence goes on along the minus strand of OX451740.1, from coordinate 104,956,004 downwards.
TTAGGCAACTTCGAAAGCGTCATCGAGGGACTATGATCATTTGATTGGTTTTGTTTTGCCAAAGAAACTCAACATGCAACATGGCCCATTTTGGAAGGCAACGAGTGGGATTACCCTAGGGGTGCAAGTGTGATTGGTGTTGTCCATTTTCATGCTTTTTTGTCTTTGTATTAGTCAAGCTATTTGTTGGTTGATTTGCATACAAACCCTAGGTCTATCATGGCATAATTTAAAAGCTTTTAAATGCGGAAATTTAAAGTCCTAAATTATTACAACATGATTATAGGGATGGGGGTACAAATGTTTGAATGGGGGGATATTTAGCAAGAAATTAAATCTGAAACTATTACATCCATATTGAATATACAAATTATTTAATTGTACAATAATTAAATAAATACAATAAATATGCAAAATGTATTATGCACAAAGATGGTTTTTTATGTATGTAAAAGTATTTTTCAACATAAAATATAAACAAAAATAAAAAGTCAATTTTTGGATATTTTGTTATTTAGGGCAAAACCCTAATTTTTTGAATAAATAGCAATTATTTATTAATTATATACAATATTTATATATTAATTTATACAAAAATAAAAAAAGGAAGTATGTTGTAAAAAAGTATTTTTTTAGTGTCATATATTAATAAAAATAAAAATGTATTATTTCTATATTTTTGTCCTAAATATCTTAATAAATATACAAGTATTATATATATATATATTTAAATATACTAAATATGTACAAAAAATAAAATGTTAATTATTTACAAAAATGTATTTTTTTAGAAAATGTTTTCAAAATGTAAAATAGAAATAATAACTGAAAATAAATATATTTTTGTATTATTTTTTAGTGTTTTAAATAGAAGGTTTTTAATACTTATATATGCTAAACAAAACAAATAAATTCCAAATAAATGCAAAAATGGGTGGAAAAATATTTTTAATATTTTTTATATTTGAGCCAAAAATAATAAGTCAGAATCAAAAGGAAAAAATAAAAAATGATCAAAATATCACACAATGGGCCAAGGGGTGTAAGTGAAAAAAAAGGGTGTGAATAGCAAGACTGACTCAGGCCCAGCCCAAGCCAGTCATCTTCTTCCTCCAGCAACCTGTTTGAAAAAAAACGCACGCTTCTTCTTGTCCAACACAAATCCTGATTCCTTGACTTTTAGCAAAAACTCACAACATAAACAATGTAGAGCATCAAGAGACGAATTCATACATATAAAAATCTTGACCTAACTCTCAGCAACGAGGGAGAATTTCTTCATCCCCAATTTCTGACCTAAATTTTCTCTAATGTTCATGGCCAAAATTCTCACAGCACACATAATATAAATGAAAAGTAAATACATGGATGGCTTCATGGCTATGAGTAGAACATGTTTTCTTCACAAACCTAAGCCTAATCATGCCTGGATAGAGAGATAGAAGTTCATGTTTTTACCTGTTTCAGCTTGAGTCGTGTACAACAATGGAGGTATCTTCAATGGAGTTTGAGCTTTGGTACAACTTGCCTGAAGTCCAAGGATGCTTCTCCTATGCTTGGCTTGCTCTGAAACTGCCTGTATCGTGCTATAGAAGTCCACCTGCACAGCTGAAAAATGAAAATGGCAACAGGGGTTAGGGATGTTACAGTCTGTATCTAGGGCTTGGGATAGCTTCAATGGATGGTAGGGAGTATGTTTGAACAAGCTTTGGCCAAAACGCACGAGTAAACTGAGTTGTGCAACTCAATTTGCAGGGATTCCCTGTTTCTTGCAGAAAAATGGTGTTTTAATGAATGAGGAGGTTTGGGATGTGGTTCAATCGTGCTTTAGGTCAGTTAGGGTGTGTGAAAGATGTTTGCAAAGTCTGCTTTAGCTGGTTGTTACAAGAATGAGAGATTGGAGTGAGTTTGCAAGTTTTCATCTAATGTAAGCAAGGAGATGTCAACTTGTGATATAGGCCTGTACCAAGTTCTCAAGCATGCTGAATACTTTGCTCTTGATCAGTGGGATTTGCCTACAAACTTGTGCCTCAAAGATCTGACTTGTACCTCTTGGATATGGTATTTGACATAAAGTGTATCTTTATTAAAATGGCAAATGTGCTTTTTCTATTTAAGGGATAATTTCATGTGTAATGACCAAATGCACAAAATAATGCTTGAACACAATGGTTTGGCATTTAATTATTTAGTGTGAATAGGGTTAGAGGCCTGCAAGCTTGCATAAACCATGCTGAGTTGAAAATGCAAATGTTATGAACATGTATTTGGCTATGAACAAAAGTGACTTTTGCCCATCTTTGCAAATTCGATTCTCTCTAACCACAAGGGTGTTTGAGAAGTTCTTGGACAATTTGGAAAGCTTAGAATGTGTACTACAATCCATATTTGTAATGGAAATTGAAACTCCAAGTGGAAGCATGAGAAAAATGGCCATTAAGTTGGGCAAAAATCCTGCCTAGAATAGGTCAAAATTTCTCTAAGTTAAAAATGTTTTGCACCCTTGTTCCAAAAATCATAACTTGAGCTACAAGATTCCTTTGAGAAAACTTTGTGAATAAAAGTTGTATATTTTGAAATGGACTACAACTTTCATGTTTTGAGTTTTGTTTGAATCCATTTGCATCTTGGTGAAAAAATGGGACAAAATTTAGGAAAAAAATAAGGAAATTTTATAACTTAGAAAATTTCTAAGTTATGAAATATCTTCATTTCAAACCCTAATTTGAAATTTTGGGTTTCTTGATGAACAAGTTTCACAATTTGACATGTCTTGATTAAAAATGAGTCTTGGCACTTGATTTTGACAAAAAAGTCAAAGTTTGACTTTTCAGTATACAATCAAATTTTGATCAGTTGACTGGAAAATTCATCTGTCAATCCTGTGCATTTGAGATCTTTTGAACTTGTTGAATGTGTCAAGATAATGACATTGAGTCCTTGAGTCCATATGTGAGCTTGGTTTGCCATTGGTTAGGTCAAACAGTCAAAAATTGCCTTTGTGCAGTCAAAACCCTAAAAATGACCATTTTGCCCTTTTGGTGATCTGATCAAATTTCTTGTGGAATTATGATCCAAACTTGACCAAATGGTTCATATGAGTTCAATATGTTGATGTGAGTCAAAAATCATGAAGTTTGACTGTCAATTAGCCACAGTTGACTTTTTTCCCAATACAGCTGATTTCTAGGTCAACTGTCCAATTGACTGGGCAAAGATTGGAATCAAGGCTTGAAACTTGATATGGATAAACTTGTGAGTCCAACATGAAGCATGAAAGTCACTTTGGGCATTTTAGGTCAAAACATCTTTGTGCAAACTCAAACCCTAATTTGGGTCAACATTGCAAGGAGGGGCCTTGAGCAAAGCAAACCCTAACTTGATCTTGAGCTCCAAGAGTCTTGTGGTGAGAAAATGTTGATGAAATGAGAGGGAAAATTTTGGGGTACAAAAATTGCCCCTGTTCAATCTTCTTGCACCTGAAGAGTTAGATTGGCAAGTTTGCCTTTCGCGTCTCGAGGGTAAAAGGAGATTGGACACTAGAGTGCCCTTAAATTTGCACTCGTCAAAACATGGATGCGGGAATGGGCTTTGAGATGCCATTTAGAGATGGGCTTAAAGATGCCATCTTGAGGGGAGACATAATCTTGTCGGGGATGGGCTTAAAGATGCCATATGGAATGTTTGTTGAGCTGTAATGTGATAGGTCAGAAGAATGAGGATCAAAATGGTATCCGTGTCTGGAATGCATTTGAACTATATCTGGAGACTGAGTTTGTATGAGCAAAAGAATGGCCTTCGTATCTGGGGCGTATCTGAGCTGTAACTGTGTTTGAATGTAGAATGAATATCAGAATGACTGCCGTGTCCGGAGTGTATCTGTATTGTATCTGGGTAACAGAGAAACATCTGTTCATGGAGCAACTGCGTGCTGGGGACAAATTCTGAATGAGTGACAGAATGGCAACCGTGTCTGGAGCGTATCTGGACTGTGTCTGAAGTTGAGATTTGTATGAGTAGCAGAATGACTTCCGTGTCTGGAGTGTATCTGAAACTGTAACTGGGATTGAGATCCGTATGAGTAATAGAATGACTTTCGTGTCTGGAGTGTATCTGAAACTGTAACTGGGATCTAAATAAATGACAGAATGACTTCCGTGGCGAATACACTGGGGAGAATCAAACTGCTGTTGTAAGGGTCAGAATGGTATCCGTGCTTGGAATGCATTGAACCTTGAGGTGGATAAGTGAATCTGAATGAGAGATAGAATGGCTGCCGTGTCTGGAGTGTATCTAGTCTGTATTTGATTGCTGTAGTCTGAATGAGTAGTAGAATGACCGCCGTGTCTGGGGTGCATCTGTACGGTATCTGACTTGAAATTCTGAATGAGTAATAGAATGACCGCCGCGTCTGGGGTGTATCCATACTGTATCTGAATAATTGTTAATGATAGCCTTTTAATCTTATCCTGAAAAGGATGAAATGTTAGCTAAAACACAAAGTTATGTTGCATGATATGTATGATGCAATATATATGTTATATCAATGTTTATGATATATGAATGTAATGAATGCGTATGTAAGCTGATGAGCTGTCTTGCTGAGGATAGATGAATCCTGGATAGCCGGAGATGAGAGAATCTTGACTGTTGCCGGGGAAAATGAATCATTGACTGCTGCAGGGGGTTGCAGGAATCTCTGAGTGCTAAGGCTGAGATATCCTTGTTGACTGCTGACTTCTCGGGGAACAAGATCTTCAATTGTTGAGGGATTTTAGGACCACTGCTGGGGATTGGAACTCCTTGGTGACTTGTAGGGAATGAGAATTCTGATGATCTCTACCGGGAGTCCAGAACCTGGGAGACTCATGCTGGAGGAGTGAGACTGAGAATCTTCAATTTGTTGGGAAGTATCTCTGTGGGGAGAAGGTTCACTAATCTGGTTCCACTAGGGATTGATAGTTGGAAGTTTTAACTCCGCTGGGGAAATCAATTTTGAGAAAGCTTTTTCTCTGTTGAGGATCCTGAAGTGTAACTCTGTTTGGGGAATTAAGTTCTGGATTTTGACTTTGTTGAGGAATTTGGAGTTTAGCTCCGCTAGGGATTCCTTCTGAAAGGTCATCAAGATACCTATCCGTACCTTCAACTTATCAGCAATCATCTTTCTTGATTTGTAAGGAGATGATTATGTTCAAATGCATATGCCTATTTAACAAAACATTGGACGTTTCTCAAATAAAACATAAGTGTAGAAAAGCAAAAAGGAAGACAAAGCAACTTTCTTGTGTTTGGAAAAGTATTTGTATTAACTTTTTATGAGTATCTTTGTACAAAGGAGACAGGCATCCTAGTAAGAGGATGTTGTCGTAAAAATTGAAAATTTTATACAAAAGAAAGATGGCTATGTGCAACAATTCTATGGGATCCCATTCTGTTACAACCTTCATAACTCTGAATATCTGTCCATTCAATGCTTCGTCCGCCGATGACTGGATTGCTCAAAAGCTTGGAGCTGGTTGATGAAGAGATTGTTCTTTGAAGTGATCCGATGAGACATAGTTATACGCTTTAATTCCCTAACTTTTGCCTGGATCGCCCTTTCGGGTTTTCAATCCACCGGGAAGCCCTTTTTGCCCAAGCCGCCCTTTCGGGTTTTCGACTTATCGGGTGTACAGATTTTTTTGTCTTATCCCTAACTTTTTCCTGAACCGCCCTTTCGGGTTTTCGGTTCACCGGGATGCCCTTTTTTTCCCAAGCCGCCCTTTCTGGTTTTCGACTTGTCGGGTTATTTTATGCGTAGTATCTTTTGACTATGCCTGCGTTCGCAGGGTGCGGCAAATCGTCGTTATCCATGGTGGTCAGAATCATTGCACCACCAGAAAATATGCTCTTGATCACAAATGGTCCTTCGTAAGTAGGAGTCCATTTGCCCCTGGGATCACTTTGCGGCAAGATAATCCGCTTGATTACGAGATCTCCGACTTGATATACTTGACGTCTGACCTTCTTGTTGAAAGCCTTGATCATCCGTTTTTGGTACGTCTGACCATGGCAAACAGCAGTGAGTCGCTTTTCGTCGATCAGATTGAGTTGATCAAGTCGGGTCTGAATCCAATCGTCTTCATTCAAACCAGCGTCCCTCATAATCGTTAAAGAAGGAATCTGAACTTCCATGGGTAGGACAACTTCCATGCCATATACTAAAGAAAATGGGGTTGCCCCTGTTGAGGTACGTGCCGTGGTACGATATCCATGCAGAGCAAACGGTAACATCTCATGCCAGTCCTTATAGGTAACTGTCATTTTCTGAATGATCTTCTTGATGTTTTTGTTCACAGCTTCAACAACACCGTTCATCTTCGGCCGATAGGGAGATGAATTGTGATGATAAATCTTGAACTGTTCGCATAGTGCGGTGATCATAGTATTATTCAGATTCGTATCGTTGTCTGTAATGATCCTGTCGGGGACACCATACCGGCATATGAGGTTTTGCTTGATGAAGCGGGCAACCACATTTTTTGTAACGGAGGCAAAAGAAGCTGCTTCGACCCATTTGGTAAAATAGTCAATGGCGACTAGAATGAAGCGATGTCCATTGGACGCTGTGGGCTTGATCTCTCCAATCATATCAATTCCCCATATTGCGAATGGCCAAGGAGCTGTCAGAACGTTGAGAGGAACAAGAGGAATATGAATCTTGTCGGCGTAGACCTGACATTTGTGGCAAGTACGGGAATATTGATGGCAATCAGCTTCCATGGTAGACCAGTAATAGCCTGCCCTTAGAATCTTCTTAGCCATAGTATGCCCGCTCAAGTGGGTGCCAAATGTGCCACTGTGTATCTCAGTCATGATCAACTCTGCTTCAGCTTTGTCTACACATCGGAGTAAAACACAATCATGGTTGCATTTGTAGAGGATGCCGTTGCTCAGGAAGAACTTGGCAGCAAATCTCCTTAGGAACTTCTTGTCATTTACGGAAGCTCCTTCGGGATATTCTCTAGTCTGGAGATACCTTTTGATTTCGTGAAACCAGGGTTGTTCCACTACTTCTTCGGTATTAATCTCATGACAATGCGCAGGTTCATCCATTCGTTCGATGGTGATTTGGGGAGCCTCGTTATCCCAGTTGAGTTTAAACATGGAGGACATTGTTTCCAGAGCATCTGCAAGCTGATTTTCTTCTCGCGGGAAGTGCTCGAAGGTGATTTTCTCGAAATGAGGTAACAATGTCAGGACATGTTCTTTATATGGGATAAGATTAGGATGCTTGGTATCCCACTCTCCTTTGACTTGACTGATAACCAAAGCCGAGTCCCCAAATACGATCAAAGATTTGATCCCCAAGTCTATAGCCGCCTTGAGACCAAAGATGCAAGCTTCATATTCAGCCATGTTGTTGGTACAACTGAAGCAAAGTCGGGCCGTGAAAGGTGTGTGGCAACCTTCCGGGGAAATGAGTACCGCCCCGATACCGTTTCCAAGTGCATTCGAAGCACCATCAAAGTACAGGGTCCATCGGGATCCATTTTCAAGTCCGTCATACGGTCCGTTACCTTCAATGTTGTCCAAATTCATGATATCCTCGTCCGGGAAGTCGAATCTCATGGATTGATAATCTTCGATAGCTTGATGAGCTAGATGGTCAGCTAGTACACTCCCTTTTATAGCTTTTTGGGTAGTATACTGGATGTCATACTCAGTTAGGATCATCTGCCATCTAGCGATTCTTCCAGATAAAGCAGGCTTCTCGAAGATATACTTGATAGGATCCATTTTGGAAATCAACAGAGTGGTATGGGTCAACATATACTGCCTTAGTCGGCGAGCAGCCCATACCAAAGCGTAGCAAGTTTTCTCGAGCAGTGAGTAGCGAGTCTCACAGTCGGTAAACTTTTTGCTAAGGTAATAAATGGCATGCTCTTTTCGACCAGACTCATCATGCTGGCCCAATACACACCCCATTGAGTTATCCAAGACGGTCAGATACATGATCAGCGGTCTTCCTTCGACGGGTGGCATCAGAATAGGAGGTTCTAGCAAATACTCCTTGATTTTATCAAAAGCAGCTCGACAATCGTCGTTCCATTCGACTACCTGATCTTTCTTCAATAGTTTGAAAATTGGCTCACAGGTAGACGTCAAATGAGAGATGAATCTGGAAATATAGTTCAAGCGTCCTAAGAACCCTCTAACTTCCTTTTCAGTACGGGGAGCAGGCATTTCTTGTATAGCTTTCACTTTTGCTGGATCAACCTCAATGCCTTTGTTGCTGACAATAAATCCTAAAAGTTTACCAGACCTAACTCCAAAAGTACACTTACTTGGATTCAGCCTGAGTTTGTACTCCTTCAACCTGGCAAACAACTTTTGCAGATGTTCAAGGTGTTCCTCCTCTGTTTGTGATCGAGCTATCATGTCGTTTACGTAAACTTCGATCTCATGATGTATCATATCATGAAACAAAGCTACCATGGCGCGTTGATAAGTTGCCCCTGCGTTCTTCAGTCCGAACGGCATCACCTTATAGCAGAAGGTACCCCATTGTGTAACAAAAGTTGTTTTCTCCATGTCCTCGGGGGCCATTTTTATCTGGTTGTAGCCCGAGAATCCATCCATGAAGGAAAACACCTTATGCTGAGTTGTGTTGTCAATCAAAATGTCGATATGCGGTAGCGGGAAATCATCTTTAGGGCTAGCCCTGTTCAAATCCCGGTAGTCCACACATATCCTGACCTTGCTGTCTTTTTTAGGTACTGGCACAATGTTAGCAACCCATTGTGGATAGGATGTAACAGCCAGAAAGCCAGCGTTTAATTGCTTCATTACTTCAGCTTTAATCTTCTCAGACATGTCGGGCCTCATTCGGCGGACTTTTTGCTTGATCGGTGGACAATCCTCTCTTGTAGGGAGACGGTGAACCACGATATCTGTGTCTAAACCCGACATGTCTTCATAAGACCAGGCGAAGATTTCAACGTATTCATTTAACAACTGTACTAAGCGCCCCTTGACACTTGGTTCCAGATTGGCACCCACTTGTACTTCCTTCCTGTCTTCCTCTGTTCCTAAGTTGACTGTTTCCAACAACTCTTCATGAGGTAAGATGGCCCTTTCTTCTTGTTGTAGAAGTCTGGCTAGCTCTCCTGGTACTTCACAATCTTCGTCATCTTCATATTCAGCCTGATTGACCAAATCTTCAGAGTTATTGAAGGATATAGCAGAATAGTCACCCATAGAATCCAGAGTGGATGGGTACCTGCATTTGTGAGTGTGGGTGTGTGTAAGGGATAGCCATCCTTAAATAAACAAAAATTCAAAAGGAAAAAAAATGAACACATCAGTTTATAAATGAAAAACGTCCAATGATTCATTAAACATGGCATATGAATATGAAGAGAATCAAAACCCTTACAAATGGACCTACATGCCCCGGGCAAGGCATGAGGTGAAAAAGTAGTGTGCAGATTGTTTTAAAAGTAATTATTACAGACCAACAGGAAATGTTCGAAAGATAAGTTACTGATTAATGAAAGTAATGGGGACGGAGTCTTTCGCCTCCCAGTTGTGTAGTCCCCCTTCGGTGGTTGGGAAGATCCAATCTTCAATGTTGGCCTCTTCGTCTTTGTCTTCCAAAGCATTGATTCCATGAGGAGAAATCTTGATGGGTGTCTTTTCAATTTTTGAGCGACGCATAGCTTTTTTCCCTGCAGTGGTAAATACCAACCCAAACTTGTCTGTCTTGTGGGGAAAATCAGGCAACTGACCCCATGTTGAGCTCTTCCCCTCCTTCATTGCAGCCTTTGCGTCTTTCAGAGATGCCATCCTGGCCACCTGCTTGGGTACTTCAGCTACTTCCTTTGCTACGACAACCTCGGGAGCAATTTCCTCGAAGTGTTGGAATGGTGTTTCGATGAATTCGCCCTCCACTTCCACATACCTAAAGGAGTTCAGGTGACTGATCATATATTCCTCCTCACCGTGTACAGTTATGATCTTTCCTTTGACAGGGTATTTCAGCATCTGATGTAGGGAGGAAGTGACTGCCCCAGCATTATGTATCCATGGTCTCCCTAGCAAGCAAGAGTATGATGGACGGATGTCCATCACATAGAAAGTTGAGTGGAATACTTCAGTGCCCACCTTGATTGGGATGTCAACCTCCCCATGCACCATTCTTTTAGACCCGTCAAAGGCCCTGACAATGATATTACTTGGTTTCAGTTCCAAGCCTTCACAATCCAATCGGTCCAGAGATTTCTTAGGCAGCACGTTTAGAGAAGAACCAGTGTCGACCAAGACATGGGCGAGAGTAGTTCCTCGACATTCAACTGACACATGCAATGCGTCATTGTGCTTTCTTCCCTTCGGAGTCAGGTCAGCATCAGAGAAACCTAGGCTGTTGTCGACGGTAAGGCTGGCTACGCAATCCTGGAATTGATCGGCTGAGGTTTCCTGGGGTACATGGGCTGTCTTCAAAAACCTTATCAAGTCCTTGGCATGAGCCTCCGAACAAAGCAGCAAAGCTAACATGGAGATCTTCGAGGGGGTTTGCCCCAGTTGCTCTACCACATCATAATCACTTTTCTTTATTATTTTCAGAATCTCCTCCATTTCTTTCTTAGAGGTTTCGGGGATGACCAATGGCTGAGCCCTCGTCTTGACGATCTCATCTTGGATCCCTTTCCCCTTATCAGCAGAAGTAAGAGGGACAACCACAGGAGTAACAGCTTCTTCAATCAACGGAGTTCTTGCAGAAAGTTTTATTGGTGCAGGGGTAACTTTGGCAGCAGCTGAGGGTCCAAAGATTGCCTTTGGAGGGGCAATCTCTGGAGAGAAAATTCTCCCACTTCAAGTAATCTTGCTCGTACCGACAATGTTTCCAATGTCGGCATCTTCTTTGTCAGAGCTCTCTTCAGTTATCTCAACTTGCTTAACACCATGGTAGTATATTTATCCACCATAATTCCATGGTATTGATTTGTCAGATTTGTAGGGGACAGGCCCAGGCATGGTTATTTTCAGAGGAACAATCTTCGTAGCGGATGTAATCTTAACAGGCTTTTTAGGGACATTGGAAAGATTGGTGGAAATGGTGATTATTGAAACATCTTTGATAGGAGTTGGAGTAGCAGGAATCTTTTCGAAAAGAATTTGTTGGCTGTCCATTAGGCCTTGGATGCCTATCTTCAGCAATGGACAGTCGATTGGTAGGGAGGAATAACAGTAGCAGTCTTCTTTGCATCCTGGGAAAATCCCAGCTTTCAACAGATTCAACTTGATTGTCAGTAATGGAGTTACTAGATTATCAACAGCAGAAACATACAGATCTTCTTCAATGGCATGAACATGATGGCCATGCTTTGGCATCAGAGCAGATATTACATTCGGCTTCTCGGGGGCGTCGAACTCAACTTCTTTTGCATCTATCAAGTCTTGAATTTTATTCTTTAGCGCCCAACAATTGTTGGTGTCGTGTCCGACGCTATCAGAATGGTAGGCACATTTGGCATTGGCATGATAGTATGGAGATGTGGTGTTAGGGTTTTTCGGTGCCTCCTTTAAACCAGTCAGATTCAACTTCAACAAATGGGGAAGAACTTGTGCAGGCGTCATATTGATGCGGGTGAACTGCCGTTGTGGCTGTTCTACCCGTTGCTGGTTAGGTCTAGACTGATTGGTACGAGGCTGATCATTTGATGAATTTTGGATCATCACGGCCCCTACAGTCGGTCGGCGCTCAGTTCTTCCTGACCCCTTATGAGAGTACACAACAGCCGCCTCCTTCTTGGCTGGAAATGACTTTTTAACAGTTGTAGATGCAGAGGCATCCCTTTGAATCTTCCCATTCTTAATACCAACTTCCACCCGTTCGCCAGTCAGAATCAATTTAGTAAACCCTGCGGAAGAGCTCCCGATCAAATGGTTGAAGAATGGGCCAGATAGGGTCCCCAAGAACATATCAACTAGTTCCCTATCAGAAAGAGGTGGCTGCAATCTTCCGCCCAAGTCGCGCCATTCCTGGGCGTATTCTTTGAATCCCTCATTTGAGGCCATCCCCACACTTTGTAGCTGAGTACGGGTTGGTGCCAAGTCAGCGTTATATTGATACTGGCGATAAAAGGCAGCTGCCAAGTCTTCCTAACTATGCACCTCTGACCTCTCAAGCTGGTAAAACCAATCTAGCTGTGCACCAGACAGGCTATCCTGGAAGAAGTGTACCCAAAGATTTCTATCGGATGAATGAGGTTGAATTTTCCTGACATACGACCTCAGGTGCATCTTCGGGCAAGACAGCCCGTCATATTTTGCAAAAATTGGCACCTTAAACTTTGGAGGGATCACAATCCCAGCAATCAATCCCAATTCTTCAAAATCTAACCCGGGAACCCTCTGCAGCTCCATAGCTGCCAGTCTATCCTCCAAGTTTTTGTATTTGTCGTCCGCTGGCGGGTATTGCTGCTCTGAGTAGTCTTCATCTTCCTCAACTTCTTCCTCTTCAGCCTCGGACTCAGAAGGTAATGCAACCCCTTTTCCTTTACCGGTCCCCTCATCAGATGTGGAGGGGAATTCAAGAACCCTTCTAGCTTCATTCTCAAATCTTCTTCCCAGTGTAGCTACCCAAACTCTTTTCTTCTTCTTTTTCACTTTTTCTTGCTCTTTATTCCCCAACAGTGCTTTTAGATCCTCCTGACTTTTTGCCAAGGCCATAAGGAGCTGTTGAAACTGCGAGTTTTGTGACTGCAGATCTTTTACCGTCTGTTCAAGATCCATCTTACTGAAATAAACAGCAGAAAGATAAGGAAACCTGGTGTGAAGACCTGTTTATGCATATGATGAATGATATGTTTATTCATGCAATGCATTCAAGGATTTAGACATTCAAAATTGTTGCAAACAAAAAGAACACACGTCATATTAATAAGAAGAAATTTTGTCAGTACATAAATGCCCCATGGGCCAAATATTACAAAAACTTCTTAAGGTAAAAAGATGTTGCGCATCCTCTTTGGTGCGATGTAAGTATTGAGGGTCTCCTCCTCGTGAAGTCGGCGGGTAAGCTCCAAAACCTTCTTCTCACTGGCGTAGAAGCTGGCTTCAAAAGTATTCCGCTCCTCCTTGAGTTGGATCCAACTCTTTTGCATCTCCTCCCATGATGTAGGCATGTCAGGATGTAGGATGGTGTAAGGAACCTCTCCTTCCTTTACAGCCTCTTTAATCAAAGGGAGAATGTGAGGGTAAGGCATCATAAGACTATAGGCTCGGGTTCGTACCCACTTGAGGTAAGGTTCAAGAGGGATGGAGTTCTTGTGCCCCAGTGTCTTGCTATCTACCTTGTTAGGCATCCTCCAAGCTCTGATGAATCTTTGGCGAAGTCCTTGTGCATCATTGTCGAAGTCAAAAACTAGGTCAGGAATCAGCATGTCATGAGGGCCATCCCTTCGAGTGTATCCAAATTGTCTCAAAGCTAGACAAGGGTTGTAGGTAATGCCTCCTCTAATTCCAAGTAATGGAACATTAGGGAACTCACCACAACGATCGACGATGATGACATTTTCTCTGGACCGAGAACACCAATGTACATCAGAATGTGTGAGGGTCATCAACCGTTGTGACCACCATAAGCCTTGTTCATTCTTCAAAACAGATTGTGGAAGGTGAGAAATAAACCACCTTGCAAGGAGAGAAGTACAACACATGAGAACACCTCTCTTTCTCATTGTTCGTGTGTAAAATGAGTGGAGGATGTCCCCAAGAAATGTAGGTATGGGATTCCTGGATAGGAAAATCTTGACAGCATTGACATCTATAATTTGGTCAGGATTTGGGAATAAGACCAACCCATAAATGAGGAGTGCCACAATCTCTTCAAAGGCTTGCAGATCCAAAGAATTCCAACACTCTTGTGCCTTCTCAAACAAGAATTTTGCCAAGAAGCCTTTGACACCACTTCTAGTCTCCCAATGCCCCTTGATGTCAGATGGTTGCAAGTGTAGTGCTTGAGCAACATCTTCAGGCTTTGGTTCTTTTTCCGTACCGTTGTAGGGTAGTTGATTAAGAATAGGAATTCTCAGGAGTTGAGAAAATTCCTCCAAAGTAGGCACCAATTGGTAGTCGGGGAATGTGAAACAGTGGTGAAGGGGATCAAAGAACTGGAACAACACTTTCACCATGTCTTCTTCAATGTTGGTGTTGACTAGGCTGAGCAGTCTACCATGTCTTTCACTGAAGAGAGAGCTTTCTGGTATTCTAGATGTAAGCTCCTTGAGTTGAGGAGGGATTCTCACAAGGTTGACTTGGATAGTTTTCCTGCGAAGAGTTTCCATGACCTACAAAACAAGAACAAAGATGAAGATCCAAACCCTTGAAATGGTTAGTGGATGCATATGATGCTTTATGATGTTCATGATGTATGCACAAACATATGTACAAGCAAGTCACACAAAACCCTAGTTTCAGGCTTGCATGAGGTTTCATAGGTAAGTACCCTCTTGAGTGTAGTTGGCTTAAAAACATGTCCTATAAATAGTAACCGGGTTCTAAGGAGCTCAATATCATTGGATTGTTTTCCATGTTCATTGTTTTGGTTTAGCCACTTAACTAGCGACCAAAATATTCCAAGAAAACAACCCTCAATGAGTGTAGTATCGAGTATCTACCAACTTCAGACTGTACCAAAGCCGGTCATCTCACTACCCCTAATGTAAGGCCCAGATGGTCAAGTAAGGTTCTAGGTCATTAGTGCTTAGTGACATCACTCAGCGGCCCCGTACTCTCCTTGATTGAACTCAAGGGTTACCGGTACTCACAAATATGTCGCACTAATATAGCTATTGCTTCAACCGTGTCGGTATACCCCGCACAGTTTCCACAACGTATTGCTATCTATGAATGTTTCCCCAAATCCAGGTGTAGGATTTCAAACCCAAACAAGAGAACCAAGATGTAAAGCCATCAAAGCAAACAATTAGTCATGCAAAAAGGGTGATCTAGGTCCTAAGGTTACTCCATTTTTAAATCAATCCCCAGCAGAGTCGCCAGTTCTGTGATACGGTGGGAGAACTGACTTGAGGTTTTGCGTTTGTATTCGCACTTGTTCGGTTTAGCAAGAGTCGCCACCGACTTTTTATTTTATCCTAAAGGAAAGGTTAAAAAGCACAGGAAAAAACCTTTGAGATGTTTCGCGGGTTCGGGGGGTAGATTATGAAAAGGGAAGGTATTAGCACCCTTTTCATCCATGGTTATCCATGGGTCTTAGTTACTTGTTTTAGATCACTTGCCTTTGATTTTCAATTGCTTGAAATGGTGGTGTGTGTGTGTGTCTTTGAAAATGCTTTGAAAAAGATGCCTTGTCTAGGCAACCGTTGTAACAATTCTTTACTCGAATGTTTTACAAAGGTGTTTGTCTTTTTGAAAAGATATTTCAATGTTTTTGAAAGTTGTGTTGTGGAGTGTGTTTTGAAAGTAGGCAAGTGTGTTTTGCAAGTTTGATCAAGTAACTAAGAGTTGTCTACCCCTAAATTTACTCAAAGATTTTTCTCATGTTTTAACCCTTTTAACAGTATTGTTCCACCATTGCATTTGGTGGACAATCTTGTGTTAGGATGTTAACGGGACGGGCACGGGTCATCGTATAGACCATGAATGCAATAGTGTCAAGTGTCTTTGGCAATTTGCTTGAAGGGACTATGATCATTTTTGTTTAGGCAACTTCGAAAGCGTCATCGAGGGACTATGATCATTTGATTGGTTTTGTTTTGCCAAAGAAACTCAACATGCAACATGACCCATTTTGGAAGGCAACGAGTGGGATTACCCTAGGGGTGCAAGTGTGATTGGTGTTGTCCATTTTCATGCTTTTTTGTCTTTGTATTAGTCAAGCTATTTGTTGGTTGATTTGCATACAAACCCTAGGTCTATCATGGCATAATTTAAAAGCTTTTAAATGCAGAAATTTAAAATCCTAAATTATTACAACATGATTATAGGGATGGGGGTACAAATGTTTGAATGGGGGGATATTTAGCAAGAAATTAAATCTAAAACTATTACATCCATATTGAATATACAAATTATTTAATTGTACAATAATTAAATAAATACAATAAATATGCAAAATGTATTATGCACAAAGATGGTTTTTTATGTATGTAAAAGTATTTTTCAACATAAAATATAAACAAAAATAAAAAGTCAATTTTTGGATATTTTGTTATTTAGGGCAAAACCCTAATTTTTTGAATAAATAGCAATTATTTATTAATTATATACAATATTTATATATTAATTTATACAAAAATAAAAAAAGGAAGTATGTTGTAAAAAAGTATTTTTTAGTGTCATATATTAATAAAAATAAAAATGTATTATTTCTATATTTTTGTCCTAAATATCCTAATAAATATACAAGTATTATATATATATATATATATATATATATATATATATATATATATATATATATATATATATATATATATATATATATATATATATATATATATATATATATATATATATATATATATATATATATATATATATATATATATATATATATATATATATATATATATATATATATATATATATATATATATATATATATATATATATATATATATATATATATATATATATATATATATATATATATATATATATATATATATATATATATATATATATATATATATATATATATATATATATATATATATATATATATATATATATATATATATATATATATATATATATATATTTAAATATACTAAATATGTACAAAAAATAAAATATTAATTATTTACAAAAATGTATTTTTTTAGAAAATGTTTTCAAAATGTAAAATAGAAATAATAACTGAAAATAAATATATTTTTGTATTATTTTTTAGTGTTTTAAATAAAAGGTTTTTAATACTTATTTACATATATATATGCTAAACAAAACAAATAAATGCCAAATAAATGCAAAAATGGGTGGAAAAATATTTTTTATATTTGAGCCAAAAATAATAAGTCAGAATCAAAAGGAAAAAATAAAAAATGATCAAAATATCACACAATGGGCCAAGGGGGTGTAAGTGAAAAAAAGGGTGTGAATAGCAAGACTGACTCAGGCCCAGCCCAAGCCAGTCATCTTCTTCCTCCAGCAACCTGTTTGAAAAAAAATGCGCGCTTCTTCTTGTCCAACACAAATCCTGATTCCTTGACTTTTAGCAAAAACTCACAACATAAACAATGTAGAGCATCAAGAGACGAATTCATACATATAAAAATCTTGACCTAACTCTCAGCAACGAGGGAGAATTTCTTCATCCCCAATTTCTGACCTAAATTTTCTCCAATGTTCATGGCCAAAATTCTCACAGCACACATAATATAAATGAAAAGTAAATACATGGATGGCTTCAGGGCTATGAGTAGAACATGTTTTATTCACAAACCTAAGCCTAATCATGCCTGGATAGAGAGATAGAAGTTCATGTTTTTACCTGTTTCAGCTTGAGTCGTGTACAACAATGGAGGTATCTTCAATGGAGTTTGAGCTTTGGTACAACTTGCCTGAAGTCCAAGGATGCTTCTCCTATGCTTGGCTTGCTCTGAAACTGCCTGTATCGTGCTATAGAAGTCCACCTGCACAGCTGAAAAATGAAAATGGCAATAGGGGTTAGGGATGTTACAGTCTGTATCTAGGGCTTGGGATAGCTTCAATGGATGGTAGGGAGTATGTTTGAACAAGCTTTGGCCAAAACGCACGAGCAAACTGAGTTGTGCAACTCAATCTGCAGGGATGCCCTGTTTCTTGCAGAAAAATGGTGTTTTGATGAATGATGAGGTTTGGGATGTGGTTCAATCGTGCTTTAGGTCAGTTAGGGTGTGTGAAAGATGTTTGCAAAGTCTGCTTTAGCTGGTTGTTACAAGAATGAGAGATTGGAGTGAGTTTGCAAGTTTTCTTCTAATGTAAGCAAGGAGATGTCAACTTGTGATATAGGCCTGTACCAAGTTCTCAAGCATGCTGCATACTTTTCTCTTGATCAGTGGGATTTTCCTACAAACTTGTGCCTCAAAGATCTGACTTGTACCTCTTGGATATGGTATTTGACATAAAGTGTATCTTTATCAAAATGGCAAATGTGCTTTTTCTATTTAAGGGATAATTTCATGTGTAATGACCAAATGCACAAAATAATGCTTGAACACAATGGTTTGGCATTTAATTATTGAGTGTGAAGAGGGTTAGAGGCCTGCAAGCTTGCATAAACCATGCTGACTTGAAAATGCAAATGTTATGAACATGTATTTGGCTATGAACAAAAGTGACTTTTGCCCATCTTTGCAAATTCGATTCTCTCTAACCACAAGGGTGTTTGAGAAGTTCTTGGACAATTTGGAAAGCTTGGAATGTGTACTACAATCCATCTTTGTAATGGAAATTGAAACTCCAAGTGGAAGCATGAGAAAAATGGCCATTAAGTTGGGCAAAAATCCTGCCTAGAATAGGTCAAAATTTCTCTAAGTTAAAAATGTTTTGCACCCTTGTTCCAAAAATCATAACTTGAGCTACAAGCTTCCTTTGAGAAAACTTTGTGAATCAAAGTTGTAGATTTTGAAATGGAATACAACTTTCATGTTTTGAGTTTTGTTTGAATCCATTTGCATCTTGGTTAAAAAATGGGAAAAAGTTAGGAAAAAAAAAAGGAAATTTTATAACTTAGAAAATTTCGAAGTTATGAAATTTCTTCATTTCAAATCCTAATTTGCAATTTTGGGTTTCTTGATGAACAAGTTTCACAATTTGACATGTCTTGATGAAAAATGAATCTTGGCACTTGATTTTGACCAAAAAGTCAAAGTTTGACTTTTCAGTATATAGTCAAATTTTGATCAGTTGACTGGAAAATTCATCTGTCAATCCTGTGCATTTGAGATCTTTTGAACTTGTTGAATGTGTCAAGACAATGCCATTGAGTCCTTGAGTACATATGTGTGCTTGGTTTGCCATTGGTTAGATCAAACAGTCAAAAATTGCCTTTGTGCAATCAAAACCCTAAAAATGACCATTTTGCCCTTTTGGTGATCTGATCAAATTTCTTGTGGAATTATGATCCAAACTTGACAAAATGGTTCATATGAGTTCAATATGTTGATGTGGGTCAAAAATCATGAAGTTTGACTGTCAATTGGCCATAGTTGACTTTTTTCCCAATACAACTGATTTCTAGGTCAACTGTCCAATTGACTGGGCAAAGATTGGAATCAAGGCTTGAAACTTGATATGGATAAACTTGTGAGTCCAACATGAAGCATGAAAGTCACTTTGGGAATTTTAGGTCAAAACATCTTTGTGAAAACTCAAACCCTAATTTGGGTCAACAGTGCAAGGAGGGGCCTTGAGCAAAGCAAACCCTAACTTGATCTTGAGCTCCAAGAGTCTTGTGGTGAGAAAATTTTGATGAAATGAGAGGGAAAATTTTGGGGTACAACAGGGAGTAATTCTAGAGTGCTGGATCTGAATCCATAATGATCTAGTGGCTGAGATTGATGGTTCATGATGCACGCGTGGGACCTTCAAGTACTGGGTCTGCAAATGACATGTTAGAAAAACATAATACATGACCTGGGTATCGAACCCAGGCCCTTTCGATTGCACACATTCCCCTTTACTATCTGAGCTGTTTGTTCATTCGTTGGTACAAATAAAATCATAACACTCCATTAGCAAACAAATCAGATATATATATATATATATATATATATATATATATATATATATATATATATATATATATATATATATATATATATATATATATATATATATATATATATATATATATATATATATATATATATATATATATATATATATATATATATATATATATATATATATATATATATATATATATATATATATATATATATATATATATATATATATATATATATATATATATATATATATATATATATATATATATATATATATATATATATATATATAATTCGAAATCCACACATGTGTGCAGCACAAGGCAAAAGGACAGGGATGCCTGGATTTGAGATTCAAAGGAATCCGTTTCATATGCCTTAGTAAAGGTATCCTGTTACTTTATATTTTACATGTAACACATTAACAATCATAAACGTCAAGCAACATAAATATACAATCAAAATTAAATTACATATGAAATGAATTTGAGATCGAAGGTCTGTTACCAGTGGAATGCTTGCTTTGGATTGAAGAGGCCTACAAAGGTTGCTTTGATTCTGACAACTTTGTCGGAATTTTGGAAGTTTTGTGGAGCTCTTGTGGTGCAACGTGCGTGTCTGGGCAAAAATTCTTGTGTCTGGGCAATGTGTGTGTGTGTATAGGTAAGTGTTTCTATGACTAATGCGTGTGTAGGCAAAAATTCTCGTGTTTGGGAAATGTGTGTATGTATATGAAAGTGTTTATGTGACTAATACGTATGTAGGAAAAAATGTTTCCGTGGCAATGTTTTTGTCTCCGCAGTGTCTGTCCTTCTGCTCTGTATTTATAGGGGGGCAATGGTGAATGGAAATGGCAAGAATCAACCATTACTCAGGCTTTAAAGGCAGAATCGGAGGCCTTTAAAAAGTTTCCATTTTTGATGATTTCCTACCCTTTTGGGTTTTGAATGAACCTGGACAGGTTTCTCATCTTGACTCCTTCAAATGCCCTCAAGCCTTTTTCTTCGATTGGCTCTGAGTGGCTTCCTTCGATGGCTCTAGGCTTCAATTTGATTTGCTCACATTTTCATCCTCATGGCTCCTTCGATTGAGTCTATCTACGTTGGTTGTTTGTCTTGGAAAATTCTCCTATTAGCCCAATCGGACACTTCATTCTGGCCAGTCGAAGCTTCTTTTGTTATTTCCTTCGAATGTAATTATGTAGGAGGCTTGGGCTTGGCAGCATGTAGGACTTTGGCCAGCAAGCATCTTGAACCAAACTCATCAAAAGATAAAACAAAACTTGTTTCCAACAATTGTGTGTCCTTCGAATGGAACAATTGTATGTCTTTCGAATGCACCACTTATGTGTTCTTCGAATGGGCCATCAATGTATGTCCTTCAAACCCACCAATGTATGTCCTTCGAATGGGACACCAATGTATGTATTTTAAATCCACCAAATTCATGTTCTTTGAATGGACCTTTTGAATGTTTCTTCGAATGGACCATATTGTGTGTCATAGTGTAGAAACTATGTGTTGAAGGGTTTAGAGGTGGAGTCAAAGCTAGCATGAGGGAAACCACTTCTTTGTGAATCAAAGCACGCATGAAAGAAGTTCTTGCCTTGTGAATCGAAGGCAGGCCTGAAGGATGTACTTGCCTTGTGAATCAAAAGTAACCCTAAAGGATGTATTTGCCTTGTGAATCAAAGGCAGGCATGAAGGAAGTACTTACCTAGTGAATCGAAGGCAAGCCTGAAGGATGTACTTGCCTTGTGAATTGAAAGCAAGTTGCTTCGAATGAATCCTTTTCCTTGTGGAAGCTTGGGAATCAAAGAAAACTTGCTCTTTCTTTGATTTGATGCTTGAGAGCCCAACATGACTATATGGAAACTATATAGGGCATCAAAAATCCAATTGTACTTATGCAAACTTGGACTTTTGAAAATCCTTATGAGAAAATGTATTGAGAAAAGTGAGGGAAAATTTTAGGGTACAACAGATGCCCCTGTTCAATCTTCTTAAACCTGAAGATTTAGATTGGCTTGTTTGCCTTTCGTGATTTGAAGGTGGAAGATGATTAAACACTAGAGTGCCCAGAAATTTGCACTTGATGATGTGATGGTTGATTATGTAGGGAATGGGCTTAAAGATGCCATTTGGAGAAGATGGCTGAGAGTTGTCGGAGATGGGCTTAAAGATGCCATCCAAAGTAGATACTGACTTCATAAGAGGTCTCTTTGTGGGGATTCCTGTTCCTGTTGTCTGAGGAGGACTCCGCTGGGGAATGTTGATTTCCGTTGTTCTCCTGTTTGAGGAAAAACTCTATGGGGAATAGAGTCTAGGAGCTTTAGCTATCCATGGCTCTACTGAGGAGTTATCTCTGGACTGGAGAGATGAAAGTTAGTTGTTTTCTAGTTAAAATCTACGCTTCACAGTAACTTGCTGGGGAGAATGAAATTAACTTGTTATATGGAAATGTGTTAGAAGGTACCTGTGTAAAGCTGCTTCAGGATGAGTCCGTGTTAAACTTCATTAGGAGATTGTGAGAAGAAACCCGTTGTAAGATTACTTCAGGATGAGCCCATGTAAAGATGCATCTGGAGATTGAGAAGGAATCCGTGTAAGATTGACCCGTCTAGTCATGTAGATGGTCACCCCGTCTTGTTTGGGGAATTGAAACACAGTCAGATGTTCACAGATAGTTGTCATGTCTTGTTTCAGGTATTAATCTGGGATCCTGCTTTCGTGTTGATCGTTGAGATAACTGCCCTGTCTAGGTTCAGGAATTAATCTCTGACCTAAGGGAAAGGAAGATAGTTTCCCCGTCCTATTTCGGGAGTTAATCTTCAATCTGCTCATGTAGATAGTTGTCCTGTCTGGTTTCAGGTATTAATCTACAATCAGTCGTCCACACATAGTTGTCATGTCTTATTTCAGGTATTAATCTGGAACTTATTTTTGTCGGTCGTTGAGATAGTTGTCCTGTCTGGTTTTAGGTATTAATATCTAACCTTAGAGAAAGGAAGATAGTTTCCCCGTCCTGTCTCAGGAGTTAATCTCCAATCTGCTTCTGTAGATAGCTATCCTGTCTATTTTTAGGTATTAATCTATAATCAGTCGTTCGTAGATAGTTGTCCTGTCTTGTTTCAGGTATTAATCTGGAACTATTGAAAATTGGTGATAATGTTTGTCTGCCTACTAACTTTCCTGAAAAAGGTAAAGAGTTAGCTGTATGGAATGTCATGATTCATGAAATGCATTGGGTGATGATATTCTCAAAATAAATGAGATTATGATATATGCATTTGTGATGCATATGTTATGACATTTGAAAAATGATGTATGAATGCAATGTATGAACATATCAGTTGTTCTACTGCAGTGTTGCTAAACTAGGGAAAATAAATCCCTGATTATTGCTGGGGATGAAGAATGTAAGTCTTCAAATTTTGTTGAAGTCGAAATGCTGAGAGACAGATTTCCGTTGTTAGAGAAATAAACTCTGTTGAGAAAGGGAAACTCCGTAATCTACTTGGGTATTTTTATGAAATCCTGCTGGGGAATCCGACAAGCTTGTGAACCAGGCTAAGGATTTCTTTGAGATGCCGAGTAAGTATTGGAAATATTTTCTCCGCTGGGGATATAAGAACACCTGACATCATTAGGCTACAAGCTAAGGATATGGCAGCGACTCTACAGTAGGATGCCCATGCCTCTGTACCTGCTGGAGAACGTATCTGCGGGGTTTTCATATGGCCTTTAGACATTGTCCTGCTTCTTAAAGCCATTAGTAATTGTTTTTTTTGTTTTTTTTTTGTTTGTTTTGCTTGTATTTGTAAACGGTAATCACATTCAAATGCATATGTTCAAAAATAATCACTGGATGTTTTCGCAAACAAAACTGAAAAATAAAAAACAAATAGTTTTGCACTTTCAAAGAGGTAGTTTTGTATTAATTAGAATAGGTTTTTGCCTATAATAGGCGTTTTTGTACAAGAAGACAAACATCCTAGTAAGAGAATGCCGCCGTGAGAATGAAAACTATACAAAAATAGTATACAAAGAAAAACAATTATGTGAAATGATCCCAATGGGTTCCCATTCTGCTATTGCCTTTATGTCTTTGAGCGTTTTATCTCTTTTGTTGCTTGTTCGAAGCTGACTGGATTGATTAGTACTATTTGAGCTTGATAGTTATTATCGAAGATTGGTTGTAAGGTGATCCAACGGGACATAGTTATACGCTTTAAATCCCTAACTTTTTCCTGGACCTCCCTTTCGGGTTTTCAGTCCACCGGGATACCCTTTCTTGCCCAAGCTGTCTTTTCAGGTTTTTGACTTGCCGGGTGTACAAATCTTTTTATATGTATATCCCTAATTTTTCCTGAACCCTTTTGGTACGCCGGGTTGCCCTTATTTTTGCCTAGGCCAATCAACCTAGCGGGTCTTTGTTCATGCGTAGTATCTTTTAACTATGTTCGCGTTTACAGGGTGAGGAAGGTCGTCACCATCCATAGTGGTTAAAATCATGGCTCCACCAGAAAATATGTTCTTGATCACAAATGGCTCTTCGTACGTGGGAGTCCATTTGCCCATAGGATCACCTTACAGTAGGATAATGCGCTTGATTACTAAGTCACCAGCCTGATATACTTGACGTCTAACCTTCTTGTTAAAAGCTTTAATCATACATTTTTGATACATCTGACCATGGCAGACAGCCGCGAGCCTCTTCTCATCAATCAGGTTTAATTGATCAAGTCGAGTATGAACCCAATCGTCTTTATTCAAACCTGCATCCTTCATGATTCTCAAGGAAGGGATCTGGACTTCGATGGGTAGGACAACTTCCATATTGTATACCAAAGAGAAAGGAGTTTCCCCTGTTGATGTGTGCACTGTGGTATGGTAACCATGAAGAGAAAATGGTAACATCTTGTGCCAGTATTTGTATGTCACCGTCATCTTCTGTATGATCTTTTTGATATTTTTATTAGCAGCTTCTATACTGCCATTCATCTTTGGTCGTTAAGGAGAAGAGTTGTGATGATGGATATTGAATTGTGTATAAAGCTCGGTGATCATAGTATTATTGAGATTAGTACCATATCCGTAATGATTCTTTCTAGAATACCATACTGACAGATAAGGTTATGCCTAATGAATCGGGTCACGACGTTCTTGGTAACAGAAGCAAATGAAGCCGCCTCGACCCATTTTATGAAGTAATCAATGGCGACGAGGATAAAGCGGTGCCCATTAGAAGTTGTAGGTCTAATCTCCCCAATCATATTGATGCCCCACATTACGAATGGCCAAGGAGCAGTCAAAACATTCAAGGGAACTGGAGGCACATGTGCTTTATTAGTATAGATCTGACATTTGTGACAAGTTTGTGAATGCTGATAATAATCTGCTTCCATAGTGGACCAATAGTATCCTGCCCGTAAGATATTTTTAGCCATTGTGTGCCCACTAGAATGGGTGCCAAAGGTACCTTCGTGCAAATCTACCATAATATTTTCTACTTCACTTTTATCCACACACTAGATCAAAGTAGAATTATGGTTGCGCTTGTAGAGGATTTCGTTATTAAGGAAGAACTTGACAGAGAACCTTCTTAGGAACTTCTTATCATTGATTGAAGCTCCTTCAGGATACTCTTGGGATTCAAGATATCTTTTAACTTCATGGAACCAAGGTTTGTCCACTACTTCTTCAGTATCAATCTCATGATAGTATGCTGGTTCATCCATTCTCTCAATAGTGATATGAGGAGCTTCATTATCCCACCTAACCTTGAACATGGATGACATCGTAGCTAGAGCGTCCGCTAGTTGATTTTGCTCTCGTGGAAAATGCTCAAAGGTAACTTCTTCAAAGTTTGGAATCAATGTCAACACATGCTCTCTGTAAGGGATGAGATTAGGATGCTTCATGTCCCATTCTCCTTTGATTTGACTGATTACTAAGGCCAAGTCTCCAAATACACTCAAAAATTTGATCCTCAAGTCGATAGCAGCTTTGAGACTAATAATGCTTGCTTCATATTTAGCCATATTATTGGTACAATTGAAACATAGCCTTGAAGTGAAAGGAGTATGACAATCTTCGTGAGATATGATCACAATGCCGATGCCATTTCCAAGTGCGTTGGAAGCTCCGTCAAAAACCATAGTCCATCGGGATCCTCTTTCAGGTCCTTCATCCGGTCCAGGTTCTTCACAATCAGTTACTAACATGATGTTCTCATCCGAGAACTTAAAATTCATGGATTGGTAATCGTCCATAACCTGATGAGCCAAATGATCAGCTAATACACTTCCCTTAATTTCTTTCTGGGTTGTATGCTGAATGTCGTATTCGGCCAGGATCATTTACCATCTTGCTATTCTTCTGGAGAGAACGGGCTTCTCAAAGATGTATTTGATAGGATCCATTTTAGATATCAATAAGGTAGTGTGAGTCAACATATATTGTCTTAGTCGGTGAGCAGCCCATGCCAAAGCACAACAAGTTTTCTCGAGCAGTGAGTATCTTGTTTCACAGTTGGTAAACTTTTTGCTAAGGTGGTATATTGCATGCTCTTTTCGACCAGACTCGTCATGGTCCCCCAGCACACACCCCATTGAGTTCTCTAACACTGTTAAGTATATGATCAGAGGTCTTCCTTCAACCGACGGCATCAAAATTGGAGGCTCTTGAAGATATTCCATGATTTTGTCAAAGGAAATCTGGCAATCATCATTCCACTTCACTGCTTGATCTGTCTTCAGTAATTTGAAGATTGGCTCACAAGTAGCAGTTAGATGGGAAATGAATCTGGCAATGTAGTTTAGACGTCCCAAGAATCCCCTAACCTCCTTCTCAGTGCGAGGAGTTGGCATTTCTTGTATAACTTTAACCTTTACAAGGTCTACTTCAATACCTTTTCCACTGAAAATGAAGCCTAAGAACTTACCGGATCTTACTCCAAAGGTGCACTTATTCGGGTTCAACCTCAGCTTGTATTTCTTTAGCCTTTCAAATAGCTTATGCAGGTGATCAATGTGCTCCTCTTCAGTCTGAGACCTGGCTATCAAATCATCAGCGTAGACCTCTATCTCGTGATGGATCATATCGTGAAACAAAGCTACCATGGCACGCTGATAGGTTTCCCTGGTGTTCTTTAACCCAAATGGCATAACTTTGAAGCAGAAAGTTCCCCACAGTGTAACGTAGATTATTTTCTCCATGTCCCCAGGTGCCATTTTAATTTGATTGTATCCGGAGAAACCATCCATGAAGGAGAATACCTTATGTCGTGCGGTGTTGTCAACCAGAACATCAATATGGGAAAGCGGAAAGTCATCCTTGGGGCTTGCCCTATTCAGGTCTCTGTAATCCACACACATACGTACCTTACTATCCTTCTTAGGTACCAGAACAACATTAGCAACCCATCATGGATAAGAAGTAACAGCTAAGAAACCGGTGTTGAACTGTTTCATGACTCCAGCTTTGATCTTTTCTGACATCTCATGACGCATACGATGAACCTTCTGTTTCACTAGAGGGAAGTCTTCTTTTGTCCGAACCATAATATCAGTGTCAAGTCCCGGCATGTCTTCGTATGACCAGGCAAAGATCTCAATATAATCATGTAACATCTGAATTAAATTCTTTTTGACACTATGCTCCAAATCGGAACCTATCTTGACTTCCTTCTTATCCTTTTCGGTACCCAAGTTTACTGTGTCAATCGGCTCTTTATGAAGCTGTATTTCCCTTTTCTCCTATTGTAATAGTCTGGAAAGTTCTCCTGGTACTTCACAATCTTCCTCACCTTCGTCCTTGGCTTGGTAGTTTGGATTTTCAAAGTCATAATTGGTAATAGCAGAACTGTTATCAATGGGATCCAGAGTAGATGTGGATCTGCAGTTTAATATGCGGGTGTGTGTAAGAGAGCATATATATTTTTGATAAAATAAAAGCAGAAACGAAAGACAGAGAGCGTAAAATTTGTATGCAAAACGTCCAATGATTTATTAATGACATATGAAGATGAAGTAATAACCCTCACAAATAGACTATTGTGCCTCGAGTAAGACACAGGGGCTTTAGAGTTTCAATTGTTCAAATATTACAATCCAAAAAAAACTAAAATACAATTACTCTTGAATAAAAGTAATAGGAACAAAATCCTTGGCCTCCCAATTGTTGAGACCACCGCTGATAGTTGGGAAGATCCACTTGTCTATGTCACAGTCGCTATCACTATCCTCCAACACATTGACTCCATGGTTGTTTATGCATAGTGGTGGTCCTCCGGCGCGAGCACAACGAACAACTCTTTGGGCCCCTGAAGTAAAACCCAAACCAAATTTGTTTGATTTGTAAGGGATATCAGGGAGTTGGCCCCAAATGGTACACCCACCTTCCTCGACTACTGTTTTGGCATCCTTCAGAGAAGCCATCTTCAACGGTGGTCTGGTAGTCTTCGGGACATTGGTAGGAGCCTTGGTTGCAACAACTGTCTGAGGAGCCTCCTCAAAGTTCTAGCAGGGGGTCTCAATGAACTCGCCGTCCATCTCAACATACCTGAAAGAGTTCAAGTGGCTCACCATGTATTCTTCCTTGCCATGGACCGTAATAATCTTTCCATTAACTGGGTATTTCAACATCTGATGCAGAGTAGAAGTAACAACACCGACCCCATGGATCCAAGGTCGACCCAATAAACAGGAGTAAGACGGGCGGATGTCTGTCACGTAGAAAGTTGAGTCAAAAGTATAAGTACCAACTTTGATAGGGATGTCCACCTCCCTATGCACCATTCTCTTGGAACCATCAAAGGCCCTCACCATAATATTATTGTGCTTTAGTGTGAGTCCTTCAAAATCTAATCTGTCCAAAGCATTCTTGGGTAAGACATTCAATAATGAACCTGTATCTACCAAAACATGAGTTAGGGTAGTTCCCCTTTACTCAATGGAGACATGCATGGCATCATTATGCTTTCTTCCCTTGGATGTCAAATCTGCATCAGAGAAACCCAGTCCATTGTCAGCTGTCAAACTAGCAACACAATTCTCGAATTGATCGGTGGAGGTCTCTTGAGGCACATGGGTAGACTTTAGGAATTTTACCAAATCCTTAGCATGGGCTTTAGAGCATAAAAGTAAGGCCAACATTGAGATTTTTTAAGGGGTCTGCCCCAACTGCTACACAAGTTGTAATCAATTTTCTTTATTATCTTCAGTATCTCTTCCATTTCTTTTTTAGAAGCCTCAAGAATGACTTATTTGTGCGTCTTTGTCTGGACAAGATCAACCAATACCACTTTGCCTCGAGTCTCAGCTGACTCAGTAGTAGGGATAACAACAGGGATAACAGTGGGAGTAATAACAGGAGTAAAAGCAGGAATAACCAAAGGAGTAACAACAATCTTCATAGAGATTTCAGGAGAGAAAACTCTTTCGCTTCTCGTAATTTTACTAGTCCCAACGATGTTGTCGATGTCAGAATCAGTATCTTCAACAACTTTATTTTTAACAGCCAATTAGTCTTGCTTGACGCCATGGTAGTAGACGTCAACCCCATAATTCCAAGGAATAACTTTATCAGAGGAATATGGTATTGGCTCAGGAAGGGTGATAATCAAGGGAGCAAACTTAGGAACAAATGTAATCTTGACGGGTCTTTTAGTGGAGACTCTAGGAGGATTGTCGGAAATGGTGATTATTGATACATCTTCACATAAACTTTTTGTAGGGGGAACTTTATCAAACAAGATTTCTTTGTTAATCATCTGGCGCTGGACACCCATCTTTAACAACAAACAACCATATTGTAGAGACATACGTAAGTGGCAACCCTCACCACAACCCAGAAATAAAATGGCTCGCAACAGATTCTATTTAACAATCAGAAGAGGAGTAGCTAATTCATCCATAGAAGAAACAAATAGGTCATCATCAACAACATTGACACCCTGGCCATGTTTGGGCATTGGCGCAGTTATTACATTATGGGTCTCTGGTGGGTCAAACTCAATCTCCTTTGCCTCGATAAGATCTTGCACCTTATTTTTTAGAGCCCAACAATCGTCTGTATCATGCCCTGGACTTTCGAAATGGTAGGCACATTAAGCATTTGGGTTATAACGGGGAGATGCAGTATTTGGATTTTTAGGAGCCTCCTTCAGAGTAACCAAATTAGACTTTAACATGTGTGGCAAAACCTGAGATAAGGACATGTTAATCCGGGTGAACTACCTTCTGGGCGCATCTGGTCTACACTGATTGTTTCGTTGTTGGTTTGATACATGATTGGAAATTATAACAGCCCCTATCGTTGGACGACATTCAGTCTTGCTTTGATTTCTCTGACTGTAGGCAGCACTTACTTCTTTCTTTCCAGAGAATGGTTTCCTTACTGTACTTGAGGATGCATCTCTCTAGATCTTACCACTCTTAATACCAGCTTCTACTTGCTCACCAGTCAAAATCAGCTCAGTAAACCCAACTCAAGAGCTTCCAATCAAATGGTTGAAAAATGGACCAGATAAAGTGCCCAAGAACATTTCTACTAGCTCTCTATCAGACAGAGGAGGATGGACTCTTCCCGCAAGGTCTCTCCACTTTTGGGAATAATCTTTGAAACCCTCGCTGGAACCCATAGACATACTTTGCAGTTGTGTACGGGTTGGAGCGGGGTCAGCATTATATTAATACTTCCTGTAGAAAGTAGTGGCCAGATCTTCCCAGTTGCGGATATTGGTTCCCCCTAGCTGATAGAATCATTCCTGTTAAGTCCCTAGTAGACTTTGCTAGAATAAATGCACCCACAAATTCCTATCAGTAGTGTGAGGCTGAATCTTCTTGACATAGGACCTTAAGTGCAGCTTAGAACAGGAGACCTAGTCATATTTAGCAAATACGGGAACCTTGAACTTCTGCGGGATGACCACCACTGAGACCAGTCCCAACTCTTCAAAATCTAGACCTGGTACCCTCTGAATCTCCATAGCTTTGAGGAGATCCTCCAGTTGTTTGTACTTGTCATCAACCGGAGGATATTGTTCTTCAGCATAGTCTGCTTCTTCTTCATCAGACCCCAGGTTGTTGTCTCCTTCCTTGGGCTTTTCTTCTTGATTGTCTCCCTCATCCGACGGAGTTGCGAAATCTAGAGCTCACTTGGTCGGTCCTCCGAACCTTCTTCCCATATTCAAAACACCAGCTGGTTTCTTTGCCTTCTTTGTCTTCTCCTTGATGATAAGAGCTTTCAGATCTTCTTGTCCCTTAGCCAGAGCCAGGAACATTTGTTGAAACTGAGCATTTTGAGCTTGAAGATCTTTAACTGTTTGTTCAAGAGACATTTATTTTGCTGAAATAAACAGCGAAAAGATAAGAAACCTGTCTCGAAATACCTGCTTATGTAATGATATACATGATATGCTTAATGCAATGTTTTCAAGAACTTCGGGAAATTTAAATTTGCAAACCAAAATGAAACAAAGATTTTATTAGTAGGATTCAAATTACAACTGCCTTTTAGGCTTACAATTGAAAATTAAAAACCCTTAAAATCTAAACATTAGGTTTCCCATGGGAGCTTCCTCTTCGTGCCGAGGTAGACATTAATACTTTCCTCTTTGTGAAGTTGCTTCGTGAGATCCAACACTTTCTTCTCACTGGTGTAGAATTGATCTCTAAAGGTATACCGTTCTTCCTTCAGCTGAATCAAAGACCTCTGCAACTCTTCAAGATCAATGGGCATATCAGGATGGAGAACTGTATAAGGAACATCTTCTTCGGTGACAGGTTCCACAATCACTGGTAAGATGGTTGTATATGACATCATAAGGTTTTGGGCGCGAGATCGTACCCACTTGAGATAGGGATCCATATAAATGGAATTCTTGTGTCACAACGTCTTGCTATCCACCTTATTTACCATGCCCCAGGCTCGTATAAACCTTTGATGATACCCTTGAACATCATCCTTGTAGTTTAACATAATGCCTTAGATAAGCATATCATGGGGAACATCCCTCCGAGCATAACCTAACTGTCATAGAGCCAGGGAAGGATTATAAGTGATACCTCCCCTAATGTCGAGGAGTGGGACATTATGGAATTCCCCACAGTGGTCAATGATAGAAATGTCTCCCATAGACTGGAGGAGTACCAAAGAATATCCGAGTGAGAAAGTGACATTATCCTTTGCGACCAACCCAAACCTTGTTCATTATTCAATACTGATTAAGGAAGGTGTAAAATGAACCACCTACACAACAATGGCATGCAACACATAAGAACCCCTCTTCTCTTCATGGTACAAGTGTGAAGGGAATGAAAGATATCTCTGAGCAAAGTAGGCACAGGGTTACGGGAGAGAAAAACCTTGACAGCATTCACATCTATGAGCAAGTCCGGATTAGGGAACAATACTAACCCGTAGATTAGAAGATCTAGGACTTCTTCGAAAGCTTGGAAATCTAAATGATTCCAAAAAAATTGAGCCTTTTCTAATAGAAACTTGACTAGGAAACCCTTGACTCCTCTTCTTGTTTCCCAGTTGGATATAATGTCGGATTGTTTCAGATGTAAGGCTGTTGCAATGACCTCTAGCTTTGGAGCCTCCTCTAAACCGGTGAAAGGCATCTGATCCAGAATAGGTACACCCAATATTTGAGATAACTCTTCCATGGTGGGTAAAACTGATAATCGAGAAATATGAAGCAATGGTGTTTGGGGTCAAAGAACTGAAAGAGTACCACCATCATCTTCTCATCAAAGCTTGAGGTAACTAGGTTGAGAATTCAACCATATTTCTTGGTGAACGAGGAAGTCTCAGGAACCCTTGATACTAGCTCTTGGAGTTGGAGAGGTATTCTCACAAAGCGAATTCAGATGGTGTTTCTATGAATGGAAGCTATGATCTGCAAAACAGAACAAAGATAAATTCCTTTGGTCCTTGAAATGGTTAATGAAATTAATATGGATGTTATGATGCATGATGTTATGTTTGAACAATTTAATCACACACAAGCACACACACAAGACCTTAGGTTTAGGCTTGCATGGGGTTTATAGGCAAATACCCTCTTGAAGTATAGTTGGTTCAACCTGTCTTAGAAAAGTAACCGGGTTCTAAGGAGTCTCAATATCATTGATCTTTCTTTATCAGACATTGTTTCAGCTCAAGCGATCTTTTCTCACGGTAAAAATATCCCGAAAGTTCGATCTCAATGAGTGTAGCGTCAAGTATCAACCAATCCTCAGCTTTATACCGAGGCCGTCTACCTCACTACTTTCTAATGGCCAAGTTTGTCCAACTAAGGTTCTAAGGTCCGTTAGTGCTTTATGACACCATACAACGGCCCCGTATTCTCCTCGATTTAACACAAGGGATACCAGTACCAACCAATGTGTCACACCAACACAGCTATCGCTTCAACAATATTGGTTTACACCGTACATTCTCCATGATCTATTGTTGCTTACCTAAAAGTAGTGCCCCAGATCCGGGTATAGGATCTTTACAAGTAAACCCAAACAAGCCCTCAAAGATAAAGCAAACAAAATAGACAATGTAAAGCAATTAAAAAGTTGAACTAAACTCTAAGGTAACCTCACTTTATAAGTGTCCCCAGCAGAGTCTCCAGTTCTGTAATACAGTGGCAGAACCGACTATTTATACTGGTTTTGCGTTTGTATTCGCAAATGTTGCGATAAGCAAGAGTCACCACCGAATTTTCTTTTATCCAACAAAGGAAAAGTGAAAAGAACAGAAAATATCTTTCCAGATTTATTTATGAGTAAGGGGGTAGATTATGAAAAGGGAAGGTGTTAGCACCGTTTGCATCCGTAGTTTTCTATAGGCTCTTAGATGCTTAGCTCATTTTTTGAAATACCTTGTGCTTTGTGTGTTTTTGAAAAGTATTTTGAAATATCAATAGTGAGGCAGTTTGCTTTATGATAACTCTTGTATCAGTCCTCAAGAGTGTTGATAAAGTGTTTTCGAAAATGTTTTTGAAATGTTTTGTGTAGGTATTAAACTTTGTGTTGAGGAAGCATCTAGGAACTATCTACTTTACTCGAAAGGTTTGTTCTTTTCCTCCTTTTGTTTATACAGTGCTATCCTACTATTAGCGAGTAGGTATCCCTAGTTGTTTGGATGTTTGAGGGACATTCGAAGGGACGTTTATACAGTCACAAAGGCAACTGGGCAAGAAACTTTAGTAACTACCCTAGGGTTTTAAGATCATACTGAAGCAACGCTGAGAGGGTCATCGAGGGACTTATGATCTTTAAACTGGAGGGTAGCCACTAAAATCTCTCATGTTTCGAGAGATGTGACTGTTTTTCCGAAGGCAACCAAAGTGGGAGTACCCTAAAGGTGCGCATGTGCAATTGTGTTATGTTCAATTATTTTAGTCTTGTGTTAAGTTTGCTAGTGTTTTATTTTTTAATTTCTTGTCATGCAATCCTATAGGGGCATACATCTAACAGTTAATATATGTACATGAAATAAAAATGCAGGAATTTAAATCTACGCTATTACAAGGTTTCGGGGAGGGGAAATTTACAAGTCCAAAATGGGGAATAAAGTAGAAAAAGTAAAAGTCCTAGTTATTCTATTACATCCAGTAGGTAGTTACAATAGTATGAAAAACAGAATGCGAAAGATAATAACAACGCGAATTGAAAGGACGTCTAAAAAAATCCTAAGAGAAAATCTTTTTGTTTGTTTTTTGTTGTTTTAATTTATGAAAATGGTTTAAGTTAAAAAATAATTGATCTAGATCTATATTTAAAGAAAAAAAAGGTTAATTATTAAAGAAACGTGAAATTTAAAGAAAAAAAATTATTTCTATGTTTTTTTTTTGGTTTTTTTGTTATGAAAAGGAAAATGAATTAAAAAGAAATTAAACCTAAGTTCTATTAATTTTAATTTTAAAAAAAATGTTAAAGTGATTAGTTAATTAATTTACCAAAATTAAAATTTAATTAAGAAAAAACCTAAATCTATTTTTATATGATTTTTATATTTGTTTATTGATTAAAATAAAAAAAAAAGAATTAAAAGAAATAAATAAAACAAGAAAATAAAGATGGGCCTAGTAGCAAAAGTAAACAGGGGGTGCTAAGAAGTGCATGCGCTGGATCTTGTGAGGCTGGCCCCTTGAGGGTTCATCATGGGGGAGTGCTTTTGGAGAGCTGGATCTGGATCCATAATGATCGGGTGGCTGAGATTGATGGTTCATGATGCACACGTGGGTCCTGCTAGTACTGGATCTGCAAATGACATATTAGAAAAACATAATACATGACCTGGGTATCGAACTCATGACCTTTCGACTACACACATTCCCCTTTACCATTTGAGCTGTTTGTTCATTTGTTGGTACAAATAAAATCATAACACTCCATTAGCAAACAAAATATATATATATATATATATATATATATATATATATATATATATATATATATATATATATATATATATATATATATATATATATATATATATATATATATATATATATATATATATATATATATATATATATATATATATATATATATATATATATATATATATATATATATATATATATATATATATATATATATATATATATATATATATATATATATATATATATATAATTCGAAATCCACACATGCGTGCTGCACAAGCCAAAAGGACAGGGATGCTTGGATTTGAGATTCGAAGGAATCTGTTTCACATGCCTTAGTAAAGGTATCCTGTTACTTTATATTTTACATGTATCACATTAACAATCACAAATGTCATGCAACATGAATATACAATCAAAATTAAATTACGTATGAAATGAATTTGAGATCGAAGGTCTGTTACCAGCAGAATGCTTGCTCTGGATTGAAGAGGCCTGCAAAGGTTTCTTCGATTCTGATAACTTTGTCAGAATTTCGGAATTTTTGTGGAGCTCTTGTGGGGAAACGTGTGTGTCTGGGAAAAAATTCTCGTGTCTGGGCAAAGCGTGTGTGTATAGGCAAGTGTTTCTGTGAATAATGCGTGTGTAGGCAAAAATTCTCGTGTCTGGGAAATGCATGTGTGTATAGGCAAGTGTTTTTGTGACTAATGCATATGTAGGCAAAAATGTTTCCGTGGCAATGTTTTTGCCTCTGCAGTGTCTGTCCTTCTATTCCGTATTTATAAGGGGCAGTGGTGAATGGAAATGGCTAGAATCAGCCATTAATCAGGCTTTGAAGGCAGACTCGAAGGCCTTTAAAAAGTTGCCATTTTTGATGATTTCATACCCTTTTGGATTTTTAATGAACCTGGACAGGTTTTTCATCTTGACTCCTTCGAATGCCCTCAAGCCTTGTTCTTCGATTGGCTCTAAGTGGCTTCCTTCGATGGCGCTGGGCTTCAATTTGATTTGCTCATGGTTTCATCCTCATGGCTCCTTCGATTGAGTCCATCTACGTTGGTTGTTTGACCTTGAAATTTCTCCTATTAGCCCAATCGAACACTTCATTCTGTCCAGTCGAAGCTTCTTTTGTTATTTCCTTCGAATGTAATTGTGCAGGAGGCTTGGGCTTGGAAGCATGTAGGACTTTGGCCAACAATCATCTTGAACCATACTCATCAAAAGACAAAACAAAACTTGTTTCCAACAATTGTGTGTCCTTCGAATGGACCAATTATATGTCTTTTGAAGGCACCACTTGTGTGTTCTTCGAATGGGCCACCAATGAATGTCCTTCAAACCCACCAATGTATGTCCTTTGAATGGGCCACCAATGTATGTTTTTCAAATCCACCAAATTCATGTTCTTTGAATGGACCTTTTGAATGTTTCTTAGAATGGACCATATTGTGTGTCATAGTGTAAAAACTGTATGTTGAAGGGTTTAGAGGTGGAGTCAAAGCTAGCATGAGGGAAGCCACTGCTTTGTGAATCGAAGCACACATGAAAGAAGTTCTTGCCTTGTGAATTAAAGGCAGGCCTGAAGGATGTACTTGCCTTGTGAATCGAAAGCAAGCCTGAAGGATGTACTTGCCTTGTGAATCTAAGGCAGGCATGAAGGAAGTACTTGCCCAGTGAATCGAAGGCAATCTTGAATGATGTACTTGCCTTGTGAATCGAAAGCAAGTTGCTTTAAAGGAATCCTTTTCCTTGTGGAAGCTTGGGAATCAAAGAAAACTTGCTCTTTCTTCGATTTGATGCTTGAGAGCCCAACATGACTATATGGAAACTATATGGGGCATCAAAAATCCAATTGTACTTGTGCAAACTTGGATTTTGAAAATCCTTGTGAGAAAATGTCTTGAGAAAAGTGAGGGCAAATTTTGGGTACAACAAAACTCAAACCCTAATTTGAGGCATAAGTGTTGAGGAAATCATTTGGCCTAGTCGATACTTGCTCAAGCTTGAGTCATTGAAGATCTTTGTAGGAAATGTCTTGAGAAATGAGAGGGAAAATTTTGGGGTACAACAATATGTTATGCACCAAACAAAAGTGTAAGGTGACGAAGACAAGTAAATCTTGCAGGAAATCCAAGTTATTGGATAATGAATACAAACAAGTCCTGCAAGGAATATAAACAAAGCCCTGCAAGGAGTTCATGTTGTTAGATCATGAAAGCAAACAAGTCACATAAGTAGCCTTAAGTTCATAATTTGTATGGAGTTTATAGGTAAGTGCCCTCTTGAAGTTTTAGTTGGCTCAACCTGTCCTAGAAATACTAACTGGGTTCTAGGGATCTCATTTCATTGATCTTTCTCTCAAGCATCATTTCAGCTCAAGCATCTAAATTGCGGCCAAAATATCCCAAAATTCCAATTTCAATGAGTGTAGCATCGAGTATCAATCAACTTCAGTCTGCACCAAATCCAACTATCTCCCTACTTTCTAATAGCCAAGATGAGTCAATTTAAGGTTCTAAAGGTCAATTAGTGCTTAATGACACTATGTGGAAGCCTAATGTTATCCTTGATTGACTCAAGGAACATTAGTATAAGCCAGAGTATCACACTAACATAGCTATCATATCATCCATATCGGTCTACGCTGTATAACCTCCATGATTTATTGCTACTTACCTAAAAGAAGCCCCAGATCCGGGTATAAAATCTTTAACAATAACCTAAACATAAACCCGAAAGATAAATCACACAAATCAAACAAGTAAATCAATTTTAAATATGATCTAGCTCTAAGGTAACCCCATTTTTAAGGAAAATTCCCCAGCAGAGTCGCCAATTCTAATATATGGTGGGAGAACCGACTTTTACTGGTTTTGCATTTTTTATTTGCAAATGTTGCAGTTAGCAAGAGTCGCCACCGAGTTTTCTTTTATCCAACAAAGGAAAGGGTGAAAAGAACAGAAAAGACCTTTCGGGATTATTTTTCCGAGTAAGGGGAGTAGGTTATGGAAAGGGAAGGTGTTAGCACCCTTTCCATCCGTAGTTATCTACGAGCTCTTAGTTGCTAGGTCATTTTAAAAATACTTTTTGTGTAAGTGTGTTTTGAATATATTTTGAAAAGATGCCTTAGTGCGACGAACTTTGTAATGTTTCTCGTTTCGGTGAGAACGTATACAAGGTGTTTTTTGTCTTTGAAAATGTTTAGAAAAAGTTTATGCATAAAAATTGTTTTATTTGAGCAAGCAACTAGGAGCTATCTACCTACTCGAAAGGTTTGTTCTTTTCCTCTTTTCCTTTAGACAGTTCTGTCCGACTATTAGTCAGTAGGTATCTCTATCGTTGGATGTTTTTGAGGGACGGGCGAGGGTCTTCGTACAGTCACGAGGGTAACTTAGTAAGGTACTTTAGTAACTACCCTTAGATTTTAAAATCATATATTGAGATAGC
The DNA here is from genome assembly GCA_948472305.1 of Vicia faba. Taxonomy (NCBI): domain Eukaryota; kingdom Viridiplantae; phylum Streptophyta; class Magnoliopsida; order Fabales; family Fabaceae; genus Vicia; species Vicia faba. The sequence goes on along the minus strand of OX451740.1, from coordinate 104,917,440 downwards.
ATCGAAAAGGGTCATCGAGGGACTTATGATCTTTAAACCAGAGGGTCTCCACTAAAATCTCTTACATTCGAAAATCGTGACTATTTATTCCGAAAGCAACAAGTGGAGGTACCCGAGAGGTGTGTGTGTGCGAGTGTGTTGTATTTCAGTTATTTGTCTTTGAATGTTAGTTTTGCTAGCGTTTGTTTTCAAATCTTATCATGTAATCCTATTAAGCATACATCTAGCAATTAATATAGGTACAAAAGATAAAAATGCGGAAATTTGAATCTACGCTATTACAATGCTTCGGGATGGGGGGAATTACAAACCAAAAATGGGGGAAGAAAAATGTAAAGGGTTCTAGTTAAAGTCTATTACATCCCATATACAATTACATAATTGTGAAAATAATGCGAATAAAATAAACGCGCGGGGGAGAAAAGAGAAAGATATAAAGAGAACCTAAAAAATCTAAATGATAAAAAGAAAGAAATGTTTTTGTTGTTTTTTTTGTTTAGGAAAAGTAATAATTAAATTAATAAAAATCTAATTCTAATTAATTTAATTAATTAAAAAAATGATTAAATAATTAATTAAAAATAATTTTAATTAATAAAAATCTAAGTCTAATATTTTTTGTGATTAGGTTCTAAAAGTTCATTAGTGCTTCGTGACATCACTCAGCGGCCCCATATTCTCTTTGATTAACTCAAAGGCTACCGGTACTCACAAATATGTCGCACTAATATAGGTATTGCTTAGACCATGTCGGTATACCCCGCACAGTTTCCACAACGTATTTCTACTTACCTATAATGTATCCCAAATCCGAGTAGAGGATTCAAACCCAAACAAAGAACCATAATGTAAAGCATACACGTCAAACAACGAAAGCAAATAAATATAATCTAGCCATAAGGTAACCCCACTTTTATAATATTCCCCAGCAGAGTCGCCAGTTCTGTGATATGGTGGGAGAAATGACTTGAAGGTTTTGCATTTGATCGCAAATGTTGCGGTTAGCAAGAGTCATCACCGACTTTTGTTTTATCCAAAAAGGAAAGGTGAAAAAGTACAAGAAAGACCTTTGAGATTATTTCTTGAGTTCGGGGGGTAGATTATGAAAAGGGAAGATATTAACACCCTTTTCATCCATGGTTTTCCACGGGCTCTTAGTTACTTGCTAGATCACTTGCTTTTGTTTGAAATTGTGTTTTGTGGTATTTTTTAAAGTATTTTGTAAAGAGGCCATTGTTTAGGAAATCTTTGTAATGATTCTTGTTTGTAAGAATGTATACAAAGATGTTTGATCTTTTGAAAATGTTTTCAATTTTGTAAGATGTTTGAAAGTATATGTGTTTGTTTTGAAAATTACAAGGATGTTTGTTTTGAAATGGAGCAAGTAATTAGGAGCAATCTACCTACTCAAATGTCTTTCTTGTTCATTTTCTCTTCCTTTGACAATATTGTCTTACCATTGATTTGGTAAGCAACCCTATCTTTGGATGTAAACGGGACAGGCGTAGGTCATCGTATAACCATGATTAGCAATGTTGCAAGGTATCTTAGCATTCTTCTTGAGGGACTAAAATCATTTGTAAGGCAACTTAGATAACATCATCGAGGGACTATGATCTTGTATTTGCTTGTTTTTGCTAAGATACCTCACATGCATAATATGGTCATTCTGTATAAGGCAACCAAGTGGAATAACCCTAGGGGTGCTTGTGTGCAAGTGTATTGTTTTCATGCTTGCTTTTGTCTTAAATTAGGGTTTTCTAAGCATTGATTTTAGTCTTTTCATACAAACCCTAATTACTAGCATGTTATATGAAAGCGATAAATTGCGAAATTTAAAGTTACTATGCTATCACAATATTTGTGGGGAGGGGGATATACAACTTGTAAATGGAGATTGCAAGAATTTAAACCTAATTAGTCTATTACAACCATATTGAATTGGCATGAATATACAAGGAATTTAAATACAAAGTATAAAAATGAATAAATGTACAAGGATGCAAAATATGAAGAAAATGAATTTTGTTTGGTTTTCATGAAAAAAAGATTTTGTCTTAACCTAATTTAAATAAAGAAAATAGTTAATTAAGTTTGAATTTATTAAGAAAAAGATTTTAAAAGTAAACCCTAATTCTATTAATTAATCAAAAGAAAATAAGTTTAAGAAAAGTATATATTCTTTGGTATTTTTTATCTTGAAAATATTTGTAGTATTATAAAATATTTTTAGTCCTTTTTTATATTAAAATAATTTATTTTAAATGGTGTGAAGAAAAATAAATAAACAATATAATATTAATTATGTTTATAAAATCTACATAATAAAATGAATGAAGTATAAAAATATTTTTATTTATGGAAAAAATAAAATAAAATATGTCAAAATATAAATATATCATTTTTTGTATTTTTATGGTTTTTAATATTAGAAAAATAATTTAAGAAAATAAATAAAATGAAAATAAGAAAAGAAAATAAAATTGGACTAGGGGTGTCAATGGGAAACATGGAGGTCAACTAGCAAAAAATAAAATGAGCCAGGCCCAAAGGGTCCAGCGCCTGCCAAACAAAAAAAGGGTCAGAATTGTGAAAATATGAAAGAAAAAAATGCAAAAGGGTACCACTGGGGCTCGAACCCAGGTCCCAAAGATTACAGGCGTGCGCTTCTATCACTGGGGTGGCTATACATCCGTTAATACAAATGAAACAATAAATATGTAAGGCAAAACGTGTTCTGAAGACTTAATCTTCAACCTCCAGCCAGACCAACTTTAACTTGCTCATTTCTCATCAAAAATGAAAACTGTAAACATGAAACTTGTAGCAAAATTTTCCACGATTCCAGAAATATAAAGTATTAAAACTATAGATCAAAGATAAGAAAGAATTTTAATGGCCCTAATCTAAACCCTAAAAATTTCAGAGATTTCAGTTTCAAAATTCTCTAAGCTCAAGCAAAATTAATGGAAACTATGGACATGGTTAACTTCAGGGCAATGATATCTACATGTTTTATTCACAAATAAACTATTGATGATGCCTGTATGAAGAGTTCCAAGTTGAGAAAACTGACCTCAAAACTGGAAATCATGTTTGGAGTTTGAGCTTGTTTCAAGTGATGGTGATGATCAGGTTAGCTTCCTTGAGGTCCTAGGAAGCTAATGCAATGGTTTGCTTGAGTTGAGAGTGGCTGAAATGACTTGGAGAAGTCCAACCGTAATGCTCTGTTTTTGGCTATGGAAGTTGAGGAAGATGGTGTTACAGTCGTGTATTAGGGACAAGTTATATTTGATGTATAGGAACTTTAGGAACTAAAAGGCCAAAGAACAAACGAGGGAAATAGAAGATACAAGTTCAAGTCAGAACTTGCACAAAAATGGAGTTTTCTGTGCAATTTCTGGCTAGAGGGATTTTGAGAGAGTTTCAGGCTTGCCAAAATCATGTGTTGTGTTGCAATTGACTTGTTAATATGTATCGAAAAGACTAGACCATAAAATCACTCCAAGTTTCTGAGTTATAAGGTTATGGCTATATAACTTGCTTTTTAAGAAAGGTGAAGTGACAAATCTCAAGTATTGTACAAGCATGTTCTGAGCTTCTTGAGACCTTAGACACATTTATTTTGGTTTATAGGGGTTGTGTGTGCATAAAGAACAAGTTAGAAGCTCAAGACAAGTTGACTTTGTGATTAAAGCAACTTTTCAAGAATGGAATGGTAACTTTCTTCCTAAAACGGCAAATTGGCTTGGACAATGCTTGGAACACTTGGATAATAACTCAAAAGCAAGTGTATTATTATGATTATAGATAGATCTTGAGGTTTAGAGGCCTTCAAAATAAGATTGAGCATCATAGGTTTGAAATTGACTTCTTGTTCATCACAAAATGGCTTGTAAATTAAGTGACAAAACCCTAACTTCATCTCTTCGATTCTCCCTACTCAAGAATGATCTCAAGGAGTTCTTAGACATTTTGGAAAGCTTGTAACATTCTATACAACCCCTCTTTGAATTGATTTTGAATATTACCCTTAGAACTATATGAAAAAGTCTCATGAAGTTAGGTCAAAATCCTGGCCAAATTAGGGCAAAATTTGTTTAGTTTCATGACCCTATGTTAATAAAATTATAACTTGAGATCCAAGCACTTTTGGAAGAAGTTGTGTGAGGAAAACTTTTATATTTCATGAAGATCTACAACTTTTATGTTGGAAGTTTCTCTTGAATCATCTTGCATCATGGTGAAAATTTGGCTCAAAGTTATGAAAAAACATGAAATTTCCAACACTTAGAAAAATTTCTAAGTTTAGAAATTTTGACTTTTCAAAATGAAATCTTGAATTTTTTATTTCTTGATGAATAAGTTTAATAGTTTGACATGTTTGATGAATTATGATCTTTGGCACTTGAATTTGACCAAAAAGTCAAAGTTTGACTTTTCAGTATACAGTTGACTTTTGATCAGTTGACTGCAAAATTCATCTATCAATCCAATGGAATTGCAATGTTTTGAACCATGTCATTAGGTAAAAATTAGGCAATTGGACTTTTGAGATCATGCCTTAAACCAATTGACCATTTGCTAGGTCAAAAACCAAGAAATTTCCCTTTCCCAGTCAAAACCCTAATTTTGACCATTTTCCCTTTTGGAGATTTGATCAAATTTCTTGAGGAGTTGTGGTCCAAACTTGATAAAATGATACATATGAGTTTAAAATGTTGATGTGGACCAAAAATTATGAATTTTGACTGAGAAATTGGCCATAGTTTACTTTTTCCCCAACACAGCTGATTTTAAGGTCAATTGCTCAATTGACTGAGCAATAATGTGATCCAAGGCTTGAAACTTGACATGAGTAATCTTGGGGGTCCATAATGATACATGAATATCATATGAAGTATTGAAAGTTCAAAATTCCTTGTGCACTCTCAAACCCTAATTTTGGTTATTAGTGCATAAGGAGGTGTCTTGAGCTGATCAAACCCTGGTGCAATCTTGAGCCCAAGGAGATCTTGTGAGCAAATTCTTGATAAGTGAGAGGGAAAATTTTGGGGTACAACAGCTGGTATATGGAATGTTGGGAGTGAATCAGTAGGCTGGTATATGGAGGCTAGAGAGTGAATCGAAAGGCTAACATATAGAAGCTAGGGGGTGAATCGAAAGGCTCATTAATGTATGAAGGGATTTGAGATTTTTGTGTATAAAGTTAAGATGTGACAAGTTTTGTGTTGGTTCTGAGTTTTTGAGAGTTTGAGAGTGTTTGAGAATTTTTTTCAACACAACAAAAATCTAGCCCTTTGATTTGCTAATGGTCTCTATTTTTATAAAGAAAAGTTTAGAGATGTTTTACACAAGGGATCTCTCTGTTGTAGGGTTTTGACTAGGTGACTTGCTTTTTTAAAGAAAAGTGGAAAACATATTTCAAGGTGTTGTACAAGCATGGTCTGAAGTTGTTGGAGGCCTTAGACCTGTTGCTTCTAGTTTATATGGGGATATGTGTGCAGAAAGGACAAGCGCAAGTATCAATACAAAACTTTTCTAAAAATGGCAACGGTAACTTTATGCCATTAAGGGAAAATTGCTTGGACAATACTTTAAACACTTGGGTAAGAGCTTAATTAATTATGTAAACAATTAACTATGGAGTGAGACACAAGTTTGAGGCCTGAAAAGAAAGATCATGTAGCCTGGCCTATGGATTCTGTTTTCAACTTGATCCCTTGAATCGAATACTTCATCCTTCCACAACTTTCGACCAGACTCATCAGAGCAATATTTGTTTCCACCAATTGTGTGTCCTTTAAATGGACCAAATGTATGTTCTTCGAATGGGCCATCAATGTATGTTCTTCGAATGGGCCATCAGATGTATGTTCTTTGAATGGGCCATCATATGTATGTTCTTCGAATGGACCATATTCATCTGAATGTACCACTTTGAGCATGCAAGATGATCTCATTGGCATAGTCAAAACGAAAGAAATTCTGGATTTCTTTTCTACTTCGCAAAGTTTTTTAAGGCATCTCAAGACTTGGAAAACCATATCTTGAGTAATCAGTTGCAAGTCCAAATGTCCAAACTTCAAATGCCACAACCAACTATCCTTATGGTTCAAAGCAAGTATGAAGATAAACTTGCTTTATGGATCGAAGCAAGCATGAAGGAAGTCATCACTTTGTGGATCGAAGCAAGTATGAGAGAAGTCGTTGCTTTGTGGATTGAAGCAAGCATGAATGGAGCCATTGCTTTGTGGATCGAAGCAAGCATGAATGGAGCCATTGCTTTATGGATCGAAGCAAGTTGAGAGGTGGATTGAAGCAGGTTGAAGGAAACCAATACCCAATCGAAGCTTAAGAACCAAGCTTGCTCGAAGGAAACCAATGCCCAATCGAAGCTTATGAACCAAGCTTGCTTGAAGGAGGCCAATATTAAATCGAAGCTTATGAACCAAGCTTGCTCGAAGGAGGACAATATTCAATCGAAGCTTATGAACCAAGCTTGCTTGAAGGAAACCAAATGCCCAATCGAAGCTTATGAACCAAGCTTGCTCAAAGGCGGCCAATACCCAATCGAAGCTTAGGAACCAAGCTTGCTCGAAGGAAGCCAAATGCCCAAATGAAGCTTATGGATCGAAGCAAACTTGCTCTTCTTCGATTTTATGCTTGAGAGCCCAATAAGATCCATGGAAACTATATGGGGCATTAAAAGTCCAATTGTACTTGTGCTGAGGAAGTATCTTGAGCTGATCAAACTCTAGTTTTGAGTCATCAGTGGTGCAGAAGTATCTTGAGCTGATCAAACCTTGTGCAGTCTTGACTCAATAAAGATCTTGTGAGAAAATCTTTGAGAAATTGAGAGGGAAAATTTTAGGTTACAACAACTTCCCCTATTCAATCTTCTTGAACCTGAAGAGTGAGAATGGTATGTCACCGTTCATAGCTTGAAGGTAGAAGATGATTGAACACTAAAGTGCCTCAAAATTTCCACTAGACTATGTGTTAGTTGATTCTATAGGGAATGGGCTTAAAGATGCCATTTGGAGAGAGTTGTCGGAGATGGGATTATAGATTCCATCCAAAGGTGATTGTTGATAGAAATTAGACCAAGTCTAAATTTGGCTGTAACTGGGAGAAGTATCAGAATAAATCTTTTGGTTGATTTATACTGAAACATCAGATGTCCTTTTCCTGTCTTTAACTGGAAGAAATAAATCTAAGCAGAAGAGGTCTTTGATTCACCTATCTTTAACTGGAAGAAATAAATCTAACCGGAAGAGGTGTTTAATTTACCTGTCTTTAACTGGAAGAGATAAATCTAACCAGAAGAGATCTTTGATTCTCCTATTTTTAACTGGAAGAAGTAAATCCAACCATAAGAGGTATTTGATTCGCCTGTCTTTAACTGGAAGAAATCTAACCAGAAGAGGTCTTTGATTCGCTTGTCTTTAACTGGAAGAAATAAATCTAACCAGAAGAGGTCTTTGGTTCGCCTATTTTTAACTGGAAGAAGTAAATCCAACTAGAATAGTTCTTTGATTCGCTTGTCTTTAACTGGAAGAAATAAATCTAACCAAAAGAGGTCTTTGGTTCGCTTGTGTTTAACTGGAAGAAATAAATCTAACCAGAAGAGGTCTCTGTTCGCCTATCTTTAACTGGAAGAAATAAATCTAACCAGAAGAGGTCTTTGACTTGATTGACTTTTCCTGCCAGGAAGAGGGTTAGTTGCACGCAGAAGTATGCATGGCGTGATGATGTTCTCAAAATAAATGAGATTATGTTGTATGTGTATGTTATATGATGTATGAATGTGACATGTTACTGCAATGCCTCTTTGTCTGGGAAAATAAATCTCTGACGATGTTGGGGAGTTTTGAGAAATGAAATCTCAGACTGATGCTAGGGATGAAGAGTATGCTCCTCTTCAGAATTTGTTTTAGGATATTTTCGTTGAAGATTCCTTCTTTGTTGAGAAGAAACTCCGCTGGGGAATATTAACTTGTTTGAGAAGACTCTGTGGAGAGTGTTAATTTCTGCTTGGGGAAGAAAACTCATGATTTCTAGTCGTCCATTTCTCTGGTGGGGAATTATCTCTTGAAGGTTAGCTGTTATATGGTCAGGTTCCAGGTTTCACACCAATTTGTTGGGGATAAAGAAGTTAACTGTTACATGGTTAGATTCCAGGCTTTGCAGTAACTTGCTGGAACAATGGAAAACTCTACTAGGGAAGAGGAGTTTTATTAGCGATTTGTAAAAATCAAACTGTTATCTAGACAGGTCCAGGTTTCAGCAATTGAAGAAGTTAAACTATTATTTGGTCGGGTCCAGGCTTTAATAACTTGGAATTGTGATTTACTGTTATCTGGTTGGGTCCAGTATTCACAGTAAGTTGAGAGTAGGATGAAGTTGAACTAGTATCTAGTCAGGTCCAGGCTTCATAGTAACTTGCTTAAAAGGATGAAATTGACTATTATCTGGTCACGTCTAGGCTTTACATCAACTTTCAGAGATAGCAATGACTCTGTTGGCGGCTTCACTGGGGATTAGGGGTTGTGGTCCCTTGATTTGTAATCATCTGAGAGGCAAACTCAAACTGGGGAGTCTTTAGTTTGTTGGGGAAATAAACTCTGTTGAAGAGAATATTTGACGAACTACCGGGGAGGTGTTTTCTTTTGGAAGAACTCCTCGAGGATTCTTCTTGAGACTAACTCAGCTGGGGAGAGGTTTTCGGAGACTGAAACTCTGGCTGAGGATTAGATGAATCCAACTTTGTAGGGATAATTCTGGGGGGATATCCTTATAGAGATTGCTCTGGCGACTTCACTGGGGATATCCTTATGAAAGGGACTTTGTAAGTATTGTAGCACTTCTGGACAATTTTATTTGATTGTACATGCTCCTTTGATGGAAATCACGCTCGATGCCCTAAGTGATGGTGACTTGCCCCTGGCTATTCAGGACTTTATGAGAGATTTCTTTGAATATCGACCTGACTTCCCCAGATGTGTTGGACAAAGATCATGTCGTGCCCCTTGATTATGAGGGATTTCTTGGAATTTTGAATTGGCTGCCCCATATGAGTTGGATAGTAACCTGTCATGCCCCCTTGGTTATGGAGATTTTGTCATTGAAAGTGTTTTTCCATTTTAAGTGATTCTGTTTCTTGAGAGGATTTCCACTCATTGGATATTCGTCATGCGAATTTCTCAGTTGTCAAATAAATAGCTATATGCAAACAGCGGTATTCAAACAAATGCAAAGTTTATGCTTGTCTTGAAGTTTTGAAAATGTATTTTTAGCAGATAAAAGAATTTTGTAAGAATATGAATTCAACTCAGGATTTATAGTAAGTCTTACAGGAGTCATGATACCTTTTCTAACAATATGCTTTCGAACTAACCCATGTTCAATTAGGACTTTTTAAGGGTTGTAGCGTGGCCTGGTTCACGGTTTAAGGAACAAAGGAATAGGATCAAAGTTTATTTGTACCCACCCGTTCTTCATGATGCTCTCAAATCCTAAACTCAGTTAATTGTGCGTTTGAATTCCTATTGAATCTGCAATATTATTTTGGTGATGGTTCAGAAACTGAAAGTTCATTTGTGAAGGCAGTCATTTTTGCAACATTTTTCATGTTGTCGAGGATTTATAGTGACCTCCTTTTATGATTTATTATTCCTATTTTTTTCCTGACTATTTTGAGATTATAGTCAGCGGGATGCCCAGTTTTTCTTAAGTCTCCTTCGTAGGTTTTGACTTAGTGGGCTTTTCTTTTGAGAGATACGACTGCCTATTTTACGAGGAAAAATTGCCGTCTTTTGATTCAGAAGGATGTTTTTGATGTCATTCGTTGTGTATGAAGTGAAAGCTTACTACCAAACACGCATTTGAATTAACTGAGAAATTACCCTGCCCCAGGTTATGATTAAAGGTTTCAATTTGTATAAAAAAGAAAACTCCTGCTTCTTAGGCTCAAAGGGGTTCACTAGGGATTATCTTCCTTATAACTCCATTGTTTAGGAATTGAAAGAATGCATGTACATCATTAGCAAGGTCTATCCAAAAGTATACTGTATGAGATTACGACATTGTTTTCGCCATCCTCCCTCTAAAGGCTTGCAACTTTTAACAAGAGTTGAATATCACGAAAAAGGGAATAAAAGCACAATTTAAATATAGTGAAAACGAATGGATTAAATCAAGACAAACATATGCAATGCATTAATGAAAGTAACCAAAGTCTGACATAAATATAAGTGTTTAAACAAAACAAAGAAATTACAACTGAAAATTTGAATGAACAAAAATTTCTCTGCCTAAACTTCTTCACTTCAGATGATGTGCCTTGGAGGGATGACAGAAAAATTCCATTTTACCGTCTTGTGCAAATTCTAACGCTCCTTTATCGATCAGGTCTTGAATCTTATATTTCAACATCCAACAACTATCGGTATCACGCCACAGACTGTTGGAGTGATATGCACGCCTTTCATTGGGATGGTAACTAGGAGCGGGAGTATTAGGATTCTGAGAAGGATCTTTCAATGTGACCAAATTCAACTTCAACATGTGTTGCAAGGCTTGCGACATCGGCATGTTGAGTTTGGTATATTGCCTATTGGATGTATCCTGCTTACGCTGATTACCCTGTCGTTGTTGGCGAGGTTGTTGTTAGGCTCGTGACATAGCAGCAATTTGGAAAGGTCTGCTCTCTACCAAGCCAACTTCTTGTCTCATCTGGGGATAATTAATGACTTAATCCCCAGCCTCGACAGTTTGTTTCATATGGTTGCATCTGTCTTGATGAAGCTTGTTGACAAGGGCTCTCAAATCTTCTTGTCCCCGAGTCAAGTTTTGGATAAGAGCCATCTGGCCCAACATCTGGATTCTCATTGTTGCCATCTCTTCTTGTAATTGCTTCAACTGGCTATCCTTGTCACCTTCAGGCTTCTTCTCGGTCATGCCCCTAGTGAGGAATGCTTTCACTTCTTCTTTCCCCTTGGATAGGTCCAAGAACATTTCTTGAAGCTGAGCACTTTGGGTCTAAAGATCCTTGATAGTCTGTTCTAGAGCCATCTCTATTGAAACAAATAGTAAGCAGATGAGAAACCTGTGTGGGAAAAACCTGTCATGATATGATGTATGGTATGTGGATGCAATGTTTTCAAGGTTCTCGGGAGGTAAACACAAGAAAAATGACAGAGGTTGAAATTGATTACAACTTTGATTGAAGAACTTCATATTGTTGAAATCCTTCTATGAGAATCAAGCTCGCCATGTCGAGTGGGTCATAGCCCTTGACTCAAGTTATCGTGCTTTGGGTTTTGACAACACTAGTTAGAGGAAAATAAATCCTCTTGCCCCTTGATAGACATCTGTTTCATCATGACCCTGCACCATAGGCCCTTGAGATCCTTGAAATGGTTATTGACAATGCTATGGTATGATGTCATGATATTATATACAAATATGCATACAAACAAACAAGTCATTATGTATAAATGATCATATACACACAAAGCAAACAAGTCCTTAGGTTTTGGCTTGCATGGAGTTCATAGGTAAGTACCCTCTTAAAGTTTAGCTGGCTCAACCTATCCTAGAAAGTAACCGAGTTCTAGGGAATCTCAATATCATTGATCTTTCTTCATCGGGTATTGTTTCAACGCAAGCCTCTTTATTAGCGATTGAAATATCCCGAAAGTCCAATCTCAATGAGCGTAGCATCGAGTATCAACCAACTTCGGACTGCACCAAAGTCGTCTATCTCACTACTTCCTAATGGCCAAGTTTTTCAATTAAATGATCTAAGGTTAGTTAGTGCTTCATGACACCACACAGCGGCCCCGTATTCTCCTTGACTAAACTCAAGGGCTACCGGTACCAACAAATGTGTCACACTAACATAGCCATTGCTTCAACCATGTCGGTATACCCCACACAGTTTCCACAATCTATTGCTACTTACCTAAAAGGTGCCCCAGATTCGGGTGTAGGATCAAAACAAAAACCAAACAAGGACCCAAAATGTAAAGCAAGCAAGTCAAACAAAGAAAGCATTATAAAGTTGATCTAGCCCTAAGGTAACCCCGATTTTAAGTTTATCCCTAGCAGAGTCACCAGTTATGTAATAAAGTTGAGGAACTGACTTGGTTGTTTTGTGTTTGATTGCAATTGTTACGGATAGCAAGAGTTGCTATCGACTTTTCTTTTATCCAATAAGGAAAGGGTGAAAAGAACATGAAAGACCTTTGAGATATTTTCTTGAGTTCGGGGGTAGATTATGAAAAAGGGAAGGTATTAACACCCTTTTCATCCATAGTTATATATGGGCTCTTAGTTTCTTGCTAGATCACTTGAAAATGATTTGTTTGAAAATGTGTTTTGTGATGGGTTTTGAAAGTATTTTTGAAAAGTGCCTTCGTTGAGGCAAACTTTGTAATGATTCTCGTCCCTATAAGAATGCATACAAAGTGTTGGACTTTTTGAAAATAGTTCAAAGAGATATTTGTTTTTGAGAGATATTCTGAAAGTGTAAGTGTGGAAATGGTTTTGATTTATGAGCAAGCAACTAGAGTTCTACCTACTCAAAAGGTCTATATTCTTTTCCTTCTCCTTTAGATGTTGCTATCTTACCATTGATTTAGTAAGAAGTCCCATTGTTGGATGTGAAGGGACGGACATGGGTTAATCGTATATTCATAGAAGGCGACTTATGAGACGTTTTAGCAATCTTCGTAAGGAACTAGATCGTTTACTGAAGGCAACATCGAGGGATATCGAGGGACTACGATCTTTTTATCGAGGGTCTTTGCTAAAATGCCCATATTCGAGGGACATGACTATTTTCCGAGGCAACAAGTGAGATTACCCTAGAGGTGTATGTGTGTGAATAGTGTGTTTGATTGCATGCATTTTTGTCTTTGAAATTAGGGTTTTCTAACGATTGATTTTATCTTTCCATACACACCCTAAGTTACTATCATTTATATAAAAGTGATAAATTGTGGAAAGTAAATTTACTATGCTATTACATCACTTGGGGATGGGGATACAAATTTACAAATGGGGATTGCAATAAATTAAATCCTAATTATCTATTACAACGATATTGAAACTTGAATAATGTACAAGAATTAAAAGGAATATAATGTACAAGAATAGAAATGGAAAGGGAATAAATTTTGTTTTGATTTTGTTAAGGAAATTTAATAAGTTAAAGAAAAGAAAATAAACAGGAAAATATTTTTGGTCTTTTTCATTGTGAGAAGTTAAATAAAATAAACTAAAAAATTTAAATATATTTTTGGTGTTTTTGAGTAGAAAACAGTTTTTTGTGTTTAAAACAGTTTTTGTGTAGAAAACAGTTTTTGTGTTTAAAATAGTTTTTGCGTAGAAAACAGTTTTTTATGTTTGGGCTCAGGGCCTGTTTGTTAGTTGGGTAAACAAGGGGGGTCAGAAACATAAAAAATGTCAAAGCCCAACTGTGGAAGCCCAGGTGTGTTTCCTACAAACAAGGGAAAGTGAGAAAATATGAAAAAATGACAAATGGTCTCGCTGGGGCTTGAACCCAGGACCTTCTACATGGCAAGGATTTTTAGCGCGCACTGTTTGTACCACTGGGGTGGTCTTTTTCATTCATTGGTTATACAACTTGCACTAAACATAAAATGAATTCAGTTCTGAATGTTTAAATATGGCTTCATCTTCTTCCCTCGCGCGTAGGAATGCATGACTCCAATGTTGAGCTTCGAAAGGCTTCATTTCTCAAACAAATCGAAGGATATAAATATAAAACATGTTTAAAGTCTGAAAACGAATCTAACCATACAATTTCAATAGTTATGGGTCGAAGGTTAGCATGAATTTGTTCAGTACCAAAATCAAAACCTAACTAGTCAGAATTGAAATTCTCAAGACACAAGCAATGCAAATCAAAACTAAGAGCATGGTCAGCTTCCTAGACATGATGTCTACATTTTTATTTACAATGTATCTACAAATGATGTTTGAATGAAGAGTTCTAAGTTTTGCAAGAAACTTACCTCTTGAAGTGCAATTCGAATGAGTCCTGTATGACTTCCAGGAATGATTCGATGACGGGTTAATCTTGCTTCGACCTCCCTGAAGATATTCCAGTTGCTACTTTGCTTTGAAAGTCACTGAATCGAAAGGCTGGTATATGGAATGCTGAGAGTGAATCAGAAGGATGGTATATGGAGGCTAGAGAGTGAATCGAAAGGATAATATATGGAAGCTAGGGGGTGAATAGAAAGGCTCACTAACGTATGAAGGGATTTGATATTTTTGTGTATGAAGTCAGGATGTGCCAAGTTTTGTGTTGGTTTTAAGATTTTGAGAGTTTGAGAGTGTTTGAGAATTTTTTTCAACACAACAAAAATCTGGCCCTTTGATTTGAAAATGGTCTATATATTTATAGAGAAAAGTTTAGAGATGTTTTACACAAGAGATCTCTCTGTTGTAGGGTTTTGATTAGGTGACTTGCTTTTTTAAAGAAAAGTGGAAAACAAATTTCAAGGTGTTGTACAAGCATGGTCTGAAGTTGTTGTAGGCCTTAGACCAGTTGCTTCTAGTTTATAGGTGATATGTGTGAAGAAAGGACAAGCGCAAGGATCAATACAAATTTTTTCTAAAAATGGCAATGGTAACTTTATGCCATTAAGGGAAAATTGCTTGGACAATACTTTAAACACTTGGGTAAGAGCTTAATTAATTGTGTAAACAATTAATTATGGAGTGAGACACAAGTTTGAGGCCTGAAAAGAAAGATCATGTAGCCTGGCCTATGGATTCTGTTTTCAACTTGATTCCTTGAATTGAATACTTCATCCTTCCATATCTTTCGACCAAACTCGTCAGAGCAATATTCGTTTCCACCAATTGTGTGTCCTCCGAATGGACCAAATGTATGTTCTTCGAATGGGCCATCAATGTATGTTCTTCGAATGGACCATTAGATATATGTTCTTCGAATGGGCCATCAGATGTATGTTCTTCGAATGGACCATATTCATCTGAATGTACCATTTTGAGCATGCAAGATGATGTCATTGGCATAGTTAAAACAAAAGAAATTTTGGATTTCTTTTCTACTTCACAAAGTTTTTTCAGGCATCTCAAGACTTGGAAAACCATATCTTGAGTAATCAGTTGAAATTCCAAATGTCCAAACTTCAAATGCCACAACTAACTATCCTTGTGGTTCGAAGCAAGTATGAAGATAAACTTGCTTTGTGGATCGAAGCAAGCATGAAGGAAGTCATTGCTTTGTGGATCGAAGCAAGTATGAGAGAAGTCATTGCTTTGTGGATCGGAGCAGGCATGAATGGAGCCATTGCTTTGTGGATCGAAGCAAGCATTGATGGAGCCATTGCTTTGTGGATCGAAGCAAGTTGAGAGGTGGATTGAAGCAGGTTAAAGGAAACCAATAACCAATCGAAGCTTATGAACCATGCTTGCTCGAAGGAAACAAATGCCCAATCGAAGCTTATGAACCAAGCTTGCTCGAAGGAGGCCAATATTCAATCGAAGCTTATGAACCAAGCTTGCTCGAAGGAGGCCAATATTCAATATAAGCTTATGAACCAAGCCTTCTCGAAGGAAACCAAATTGCCAATTGAAGCTTATGAACCAAACTTGCTTGAAGGAGGCCAATACCCAATCGAATCTTAGGAACGAAGCTTGCTCGAAGGAAGCCAAGTGCCCAATCGAAGCTTATGGATCAAAGTAAACTTCCTCTTCTTTGATTTGATGCTTGAGAGCCTAATAAGATCCTTGGAAACTACATGGGTAATTAAAATTCCAATTGTACTTGTGAAAATTCAAACTCTAGTTTTGAGTCATCAGTGGTGAGGAAGTATCTTGAGCTGATCAAACCTTGTGCAGTCTTGACTCAATAGAGATCTTGTGAGAAAATCTTTGAGAAATTGAGAAGGAAATTTTTTGGGTATAAAAGTTGGGTCTAGAGGTCCTTAGTTATCTCATAAACATGTTTTAACCCTAAAAGTTAGGTCCATTAACCTAAAAATGCAAGTTTGCTCAAAGTTGACTTCATGCATTTTTCACAAATTTGCCCAACTTGTGCAAACCATAACATGCTCAATTTTCATCTTTTGGAGATGATATTTGACTTTTTTGGAAAGCACAATGTGTCCTCTATACTTTCTCTTTTAGTCATTTTTGCATTTGGAGATATTATCTTGATGTAAGTTTCCTTGACAAAAAGTGTCTTTTGTTGACTTTTTGAAAATGACCTATAATGTATGAGATCATATCTTCCAAATGAAGCATTTTTTGGACTTGAGAACAAAAGTAAAATTGTAGAGAATTTAAATTTCTTAAAAATTGGATTTGGTTGGGGAAAGGTTGATGAATCATGTGAAAGTTATGCCTGGTCAAAGTTCAGTTGACTTCTCCTAAAGAAACCATAATTTGGCAATTCTTGAGTTTTAATGATTTGAGGCCTTTCCTTGGGTAATCATGATCAACTCATGATCAAATGATAAATATCACTTTAAAATGTTTATGTTGACCAAAAATATTGACGTTTGACTGTATGTTGACCATAGTTGACTTTTTGACCAATACAGTTGATTTTCAAACATTTGAGCCATTGACTGAGAAAACTTGTGATGTAAGACATGAAACTTGGCATGATAATTATTGATGACATATTAGGAACTATGGAAATCACTTGAGGCATTTGAAACCCAAACTTATTTGTGAAAAGTGAAACCCTAGTTGGAAATCCGTTGCTTAGGAAGCGAATTTGTCTGGTCAATTCTTGGTCAACCTGGAGCATTTGAGGACCTCTAGAGTATGTCTTGAATAAAATGATAGGGAAAATTTTAGGGTACAATAAGATGCATATGCAATGTTTTCAAGGACCTCGTGAGATTTAAGTTTGTTAATAAAAAAGGAACAGAAACAGATATCCTTATTAGTTAGTTCAAATTATAACAAAAGAGAGTTACAAAGAAACAAATTATGACTCAAGTCTCCCATGGACGCTTCCTATTTGTGTTAACATATACATTAAGGCTCTTTTCTTTATGAAGTCATTTTGTAAGCTCCAATACTTTCTTCTCACTAGCATAAAACTGAGTGTCAAAGGTGTCCCTTTCTTCTTTCAGTTGAATCCAAGACTTTTGTAGCTCTTCAAGGTCAGTAGGCATATCTGGATGAAAGGTGGTATGAGTACTAACTCCTTCAATAACAGGCTCCACAATTACTGGTAGGACCGCAGGATATGGCATTATAATATCTTGAGCACGAGATCGCACCCATCTGAGGTAGGGATCCAAGGGATGGATTTTTTGTGTCTCAACGTCTTGCTATCTATCTTATTCACCATGCCCCAAGCACGTATAAACCTTTGACAATAACCTTGAGGATCATTCTCATAATCGAATATAATACCCTGAATAAGCATATCATGAGGACCGTATCTTCGATCATATTTGAATTGATGTAGAGCTAAAGAAGGGTTGTAAGTAATACCTCCCCTTATGCCAAGGGGTGGCACATTAGGGAACTCCCCATAGCGGTCAATAATAGTGATGTCCTCCTGAGATCCGTAACACCAATAGATATCTGAATGAGAGAGTGACACCATCCTCCGAGACCACCTCAAACCTTTATTCATTCTTCATCACCGATCTAGGAGGGTGCTAAATAAACCACTTGGACATTAAAGGTATGCAACACATGAGAGTCCATCGCTTCCTCATAGTATGAGTGTAAAGAGAGTGCAGAATATCTCCAAGAAAAATAGGTACATGATTATGAGTTAGAAATATTTTGATGGTGTTCACATCTATGAGTTGGTCTGGATCATGGAATAGCACCAAACCATAGATCAATAGAGCCAAGATCTCGTCAAAAGCATGAAAACTCATAGCATCTAGAAACAATTGAGCCTTCTCTATCATAAATTTAGCAAGAAGACCTTTAACTCCATTTCTTGTTTCCCAATTAGACACAATGTCCGACCACTTCAAATGTATGGTTGCTGCAATGTCTTCGGGTTTTGGAGCTTTCTCTAAACCGGTGAACAGTGTGTGACCAATAACATGTACTCAAAGTAGCTTATAGAACTCTTCCATTGTGGGTATCAACTGATAATCTAGAAATAAGATCTCCTCAAAAGCATGAAAACTCATAGCATCTAGACACAATTGAGCCTTCTCTATCATGAATTTAGCAAGAAGACCTTTAACTCCATTTCTTATTTCCCAATTAGACACAATGTCTGACCACTTCAGATGTATGGCTGCTGCAATGTCTTCGGGTTTTGGAGCTTTCTCTAAACTGGTGAACAATGTCTGACCAAGAACATGTACTCAAAGTAGCTTAGAGAACTCTTCCATTGTGGGTACCAAATGATAATCTAGGAAGGTAAAACAGTGATGCTTAGGATCAAAGAACTGGAACAGAACACTCATCATGTATTCTTCAAAACCCGAGGTAACTAAACTTAGTAGATAACCATGCCTCTTGGTGAAATGTGAGTTTTCGGGAACCTTTGAGACTAACTCCTTAAGCTTGGAAGGTACCCTTACGAAGTTGATTCAGACAGTATTTCTACGAGCGGAGGCCATAATCTGCAACAAAGAACAAAGATAAATCCCTAGGTCCTTGAAATGGTTAGTGAAACCGTTATGATGATATGATGTTATGATG
The DNA here is from genome assembly GCA_948472305.1 of Vicia faba. Classification (NCBI taxonomy): domain Eukaryota; kingdom Viridiplantae; phylum Streptophyta; class Magnoliopsida; order Fabales; family Fabaceae; genus Vicia; species Vicia faba. The sequence goes on along the minus strand of OX451740.1, from coordinate 104,898,738 downwards.
TTATGTTCATGTTGAATAAGTAGCAAACACAAACAAGTCATACAAGAGCCTTAGGTTTAAAGGCTTGCATGAAATCCATAGGTAAATACCCTTCCCCATTGAAGTTTAGTTGGCTCAACCTGTCCTAAAATAGTAACCTGGTTCAAGGAATCTCATATCACCGACCTTTCTCACATGCTTTACTTTAGCACGGTAACTGACTTGCCACCAAAACATCCCGAAAGTCGAATCTCAATGAGCGTAGCCTCGAGTATCAACCAACTTTGGATTGTACCAAATCTGGCTATCTCCCTACTTTCTAATGGCCAAGATGGGTCAATTAAGGTTATAAAACTAAGTTAGTGTTAACGACACCATGCGGAAGCCTAATGTTATCCTTGGCTGACTCAAGGAACATCAGTACAACCCAAAGTGTTACACTAATTGTAGCCATCATGTTAACCATATCGCTTTATGTTGTACAGTCTTGATGATCTATTGTTAGTTACCTAAGGAATTCCTAGATCCGGGTGTAGGATCTTACAACCAATAATACCTAAACAAGCCCTTAAAGTAAAGCAAACAATTAAAACAATTAAAGCAAGTAAAATTGATCTAAACTCTAAGGTAACCTATCTTTTTTAAGTCACTTCCCAGTAGAGTCACCAGTTCTGTAACATGATGGGAGAACTTACTTTTTTTGGTTTTATCCAAATGTGCGGATAGCAAGAGTCGCCACCGACTTTTCTTTTATCTAATATTTAGGAAAGGTGAAAAGAACAGGAAAGACCTTTGATAGATTTTGAATTCGGGGGGTAAGTTATGAAAAGGGAAGGTGTTAGCACCCTTTTCATCCGTAGTTATCTACGAGCTCTTAATTGCTTAGCTCACTTTGAAAACTTGCTTTGTGTGTGTGTGATTTGAAAATATTTCGAAATTGCCAATGTAAGGCTAACTTTGTGATGATTCTTGTATCAGTCCTCAAGAATATATACAAAGTGTTTTTAAAAATATTTGTTTGAAAAGTAGTGTGAAAAATGTATTGTTTGTGAGAAAAGTTTGTGAGCAAGTAATTAGGAGTTCTTACCCACTAAAGTATTTCTTATCCTTTTCCTTCTCCTTTAGAGATAGTGTTATCCATACCATTAGTTGGAAGGTAATCCCATCTATTGGATGTGAAGAGACAGACGTAGGGTCATCGTATGGTAATCAAAGGCAACATGTAAGGATACTTTAGTAATTGTATCAGAGGGACTATCATCATTTACTCGTAGGGACTAGATCATTTTGTAGGTAACTCGAAGGGTCATCGAGGGATTGTGGTCTTTATTCAAAGGGACTATGATGATTTGATCGAGGGTCTTTTGCTAAATTATCCCCACTTTTGAGGAATGTGACCAATATCGTAAGGCAACAAGAGAGGGAATCCTAGAGGTGCAAGTGTGAAGAGTGTATTGATTTCAACCATTTATCTTGAGAATTAGGGTTTTCTACGTTTGTTTTTAGTCTTTCCATACAAAACCTAATAGTTAAATATGTACAGAAAATTAAAGGGCGGAATATAAATACTAAAGCTATTACATGGCTTTGGAGCAGATACATAAGTATAAAAATTTGCGGGAAAGTAAACCTACACGATTACATCCTCGAAGCAGATACATAATTAGAAAAATGCGAGAAAAGAAATCTACGCTATTACATCAGTTGTGCAAACCTATACAGTTTTCTAGGAAAATTAAATAGCAAAATGATGAGAAAAAGAATGTTAAAAAAATGTTTTGTTTTGGTGTTTTTTGTAGAAAATAGTTTAAGTGTTAATAATTAGTTAAAACCTAATTGTTTCTAATTGATTTTAATATTTGAGAAAAAGGTTAATTAATTAATTAATTATTAAATAAAAAAATGTATCAAGAAATTTAATTACTAATTAAAAGCCCTAACCCTAATTTTTTAAAGTGTTAGAAAAAATTAGGTTAGTTAATGTTTAATTAAAAATATAATTAGTAAAAAAAATGGAAAATTTAGGATTAGAAAGAAAATAGGGTAAAAAAATACATGGGGTTGGTGTTGAACCCACGCCCTTGGCCTCACAGATATGCTTTCCTGCCATTACTCCGATGCTGCTTTTGTGTTTAGAAATAGGAATTGATGAACATATAATAAACATACATTGAAATCCTGAAAAAGAAAATAAATTAACAAAACACAGGAATCGAACCCACGCTCCTTACGTTACAGGACTTCGTCCCCAACCAACTGCGCCACGCTGCATTTTTGTTATTAAAATACAAGAAAATAAATATATAATAAAAGTGAGTGAATCAAAGAAGCGCCAGAGCCCTAGCTCCGGTCGTCTTCTCCGGCGAGACAATTTCTCAACCTGTAAAAATAGCAAGATTTAAAGATCAAGAGGGGTCGTGTCCCTCTAACTTGGACCTCTTAAATCTAATAGGGGTGTTAGTTTAGCCCCAAAACGATTGTATCGGGAGTTTCAAAGAAAACACTTTAAACTTCCCTAACAATGGTAACTCATCATCCCTGCGTCGAAGCCAACCGGCGATGTTGAGGTATGTTGTTATGGAATGCTTCAAGCTTCAAGGATGGTTGGGATGAACTCCTGGGACCTCCAGGAGGCTAGTGTGATGCTTAGTTTGGACTAAAAGAGGCTGGAGATAAAGGTTTGATCGTGCCCTAGTTTTGACAAATTTAAGATTTTTTAGGGTTCTCTTAGGCATTTTTTTGTGTCCTTGATGTCTGAATATGTTGAGTATATATAGAGGAAAAGATTAAGTCAACATTTGGGCTTGGACATCTCATGAATCATATCTTTGATTTTTGTTTGAAAATAACTTCAAATTTTCCAAAACCATGAAGATTTGTTTCAATCATAAGCCACAAGGTTTCTTGAGCTTCAAGGTAGATTTTTGGGCCTCCAATATGATTAGAACAAAAGCCTACACGCCTTGATCCATTAGTCTTGTATTTTATTTGATTTATTTTAAATTTAAATGAATAAAATAAAAAATAAAATAAATAAAAATCACAAAATTATATGAATATTTTTAGAGGTCCCTTATGAGGTCATGAACATGTTTGGACCTGAAAACTTAGACCCATTAGCCCAAAAATTCAAGTTTGCTCAATTTAGATTTCACGCATTTCCTCAAAACTACCCACTTGCACCATTCATAACTCTCTTAATTTTTGTCATATGAAGATGATCAGGGACTTTTTGAAAACCTCAAGATGTCTTCTATAACCTCCATGTTGGTCATTTTTCATTTGAGGGCTTTATCTTTATGTAAATTGCTTTGTTAAAAAATGTCTTTTTGTTGATTTTTAAAATGACCTGTAAGGTTTTGGCCCATATCTCTCAAATGAAGCATTTTTGGCCTTGAGCTTAGAGAGACAAAGTTGTAGAGAATTGAATTTTCTTCAAGATAGGCTTTGGTTGAGAAATTTCTGATGAATTATGTGAAATTTATGCTTGGTCAAAGTTCAGTTGACCTCTCCTTAAGAAAACCCTAATTTAGTAACTTTTGACTTTTGATGAATCTTGAGTTTTCTTGATGAATCATGATCAAAACTTTATTAAATGATGAATATAAGTTCAAAATATTGATTTTATCCAAAAATATTGAAGTTTGAATGTAAATTGGTCAAAGTTGACTTTTTGTCCAATATAGTTAATTTTCAATCATCTGACTAATTGACTGAGCAAACTTATGCTGCAAGGCTTGAAATTTGGCATGAGGATACTTTGAGAAATATAAGAAACCATGAAGTCCACTTGAGTCATTAGGAGTTCATTTCCCTTTAGAGAATAAAAACCCTAGTTATAGGTCAATTGCTTAGGAGGAAAGTTTGTCTGGTCAACCCTTGAGTAGTCTTGAGCAATTGAGAACCTTGGGAGCATAAGGAGACCATTGAAATAATTTGTCTTGAAAATGGGAGGGAAAATTTTGGGTTACAAAAAATACTCCTTAAATTCATCTTGAATCTTTTCAATCTTCAAAATGCGCGCCACATAGGATAACATAATATTCCCAAAATATTGTGTAACTATAACAAACTAAAAAATCCAACAGTCCAGCTGTACATAGTTACGATGTCGAAATAATATTAATAGGACATCATATTTGACATGTTATTCCAGATGATAGAACATCTTTAATCAACTTGATTCTGCTAAGTTTGTTTTACCAAACATAATGACAACCTTACATGAGCTGGATTTGAATGAGTTTAGACTTTTGATTTTTGCCTTTCTGATTTATTTTTATTAGCTTATGCGCTTTAGTTGATGTTAGGGCATGGTTATGTTCGATTAAAATTCTATTAATGGATGTTTGGTTAGTGTAACGTTAGGGAATGGTTCAGATCTGTTAGCATGTTGAACTGGATATTGGCTTGATTAAATGCTACTATTACTTGAATTATTTCTGTTGATGCTCTTTTTCTTTTCTGAACTGACATAAGGTTGTTGGGTCATAATGTGAACATATATTATGCAGACTTGTGAGTTTTATTTGGCACTTATTTGAACATGACCTTGGATTTTGCTTTTACTGTATGTGATGCAGAAATAACATGCTAAAATTTTGGTATACAAATAACTAATGTCCTAGCACATGTCAACACACTGATCTCTACATAACAAAACTTAGACAGGATAAAGCACACTGATATAATCCTTATCAATACAAAGTCATGACAGATATTCCAACATCTTTATATGACATGTTAATCAAACAAGAAACAAAACTGAAAAAATGCAGAATGATAATAATACAAAAATATGATGACGCAGTTCGGTATACAACAACCCCTACTTTGGGGGCTACCAAGCCAGGAAGAAGATTCTACTATAAGTAGTATTATTTTATGTAAACAACTTGAGGTTTACAGGTAAACAACCCTCATTTTACCTAATCACTAACCAATGCAATCTTTATCTTAGAAACCCAACCAAGATAAGAGAAACCCATCTCACTTCCTAAATCACCTCAGTGATATATAGAAGCCACAACCTCTGGTGATCGCATTAAACTACATGAAAGACACCCCCTTTCAATGTAAAGTTCAACAAGACTCTTGACTAAATAACACACTTGGATTTGCTTCAAAGCTTCATCCAAGAACAATATACAATTCATTACCTAAAGATTCTGAATCTGCATAAACAACTATGTCTACCGCAATCTATTAAATCGATACAAAGGGTGACTTACAACACAAGAAAGTACACGACTCTCAAAATACTAAACCCTTATCAAAATTACATTGTGAGAGTTACACTAGTATTAGGGTTGAAGCCTTTTTTTTATAACCTTAAAAGTACTATATTTGGGCTTTAAATCCATAGCTGGTCTGTTGCAGGAAATCAACAGAAACTTCTTCATGAAGATAGGGCTTTATAGATTTGTTACCAAGAAAAAATTTCAACAAATCAGACTTCTATTATCCAGAAGAAATCTCTTATTCTTCAGTGTTGGATGCCACATAGGATTACTTAATATTCTCACTATATTTAGTAGTTTAAAGTCAACTGTATCCAAACTGTAAAATAACTATAACAACCCAGATGTCATATGCTGCTTGTTAGGATATCACATTAGACATGTTGAACCAATAATTTGAAACATCTTATAAAGCATATTTCTACCAAGTTAGTTTTTCTAAAATTAATGCCAATCACAACAAACATAGAAATAACAATCTCCCCCTTTGGCAAATTTTGGCTAAAACTAAATAAATAACCCTTACAAATCTCACATCACAATCATAGGCTTGAAATAGTTCAAACACACAAATATCAGAGCTGCAACAATAGAAAACAATACACCATAGATATGAGCAGCAAGAAGAAACTCTGCAATTGGCCCAAAAAAATTTATTATTTAACATGATTTCAACATGTTAAGACATCATGTTTGAGATCTCTTCTCAGTAGTTTAATTTTGAATAACACTTCCCTTTCACCAAAGAATCAGAAGATTCTCCCCCTTAACAACAACATCGTATATCCAATAGTAGAAACATAGATCCAATAGAAACGAGGTTCACCCTCTTTTCACATAACCACTGAGGAGGAAAACCATGATACCAGATGATGTACATGAGGAAGAAGATGGATGACACTCCCCCTTTGGTGGAATAAGAGAACCCTTAAGAACCAACCAAACACCAAGCTCAACGAAGCATATGATGACTCATTAGTGCATGTTTTAGCCCTGGGTAACTTAGAACACAAGACACAATTGTGTTCATAACTCATATCACAAGACAAAAAAAAACTCAGAGCAAGAGACAAAGAGCAGAATTAAATACTCTATCTAACATCCTTGCAAACCACCGACAAGGAGACTCCAGACTTAAGATAAGAACATAAGCAAAACCAAAAACAAAACTTAACTTTTCTCTCCCGTTTGAGCCAAAAATTTACAAAGATATCCCCTATAAAACCAAAACCAAACCTGGACAAAAGCCATAACAACTTTGATGAAGACTACCTAAGATTCGATGGTAAGAACAAAAGAATTGAATTATTTAAATACCCAAGATGTAACATAGGAATTAACAAATCTCGACTGTAACAATGGTTTTGGTCAAAAAGAGTGTTATTTGAGGAATATAACTGCATCAAACTTTAAGTGAGCATCGTTCAAGTTAGTTTTTTAATTATTTTATTTACTCTAGAAAAATTCTCCTGAAGATGATAGTTCCAATAAATGATCATGCAAGGTCACACACGTGATTCACACTTTCACCTGTCAAGGACTTGTTTACACATTTCAAAAAATTCTCTTGTTAATATCGAAAGAGACAAGTCCTGAACAATGTCCTGACATTCGACCAGAAAAAAATAGCACCTTATTCAACAAACAACCAAAGGTTTTTCATACTAGGCCCACCAAAAGATTCCTCTAGGAGATACTCATAAACATTCACTCTTTGAAGCATAATCATAATGCCTTCCACTAGATTCAACATGTACTCCTTTGATAAGGAACTTGTATCTATCAATAAAGGATTTCCATTGATCTTGACTTTAATTTGCCGAGACAAATAATTTCAAAAATGATTCTCACATTACTCCTAAGGGCATGAGCATGTTTTGATTCAACCCACTGGTTTCTCAATTACAAAATCAAACTCAAAAACACCAGGTCCATCAAGACTTCCACCAGCAACATAATGTCTGGACATCTTGCCTGACATCACATCCTTACAAGAGGAACTTAAACATAGCTTGTGAAACCTTTAAGAAATCTATACGAAGACCACCCTTGTTCAGCAAAACATCCCAGAAAGAAGTTCAATTCCCCCTGTCCCAGTTGACCAATCCCCTTTCGATAAGACCCTCATAAGACTTATCTTTATGTTCACATAGTGGGAAGCATACAACTTTACACACCTTGTTCAACACACCTGCTAAACACGCTTTCATACAGACACAAACGGCTATGCTCCGAGAGAATATTTTCAACCACCCTGGACTATTCATATATCATAGGCATATATGATAAATAGCCTTTCACATATCTCTAATCTTTGGTTAGGAAAGATGTCATTCCTATCAATCACATTATCCAGAAAGACAACTCTCGTTCACTTACCACTCTTTCAAGAGTATCTTGTAGCATACGAAATCACCTCCCTACCAGCGTTCTGATCACAATCCATAACATCCTCAAAGGAAGACTTATTCAAATCAAATGGTTAGTATCAAACTCCAAGTCATCCAAAAGTATGATGTTGCAACATCATATATGAGATCAACATTTTCATAGAAGTCCTCCATAATAATCACAGGTACAACAATATAATAATCTTCAACAACTAGGCCTTGCAAAAGACAGAATACCACTGAGAGAAATAAACTCTCATACTTCTCATGAAGCCTTCACCAGACCCACAAAGATAATACATAGACAATAATCATCCTTAAGCACCTTAAAAGGAGATTCCCTATATAAACACCAAGGCACGAAAGAAACCAACCCCTCCTCAAGTCCTTTGTCTTCTAGTCTTTTGTGTAATCCTCCAAACCTCAAGGTACATCAGTATTTGAAGAGAAAATGACACACATCTCCTGGACCCATGCTTAGACAAAACCTCTCTTGAGCATACATATAACTATGGTTATTTATCATAGTTTCCTACTATGGTGATCAATGGTCTTCTGATCCACCAGTAAGACTGAATCTTTCAGTTTAAAATCCTCCTTGCACCATTGAGAATTCTTGATTCTCATAACAAACAACTTAGATGAGACTCCAAAGCAAGTGCATAAATGCGAGTATATCAACTATTGAGTGATTTACATACGGCTAGAGAATATTCAAATCCCTTTGCACAGTCATGAGTCTAACTCTCGATAAAAGATCAACCTATCCCATGATGATTTAGCTCTATTATAAGCTTTTAAAAAACATCCAAATGTCCAACTTGATGTCAGAACATCAATGTCTTAACTGGCTATAGTCTTGAGAATCATCAGACTTCCACACCACATCCTGTTTTGGATGCCTTCTCAAGTGGACTAAAGTACCATGTTCTCATAGACTTGATCAAGATATCAAGTTTGACACTATGCCAAAATTGAATTTAGACAGCGCCACATAGACAACGCTTATGCCCTAAGCGCTGCTATAGGTTTTCAGTAAAAAAAATTAAAAAATTAGAGTAAGCGCTGTTAAAGGTATACTATAGACATCGCTTATTATAAGCGCTGCTATAGGCCTTACCATAGACAATGCTTTCTTTCCCTAAGCGCTGCTATAGGTTTTCAGTAAATAAAAAATAAAAAAATTAGAATAAGCGCTGCTAAAGGTTATACTTTAGACAACGCTTACTAAAGGCGCTGCTAATGGTGTTATTCTAGGAAGCATTGCTAAAGCCTAAAGCGCTGCTAAAGGGTATACCTTAGACAACACTTTCCAGAAGCGCTGCTAAAGGGTATACCTTAGACAGCACTTTCAAGAAGTGCTGCTAAAGGCATTACTCTAAAAGCGCTGCTAAAGCCTAAAGCATTGCTAAAGGTAATACCTTTAGCAGCGCTTCATGAAAGCGCTGTCTAAGGTAATTAAATAGTGTCTAAATCCCTAGATTGGTTATCAGATTTCAAAAACCCCACTTTATACAAACGAAACCCCACACACCCATAAAACGCTCCTGTTCATCTTCTTCTCTAACTCGTCTCCTCCCTCCTCACCGTCCAACCGTGGTTCATGCCAGAAAGCTTCTGATTTGTTGTCTCGTTGCAAACTTGGGATTCTCCGGTTATACGAGGGCAAGGGCCAGAGGCACGTGAGGGTCATAGTGCGGTTGTTGTTGGGAAACGACTTACAACATCAGGCACACCACCATCTCCTCGTGAAGAAGAAGTTTCGCAAAATCGGTTTCATCTAAGGTAAAATTTCTTCATCCTTTTCCGGTTTCACTATGGAAGCCTGTTAGTAATAAAACAATGATTTGGAATGGTTTTAACTGCAAGAGTTTCGAGTGTTTGAATGGTAGGAAACTGAATAGAGATTGTGTTCATTGCTTTGATTTGGTTAATGGATATGAGAATCAAAGATTTGTTAAGTCTAAGGGTAAGAATGATTTTCTTGTTGATGATGTTTTACAATTAGGAAATGATGGGATTAGAATAGGTTTTGATATTGGAATTGGTTCGGGGTCTTTTGCGGCGGTTATGTCTGAGAGGAATGTTACCATGATTACTAGTACTCTTAATGTTAATGGTCCTTTCAATGAGTTTATCGCGGCGAGAGGAATTTTTCCGGTTTACTTGAGTTTGGATCATAGGTTTCCGTTTGTTCAATCTAGTATTTAACTTAGTAATAGTAAAAAATAACACAAATCATGAATCTTCGAATGAGTTCACAACTAAGCTAATGTCTCTAAAATTGTAACGTTGACGATCATTGATTGAATATGTTATAGGACCACAACAGTAACATGAACTAGGCCTCTAAGGTTGGACCATATTCGTGGCTATGCTCCTTTCACTCACACGTTACAATCCTCATTTCTAGAATTGTTCTAATCACATGTTTCATTTTTGTTGACAACACAGACTCTTTAAATTCATTGTACTCCCACCATATTGCTTATAATCCAAGTTAGTAATAATCAACACAAGAGGTTCACGTAACAATGACATATTCACTTGAATAATAAAATCCGTGTATACTTTGTGTTTTGGCAGAAATGCATTATACCGTTTTGTGCCCTAATTAGTGTTTTTGTTTAACTTAGATAATAGTTAAAACCATGGATAAAATATGGATGTGTGTCGATCGATTGTCAAAAGAGTACGAGAATGGGGTATTAGAGTTCGTTAAGTTTGCTATTGAACACGATGAAGACCCGAATAGAATGAAATGTCCTTTCTTGGGTTGTTGTTATGTGGGTCGGGTTGACGCAGATGGATTGAAATCGCATTTACTAATGCGCGGAATTGGTCGAAGTTATACGTGTTGGATATTTCATGGTGAGAAAAGCATCGAGAATGTTGAACCGGGGGTGAAAAGTAACGCGGCCTATGTTTCGTACGACAATGCCACATATACATATGATTGTGATCGAGTTGAAGAGATTGCAGAAGCACTTGAAGAAGATCTTCAAGATTGTCCCAAAATGTTTGAGAGGTTGGTAAGCGATGCAGAGAAACCGTTGTATAAAGATTGCCCCAAATTCATAAGATTGTCCGCGGTATTAAAATTGTACAACTTAAAGGCGCGCAATGGATGGTCGGATAAAAGTTTCACACAGTTATTAGCCCTTTTGAGAGATATGCTTCCTGAGGATAATGTTCTTCCTAATCGAACCTACGAGGCAAAAAAAATGTTGTGCTCTATTGGCATGAGCTAAGATAAGATACATGCATGTCTAAATGATTGTATTTTGTTTCGAAACGAATATGCATCGTTGAATGAGTTCCCAAAGTACGGTTTATCTCGATATAAGAAAAAATTATCTCCAACGAAAGTCTTATGGTATTTTCCTATTATTCCTAGATTTAGACGCATGTTTCATAGTGAAACCGATGCTAGACACTTGAATTGGCATGCAGATGAAAGAATTATCGATGGAAAGTTTCGACATCCGGCAGATGCACCACAGTGGAAGAAAATTGAGAATGATTATCCTGATTTTGGAGGAGAAACAAGAAACCTTCGCTTGGCATTATCTACGGATGGAATGAACCCGCATGGTCTTCAAAGTATCTCACATTCCACATGGCCTGTGATTCTTATGATTTATAACCTACATCCATGGATATGTATGAAGCGCAAGTACATGATGTTATCTATGTTAATTTCTGGGCCTAAACAACCAGGGAATGACATAGATGTATACTTGAAACCTTTAATCGAAGATTTGAAGATTTTGTGGGAGAACGGTGTGGAGGTTTATGATGGATATAGGAAAGAAAGTTTCAATTTAAGGGCGATGTTGTTTGGCACAATTAACGATTTTCCAGCATATGGAAATCTATCCGGGTATAACATTAAAGGTGAAAAAGCGTGACCTGTCTGTGAAGATGGAACCGATACGACACGATTGAAACTTTGTCAGAAGAATGTCTTTCTCGGTCATCGTAGATTCTTAAATTCAAAAAATCAATATCGTGGATGGAGAAAAGCGTTCAATGGAAATACCGAACAACATAGAGCTCCACCTGGATTGACAGGTGATCAAATTTATGAAAAGGTGAAAGATGTGAGTATTCAGTTTGGCAAGCCTTTTGCACATAAAGTTGTCACAGGTGGGTGGAAGAAGAGGTCAATTTTTTTTGAATTTCCATATTGGAAATCTTTGTACGTAAGACATTTTCTTGATGTTATGCATATTGAAAAAATGTATTTTAAAGTGTTATTGGTATGTTACTCAATATAAAAGGAAAGTCTAAGGATGGCCTTAAAGTAAGAGAGGACATGGTAGAGATGGGAATAAGAACTGAATTAAGACCCGTGAAAAAAGGAAGACGAACATATCTACCACCTGCTGCTTATACTCTATCTAGAAAGGAAAAGAAAATATTGTGTAAGTTTCTGAGTGAAGTTAAAGTTCCAGAAGGTTACTCCTCAGACATTAGAAGACTCGTGTCCATGAAAGACCTCAAGTTAAAGAGTCTGAAGACACATGATTGCCATGTCATAATGGAACATTTTCTACCAATAGGTATACGTTCTATTTTTCTAGAAAAAGTAAGAAGCGCTATAACTAAATTGTGTTTTTTTTCCAGGTCAATTTGTAGTAAGGTGATCGATCCTGAGATCTTACCAGTATTACAAAAAGAAACCGTTATTACTCTGTGTGACCTTGAAATGTATTTTCCTCCATCATTTTTTGACATTATGGTACATCTTGTTGTTCATCTTGTGAAAGAGACACAATTGTGTGGACCAGCTTATATGAGATGGATGTACCCTGTTGAACGTTATATGAAAATATTAAAAGGGTGCATGAAAAACCGAAGTCGTCCAGAGGGTTGTATCATTGAGCGATACGTTGTTGAAGAAGCGGTTGAGTTTTGTACTGATTTTTTGTCCAATGTGCAATCCATTGGACTCCCTAAATCTCATTTTTTCGAAAAAAAAGAAGGTAAAAAATTAATTGGAAATGAAATTGTGACAGTATCAAGGGATGAACGGGATCAAGTGCATTTGTATGTTCTGCACAATGACACTGAGGTTGAGCCGTTTTTTGAAATGCACAAGGCTATACTCCAAGGTGAGAATCAAAGTAGAAATGAAAATTGGATAGTACGAGAGCACAATCAAAGTTTTATATAGTGGTTTAAGGATCATATATATTCAAAGTTTTATTCAGATCCCGCTTCAATATCAGACAGGTTAAGATGTTTGGCATATGGTCCAAGTTCGATTGTGTTCTCTTATAGAGGATACGGAATTAATGGATACATATTTTATACCAAAGAACAAGATGAGAAAAGTACCATGCAAAATAGTGGTGTCACGGTGGTATGTGAAGCAATGCACATTTCTAGTATGAAGGACTTAAACCCCAAATATGAAAATTTGTCATATTTTGGGGTTATCAATCACATCTGGGTGTTTGATTACGAGAAGTTTCAGATTCCTATCTTTGGTTGCAAGTGGGTACATACTAGTGGCATACGAATGGATAAGTCAGGGTTTTTGCAAGTGGATCTTAGTAGGGTGGGGTACAAAGATGAGCCTTTTATTCTAGCCTCTCAAGCTAAACAAGTGTTCTATGTCACAGACCCGAAGAGTACGAAATGATCTATAGTGCTTTTATCTAACAAAGTGATTGATGATAAAAGTGTGGATTAAGTTGATATTGATGTTGAGAATGAGTCGTATATTAGAAACGATCAAGATGAAAATACTACAGCGGATGAATCATATATCAGAAAAGATCATGATGAGGGAATTTGGATCAATCCCTCCGTCCACGTTCTTAAGAGACAAGTAATTCGGAATCTAACCAAGAAAAGAAAGAGATGTTAGTGAAAGAGGTAATATATATTCCTCCATACCTGTTAACACTTAGCAAACTTCTAATAAATTATATGTTTGTCATTTTATATACTCAATTGATATTTGTCATTTTATATACTGAATAGATATTTGGAATTATATATTTGGAATTAAATATTTGTCATTAGATACTAATGTTTTTCTTTATTACAGGTTAGATGACTAGTAACGAGGAGCACCCACACGATGATTCTATTAATGATGGAGACAATGATGGAGGAAAATCCAGTAAGGGAGTGGAAAAAGAAATTAAAAGAGGAAAAACTATTATGAAGAATATCATTCGTGATAGAGATAGAGGTATAAAATACATGTGCATTGGAGTCCAAATGACCAATTAATTGAGCCTAACGGTTCTAAATTGACAAGTTACATTGGTACACTTGTAAGGAGAGAAATTCCAATAACTTGTGATGAGTGGAGAGATGATAAGCTGGATGATGCTAAAAACAAAATCTGGAGTGAGATACAGGTGCTTTAAATTATGTCTTTAAATTACGATTATGTACTTTAAATTATGTCTTTAAATTACTTATACTAACACACTTTGTGTATGTTTTTTGTAGAGGTCTTTCAACATTGATGACAGAAGAAAAGATTATTGTCTTGGATTGGCCGGCAAAATACTAAGAGGGTTTAGAACATATTTAAATAGAAAATATCTTAGAGATGCCGAAAAAAAATTTGTTGATGCAGAGCGTCCAACAGAATATGCAGATGTAATTTCAGTTAAAGAATGGGATGTTTTTAAAGCCAAACAGAAAACCCCAAAATTTCAGAGTGTAAGTGAAGTAAATCATCAAAGAGCATCATCTCCCGCATATCCATACAAAAAAGGGCGTTTGGGATATGCACGATTAGAACAAAAAATGGTAAGTATTTACAAATTGCAATGATATACTTGTTCATCAATAGTTATAACTGAGCTTGTTTTTTATGTTAATGTGTAGTTAAAAGAGGAGAGTAGTTCTCAAACATCTCTTCCGGAGCATGTTTTGTGGAAGGTTGCCCGTGTGGGTAAGGATGGAGTTCTTAAAGAAGATGTACAACACATTTTTGAAAAATGCGTAAGTATAACATTAATTCTAATTAAATCAAAATTTTATTAACATATAGAATTCACGTTTTTCCAATATTCATATGAATTTCAGGAGAGTCTGTCTCAGTCTACATCTCCACCAGATGATTGCAGGAGCATACTTAGTCGAGCATTAGATGTTCGTGAGTATTCTGGTCGGGTGAGGGGTAAAGGACATGGGGTTACTCCAAGCTCCTTGAAAAAGAACAATCCAAAGACAAAATCTTCTAGCAATAAAGAACTGCATGCAAGGTTGGATGCATTAGAAGCTAAAGTTCTTGAATTGAGGAAGGAAAAAGCAAGACAGTACCAATCAGAAAGGGAAGCTTCGGGTGTTAAAGAAGCTAGTGACATTGCTAGTGTCAATTGTGCAGCTCAACCGAGTATTCCCGAGGTACTTACATATATTATTGTGAAATTAAATTAGTGTAATTTATTTAACTGACATATATACAAATTAACGATGTCATATTTATTATTGATTTTAGGGCATTTCACCTTGTCAACTCTTTTTAGAGACACCAACTTATTGCATGGTTGGCAAGAGAAAAGTCCATAACACTCTGGGAGAAGTACTTCATCATAAACCGCTCCCTTATGGATATTTGAAAGTGTCGATTGATATTGCTTTAGAGGAGGGTGCATTATTACCAATCCCAAATGAAGTTTCGGATGCAACATTGGTGGGAGAGGCAATAGGAGCGTTTGTTGCATGGCCGTCAAGACTCGTTCGCATAGATGATGAGGTATAATTAAAACCATTATGAACGTTTTAGTACTCAAATGTTTTACGTTCGTTTTACTTACATTTTTTTTGCATGGTAATGTTAGACTCCTACAAAACCCAAACCAAAAGATAAAGGGATTACGCGGCCAAAGGTGGTACTTCTCTTATACCCCTGGATGAAGGGATTTATGGTTCTGAAGGCATGACAGCAATTGGTAAGGAGGATTTGGAAGAAGTTTTTGGACACTTGACATTAGGCATGGCTATTATCAATACATACATCAGGTATACTCCAATCAACTTTGTTTAATTAATTGCAGAATTTATTTACTCATTTCAATGAATAATTAATGTTAATGATGTTTTTATTTAAGGTTTCTATATGACAAGTTGATTTGCCCGCGTGGATTGGAGTCCAGATTCGCTTTCATAAATCCCAACATTGTCCACGCAGGGTCAATCATCTCAAAACCAGATGAAGTAATAGCATATGTGCTCAGTTTATTTATGGCCAGCAAAGATACAGAAAAATTGTTCTTTTTACCATATAATACTAGCCCCAAGTAATATTTTCATTCTAAATTTCCTGTATTATAATTTTTCGTTTTTTAACGTTGTGCAGAAAATTTCCATCTAACCTTTGTTTAATATTCCAGTGGACACTGGTTATTGGTTGCAATTAATCCTGTGAGAGAAATTGTATATTATCTAGATTCATTGGGCAATGATTGAACAATATACCCAGATATGAAGAAGACGATTGACACGTAAGTGAGATTGTTCCAAAATATTACTGTGTATATTTAATTATTTATGTGCGATAGTTATAAATATTCATTATTATTTTATTATAGCATTCTACAAAGTTTTCGAGCACAAAGAGATATTCAAGTACCAAGGAGTAGAGTCAACAATATTTCTTGGATCAAAGTGGAGGTATAGATTTTCACAGTTTTGATTATATAGCGATGATACTTGATAAAACAAGTTAAGGTGTATATCTTGATGTATATCCGTATTTTATTTCCATGTGTAGTGTCCTCGTCAGCGAAATGGTGTAGATTGCGGTTATTTTATGTTGAGGTTTATGAAAGAAACTATTCTTTTGGACCGATTAAAGATTCCATCCACGGTATGAATTTCTAACTTAGGAATTATTTTCATATTTCTCATAAAGTGACTTAGTATTTTAATTAAATCATACTATGTTATATTATTATGTAGTACTTTAATGAATTCAAGTGTGCTTCATACTCAAAAGATCAATTGGATGAACTTATGGAGGATTGGTGCCAATTTGTTATGGAGTTGAGAGTTTTATTATAAGGTATAACTTTGAGTTTTGAGAATATAATATATGTCGTTATAGTTGTGTTACAATATTATTATTTTTGTTGTTGTTATTTGGTAACTTGTATGAATTTTGATTTTTTGATTTTGTTTTAGGTTATATAGGTGCAGCTCGATGTAGAAGATAGAGTTATTTTGTAATTCATTGTTGATTTTGTTTCATTGTTGTATATACTAATGTTGTTGTTGTGTATATTGTGCAAAAAGGATTGAAGAGATGAATATTGATGTTGTTATAATATTATTTCATTGTGGTATATACTAATGTTGTTGTTGTGTATATTGTGCAAAAAGGATTTAAGAGATGAATATTGATGTTGTTATAATATTGTTTCATTGTGATATATTGATGTTGTTGTTGTTTAAAATGTTATAATGAAGCTATAAATTCTGGTGCAAAAATGGTGAGATTAAATTTGATAGGCAACGTTTTGTTTTAAATGAAAAAAAAATTATATTTAAAAAAATAATAAGGAAAAGCGCTGCTAAAGGGGGGGAATAGACAACGCTTTTAATGAGAAGCGTTGTCTAAAGTGTTGGAAAAAAATTATATTAAAATAATAATAAGGAAAAGCGCTGCTAAAGGGGGGAGGGAATAGATAGCGCTTTTAATGAAAGCGCTGTCTAAAGTGATTGAAAAAATATATATTAAAAAATAATAAGGAAAAGCGTTGTTAAAGGAGGGGGGGGGGGGAATAGACAACGCTTTTCATGAAAGCGCTGTCTAAAGTGATTGAAAAAAAATCTTAAAAAATAATAAGGAAAAGCGATGCTAAAGGGGGGGAATAGACAACGCTTTTCATGAAAGCGCTGTATAAAGTGATTGAAAAAAAAAATATTAAAAAATAATAAGGAAAAGCGCTGCTAAAGGGGGGGAATAGACAGTGCTTTTACCAAGTGTTGTCTAAAGTTCCACATTAAAAGCGTTGTCTAAAGTGTAAGCGTTGCTAAAGGGGTTCCTAAGGGGGGGTACCTATAGCAGCCCTTTTGAAATTACATAAGTGTTGTCTATACCTTTAGCAGCGCTTTTAAGCGCTGTTAAAGACCTAAAAAAGTGTTGTCTAATCCCTTGTTTGGCATAGTGTGAGTAGATATCCTTCATCGAGCTTAACATCAACCAATCTTCAAGATATCTGAGCAAATTCAGACAAATACACACTAAAAACTTATTCAAAGGCAGAAATTTGGCTCCTATGCTTTTGTAACTAAGATCAGAAATAAATTGATCCAATGATATTAATCAGACTGATTATGTCTTCACCTATATCAGCATTATCATACAAGATCGATTAAGGATTTGAGGATCACACAAATGATACACATGCCAAAGGGGACCATACACCTGAACTTCTCATCTGAGCTCTTTTCACAAATAGAAGTGTCTTTATGAATGGACTTGAGAGGAATTTCAAGTATCTTTGGAGAATTTATGCGTGATAATAGTATTCAACATTCACATATCAGAGTGTGAAAGAATCAACACAACCTCATCTCTTTTAAATTTCTCCCCGCTAGTCTTGTACTTCTAGATAACAGTTGCACCATCTTGCTTAACTAAAATGTGATGTGAACAACTAGGCATCTGTATTTAAAGGGTCTTGAGAGAGACTAAAGAGACTTATATCTTCATCCTTTCTCTGTATAGAAATCAACCCGAACTATTCCAAGAGTAGATCTTCCTTGAACCATAGATCAACAAGCTCACATGTCTACCGAAGTTAGCAGAACAAGACATATCCTCAATAGGCTCCAAGTAGGATGTCAAGTACATCTCATAAGATATCATACATAATATATATCCTCAATAACAGCCATCATTAGAGATTAGAGTATATAGACATTACCTCCTCTATCATACCTAACTCGGCCTGCTCCTCAAGAAAAAACCAAAACACCAGAATGTAAATCAAACCTGATCACCATAGGTTCACACATCATAGGCATATGCAACAAAATAAAAACATGCCTCACAAGTAACCCCATGGACATAGTAGTAGCTATAATCAACACTTCGATCCTTCCTTGTCCATAGTACCAGAAAGTATCTTCCTCGGTCTCACCTAGAACAGAATAGGATGCCTACTCTAATACCAATTAAAATTCTGGTGTACATATAACAAATTACCTAACTTATGTCAAGACACTGATGTCTATGTAACAAAACTTGGACAGGATAAAGCACACTGATATAATCCTTATCGTTACAAAGTCATGACATGTCACTACTACAAAACGCGTAAACAATAATACTCAAGTTACCACGTCAAAGGATCCACCGTGGTAGAGTCTATTCAACTAGGAGTTTTTTTTCAAATTTAAGTCACTTTTCACCATGGTTGGAAGTTCCAACCGTGGTAAAAAGTGCTGCATGGTCATGAGTTTGAATCTTGATCTTGTTGTTGTTCTACTGCTGTATTTTTTATATTTTATTAAAAGACATATAACAATGGTTATTTAATACAATTGTTGTCGTATGTAGCACGCATGGTCATGAGTTCGAATCTTATTGTTGTTGTTGTTTTTCTAATGCTGCATTTTTTATATTTTATTAAAATACATACAACAATGATTATTTAATACAATTGTTGTCGCATGTAGCATATTTATTGAGTTTATTCACTATCCTTAAGTAAATCTTAATCGTCCATTACAATGACTATCAACACTCAGGACACCATCGTTAGCGATCCGCGTGAAACCTAAAACTTAGACAAACTTCCAACTTAGGAAAACTTCATATTATACCTTTAGACACCATCTTTCATTTACGACACTCTATTCTCCACTAAACCAAGCTCAAAATATCATTTCTTCCATAAGAAAAACTCGAAAACATCATTTCTTTAATTTATAAATTTCAGAACTCCGTCATCTATTCTCCATCTTGAGTGAGACAAGGAAAGTATGGATTCAAGTTAGCAACGTTAGTTGTTGTTGTTCTTATTTTTCTTTTTTAGTTATTATTGTTTTTGTTGTTGTTCTTATCATTGTTTTTCTTGTTGGTTGTTTTGTTATTGTTGTTGTTGTACAATGTTGTTGTTGTTGTTCTTCCTCTTCTTCTTGTTTTTGTTATTGTACACTGTTGTTGTTGTTGTTGTTATTGTTGTTGTTGTTCTTCTTGTTGTTGTTCTTCTTCTTGTTTTTGTTGTTGTTGTTGTTGTTGTTCTTCTTCTTCTTATTATTATTATTATTATTATTATTATTATTATTATTATTATTATTATTATTATTATTATTATTATTATTATTATTATTATTTTTGTTGTTCATGTTGTTCATGTTGTTCTTGTTGTTCATGATGTTCTTATTGTTGTTCTTAGTGTTCTTATTGCTATTGTTGTTCTACTGCTTTATTTTATTTTATTAAAAGACATACAACAACAGGTAATTTAACTAATTGTTATGATATCACGCGAACTTCTAGTATACTACAACAATTCCAGGAGCGTGATTGTAAGTAACACATTTACAATAACACTCTACATAATAACGTTTGAGTCCACATGATTATATATCTTTCTTAGTCGTTGCTAAATGAGTTTTCCGTAGTAGTGTATATTCCAACATATTTATATGACATGTTAATCAACCAAGAAACAAAACTGAACAGTGCAGAATAATAATAATACAAAGATATGATGATCCAGATCAGTATACAAGAACACCTACTCTGAGGGATACCAAGCTAGGAAGAAGATTCCACTATCAATAGTATTATTTTATATAAACAACCTCAGGTTTACAGGTAAATAACCTCTGTTTTACCAAATTACTACCCAATGCAATCTTTATCTTAGAAACCCATCCTAGATAAGAGAAACCCATCTCATTTCCTAAATCACCTCAGCGACATCTAACAACCACAACCTCTGGTGATCGCATCAAACTACTTGAAAGACACCCCTTTCAATGTAAAGTTCTTCCAAGACTCTTGACTAACTAACACACTTGGATTTTCTTTAAAGCTTCATCCAAGAACAATATACAATTCATTACCTAAAGGCTTCTGAATCTGCATAAACAACTATGTCTACCACAATGTATCAAATCGATACAAAGGGTGACTTATAACACAAGAAAGTACATGACTATCAAAACACTAAACCCTTATCAAAATTACATTGTGAGAGTTACACACGTATTAGGGTTGAAGCCTTCTTTTTATAACCTTGAAAGTACTGGATTTGTGCTTCAAATCCGTAGCTAATATATTGCATAAAATCAGATGAAGATATGGCTTTAATGATTTGTTACAAAGAAAAAATATCAACAAATCAAACTTCTATTATCCAGAAGAAATATATTATTCTTCATTGTTGGATGCCACATAGGATTACTTGATATTCTCATAATATTATGTAATTTAAAGCCAACTGTATCCAAACTGTAAAATAACTATATGATCACAAATGTCCTATGATGCAGGTTAAGAAATCGCATTCGACATGTGGAACCAATAATTTGAAACATCTTGTTAAGCATATTTCTACCAAGTTAGTTTTTCCAAAATTAATGCCAATTACAACAAACATAGAAATTACACATACAATTGCTTTTTGTATTATGAATTGGTGTTGAACTTACATGGTAGTCCTTGAGTGAATTACTTGTATTTCCTATGCATTGGCATGTGTTATGATGGCTTGAACATGGATGTATTGTCTTGGTTGTTTTTCACGTGAGGCTGGTTTAATGCATATTTGTTTTATGTTGAATGTTGCAGGCTTATTTATACTGGTAAGATGCAGGTAGATGATTAGATGTGGCAGGGAGATGAACAATGTAGGAGATATTTGGATGCAGTGGGGATAAGGCATCAAGCTTGTGATATTATGATGGCATGGAGTTACACTGATGATGTAGGACGGTGCTTCTATGGATCGCAGCAACAGGTCTTATGTTGACCATGTTCACGGTTGTAATATTGTGGGAGAACTAACTTTGCATTTTATCGCAAATGTGCAGATAGCTAGAGTCGCCACTGAAATTTATTTTATCCAATAATGAAGGGGTGAAAAGAATAGGAAAGACCTTGAAGATTTTGAGTTCTGGGGGTAAGTTATGAAGAGGGAAGGTGTTAGCACCTTTTTCATCTGTAGTTATCTACGGGCTCTTAATCGCTAGCTCACTTTTGAAAATTTTCTTTTTTGTGTATGTGTTTTGAAAATATTTTGAAAAGCCAATGTAATGTTAACTTTGTAATTATTCTTGTACCAGTCCTCAAGAATGCGTACAAAATGTTTAAAAATATTTTGTTTGAAAAGTGTGATGTGTAAAAATGTTTATTTAGAAAATTTTGTGAGCGAGCGATTAACAGTTTTTTACCCACTCAAGATCGTTCTTTTTATTTTCCTTCTCCTTTAGAGATAGTATTATCCATACCATTAGTTGGTAGGTAATCCTATCTATTGTATGTGAAGGGACTTTGCTAAAGTATCCCTATTTTTTAGGGACACGACCATGTTCCGAAGGCAACAAAGAGAGGTTACCCTAGGGGTGCAAGTGTGAATAGTGATTCAATTAAGTTATTTTATCTTGCAATTAGGGTTATGCTATCGGTTGATTATTTTCTTTCCATGCAAACCTGTTGTACCCCAAAATTTGCCCTCTCATTTTACTCAAGACATGTCCATTGAGATCCCTAACTTGCCCTGGGATGACTAAGAATTGACCAGACAAGTTCTCCTCCTAAGGTAATAAACCTCTAACTAGGGTTTCAGTTTTCATCAAGATGTGTGAGCTACAAGGGTCCTAAATGTTTTCCATGGCCCTAATATGTCCACAAGATAATCCATTCCAAATTTCATGCCTTGCACAACAAGTTTGCTCAATCAACTGCTCAAATGCCTGAAAATCAACTGTACTAGGTCAAAAGTCAATTGTGGCCTATATACAGTCAAACTTCAAGATTTTTGGTCAACATCAATACTTTGAAGTAATATCCATCATTTGATCAAGGGTTGATCATGATTCCTCAAGAAATGCTCCTAATTCATCAAAAGTCAAAAATGGCAAATTAGGGTTTCTATAGGAAAAGTCAACCAAATTTTGACCAGGCATAAATTTCTCATACTTTATCAGAATTTTTCCACTAAAGCTCATTTTGAAGAGAATCCAATTCCCTGCAACTTCTTTCAGCCCTCAATATCAAGAAATGCCCCAGTTAAAAGATACAAGCTCGGGCATTATAAGTCCTTTCAAAAAGTCAACAAAAACACCTTTTGGGTCAAAGCTCCTTACATGAACATGGAAAACCCAATTGAAATGAAACCAAAAGGGTTGTTTAGAGGACATCCTAAGCTCTCTAAAAAGTCCAAGAACACCCTTTTAGGGTTAAAAATGAGAGAGATATGCATTGTTAAAGTTGACCAATTTTTGGAAAAGGGCATGAAGCAAATATTGAGCTAACTTGGATTTTTTCTAAATGGGCCTATCTTTTTACGTTTGAAACTTATTCCTAACACGTCCAAGAACCTATAAAATCACCCATGCATAAGTTTGATTTTTATTTTATTTATTGTTTATTTTTATCCAAATAAAATCAAAATAAATTAAATAAATGCAAGATTGATGTATAAGGCGTGCAAGGCTGGAGATTTGGTCATGTAGGAAGCCCAAAAAGTTCACAAATAGCTGTCAAAAAAGCACAATGCAAGAGGAGGGAAATATCTTCTTGTTTTAGAAACTTTGGATCAAATCTTCATGACTTTAAGAGCATGATTATATTTGATCTTATGGATTTTTTGTTGACCTAATCTTGTCTACTACATATACACAATCATTCAGAAGCACACACACACATGCACAGCTAGCCTCAAAACAGAACCCTAAAGTTTCAAAAAAATTCAAAGAAGTGCAACCTTGGTTCACTCGATCCAGCCAATTTCAATCACTTCCAACCATCCATTCATGTTCCTGAAGCTCTCAGCCAGCCAACCCATCCATCCTTAAAGGCCAAATCACCCTAGAACCAGCAAACCGAAATATCTCATCATAGGTAATTTTCTTGATTTCATATTGATAATTTTATGATGCATTAATCCCTTTCGTGGCTTGATTCGTATTCAGGATGTCAATTAGGACAGGACCAGCGTGAAGCATGAGTGATTCAATGTGAATCAAGGATTTTTCCATGTTTAGGGAAAAATCGGTATTGTGTCTTAAACAAGGTGATACAGGCACGATCCAGGAAAGCTAAGATTGGATTTGAACCCAGGAGCAGTTTTCGCGTGGGATAGGTTTTTGGTTTGGGGTTTAAGCTTCCAAAATCCGCAGATCACGTTTTTGTGCTCCCGGAGAAGATGACCGGAGATCCACTCCGGCATCGTTGACATGTTTGACTCTGTTTGGAGCATGCGTGTCATTTTATGGTGATCTGATTAGCTCCTTCATATTGTTTACGCGTGCATTTTTGTTGACTAGGATTAGCACTGAGTTACTATTATAATATTATTGTGTCATTATAATTATGAATGAATTGGTAGCACAGGTGGTAAAGGCATAGGGTGTGTGAGAAGAATGATCTAGGTTCAATCCCAGAATCCTACATTTTATATTTTCTAACAAATTTCTTTCAGATCCAACGCATTATCATCCCACGTGTATACCTTGCACCCTCAGATCCAGCCATCAGATATTCATTGTTCTAGATCCAGTGCTCCTGGGGTACTTCTCCATGGTGGACCTCCCTAATGCAGCAACATTGGATGCAACACAAGGGTAGTGGGCCAACAAATATGGGCCTTAATAAAAAATTCAGTCAACACTCCCCAATTTTCTTCTTACTCCAGGCCCATTTCCCTCTTTTTTAATTTACTTTATTTTCCTTTTTTAATTAGTTTATGTTTTTTTAAATTCATTTTTTTAATCATAAAATAAAAAAAATCACAAAAAATAGATTTAGGTTTTTAATTAAAATTAATTCTTGCAAATTAATTTAATTTAATTGATTTTAACTTGTTTTCTTTAATTTAAAATTAATTAGAAATTAGTTTAAATCTCAAAAAAAATTTCATATAAAATACCCAAAAATATTTTTATTAAGCAGTTAGATTTTTAGGGTTTCAAACTTGTTCCCATCTTAATCTCCGCATGCTTATTATTTTCCGTTTTATCATTTTTCAATTTATTGTAACTATTTCCCAAATTGTAATAGCCCTAATTAGGATTTTTTACTTTCCGCACTTTACATTTCTGTCAGATATAACTGTAACTGCCCTGAAGCCTTGTAATAGCTGTAGGTTTCACTTTCTGCACTATATTGTATGCTTGTATATAAACTGCTAGTAATTAAGAGAGTATGGCAAGAACTAACCAATCAATCTTAGATCACTAACATCAATATAAAATTACCTGAAAAAGAGCACAATATTGCACACTTGCACCCCTAGGGTATCTCCCACTTTGGTCGCCTTCGAAACGGTCACAATTCTCGAAACGTGAGAATCCTTAGTGGTTGTCTTTTAGTTCAAGATATCACAAGTCCCTCGATGACCCTCTCGACTGTTGCTTCGGTTAAAAAAGTGATCTTAGAACTTTAGGACAGTTACTAAGAGTTCTTGCCCAGTTGCCTTAGTGATTGTAAAACGTCCCTTTCGATAGTCCCTCAACATCCAACGATAGGGCTACCTACTCACTAATAGTAGGATAACATTATCTAAAGTAAGGGAGAAAAATAGCTCCTTTTTTGAGTAGGTAGATGGTTGTTAAGTACTTGCTCAAAAAATAACTTTTTCACACCACACTTTCAAAATTCTTTTCAAAAACGCTTTATCACACTCTTGAGGACTGATACAAGAGTTATCATAAAGCAAACAAAACTTTTCAAAACACAAAAACATGAAAGCAATTTTAAAAAATGAGCAAGTACCTAAGAGCCCACGGAAAACCACAGATGGAAAGGGTGCTAACACCTTCCCTTTCCATAATCTACCCCCCTTACTCAGAAAATCTCCAAAAAGGTCTTTTTTTGTTCTTTTCACCCTTTCCTTTGTTGGATAAAAGAAAATTCGATGGTGACTCTTGCTTATCACAACATTTGCGAATACAAAATGCAAACTAGTATAACAGTCGGTTCTACCACCGTATCACAAATCTGGCGACTCTGTTGGGGATAATAATAAATGTGGGGTTTACCTTAGGGTCTAGTTCATTTCTAATCTATTTTCTTTGTTTGTTTTGATTGCTTTACTTTTAAGGGTATTGTTTGGGTTACTATAGATCCTACACCCGGATCTGAGGAAACCTTTTAGGTAAGTAGCAATAGATCATGGAAATTATGCGGGGTATACCGACACGGTTGAAGCGATAGCTATGTTGATGTGACACTTTGGTGGGTACCAGTAGCCCTTGAGTTAATCAAGGAGAATACAGGGCCGCTGCATGGTTTCATGAAGCATCAACTGACCTTAGAACCTTAATTGAACTACTTGGCCATTAGGATGTAGTGAGATAGCCGTCTTTGTTGTATCCCCAAAGTCGGTTAATACTCGATGCTACACTCATTGAGATTTGACTCCTGAGTTTTGTTTGGTGGAAAGTCAGTTGTCTATCAGAATGAAACTTGTGGGAAAGATTAGTGATATTGAGATCCCTTAGAACCCAGTTACTATTTATAGGACCAGTTGAACCAATCAAAACTTCAAGAGGGTATTATCTTAAAACCTAGGCAAGCCTTAAATCTAAGGTTTTTGTGTGATTTGCTTGTGCTTGCTATATTTGTGATTTCTTAGCATAATCATGACATCATAACATGGCATGTCATACTAACCATTTCAAGGATTTTCTAAGGCTTATCTTTGTATTGTCTTTTAGGATATGGCGTCCGCTCGCAGGAACACTATCCAAGTAAACCTTGTGAGGGTACCTCCTCAACCCAAGGAATTAGCATCAAGGATTCCTAAAAGCTCTACCTTCACTGAAAGACATGGTCGACTTCTCAACTTGGTCACCTCAAACTCTGAGGAAGAAATGATAAAGGTGATCTTTCAGTTCTTTGACCCGTTACATCACTGCTTCACTTTTCCTGATTAATAA
The DNA here is from genome assembly GCA_948472305.1 of Vicia faba. Lineage (NCBI taxonomy): Eukaryota > Viridiplantae > Streptophyta > Magnoliopsida > Fabales > Fabaceae > Vicia > Vicia faba. Next base: position 104,872,031 of record OX451740.1, on the reverse strand, counting down.
TTAGTGCCTATTATGGAGGAGTTTTCTCAGTTATTAGGGGTACCTATCCTTAATCAGTTACCATTCAATGGTATGGAAAGAGACCCAAAGCCTGAAGAGATTGCTCAAGATTTATCTTTACAAGGGTCTGATGTAGTGGAAAATTGGGAAACTAGAAGAGGCATCAAGGGGTTTCTAGCTAAACTTCTGTTTGAGAAAGCTCACCATTTTTGGGATACCTTGGATTTACAAGCTTTTGAAGAAGTGTTGGCTCTTCTCATCTATGGTATGGTGTTATTTCCTAATCCGGACCAACTCACAGATATGAATACGATCAAGGTTTTTCTGTCTCATAATTCGGTGCCTACTTTACTTGGAGATATTCTACACTCTTTATATACTCGCACTCTAAAGAGAAGACGGACCCTTATGTGATGCACTCCTCTGTTGGCTAGGTGGTTTATTTCGCACCTACCTCAGTCTGTTTTGAAGAATGAGTAGGGTATGAGATGGTCTCATAGGTCGACTTCCCTCACACATTCGGATATTCATTGGTGTTCTCGATCCTTGGAGAATGTTACCATCATTGATCGCTGTGGGGAATTCCCTAATGTCCCTCTCTTAGGAATTAGGGGAGGAATCACTTATAATCCCTGTTTCACGTTGCGACAGTTTGGTTATTATGATATGGTGGGAGAACAAACTTGGGTGTTTTGCGTTTGATCGTAAATATTGCGGTTATCAAGAGTCACCACCGACTTTTCTTTTATCCAAAAGGAAAGGTGAAAAAGTACAGGAAAGACCTTTGAGATTATTTCTTGAGTTCGGGGGGTAGATTATGAAAAGGGAAGGTATTAGCACCCTTTTCATCCATGGTTTTCCATGGGCTCTTAGTTACTTGCTAGATCACTTGCTTTTTGTTTGAAATTGTGCTTGATGTGGTTTTCGAAAGTATTTTGTAAAAGAGGCAATTGTTTAGGCAACCTTTGTAATGATTCTTGTTCGTAAGAATATATACAAAGATGTTGATCTTTTGAAAATGTTTTCAAGTTTTGTAAGATGTTTTAAAAGTGTAGGTGTTTTTTTTTTTTGAAAATAGCAATGATGTTTATTTTGAAATGTAGCAAGTAATTAGGAGCAATCTACCTACTCAAGTGTCTTTCTTGTTCATTTTCTTTTCCTTTGACATTGTTGTCTTACCATTGATTTGGTAAGCAACCCTATCTTTGGATATAAACGGGACGGGCGTGGGTCATCGTATAACCATGATTAGCAATGTTGCAAGATATCTTAACATTATTTTTGAGGGACTAAGATCATTTGTAAGGAAACTTAGATAGCGTGATCGAGGGACTATGATCTTGTATTTTGCATATTTTTGCCAAGATACCTTACGTGCGTAATATGGCCATTTTGTATAAGGCAACCAAGTGGAATAACCCTAGGGGTGCTTGTGTGTAAGTGTATTGTTTTCATGCTTGCTTTTGTCTTGAATTAGGATTTTCTAAGTATTGGTTTTAGTCTTTCCATACAAACCCTAATTACTAGCATGTTATATATGAAGCGATAAATTGCGGAATTTAAAGTTACTACACTATTACAATATTTGTGGGGAGGGGGGGGGGGGGGGGGGGGGGTGTGTGCAAATTCATGAATGTGGATTGCAAGAATTTAAAGCCTAATTAGTCTATTACAACCATATTGAATTGATATCAATGTACAAGAAAATAAATAAATACAAAGTATAAAATGAATGAATATACAAAAAAATGCAAGGTGTAAAGAAAATGTATCTTTGTTTGATTTTCACGAAAAAAGGATTTTGTCTTAACCTAATTAAATAAAGAAAATAATTAATTAAATTTGAATTTTTATTAAGAAAAGATTTTAAGTGGAACCCTAATTCTATTGATTAATCAAAAGAAAATAAGTTTAAGAAAAATGTTTTTTTTTTGGTATTTTTATCTTGAAAATATTTATAGCATTATAAAATATTTTTAGTCATTGTTATATAAAAAATAATGTATTTAAATTAGTATGAAAGAAAAGAACTAATAACCTAATTTTATTTATATTTACAAGATTATAAGTAAATAAATAAATAAAGTATAATTAATAAAAATATTTTTTTGTGAGAAAAATAAAATAAACTAAATCAAAATATAAATATATCATTTTTCTGTATTTTTATGATATTTTAATATTTAGAAAATATATTTAAAAAAAGAGAAATAAAATAAAAAAGAACATAAATAAATTTGGACCAAGGGTGCCAAAAGCCTGCAAGGGGGTTAGTTAGTAAAAAAAGAAGAAAACAAAGCAAGCCCAAAAAAGGCCCAGGCGCTCCAAAAAAGGGTCAGAAATGCCAAAAATGCGTGAAAATTATTACGGTACGAGGAGAGGAGGAGTACATGGTGAGCCACCTCAACTCTTTCCGATATTTAGAGATGGATGAGGAGTTCATTGAGACCTCGTTTCAACATTTTGAAGAGGCTCCCCAGACGCTGGCATCAGCTGAAACTGTTGTTGAAGATCCTCCAATGAAGATGGCTTCCTTCAAGGATGCCCGGGCTGTTGTTGAGGAAGGTGGGTGTGCAAATTGGGGCCAACTCCTAGATTTTGCATATAAGACTAACAAGTTTGGTTTGGGTTTCACTGTAGAAGCTCAAAGGGATGTACGGTGTGCACGGATCGGAGGACCTCCCCTGTTTATCAGCAATTCAGGAGTGAATGCCATTGAAGACGATGTTGAAGAATCTGAGTTCGACAGTTGGATCTACCCGACTGCTGATGGTGGATTAAGCAATTGGATGGAAAAGGACTTCGTCCCAATTTCTTTTATTACCCAGTAAATGAGACTTTTGTTTTGAATTTGTAACAAACAATTTTTAAAAACTTTACGGCCCGGTGCCTTACCCGAGACATCGTGGTTTTGTTTGTGAGGGCTTTATGTGTGTCATTTCCATATATCAGTAATAAAAGCATTGTACGTTTTCTTGCATTTCAAATTTTGTGATCCTTGTTTTTCTTTTTATCTTGCAAAGCAACTATTTTACACACACTCACATATACATGTCTGAATCCACTATGGATCTCACTGGTAACGACTGTGCTATTGCTAGTTATGACTTTGAAAGTCCAATCAACTTAGCCGAAGACGAGGGTGAAGATGATTGTGAAGTGCCTGGTGAACTTGCTAGACTATTACTTCAGGAAGAGAGGGCTATACAGCCGCATGAAGAGCCAATGGAAACAGTGAATCTGGGTACAAAGGTAGACAAGAAAGAGGTCAAGATTGGTGCAAATCTGGAAGCTAGTGTTAAGCAACGGTTGATTCAGATGTTGCATGACTATGTTGAGATCTTTTCCTGGTCTTATAAAGATATGCCTGGGTTAGATATCAATATCGTGGTTCACCGACTTCCTACCAAGGAATATTGTCCTCCGGTGAAATAGAAAGTTTGCTGAATATGCCCAGAGATGTCTGAGAAAATCAAGGCTGAAGTTATGAAACAGTTTGACACCGGTTTTCTAGCAGTTACTTCTTACCCACAGTGGGTTGCCAATGTGGTTCCTGTACCAAAGAAGGATGGTAAGGTTCGAATGTGTGTTGACTATAGGGATCTGAACAGGGCAAGCCCCAAGGATGATTTCCCTCTACCTCATATCGACGTTCTGGTCGACAACACCGCTCAGCATAAGGTTTTCTCCTTCATGGATGGTTTCTCCGGTTATAATCAGATTAAAATGGCTCCCGAAGACATGGAGAAGACAACCTTTGTTACTCAATGGGGTACCTTTTGCTACAAATTCATGCCTTTTGGATTGAAGAATGCTGGGGCAACGTATTAGCGTGCCATGGTCGCTCTGTTCCATGACATGATCCATCATGAGATTGAGGTATATGTCGACGACATGATTGCAAGGTCCCAGACCGAGGAGGAACACTTTGACCATCTTTAGAAGTTATTTGACAGGTTGAAGTTGTACAAGCTGAGGTTAAACCCGAACAAGTGCACATTCGGGGTGAGATCTGGTAAGCTGCTGGGTTTTGTCGTAGGTGATAAAGGTATTCAAGTGGATCCTGCAAAGGTGAAGGATATACAGGAAATGCCAGCTCCCCAAACAGAAAAATAAGTCAGAGGCTTTTTGGGACGATTGAACTATATTGCCTGATTCATCTCACACCCGACTGCTACTTGTGAGCCAATCTTCAAGCTACTGAAGAAAGATCAAGTGGTAAGATGGAACGATGAATGTCAGGCCGCTTTCAAAAGGATCAATTTATATCTCCAAGAGCCACCCATTCTGATGCCTCCAGTTGAAGGGAGACCATTGATCTTATACTTGACAGTACTCGATAACTCAATGGGGTGCGTGTTGGGGCAGCATGACGAGTCTGGCCGAAAAGAGCATGCTATTTATTACCTTAGCAAAAAGTTTACCGACTGCGATACCCGATACTCGTTGCTCGAGAAAACTTGCTGCGCTTTGGCATGGGCTGCTCTTCGGCTGAGACAGTATATGCTGACTCACACTACTCTATTGATATCAAAGATGGATCCAATCAAGTATATCTTCGAGAAGCCTGCCTTATCCGGAAGAATAGAGAGATGGAAGATGATCTTGATTGAGTATGACATCCAGTATACGACCCAAAAGGCAATTAAGGGAAGTGTGTTGGCAGATCATTTGGCACATCAGGCAGTGGACGATTACCAGTCTATGAACTTTGAATTCTCGGACGAGAACATCATGTTGGTAACTGGCTGTGAGACACCTGGACCGGATGAAGGACCTGAGGAGGGATCCCGATGGTCTATGTACTTTGATGGAGCTTCAAACGCTTTGGGTAATGGCATTAGCGCCATGATCATATCTCCTGAAGGCTCTCATACTCTGTTCACCGCCCGACTATGTTTCAACTGCACCAACAACATGGCGGAGTACGAAGCATGCATTATGGGTCTTTGAGCAGCTATTGACCTAAGGATTAAGTTCTAAAGTGTTTTCGGAGATTCCGCTCTCGTGATCAGTCAGATCAAGGGAGAGTGGGATACGAAACACCCTAATCTTATTCCCTACAAGGAGTATGTGTTGACTTTGCTCCCACACTTCGAGGAGATAACCTTTGAACACTTCCCTAGAGAAGAGAATCAGTTGGCAGACGCGCTAGCTATGATGTCATCTATGTTCAAAGTAAATTGGGACAACGAAGCTCCCCAGATTACCATTGAGAGGTTGGACGAACCTGCACATTACTGTGATATTGAGACTGGAGAGGCAACGGATAAACCTTGGTTTCATGAGGTGAAGAGATATCTTGAGGCTCAGGAATACCCCGAGGGTGCATCTGTTAATGATAAAAAGTTTCTGAGGAGGTTCGCGGTGAAGTTCTTCATCAGCAATGGCATTCTCTACAAGCGTAACCATGATTCAACCTTACTGCGTTGTGTGGATAAAAACGAAGCAGAAAGAATTATGGTAGAGTTGCACGAAGGTACTTTCGGGACTCATTCTAGTGGACACACCATGGCAAAGAAAATCCTACGGGCAGGATATTTTTGGTCCATAATGGAAGCCGACTGTTATCAGCATTCTCGGACCTGTCATAAGTGCCAAGTCTATGCTGATAAGGTGCATATACCTCCAGTACCTCTGAATGTATTGACGGCTCCATGGCCTTTTGCAATGTGGGGCATCGACATGATCGGCGAGATCAGACCTACGGCATCCAACGAGCATCGTTTCATCCTGGTAGCAATTGATTACATTACGAAGTGGGTTGAAGCAGCTTCCTTTGCTACTGTGACCAGGAACGTCGTGGCGCGGTTCATCCGGCATAATCTGATTTGTTGATATGGTGTACCAGAGAGGATCATTACAGATAATGGTACAAATCTCAACAATAAGATGATCACCGAGCTCTGCCAACAGTTCAAGATACAACATCATAACTCTTCTCCCTACCGGCCGAAGATGAATGTGGCTGTAGAAGCGGCTAATAAGAACATAAGAAGATTTTGTAGAAGATGACGGTGACATACAAAGACTGGCACGAGATGTTTCCTTTTGCTCTTCATGGGTACCGTACCTCAACGCGGACGTCAACAGGGGCAACACCATATTCCTTGGTTTATGGCACGGAGGCCGTATTGCCCATTGAAGTTCAGATACCCTATGTTCGGATTATGAAGGACGCAGGTTTGAGCGAAGATGACTGGATTCAGACCCGACTTGATCAACTAAACTTAATCGACGAAAAGAGACTTACTACTATTTGTCATGGTCAGACGTACCAAAAACGGATGATCAAAGCATTTAACAAGAAAGTTAGACAATAATAGTATCAAGTTGGGGATCTGGTAATCAAGCGCATTATCCTACCACAAGGTGATCCAAGGGGCAAATGGACCCCTACGTACGAAGGGCCATTTGTGGTTAAGAACATTTTCTCAGGAGGAGCTATGATTCTAACCACCATGGATGGTGACGACCTTCCTCACCCTGTTAATGCAGACATAGTGAAAAGATACTACGCATAAACAAAGACCCGCTAGGTTGACTGGCCTAGGCAAAAATAAGGGCTTCCCGGCGAACCAAAAGGGTTCGGGCAAAAATAAGGGATGAAAATGAAAAAATGTGTACACCCGGCAATTCGAAAATCTGAAAAGGCGGCTTGGGAAAAAAAGGGTATCCCGGTGGACTGAAAACCCGAAAGGGCGGTCCAGGCAAAAATTAGGAATCAAAGCGTAACACTATGTCTCATTGGATCACGTTGCAACCAGACTTCGGTATCGACTATCAAGCTCGGACGACACTAATCAATCTGATCTACCTTCAACCAAGTAGCAAAGTGATGAGATGCTCGAGGACATAAAGGCAATAGCAGAGTTGGAACCCAGTGGAATTATTCACATAGCTGTTTTGTTTAGTTTTTCATAAATTATGTAAATTTTATTATTCAGCGGCAGTTTCTTACTAGGACGTCAACCTCTTGTACAAAAACGCTTATTTACAGGCCAAACTTCAAAATCAATACAATTTATTTTCAGAGAAATTTAAAACTGTTTTTCCTTTTTCTATTTTGTTTTGCAAAGAACGTCTAATGTTCATTTTTGATATATTCATTTGACATTAATTGCTGCTCATGAATATTTACATGCAAAACAAAAGACGATTACTCGTAAAATTTGAAACAGGGGCAATAAGATTTGTCCAAGCTGTACAGTTGCTCTATCCACCAGGTACAAAGGTAGATTCAGCTGAAGAATATGGCTGAGGTGCATTCACTCCCCGTAGAGTAAGAAAAGGCAGTAATGTTAGCTCTCCCCAGCCGAGACTTGCAACTGTGAATGAATCGATAATATTCTCCCCAAGCAGAGTTTATCTACCATCATCACTGAAAGGTCTTAACATTCCCCAGCGGAGTATAAGAATATTCCCCGGCAAATACAAAATATCCCCAGTGGAGTTTCAAATTATTCCCAGTGCAGTCTAAAAAAGGCTTCCCCATTGGAGTATGGAGAATCATCCCCAGTAGACTTTGGAAGGTTATCCCCAGTAAAGCCTAAAAGGTTATCCCCAGTAAAGTCGCAACTGAAAGATCATCCCCAGTGGAGTTCTTTCCTTTCACAAACAAAATTCAATCCCCAACAGGATTCAGTATCACCAGCAACGGTAATTCATCCCCAGCGGAATTTATCAGTGGAATCCTCTATAGAGCATATCTTCCCCACAGAGTAATCTCTTCATCAGTCTATTCCCCAACGGAGTTATCCTCTCCTGCAGGTTTATTCTCACAATCATCTTCGTTCACCATCCCTAACGGAAAGAAGAATTCAACTCTTTTCTCCAGCAGCTATCCGGGATTTATTTTCCCCAGCTACAAACATTACATTTTCATACATCATGACACATGCATATACGCATCATACAACACAATCTCATTTATTTTGAGAACATCATTGCCTGATACATATCATGCATTACATACAACTAACCTTTACCTTTCAGGAAGGATGCGGTTAAATTCTCACAAAATTCAAAGCTATGAAGCTTTAACCTCAGTCGAATTACTGACAAGTTCTTAAATCTCAACAGAGTTATCCTTAGTTGAATTACAAGCAAGGTCCTAAATCTCGATAAAGTTCCTCCATCGAATTACAGAGAGGTTCCTAAATCTCAGCAGAGAGTTTTCTCAGTTGAATTACGGGCGAGTTCTTAAATCTCGATGAAGATGTTTCCCTCATTCGAATTACTGACCAGTTCTTAAATCTCAACAGAGTTTTCTTCAGTTGAATTGCAGGCAAGGTCCTAAATCTCGACAAAGTTCCTTCGTCGAATTATAGACAGGTTCCTAAATATCAGCAGAGAGTTTTCTCAGTTGAATTACGGGCGAGTTCTTCAATCTCGATGAAGATGTTTTCCTCAGTCGAATTACTGACCAGTTCTTAAATCTCAACAGAGTTTTCCTCAGTTGAATTACAGGCAAGGTCCTAAATCTCGACAAAGTTCCTCTGTCAAATTACAGACGAGTTCCCAAATCTCAGCAGAGTTTTCTCAGTTGAATTACGGGCGAGTTCTTAAATCTCGATGAAGATGTTTCCCTCAGTCGAATTACTGACCAGTTCTTAAATCTCAACAGAGTTATCCTCAGTTGAATTACAGGCAAGGTCCTAAATCTCGACAAAGTTCCTCCGTCGAATTACAGACAGGTTCCTAAATCTCAGCAAAGAGTTTTCTCAGTTGAATTATAGGCGAGTTCTTAAATCTCGATGAAGATGTTTCCCTCAGTCGAATTACTGACCAGTTCTTAAATCTCAACATAGTTATCCTGTGTTGAATTACAGGCAAGGTCCTAAATCTCGACAATGTTCCTTCGTGGAATTACAGACAAGTTCCTAAATCTCAGCAAAGAGTTTTCTCAGTTGAATTACGGGCGAGTTCTTAAATCTCGATGAAGATGTTTCCCTCAGTCGAATTACTGACCAGTTCTTAAATCTCAACAGAGTTATCCTCAGTTGAATTACAGGCAAGGTCCTAAATCTCGACAAAGTTCCAAAGTCGAATTACAAACAAGTTCTTAAATCTCAACATAATTTTTTCAGTTGAATTACAGACAAGGTCCTAAATCTCGGCAAAGTTCCTCCGTCGAATTACACACGAGTTCCTAAATCTCAGCCGAGTTTTCTCAGTTGAATTACGGGAAAGTTCTTAAATCTCGATGAAGATGTTTCCCTCAGTCGAATTACAGGCAAGGTCCTAAATCTCGGCAAAGTTCCTCCATCGAATTACAAACGAGTTCCTAAATCTCAGCAGAGTTTTCTCAGTTGAATTACGGGCGAGTTCTTAAATCTCGAAGAAGATGTTTCCCCCTCAGTTGAATTACTGAAAAGTTCTTAAAACTCAGCAGAGATGTTCTCTCAGTTGAAGTAAAGGCAAGTTCCTAAATCTCAACAAAGATCAGACTTCCCCAGCGGAATCTTCCTCAACAACGGGTATATAGACTCTCACTAAGGAATCTCTTATGCGATCGACACTCCTTCAGATGGCATCTTTAAGCCCATCCCCTCGTCATCAATCTCCAGACGGCATCTGTAAGCCCATTCCCGACATCACAAGGTTGATACCACTTCATGCGAGTGCAAATTTCTGGGCACTCTAGTGTTCAATCCCCTTCCACCTTCGGATCACGAAAGGCATATAAGCCAATCTACATCCTCAGGTTTAAGAAGATTGAACAGGGGCAGCTGTTGTACCCCAAAATTTTCCCTCCCATATTTCTCAAATCATTGCAAGAAAAATCTCCAACTTGCCCAAGGTTGCTCAAGAATTGGTCAGACAAGCTCTCTCCTAAGGCAGTCTACCCCAAATTAGGGTTTTGTGTTGCATCAAGATCCTTGAATCCAAATTACCTCAAGTACTCCCCAAATGTCCTAATATGTTCTCAATATCATCCATGTCAAGTTTCAAGCCTTGCAGAGGAAGTTTGCTCAGTCAATTGCTCAAAGGTCCAAAAATTGACTGTGCTAGGGCAAAGTCAACTATGACCCAAATACAGTCAAACTTCAAGATTTTTTGTCAACATTCTCATTTTGAAGGATATTTCATCATTTGATCAAGGGTTGATCATGATTCATCAAGGATTGCTCAAAATTCATCAAGATTCAAAAGTTGCTAAATTAGGGTTTTGCAGGAAAAGTTAACTCAATTTTGACCAAGCATAACGTTTTCATACTGAGAAACGACCCATCCAAAGCTCATTTTGAAGAGGATGCAATTCCCTACAATCCATATTCATATCCCAAGATCAAAAAATTCACTCACAAAAAGTTATGAATTTTGACATTATAGGTCATTTTTGAAAGTCAATAAAAACACCTTTTTTGTCAAAGCTTCTAACTTGAGCATGTAATATCAAATAGATATGAGACCAAAAGGGTTGGTTAGAGGACATCTCAAGCTTTCTAAAAATTTCAAGAACACCTTCAAAAGTTCAAAATTGAAGAAGTTATGCATTATTGAAGTTGGACTTTTTTGCAAAATTGCCAAAAGTCAACTATCCCCAAAACTTCAAATTTTGCCAAATGGGCCCATTCTTTTTCACTTGTTTTGAGTTTGCATTGTAGTCCACGTGTTCCAGCCTTGGCCATATGTCCATATCATTTTTTATTAATTATTTTGATTTTATTTGAATTAATTTGATTTAAATCAAAATAAATCAAATAAAAATCCAAAGGCATTGATAACAAAGATTTTGTGGTGATTTCAGGTTCCATTATGCAGCTGGCCATCATCGAATTCGTATCAAGTGAATCATGTGCAAAAAAGATTGAAATTAAGCCAATTTGGAAAGTTTGTAAAGGCAAATCAAATCAAATATCAAAGCCTTAATGGAGAGAGATTTGGACAAAGTTTGTGACCCTAATCCAATGCACAGTACTTAAGCAAGCTAAAGGCACGAGAATAAGGGTTAGAAATCACTGGTAGAGGCAGAGCAAGAGTTGAAAAAATCACAAAAAAGCTTGAGATAGAAATCAAGGTTGGAGGAATTTTCAAGGCTTGAGACATATCCCAATTGATTCCTGGCAATTCTCACAAGCAAACCCAATCCAAACCAGGCGTTTCCAGACCTCCTAGTGCACTGTAAGCCCTTCATAACATAGCTACATTCTTGATTTCGATTCGCATTATTCTGGCATCCATTGAGTAAAATAATTGCATATTTGTGATCACAAGAACATTTGCAAGCTTTTGGTATTAATGAATTTCATTTATCTGATCTGTAACAAGAATCACCATAGTTAGGGTTTCTTGGAATTTTTTAGGCATTTTCGTTTCAGGTACAATTGGTCCACATGAAGGACATGGTTGTAATCAGGAGGTTATGACGAGTTTAACCATGGCATCAAAAGGCATTTCTATGGCCTATAGAGGATTTTTGAGTGAGACAGGCTTGTAGCTACGGACTTCTGTCCGTTGGTATAGGTGGTTATATTTTTAACCACGGTTGGGAGGTCAGGGACGATGTGTGGCATCCATCCATTGGGTTATTCAAATAGGGTGCATTTTTATTTTTGTTCTGACCATTGACTTTGTTTTATTATATTATCTTTTATTCATATTATACTAACAAGTAAAACAGCATGGCGTAGTGGTGACCTTGGCAGTGGATATCCCTTCAGGACCTGGGTTTGAATCCCAGGTCCCCCCCTTTCTCAATATTATTTATTTTTAGGTGTTCCAGTGCATATGCCCATTTGCAATCCACCATACTCCCCCGCTATCCAAGCGCCAGATGGCCAAAGGGCCAGATCTGGTGGTCAATGTTGGAAGTCCACCACAAGCCAGGTCAATGCACGCACACTGGATCAGGAAAAGTCAAACGGATCAACAAATGGGCCAAGCAAAAATTGCTACCTACACCCTCAAATCAGGCCCACTCCCTCCTTCTCTCACTTTTATTTATTTTATTTAATTGTTTTATTTTATTTAACTAATTTTCTAACCAATAACAAAATTCCTTTTTATCAAATAAAATCACAAAAACACTTTTTTTATCCAATCAAATTTTAAAACTTTTATTTTTATTAATAAACTTATTAATTAATTAGGATATTAATTAGGAAACTTTAATTTATTTTGTAAATATTTAAAATTAATTAGAAATCATTAGGTTTTAATTCATTTAATTATTTTTATTTTCTTTCTTAAAATAATAAAAAAACTCAAAAATATGTCATAAATTATTTTTCATTAATTAACTTATTAATTTAATTTAGTATTAATTTCTTTTCTTAAATAAAAAACAACAAAAAAGGCATTTTCTTTCAAAAGGGTCAAAACCCTAATTCGCACTCGATTTAATTTCCCGCGCACTTTATTTTTTTCTTTATCCATATTGATGTATTTGCTTCCGGTATGTAATAGATAATTAGGACATTTTATTCATTTACCGCTTTATTTTATTTTATTTTCAAAGGGTTGTTTTTGGCGATGTAAATACCCGACTCCTTGTAATTTAATTTCCGCACCTTTAATTTCTGCAAATTATAAGTGCTAGATGTTTGATAATAGGGTTTGCATGACACGACTAAATGTTTAATCTTAAAATCAAATTAGACAACCCTTAACATGTGCAAAGATAAAAATAACTGAAAACAACACACTCGCACATGCGCACTCTTAGGGTACACCCCACTTGGTTGCCTTCGTACACGGTCATTGAGTATATGTCACTTTAGAGGCCATCCTTTTGTCTAAAAGAACATAGTCGCCTCGAAATGGTTGCCTCAGATATTGTTGCCTCAAACAAATGATCTAAGACATTTGGGTTACCGCTAAGGCGTCCTAACATTGCTTTAGTGACTGTATGTCCCTCATTCGAATTGACCCTCAAACTCCAACGACGATGCTACCTACTCATTAATAGTGGGATAGCATTGCCCAAAGGAAATTAACATAGAACGATTCCTTTTTCGAGTAGGTAGATTAGCTCTTAGATACTTGCTCTTTCAAAACAAAACTCTTCACACTTACACTTTTCGAACAAAGTTTTCAAAACACTTCATTACACTCTTGAGGACAGAAGCAGGAGTTAAATCAAAGTTTCAAACAAAAACTTTTTCAAACCCACAAGCACAAAGAAAACAATTTTGAAAACAATTGAGCAAGTACCTAAGAGCCCATAGATAACTACGGATAGAAAGGGTGCTAATACCTTCCCTTTCTATAATCTACCCCCGAACCCGAGAAACATCTCGAAAAAGGAATTTTTTTGTACTTTTTTCCTTTCCTTGTTGGATAAAATAAAAGTCGGTGGCGACTCTTGCTTACCGCGACATTTTGCGAAAACAAATGCAAAACGCGAACCAGCATTCCAAAAAATAGTCAGTTCTTCCCACCGTATCACACAGTGGATACAATCAACTTGGGTACCGAGGAGAACATAAAAGAAGTCAAGGTTGGTGCCAATCTAGAGCCGAGTGTCAAGGAGCGTCTAATTCAGCTATTGCATGATTATGTTGAGATCTTTGCCTGGTCATATCAAGACATGCCGGGACTTGATACAGACATCGTGGTACATCGTCTGCCAACAAGAGAAGAATGTCCACCAGTAAAACAAAACGTTCGTCGCATGAGACCTGACATGTTAGAGAAGATCAAAGCGGAAGTCATGGAACAATTTAATGTTGGATTCCTGGCTGTCACTTCATATCCCCAATGGGTCGCCAACATTGTTCCCGTGCCCAAAAAGGACGGCAAAGTACGAATGTGCGTGGACTATAGAGATTTAAATAGGGCCAGCCCTAAAGATGATTTTCCACTTCCCCACATAGATATCTTGGTTGACAATACATCCCAGCACAAGGTGTTTTCCTTCATGGACGGATTCTCAGGTTATAGTTAAATCAGAATGGCACCTGAGGATATGGAGAAAACTACATTTGTCACCCAATGGGGGACGTTCTGCTACAAAGTGATGCCATTCAGACTGAAGAATGCTGGGGCCACCTATCAGCGCGCCATGGTAGCTTTGTTTCATGATTTGATACATCATGAAATAGAGGTCTACATAGACGATATGATAGCCCGGTCACAAACTGAAGAAGAACATCTCGATCACTTGCAAAAGCTGTTTGAGAGACTGAAGAAGTATAAGCTGAGGTTGAATCCAAACAAGTGCATATTTGGAGTACGGTCCAGTAAACTCTTAGGTTTTATCGTCAATAACAAAGGTATCGAGGTCGATCCTGCCAAGGTTAACGTGATACAAGAAATTCATGCTCCTCGTACTGAGAAGGAAGTCAGAGGATTCTTGGGACGCCTGAACTATATTGCCAGATTCATTTCTCACCTAATAGTTACTTGTGAGCCAATCTTCAAACTACTGAAGAAAGATCAAGTAGTCAAGTGGAATGATGAATGCCAAGTTGCTTTTAACAAAATCAAAGAGTATTTACAAGAACCTCCCGTGTTGATACCGCCAGTCGAGGGAAGACCGTTGATCATGTATCTGACCATTTTAGAAAACTCAATGGGGTGTGTATTGGGACAGCATGATGAGTATGGCCGAAAAGAGCACGCTATTTATTACCTGAGCAAAAATTTTACCGACTCTGAAACCAGATATTCACTGCTCGAGAAAACTTGCTGCGCTCTGGCATGGGCTGCTCGCCGGCTAAGACAATATATGCTGACTCATACCACTTTGTAGATATCTAAGATGGATCCGATAAAGTACATCTTCGAAAAGCATGCTCTGTCTAGGAGGATAGCTAGATGGAAGATGATCCTAACAGAATATGACATACAATATACTACCCAGAAAGCCATAAAAGACAATGTATTGGCTGATCATCTTGCTCATCAAGCTGTAGAAGATTATCAGTCCATGAAGTTTGATTTCCCGAATGAAGATATCATGAATTTAGACAACTGTGAAGAAATCAGGCCATATGACGGGCCTGAACAAGGATCCCGATGGACCCTGTTCTTTGATGGGGCCTCCAATGCACTTGGTAATGGTATCGGCGCTGTACTCATATCTCCGAAAGGGTGTCATACTCCCTTTACTGCCAGACTTTGCTTCAATTGTACAAACAACATGGCGGAGTACGAAGCATACATCTTGGGCCTCAAGGCTGCCATAGATCTGGGAATCAAATCTTTAGATGTGTTTGGAGATTCAACTTTGGTCATCAGTCAGACCAAAGGAGAGTGGGACACTAAGCACCCAAACCTTATCCCTTACAAAGAACATGTTTTGACATTGTTACCACATTTTGAGAAGATTACATTCGAACATTTCCCGCGAGAAGAAAATCAACTAGTTGACGCTCTAGCTACAATGTCATCTATGTTAAACTTAATTGGGATAACGAGGCTCCCCAGATCACCATCGAACGAATGGATGAACCAGCACACTGTCACGAGATTAATACTGAAGAGGTAGTGGACCAGCCTTGGTTTCATGAAGTCAAGAGGTATCTCGAGGCTCAAGAATATCCAAAAGGAGCCTCAATCAATGATAAGAAGTTCTTAAGGAGATTCTCTGCTAAATTCTTCCTTAGTAATGGCATCCTGTACAAGCGCAATCATGACTCCATTCTGCTTCGGTGTATGGATAAGATTGAGGCAGAAAAGATCATGGATGAATTACATGAAGGTACCTTTGGCACTCACTCCCGTGGGCATACGATGGAGAAGAAAATCCTACGGGCAGGCTATTATTGGTCTACCATGGAAGCAGATTGCTATCAACACTCTCAGACCTGTCATAAGTGTCAAATTTATGCTGACAAGGTGCACGTGCCTCCGGTTCCTCTGAATATCTTGACGGCTCCTTGGCCCTTTTCTATGTGGGGAATTGATATGATTGGAGAGATCAAGCCGACAACCTCCAATGGACACCGCTTCATCCTAGTGGCCATTGACTATTTTACAAAGTGGGTTGAAGCAACTTCCTTCGCATCCGTTACCAAGAATGTTGTTGCCCGCTTCATCAAGCAAAATCTCATTTGACGGTACGGTATCCCGGAAAGGATCATCACTGATAATTGTACAAATCTTAACAACACTATGATCACTGCCTTGTGCGAGAAATTCAAGATCCAACATCATAATTCTTCTCCCTATCGGCGAAAGATGAATGGTGTTGTCGAAGCGGCAAATAAAAACATTAAAAAGATCATACAAAAGATGACAGTCACGTACAACGACTGGCATGAGATGTTACCATTCGCTCTCCACGGGTATCGTACCACGACTCGCACCTCAACTGGGGAAACACCGTATTCTTTTGTTTACGGCATGGAGGCTGTCTTGCCAATTGAGGTTCAGATCCCCTCTCTGAGGATTATGAAAGATGCATGGTTGAATGAAGACGATTGGATCCAAACATGACTTGATCAATTGAATTTAATCGATGAAAAGAGACTTACTGTTGTCTGCCATGGTCAAATGTATCAAAAACGGATGATCAAGGCTTTCAACAAGAAATTCAGACGCCAAATATATCAAGGTAGGGATCTAGTGATCAAACGTATCATCTTGCCACAAAGTGATCCCAGGGGCAAATGGACTCCTACCTATGAAGGACCATTTGTAATCAAAAACATATTCTCCGGTGGGGCAATGATCTTAACCACCATGGACGGCGACGACCTGCCACACCCTGCAAACGCAGACATACTCAAAAGATACTATGCATAAGAGACCCGCTAGGTTGACACACCTAGGCAAAACAAGGGCATCCCGGCGAACCAAAAAGGTTCGAGCAAAAATTAGGGATAAAATAAAAAAAAATTGTACACCCAGTAAGTTAAAAACCCGAAAGGGTGACTTGGGCAAAAAAGGGCTTCCCAGTGGACTGAAAACCCGAAAGGGTGGTCCAGGAAAAAGTTAGGGAATAAAAGTGTATGACTATGTCCCGTTGGATCACTTAACAAACCACATTTGAATTCCACTGACAAACTTGGAGTTTCTGATCAATTCAATCATCTTCGAACGAAGCAACAAATAGACAAGATGCTCAGATATACGAAGGCTATAGCAGAATGGGAACCCCATGGAATTATTACACATAGCTATCTTTCTTTGCATAAATTCTTCTTGTTTACGACGGAATTCTCTTACTAGAATGTTTGTCTCCTTTGTACAAAATACTTACTCAAAGTTAAATACAAAATATTCCTTTGAAAGTGCAAAAACTATTTGTCTTTACTCTTGTGTTTTGTTTGCAAAAACGTCCAATGATTCATTAATGAACATATGCATTTGAACATGATTACCGTTTATGAATAAACAGAACGAGGAAGAGACAATTACTGATAGGTCAAAAGGATGGGAAAATATATTGAGGCCATTCCATAAGCATTCTCCCCACGGAGTTTTCAATGCTCCCTAGCGGAACAAAACTCCAAACTACCCAGCGGAATAAAACTCCCAACTACCCAGCAGAACAAAGCTTCTAGGTTATCAATCCCCGGTAGAAATCGCCCAATTTCTCCAAATTCCCCAACAGGATGTTATGAAGCCTGGAATCCGACCAGATAACAACTAACTTTTGATTCTCTCCAGCCAAGGATAATTCCCCAGTAAAGCAACGGACAACCGAGACTCCCGAATTCTTTTCCCCAAGCACGAACAAAACTATTTCCCCACAGAGTTTTCAATACTCCCCAACGAAACAAAAGCTCTCATTGGTTAATCCCCAATAGAAGTCATCAAGATTCACAGGATTCCTCAAGAAGATCTTACGAGCAATACATGGCATTTCCCTTACAACAAGAGTTTATTTCTCTCAGCAGAAATTCATCAACACTTCTACTTCAAGACATGAAGACTTACATATCCTCAGCAGCAGTCAGGGATTGATTTTCCCCAAACCGACAGCAATACAGCAAATTAGCTCACATGCGCATACATTGCATCCATATATCATAAACATCAATAAAACCAATACATTGCATCATACATTTCATGCAACATAACTTGGTGTTTCAGCTAACGTTTTACCCTTTTCAGGATAAGATTAACATCTACCATTAACAATATGCCAACTCTTGATACAGTTCCAATACGCTCCAGACACGGAATCCATTCTGATACTCATTCAAAGACACTCCTAATACAGTGCGGATACGCTCCAGACATGGAAGCCATTCTGGTACTCATTCAGATTCAAAGACAACTTTTGGTACAGTGCGGATATGCTCCAGACACGGGAGCCATTCTGGTACTCATTGAGATTCGAATACACTATCTGATACAATTCAGATACGCTCCAGACACGGAAGCCATTCTGATACTCATTCAAAGACACACCTGATACAGTTCAGATACGCTCTAGACACAGAAGCTCTCCTGATACTCATTCAGATTCGAAGATACTATCTGATACAGTTCAGATACGCACCAGACACGGAAGCCATTCTGATACTCATTCAAAGACACACCTGATACAGTTCATATACGCTCCAGACACGGAAGCCATTCTGATACTCATTCAAAGACACACCTGATACAGTTCAGATACGCTCCAGACACGGAAGCTCTCTTGATACTCATTCAGATTCGAAGACACTATCCGATACAGTTCAGATACGCTCCAGACACGGAAGCCATTCTGATACTCATTCAAAGACACTTCTGATATAGTGTGGATACGCTCTAGACACAGAATCCATTCTGGTACTCTTTCAGATTCAAAGACAACTTTTGATACAGTTCAGATACGCTCCAGACACGGAAGCCATTCTGATACTCATTCAAAGACACTCCTGATACAGTGCGGATACGCTCTAGACAAGGAAGCCATTCTGGTACTCATTCAGATTCGAAGACACTATCTGATATAGTTCAGATACGCTCCAGACACGGGAGCCATTCTGATACTCATGCAAATTCAACCTTTTGATACAATACAGATACGCTCTAAATACAGACGCCATTTTGATGTTCAAACATACAAACTACAAGCATTCTTGGATGGCATCTACAAGCCCATCTCTAGCAAGATTTTATTACCTCTCCAAATGACATCTTTAAGCCCATTCCTCCTATCGTCGCTGAGTGCAAATTTCTGGTCAATCTAGTGTCCAATCATCTTCCACCTTCGAGTCACGAATGACAAATCTCGCCAATCTAACTCCTCAAGTTAAAGAAGATTGAACAGGGGTAGCTGTTGTACCCCAAAATTTTCCCTCTCATTTTTTCAGGAAATCACCCTGGATTCTCAAAGTTTTCTACTATACAAATCCAAGCCTTGAATTATCATTTCTTTCCAAGAAAACCATTTACAAGGGAAAAATGGTCATTTACACGCTGAGAAGTCAAACTTTGGCTTTTGGATCAAAATCAAATCACAAAAATCATATTTCGTCAAGACATGTTGGAATATGAAGTTTGAAAGTCAAATTTTACCTTGGAAAAGTTAAATTCTAAATACTTAAATTTTTTTCTAAAGTATTTAAGAAAAATGACACTTCAGAACTTCTGAGCCAGCCTCCAGGCAGGAGCAGTCAGAAGTTGTAAGCATGGTTCAACACATAATCTTTAGTCAGAACATGGCTTTTCAGCATCTACGCATGTTTGGTCAGAGTTTGCTAGAGTAATGCAAAAAAGGCAATAAAGTGTAGTACGAGTTAGAAAGCTTCTTCAGAACATGCTGGAACCAGAAAGTAAGAGGGTCAGAAGATTGGGTTCTACACTAAAGTAGAATCTCTAAGTCCAGAGTTTTCAGAGGAAAATCAAAGAAACATGCTGGAAAGCCTAGGGAACCCTCAGAATTTGCTGAGGCAACAGGATACCAAGATCAGAACTTGGGTGCGTTGTTTTGGACTATGCTGAAGTGGAACTGCTGACTCGGATTTAAGTAATGATGCAAATCTCATATCACAAGATTTCTGATTTTGACAAATCCCAACACCATTTAATGCTCATTAATGCTCACAGCCACTTTTGAGTCTTTGTCCAAAGGGTCTCCCCACGTGTAGCATAGAAATATCTTTGTACAAATTTAGGTATGGGTTCGTGCTACTTTTCGCTCATGGGTGTCACTTTTCCTTAATCTTTGCTTACTAATCCAGCCTAGGCTAAAAGCTGTCAATCATCACAACCTATTTGAAAATTTCTTCAAGAGTAAGTCAGCATCTAGTGCATGATATTGGCGCCACTTGACATTTTAAAACCCACAAAGCTTTGCCTATAAATAGAATACCATTGGTCACTAAGAAGGGGTCCAGAAAAATTGCTAAAAAGAGACAGAAAGTTTTAGCAAGAAAAAACCTTGAATCTCTGCCCAAAATTCTTAGAGTTTCAAAAACTGTAAACACATCATACAAACCATTAACTTTGGATCTTTTGCTTTCAAACTCCATTTGTTCTCAAAATATCTCTTAACTAAAAAAAACACCCATACAGTTTCTGACCCACACGTTGGAAACTGCCACAACTTCTATATTCATACTACTATATACACTCTATCCATCCATTCAAAGAAGTTGTTCAGAACATCATCAGAGTTGAGGCTAACTCCAGTTCACAGAACTTCTTCCAGCTGCAAGGTAAGCATCTGTTGACTCTCACCACATTGCTTAAGCATCACCAGATTTGCATGCTCAAAAACACAATGTAGATATCATGCTTCTGATGTTGTACATGTTCTGAGATTTTCACGCATCTGTATGCTTAAGTAGAGAATGAATCAGTTTAGAACTTTCCTCTGATTTTTGGTTCTGATTTCTGAAATGCTATGACACCCACTGAAACTGTCCTAGGCATGTCTTCTGTTTTATGGGAAAATAACCAAATTGCAGATGTTTTGACTAGCATAGAGAGAGACCAAGTTCTGACACTGGCACCAGCGCTTCTGGAGCTTGTTTTGTTATCAGTAATATCAGAACTTCTAAAAATTACTGTGTTCCCAACAGGGTCAGAACCTCTGACCTCATACATTTTCACTAACAGGTTTCTGTTTTGCAGCGTGCCAGGGTCAGAACCTCTGACCTATACATTTTCACTAACAGGTTCCTGTTCTGCATCACGCCAGGGTCAGAACCTCTGACTTCCTTTCAGCAATACGCTGATCCTCCTTTTTTCTTCCCCTTGTTATTTTCTTTTTCTTTATTTTTCTCGCTGGCACTCTCCATTTCATTAATCAGCAAAACACCAAAAATATTTTGTTCACACTTTATTTTCCTTAAAACAAAAAAACAAAAAATATTTTCTTAAAACAAAACAAGTTCATTTAATATTTTCCTGTATATATTTCAATATGGTTGTAATAGTAAT
Source organism: Vicia faba (assembly GCA_948472305.1). Lineage (NCBI taxonomy): Eukaryota > Viridiplantae > Streptophyta > Magnoliopsida > Fabales > Fabaceae > Vicia > Vicia faba. The sequence continues at coordinate 104,850,755 of OX451740.1, read as the reverse complement.
TTAGGGCTTTATTTTCATTTGCAATCCCCATTCATAAATTTGTACCCCACCCCCTAAATATTGTAATAGCATAGAACTTTACATTTCTGCAATTTATCGCTTTCAAATGTAAATGCAAGATAAAATCAATAAATAGACCACCAAAAAATCAAAGACAAAAGCATGCAATCAAACACACTTTGCACACAAACACCCTTAGGGTTTCTCCACTTGATTTCCTTATACAAAAATAGCCATATTACGCATGCAAAGTATCTTGGTAAAACAAACAAAATCAAAAGATCATAGTCCCTCAATGACGATATTCTATGTTGCCTGATAAAATGATCTTAGTCCCTCAAAAATGCTAAGATACTTTGCAACATTGCTAATCATTGTCATATGATGACCCACGCCCGTCCCGTTTACATCCAAAGATAGGGTTGTTTACCAAATCAATGGTAAGACAACAATGTCAAAGGAATAGAAAATGCATAAGAAAGACATTTGAGTAGGTAGATTGCTTCTAGTTACTTGCTCTATTTCCAAACAAACATCCTTGCTATTTTCAAAACAAACACACACATTTTTCAAACAACTTACAAACATTGAAAACATTTTCAAAAAGACAAACATCTTTGTATACATTCTTACGAACGATAATCATTACAAAGATTGCCTAAACGAATGGTCTCTTTTACAAAATACTTTCAAAAACCACACAAAACACAATTTTAAAACAACAAGCAAGTGATCTAGCGAGCAACTAAGAGCCCATGGAAAACCATGGATGAAAAGGGTGATAATACCTTCCCTTTTCATAATCTACCCCCCGAACTAAAGAAACAATCTCAAAGGTCTTTCCTGTGCTTTTTCACCTTTCCTTTTGGATAAAAGAAAAGTCGATGGCGACTCTTGCTAACCGCAACATTTGCAAACATAAACGCAAATCCTCAAGTCAGTTCTCCAACCGTATCACAAATGTCAAAACATGTTCTTTGTAAGGGATAAGGTTAGGGTGTTTGGTGTCCCATTCCCCTTTGATCTGGCTAATGACCAAAGCTGAATCTCTGAATACATTCAAGGATTTGATCCCCAAGTCTATGGCAGCTTTAAGACCAAAGATGCATGCTTCGTATTCCGCCATATTGTTTGTACAATTGAAGCATAGTCTTGCTGTAAAAGGAGTATGACACCCTTCAGGAGATATGAGTACAACACCGATACTGTTTCCGAGTGCGTTAGAGGCCCCATCAAAAACCAGGTTCCATCGGGATCCTTGTTCAGGTCCGTCATATGGTCTGAACTCTTCATAATTGTTTACCATCATGATGTCTTCATCTGGGAATTCGAACTTCATGGACTGGTAGTCTTCTACAGCTTGGTGAGCAAGGTGATTAGCTAGTACACTTCCCTTTATTGCTTTTTGGGTAGTATATTGTATGTCATATTCTGTCAGGATCATCTGCCATCTTGCTATTCTGCCAGAGAGAGAAGGTTTCTCAAAGATGTATTTTATTGGATCCATTTTAGATATCAATAAGGTAGTGTGGGTCAGCATATACTGTCTTAGCCGGCGAGCAGCCCATGCTAGAGCGCAGCAAGTTTTCTCGAGCAGTGAATATCTTATTTCACAGTCGGTAAAATTTTTGCTCAGGTAATAAATAACACGCTCTTTTCGGCCAGACTCGTCATGCTGCCCCGACACACACCCTATTGAATTTTCCAAAATGGTAAGATACATGATCAATGGTCTTCCCTTGACTGGTGGCATCAAAATAGGAGGCTCTTGCAGGTACTCTTTGATCTTGTCAAAGGCAGTTTGGCAATCATCATTCTATTTGACTACCTGGTCTTTCTTCAGTAGTTTGAAGATTGGTTCACAGGTAGCTGTCAGGTGAGAAATGAATCGGGCAATGTAGTTCAAGCATCCCAAGAATCCTCTGACTTCTTTCTCAGTACGAGGAGCAGGCATCTCTTGTATAGCTTTCACCTTGGCAGGATCTACTTCAATACCTTTATTGCTGACGACAAAGCCTAGGAGTTTACAAGACCTTACTCCCAATGTGTATTTAATTGGGTTCAACCTCAGCTTGTACTTCTTCAATCTCTCAAACAGTTTATGTAAATGATCAAGATGCTCTTCTTCTGTTTGAGATCTAGCTATCATGTCGTCCATATAAACCTCTATTTCACGATGTATCATGTCGTAAAATAGAGCTACCATGGAACGCTGATAGGTTGCTCCAACATTCTTCAGTCTGAATGGCATTACCTTGTAGCAAAATATGCCTCATTGTATGATAAAGGTTGTCTTCTCCATGTCCTAAGGGGCCATTTTGATTTGGTTGTAACCTGAGAAACTGTCCATGAAGGAAAACACTTTGTGTTGTGCTGTATTATCAACTACGATGTCAATGTGGGGAAGTGGAAATCATCTTTAGGGCTTGCCCTATTCAAATCTCTGTAGTCCATGCACATTCGTACTTTGTCGTCCTTTTTAGGCACAATAACAACATTGGCAACCCATTGCGGATATGAGGTGACATCCAAGAATCCAACATTGAATTGTTTCATGACTTCTGCTTTAATCTTCTCTGACATATCTGGTCTCATTCGACGGACCTTTTATTTTACTGGTGGGCAATCCTCTTTTGTAGGTAGACGGTGTACCATAATATCTGCATCAAGTCCTGACATGTCTTCATACGACCAGGCAAAGACCTTAATATACTCGTGCAACAACTGAATTAGCCGCTCCTTGACACTGGGTTCCAGATTGGCACCCACCTTGACCTCTCTTTTGTTTTCTTCGGTACCTAGATTGATGGTGTCCACTGGTTCCTCGTGGGGATAAATGGTTTTGTCTTCTAATTGTAGTAATCTGGCAAGTTTCCCTGTTACTTCACAATCTTCCTCACCTTCGTCTTCAGCTTGGTAGATTAGATTTTCAGAGTCACCAAAAGCCACAACAGAACTGTTATCCATGGGATCCCGAATGGATGTAGACCTGCATTGTGAGCGTGAGTGTGTGCAAGGGTATAACTATCTTTGAAAGAAATGAAAATGTAAAAAGAAAAACAATGAGCACAATGTTTGTATGCAAAAAACGTCCATGATTCATTGATGTCATATGGAAATGAGATAATAACCCTTACAAATGGACCATCGTGCCTCAGGTAAGACACAAGGTTTTAAGAGTCTGAATTGTTTTAATATTACAGATCCAACAAAATGTAGAGATAAATTACTGTGGGATAAAAGTGATCGGGACAAAATCTCTAGCCTCCCAGTTGCTGAGCCCTCCACTAACGGTATGGAAGATCCAATCCTCCAGGTTGCATCCATCTTCATCATCCTCTACGCGTTGACTTCACTGTTGCTGATCTTCAAGGGTGGTCCTCCAACACGAGCGTGACGTACAGCCTTTTGAGCACCTGAAGTGAAACCCAGGCCAAACTTGTCAGACTTGTATGGGATATCTGGGAGTTATCCCCAGAGAGTGCACCCACCTTCTTCTATCACTACTTTTGCATCCTTCAAAGATGACATGCTGAGTGGAGGCCTTGTGATCTTGGGAACAATCCTGGTTACTGCCACATCTTGCGGGACTTCTTCAAAGTGCTGGAATGGAGTTTCAATAAATTCACCATCTAATTCCACATATCTGAAGGAATTGAGATGGTTGATTATATACTCTTCTTCTCCATGAACGGTGATAATCTTCCCTTGAATCGGATACTTCAGCATTTGGTGCAACGTAGAAGTAACAGCGCCAGCATTGTGAATCCATGGTCGACCTAGCAAGCAGGAATATGAAGGGCGGATATCCATTACATAAAAAGTTGAATCAAATGTTTGGATTCCCACCTTTATGGGGATATCCACCTCCCCATGTACCATCCTTTTGAGCCGTCAAAAGCCCTTACTATTATGTTACTTGGCTTCAATGTCAATCCCTCACAATCAAGCCTATCAAGAGCTTTTTTAGGCAATACATTCAGAGATGAGCCAGTGTCCACCAAAATATGAGCCAAGGTTGTGCCCCTACATTTAACTGAGACATGCAATGCCTCATTATTCTTCCTTCCTCTTGGCGTTAAATCAGCATCCAAAAAACCTAGACCATTATCTGCAGTCAGGCTGGCAACACAGTCTTGAAACTGATCGACAGATGTTTCTTGGGGTACATGGGAAGTTTTTAGGAATTTTACCAAGGCTTTTGCATGTGCCTCGAAACATAGTAGTAAAGCCAGCATGGAAATTTTAGATGGAGTTTTCCCTAGTTGCTCAACTACATCGTAGTCGCTTCTTTTTATGATCATTAAAATTTCCTCCATCTCTTTCTGGGATGTCTCAGGGATAGCCAACGATTGTGCCTTCGTTCGGACAGGCTCAATCAGAATATATTTACCTCGAGTCTCGGTTGACTTGGCAGCAGGAATGTCAGTAGGAGTGATAACATGGGTTATATCAACTTTGTCAGTTGGAGTATTAGTGGAGATGATTGTAGGACCGGGAATAACCTTCGAAGGAGAAACAACAACAAGAATGATTACGTGTCCAGAAATAACCTTTGGGGGAGCAATTTATGGAGAGAAAATCCTTCCGCTTCAGGTAATCTTTCTAGTCCCTATAATATTACTAATATTGGAGTCAACTTTATCACAATTTGAATCTTTCGAAACTGCCCAATCTTGCTTGATACCGTGATAATAGACATCCCCTCCATAATTCCATGGTACGGTTTTGTTTGACAAATACGGGACTGGTCCAGGCATTGTGATTATTAAAGGAGCTACTTTTGGAACTGATGTAATTCTAACGGGTCTTTTGGTGGAGACCCTGGAAGAATTGTCGTAAATGGTCACGATGGAAACATCACTATAAGAAACAGTTGGAACAGAAGTCTTTTCGAACAAAATTTCCTTATTATCTATTAGGCACTGAATGCTTGCTTTCAACAAAGGACAACTGGTTTGTGAGGACAAACAGAAATGGCATCTTTCATCACAACCTACGAATACACTGGCATTCAATAAGTTCTTTTTGATAATCAAGACTGGGGTCATAAGTTCATCAACTGAAGTAACAAACATATCTTCTTTAATTGCGTTGGCATTATGGCCATGTTTGGGCATAGGGGCAGAAATGACATTTGGATTTTCGGGCACATCGAATTTAATCTCTTTAGCTTCAAGGAGGTCTTGTACTTTGTTCTTTAGAGCCCAACAGTTATTAGTGTCATGCCTGGGACTCTCAGAGTGGTATGTGCAGCGGGCATTAGGATGATAGTGAGGAGATGTTGTGTTAGGGTTCTTGGGAGCTTCTTTCAAGGTCACTAGGTTGGATCTTAACAGATGTGGCAATACTTGAGATAACGTCATATTAATTCTGGTGAATTGTCTGACTGGTCTTTCCATTCTTGGTTGGTTGTTTCTCTGTTGATCAGGCGTAGGTTTAGGAATCATGACAGCCCCCACCTTTGGACGGTGTTCAACCCTATCTTGATTTCTCTGAGGATACACAGCAACCACTTCTTTCTTTCCGATGAATGGCTTTCTTATAGTAGCGGAGGATGCATCTTTTTAAATCTTTCCATTTTTTATCCCGACTTCTACTCTTTCTCTGGTCAATATCAATTCAGTAAAAAACCCGCCGATGAACTCCAAATTAAGTGATTGAAGAAGGGACCAGACAAGGTGCCCAAAAACATGTCTACTAACTCTCTTTCAGATAGAGGAGGTTGAACTCTTCCGGCCAAATCTCTCCATTTTTGTGCATAGTCCTTGAAGCTTTCATTTGAAACCATGGCCGTACTCTGGAGTTAAGTACGGGTAGGCGCAAGATCAACATTGTATTGGTATTGTAGGTAAAAGGCTGCAGCAAGATCTTCCCAGTTATGAACATTGGCCCTTTCTAACTGATAAAACCAATCAAGTTGAGTTCCAGACAGACTGTCTTGGAAGAAGAAGTGTACCCATAAATCTTTGTCAGCAGTATGGAGCTGGATCTTCCTTACATAGGACCAGAGATTCATTTTGGGGCATGAGACTCCATCATATTTGGCGAACACGGGTGCTTTTAATTTTGGAGGAATGACAATCCCTGGCACTAAGCCCAACTCCTCAAAGTCCAACCTGGGAACTTTTTGGATTTCCATTGCACTCAATCGTTCTTCTAGATGCTTATACTTGTCATCGACTGGAGGGTATTGTTCTTCAGAACAGTCTCCTTCTTCCTCTTCCTCTTCTGAATTAGACTGAACAAATGTTTCCTTCCCTTTTCCATCTTGATTGTCTTTCTCACCAGATGTCGTAGCAAATCTAAGGCCCTTCTTGTCTGCCCTTGGAATCTTCTTCCCATGTTCAGAATTCCGGTTATTTTCTTTGTCTTATTTTTCTTCTCCTCAAGCAGCAAGGTCTTCAACTCTTCTTGTCCTTTGGCTAGAGTTAAGAACAACTGTTGAAACTGTGCATTTTGAGCTTGGAGGTCCTTCACCGTTTTCTCGAGATCCATCTTACTGAAATAAACAGTAGAGAGATGAGGAGACTTGTTGCAAGAAATATACTTATGTTACTATTGTATCCCAAAATTTTCCCTCTCATTTTATCAAGATTCCCCTCACAAGACTCTTTGAACTCAAGACCAGATTAGGGTTTGCTCTGCTCAAGACATCTCCTTGCACTGTTGACCTGAAATTAGCGTTTGAGTTTGTACAAGGATTTTTGGACTTCCAATGCTCAATGTGACTTTCATACTTCATGTTGGACTTATAAGATTTCTCATACCAAGTTTCAAGCCTTGAATCAAATTTTTGCCCAGTCAATTGGACAGTTGACCTAAAAATCAGTTGTATTGGGGAAAAAGTCAATTATGGCCAATTTATAGTCAAACCTCATAATTTTTGATCCACATCAACATTATAGACTCATATGAACCATTTGATCAAGTTTGGACCACAACTCCTCAAGAAATTTGATCAGATCATCAAAAGGGCAAAACGGTCATTTTTAGGGTTTTGAATGTAGAAGGGCAATTTCTGATTTTTCACCTAGCCAATGGCAAATTGGGTTCAAGCATAGTTTCAAGGAATCAATGGCATCATCTTGACCTATTCACAAGGTTCAAAAGATCTCAAATGCATTGGATTGACAGATGAATTTTCTAGTCAACTGATCAAAAATCAACTATACACTGAAAAGTCAAACTTTGACTTTTTGGCCAAAATAAAGTGCCAAGGGTCATTTTTCATCAAGATGTGTCAAAACATGAAACTTTTTCACCAAGAAACCTAATTTTGAAAATTAGGGTTTAAAATGGAAAATTTTCATAACTTAGAAATTTTCTAAGTTATGAAAATTTCTTATTTTTCCCCAACCTTTCCCAACTTTTTCACCATGATGCAATTGGATTCAAGGAAAACTTTCAACATGAAAGTTGTAGTCCTCCAAAAAATATACAACTTTGATTCACAAAGTTTTCCCAAAAGATTCTTGAATCTCAAGTTATGATTTTGTGAATAGAGGTCCAAAAACTTTCTAACTTAGTGAAATTTTGCCCTAGTTTAGGCAAGATTTTGACCTATCTTCATGGCAATTTTTCACATAGTTCCAAGTGGAATATCAAAATGCATTTCAAAGATGGATTGTAGATCATGTTACAAGATTTCCAAAATGTCCAAGAACTCTCCAAGATCATTCATGGTTAGGGAGAATCGAAAGTTTGAAAATGGCAGATTATCACTTTTGGCCAAGGCATTTTGCACATTAATACAAGTTGCAAATCAGTTTGGATCATGCTTGTACTTGGTTTACAAGTTCTAATCCTTTCTACACTCATAAATTAAATGCAAATACATTGGTTAGAGGCTTTGTCTGAGCTTTAGAACATTACACATTGAATTAATCCATTTTGGCAAAAAGATAACATTGCTACTTTGATAAAGCATGCTTTATGTCAAATTGTTTATCTTGAGCCATACACCAAGACTTTTGCTGCAAACAAAGTTCACTAATATCGAGAAAGATGTACCAACTATTAGCAGGCCTTAAGCTATCTTGTACAACCTTGGCATTGTCAATTCCAACTTTTGCTTCAAAAACAAGTCAACTTGCAAAAGGTCCATAACTTTGCAATCTGATAAGAGCAAGTCCAAGTCTCATTGCAAACAACCTCAGCACAATATACCAAGTCCAAAACACGAGCTCTTAGCATCTAAAACACCCAAAACACTAAAATCACAAGTTCTTGCAAAAACATGGTAAGTTCTGCAGATGCACTTCCAAATCCAATTCCACTCGTGTGTTTTGTCCCAAACCACTTCAAACACATTCTAAACAATACACCTAAACTATCCAAGCACCTGTCCATCCACTGTAAATCCATTTTCACACTTCACCATTTTCAAATTCTAAGTTTGCAGGTTGAGTTCTATAGGGAGATTCAAGCCATTTCAAAGCAAGCTAAGCATTGGGAAAGGTCAAGGGAACATCAAGCAAGCTCAAAAGTCCTTCAGGCCTCACTAAAGGTTGCTACATTGCTATATTTGAACTTGACTGAAACAGGTAAATTTCAAACTTCTATCTCCTTATTTAGGAATCATTAGGCTTAGGTTTGTGAAACAAAAATGTAGCCCTTAATGTCCTTGAACTGTACATATGCATAGAATTCATTTATGTTAGCTGAGCTAGGAGAATTTGGATGTTGAAGTTGCTGAATTTTTTAGGTCAGAAATTGGGAGTGATAAAATTCTCCCTAGTTTTCTTAGAGTTAGATCAAGTTTTTATATGGTTAGAATCGTGTGATGATGAGCTATAACTTTCAAGTTGCAAGTTTTTGTTTTTAAGCACATATGCAGGAGTTACAAGTTTGAACAAGAAACACGCATTTTTCTTTTCTCAAGGACAAGGATGAAGGGACTTTGGGTTGGGCTTGGTTCTTTTGACTTTTGCACCCGCCCTGTTTGTTTTTTGCACCCCCTTGGCCCATTTCTTTATTTTTGCGTTTTATTTCATTTTTTTTTATTTTCTGACTTTATTATATTTTCTTGAACATTAAAAATCTCCAAAAACATTTTCTTAATTTTTGCACTTTTATTTTATTATTTTTATTATTTTTTGGACATAAAAATAGGTTATTAAATAATAATACTTTTATTTTCTTAAATAAACTTATAAATAATATAAAAATATTATACATTTTACTTTTATACTTAAAATATTATTTCCTCACAAATATTATTTTTTAACATTTTTGTATATATTTTTATTTAATTTCTTATACATAAAAAATGAAATAAATAATATAATATAATATATTTTCTTTTAAAACCAAAAACTAGGGTTTCCACCCTTTCAAAAATAATCATTAATATTTTTCTTATTTTGAGACATAAATAATTTATTTTACATACATAAAATAAATACAAAAAGCATTTCTTTGCATATTTACATATTTATTATACATTTAAATATTTGCTTGTTTATTTATTTGTACAAATAAATTCAATATGGTTGTAATAGTTTTAGGGCTTTATTTTGTGCAATATCCCCTATTCAAACTTGTATCCCCCTCCCCATAATAATGTTGTAATAGTCTTAGATTTACTTTTACGCATTTTATCGCTTTGATATGCATGATAGTAAAATTAGGGTTTGTATGCAAAAGACCAAAAATCAAAACAAATAGCATGACTAAACACAAGACAAAAATGCATGAAAAATGACAACACAATGCACACAAGCATCCTTAGGGTTTCACCCACTTGTTGCCTTAAAAACATGGACATGGTATGCATGCTAGGTATCTTGGCAAAATAAAACAAAACAAAAAGATCATAGTCCCTCGATGACGCTATCTTGGTTTCCTATACAAAAATGATCTAGTCCCTCAAAAAACTTGCTAAGATACTTGACAATATTGTTATCATGGTCATATGATGACCCACGCCCGTCCCGTTTAACATCCAAAGACAAGGTTGTTTACCAAATACAATGGTAAAACAACAATGTCAAAGGGTTAAAAATGCGTAGGAAAGATATTTGAATAGGGTAGACAACTCTTAGTTACTTGATCAAACTTGCAAACATCCTTGCTATTTTAAAAAACACACAATACAATTTCAAAACATTTCCCAACAAACTTTAAAACATTGAAACATTTTTCAAAAGACAAACACCTTTGTATACATTCAAACAAGAATCATTACAAAGGTTACCAAAACAAAGGCCTCTTTTCAAAATACTTTCAAAACCACACACAAAATCACCATTTCAAACAATTGAAAAGCAAAAGCAAGTGATCTAAACAAGTAACTAAGAGCCCATGGAAAACCATGGATGAAAAGGGTGCTAGCACCTTCCCTTTTCATAATCTATCCCCCGAACCCAAGAAAACATCTCAAAGGTCTTTCCTGTGCTTTTTGACCTTTCCTTTGGATAAAATAAAAAGTCGGTGGCGACTCTTGCTAAACCAAAACATTTGCGAACACAAACGTAAAACCTTAAGTTAGTTCTCCCACCGTATCACAGAACTGGCGACTCTGCTGGGGACTATTCTAAAAGTGGGGTTACCTTAGGGTTTTAGATCACCTTTATATGCTTATCTTGCTTGACTTGTATGCTTTACACTTTGGTTCTATTGTTTGGGTTTGAAATCCTCTACCCGGATTTGGGAAACATTCATAGATAAATAGCAATACATTGTGGAAACTGTGCGGGGTATACCGACATGGTTGAAGCAATAGCTATATTAGTGCGACATATTTGTGGGTATCGGTAGCCTTTGAGTCAATCAAAGAGAATACGGGGCCGGTGAGTGATGTCATGAAGCACTAATGGACTTTTAGAACCTTTACTTGACCAACTTGGCCTTTTTAGGGGTAGTGAGATGACCGGCTTTGGTGCAGTCCAAAGTTGGTAGATACTCGATACTACACTCATTGAGGGTTGTTTTCTTGGAATATTTTGGTCGCCAGTAAAGTGGCTAAACTGAAACAATGAACACAGAAAATAATCCAGTGATATTGAGCTCCTTAGAACCCAGTTACTATTTCTAGGACAGGTTGAGCCAACTAAACTTCAAGAGGGTACTTACCTATGAAACCCCATGCAAGCCTGAAACTAGGAACTTGTGTGACTTGTTTGTACATATATACTTGTGCATAACATCATGGACATCATGAAGCATCATATGCATCCACTAACCATTTCAAGGATTTGGATCTTCATCTTTGTTCCTGTTTTGTAGGTAATGGATTCACTCCGTAGGAAAACTATTCAGGTCAACCTTGTGAGAGTTCCTCCTCAACTCAAGGAGCTTGCTTCCAAGATTCCTGAGAATTCTCCATTCACCGATAGGCATGGTCGTCTTCTCAACTTAGTCAACACCAACACTGAGGAAGACATGGTGAAAGTTCTCTTCCAGTTCTTTGACCCCCTACACCACTGCTTCACATTTCCTGACTACCAGCTAATGCCTACTTTGGAGGAATTTTCTCAACTCCTGAGGATTCCTATTCTCCATCAACTACCCTACAACGGTACGGAAAGAGATCCAAAGCCTGAAGATGTTTCTAAAGCCCTACACTTGCAACCATCTGATGTCATAGGTCATTGGGAAACTAGAAGTGGTGTCAAGGGTTTCTTGGTAAAGTTTCTGTTTGAGAAAGCTCAAGAATGCTGGAATTCTCTAGACCTGCAAGCTTTTGAGGATATTGTAGCTCTTCTCATCTATGGGTTGGTCTTGTTCCCAAACCCTGACCAGCTTATAGATGTCAATGTTGTCAAGATTTTCATGGCTCGCAACCCGGTGCCTACATTGCTTGGGGATATCCTCCACTCATTTCACACTCGAACAATGAGGAAAAGAGGTGTTCTCATGTGCTGTACTCCTCTACTGGCAAGATGGTTTATTTCTCATCTTCCCCAATCAGTCTTGAAGAATGAGCAAGGCTTAAGGTGGTCAGAACGATTGATGACTCTTACAAATTCAGATGTTCATTGGTGTTCTCGATCCAGAGAAAATGTTATCATCATTGACCGTTGTGGGGAATTCCCTAATGTCCCTCTACTAGGCATTAAGGGAGGCATCACCTACAACCCCTACTTGGCTCTGAGACAGTTTGGGTATGCCCGAAGGGATGGCCCACATGACATGCTGATTCCAGACTTGGTTTTTGACTTCGACAACGACGATCAAGGACTTCGACAAAGGTTCATCCGAGCTTAGAGGATGCTCAACAAGGTGGACAGTAAGACCTTGGGACACAAGAATTCCATCCCCCTTGAGCCTTACCTCAAGTGGGTACGAACCCGCACCCAAAGTCTTATGATGCCTTACCCCTACATTCTCCCTATGATCAAAGAGCCTATTATGGAAGGAGAGGTTCCATACACCTTCCTACATCCTGACATGCCAACATCACTAGAAGATTTAAAAAGGAGTTGGATACAGCTCAAGGGAGAGCGCGATACTTTTGAAGCCCAATTCTACGCAAGTGAGAAGAAGGTTTTGGAACTTACCCGTGAACTTCACGAAGAGCAGACTCTCAACACCGACATTTCACTGAAGAGGATGCACAATGTCTTTTTACATTAGAATTTTGTATTACTTTTCCCATGGGGCATTGATGTACTAACAAATTCTATCTTATTAATACGTGTGTTCCTTTTTGTTTGAAACAAATTTGAATTTCCGAATCTTTGAATGCATTACATGAATACATAGCATTCATCATATGCATAAACAGGTCCTCACACCAGGTTTCCTTATCTCTCTATTGTTTATTTCAGCAAGATGGATATTGAGAAGACGGTCAAAGACTTGCAAGTGCAGAATTCGCAGTTCCAGCAGTTACTCATGACTTTGGCAAAGGGTCAGGAGGAGCTCAAAACTCTGTTAGAAAAGGAAAAAAGAGAAAAAGAAAAAGAAAAGAGTTTGTGTGGCTACTTTGGGTAGAAGATTTGAAGGTCAAGCTAGAAGGGTCCTGGATTTCCCCTTAACATCTGATGAAGGGGTAGGAAAAGGAAAGGGAGCTGCAGTGCCATCTGAGTTTGAGGAAGAAGAAGAGGAGGAGGATGAAGACTATTCTGAACAGCAGTACCCTCTTGCAGATGAAAAATACAAGAACTCGGAAGAACGTCTGGCAGCCATGGAGGTACAGAGAGTGTCTGGGTTGGACTTTGAAGAGCTAGGGTTGGTTTCTGGGATTGTAATCCCTCCTAAGTTCAAAGTAACTATTTTTTCTAAATACGATGGGGTGTCTTGCCCAAAGATGCACCTGCGGTCTTACGTCAGGAAAATTCAACCACATTCTTTTGACAAGGACTTGTGGGTCCATTTCTTCCAGGACAGTCTTTCGGGGATGCAGTTAGATTGGTTCTACCAGCTAGAGAGGTATGATGTGATAATTGGGAGGATTTGGTTGCTGCCTTCTACAAGCAGTATCAATATAATTCGGACTTAGCACCAACCCGTACTCAATTATAGAGTATGGGCATGGTCTCAAATGAAGGTTTCAAAGAGTATGCTCAGAAATGGAGAGACTTGGTGGGAATGGTGCAGCCACCATTATCTGAAAGAGAGCTTGTTGATATGTTCTTGGGGACTCTGTCAGGTCCTTTATTTAATCACCTGATTGGAAGTTCATCTGCGGGGTTCACTGAGTTAATTCTGACTGGTGAAAGAGTTGAAGCCGGAATCAAGAGCGGGAAAATTCAAAAGGATGCATCTGCTTCCGCTGCCTTCAAAAAGACTTTCCCAACAAAGAAAGAAGTCTTAGCTGTCTACTCCCAGAGAGGTCAAGGAAGAATTGAGCGCCGGCCAGCGGTGGGGGCCGTAATGATTCTGAAGTTTGTAGAAACAATCAACCCAGAACCAACCAAGCAAGGGTGGAAAGGCCTGCACGACAATACACCCGAATAAAAATGACTCCTGCTCAGGTTCTACCCCATCTCTTGAAGTTAAACCTTGAAAGTTTGAGGGAGGCCCCTAAAAACCCTAACACTTCGTCACCATACTACCATCCCAATGCCAAGTGTGCTTATCATTCAGACAGCCTGGGGCACGACACCAACAGTTGTTGGGCCCTCAAGAATAAGATTCAGGATTTGATAGATGCTAAAGAAGTTGAATTCGATGCCCCTGAAAAGCCAAATGTGATCTCTTCTCCAATGCCAAAACATGGGCACAATGCCCATGTTGTTGAAGACCTTTCTGTTGCTACTGTTGATGATTTGATGACTCCGCTACCGATAATCAAGCTGAATTTGCTGAAGGCTGGGATTTTCCCAGGTTGTGAAGAAGATTGCTACCTTTGTTCATCCTTACCAACCGACTATCCGTTGTTGAAGTTAGGCATCCAGCGCCTAATGGATAACCAAGAAATCCTTTTTGAAAAGACTCCTGTTACACCAACTCCTGTCAATGATATTTCAATAATTACCATATCCTCCAATCTTTCCAAGGTCTCTAAAAGACCTGTTAAGATTACATCCGATCCGAAGATTTCACCTTTGAAGATAACCATGCCAGGGCCCATCCCGTACAAGTCCAACAAATCAATACCGTGGAACTATAGGGGAGAGATTTTCTACCACGGTATTAAACAAATAAAATCAACTGGAGAGAGTTATGATGAAGAGACTTCCGACATTGGAAACATTGCTGGAACGAGTAAAATCACCCGCAGTGGGAGAATTTTCTCTCCGGATATTTCCCCTCCAAAGGCAATCTTCGGACCCTCAAATGCTCCTAAGGTTACTCCTGCACCGGTCAACATATCTGTGAGAACTCCAGTTATTGAAGAAATTGTAACTCATGTGGTTGTCCCCTCTGCTGCTGCTGATGATAGAGGGAAAGGGATCCAAGAAGAGCCTGTCAGGATGAGGGCTCAGCCGTTAATCATCCCTAAAACCTCTCAAAAAGAAATGGAAGAGATTTTGAAAATAATCAAGAAAAGCGATTATGATGTTGTGGAGCAACTGGGGTAAACCCCCTCAAAGATCTAAATGTTGGCCTTGCTGCTTTGTTCAGAGGCTCATGCTAAAGCTTTGATCAGATTCTTGAAGACGACCCATGTGCCACAGGAAACCTCCGCGGATCAGTTCCAGGAATGTGTAACTAGCCTAACAGCTGATAATGGTCTAGGATTCTCTGATGCCGATTTAACATCAAAAGGGAGAAAACATAATGACGCTTTGCATGTCTCCGTGGAATGCAGAGGGACTACTCTAGCACACATTATGGTAGACACTAGTTCTTCGCTGAATGTCTTGCCGAAGAAGGCCTTGGATAGGTTGGATTGTGAAGGCCTAACCCTGAAACCCAATAACATCATTGTCAGCGCCTTTGATGGTTCTAAGAGGATGGTCCACGGGGAGATGGACATCCCGATTAAAGTGGAAACTGAAACCTTCAACTCCATATTTACGTGATGGACATCCATCCTTCCTATTCTTGCTTGTTGGGAAGACCCTGGATTCACCATGCTGGAGTTGTTACCTCCACTCTGCATCAAAAGCTCAAGTACCCTGTCAAGGGGAAAATTATAACTGTTCACGGCGAAGAGGAATACATGATAAGCCATCTTAATTCTTTCCGCTATGTGGAATTGGATGGTGAATTCATCGAAACCCCCTTTCAGCATTTTGAAGAGGTACCTCAGGAGATTGCGGCAACCAAGACAGTGGCTTCTGTACCCATGATTAAGACCTCTGCCTCGGATGTCTTCTCTCAAACATGCAAAGGCTGTGATTGAAGAAGGAGGAAGCACAATCTGGGGACAGCTTCCCGATTTTCCTTTCAAATCTGATAAATTCGGCTTGGGTTTCACTTCGGCTAGTTAGAAGGCGGTGTGTCGCTCCCGGGCTGGAGGGCCACCAGTGAAGATCACCCATCATGGAGTCAATGCTTTGGAGGATGGTGAAGAGGAGAGCAATCTGGAAGACTGGATTTTCCCTACTGGTGAAGGAGGACTATGCAATTGGGAGGCAAAGGACTTTGTTCCCATTACTTTCATGAATCAGTAATTTATCTTTCAAATTTTTTTGTTGGTTTGTAATAATTCTTGAACAATTCGTACACTTTTAACCTTGTGCCTTACCCGAGGCATATAGGTCCATTTGTAAGGGTTTGATTTTTCATCTTCATATGCCATTTTAATGAATCATGGACGTTTTCACATATAAACTTTTGTGTTCATTTTCTTTCTTTTTGCATTTTATTTGTTTAAAGATGGCTATCCCTTACACACACCCACACTCACAAATGCAGGTACCCTTCCATTCTGGATTCCATGGGTAACAATTCTACTATGGCCTTCAGTGACTCTGAAGATCTGGTCTACCATGCCGAATACGAAGGTGATGAAGACTGTGAAGTTCTAGGAGAATTGGATAGACTGCTACAACAGGAAGAAAGGGCTATTCTACCTCATGAGGAGCTGTTAGAGACAATCAACTTGGGTACTGATGAAGACAGAAAAGAAGTCAGAGTGGGTGCCAACCTAGAGCCAAGTGTCAAGGAGCGCTTAGTTCAGCTGTTGAATGAATATGTTGAGATCTTCGCCTGGTCCTATGAAGACATGGCGGGACTTGATACAGACATTGTGGTACACCGTCTACCCACAAGAGAAGACTATCCACCAATTAAACAGAAAGTCCGCCGAATGAGGCCCGACATGTCTGAAAAGATCAAAGTTGAAGTTATGAAGCAGTTCAATGCTGGATTTCTTGCTGTTACTTCCTATCCATAATGGGTTTCTAACATTGTGCCCGTGCCTAAGAAGGACGACAAAGTCAGAATGTGCATGGATTATAGAGACTTAAACAGGGCTAGCCCTAAAGACGACTTTCCAATACTGCACATTAACATCTTGGTTGACAATACAGCTCAACACAAGGTATTTTGTTTCATGGACGGATTCTCGGGCTACAACCAGATCAAAATGGCCCCCGAGGACATGGAGAAAACTACTTTTGTTACACAATGGGGTACGTTCTTCTACAAAGTGATGCCATTCAGACTGAAGAATGTTGGGGCAACCTATCAACGCGCCATGGTAGCTTTTTTTCATGGTATGATACATCATGAGATAGAGGTCTATGTAGACAACATGATAGCCCGATCACAGACAGAAAAAGAACACCTCAACCATCTGCAAAAGCTGTTTCTCAGGTTGAAAGAGTACAAGCTCAAACTAAACCCTAATAAGTGCACCTTCGGAGTCAGGTCCGGTAAACTCTTGGGTTTCATAGTCAGCAACCAAGGCATCGAGGTTGATCCTGCCAAAGTTAAAGATATACAAGAAATGCCTGCCCCTCGCACTGAGAAGGAGGTCAGAGGTTTCTTGGGACGCCTAAACTACATTGCTAGGTTCATCTCTCACCTAACATCTACCTGTGATCCAATCTTCAAGCTGTTGAAGAAAGATCAGGTGGTTAAATGGTATGATTACTGTCAAGTTTCTTTTGATAAAATCAAGGAGTATTTGCTAGAACCTCCTATCTTAATGCCTCCCGTTGAAGGAAGACCACTAATCATGTATCTGACTGTCCTAGAGAATTCAATGGGGTGCGTATTGGGCCAACATGACGAGTCTGGCCGAAAAGAGCATACCATTTATTACCTTAGCAAAAAGTTTACCGACTATGAGACCCGATACTCACTGATCGAGAAAACTTGTTGCGCTTCGGTATGGGCTGCTCGCCAGCTAAGGAAGTATACGTTGACTCATACCACTTTACTGATCTCTAAGATGGATCCGATCAAGTACATATTTGAGAAGCCTGCTTTATCTGGAAGAATAGCAAGGTGGCAGATGATCCTCACAGAGTACGATATACAGTACACAACCCAAAAAGCTATAAAGGGGAGTGTGCTAGCCGATCATCTGGCCCATCAAGCTGTCGAAGATTACCAATCCATGAGGTTCGACTTCCCCGACGAGGACATTATGACTTTGGATAACATTGAAGATTTCAGACCATATGACAGACCTGAACAAGGATCCCGATGGACCCTGTACTTTGATGGTGCCTCCAACGCACTTGGAAATGGTATTGGTGTTGTACTTATCTCTCCAAAAGGTTGCCATACACCTTTCACCGCCAGACTCTGCTTCAGTTGCACCAATAAAATGGCCAAGTATGAAGCTTGTATCTTTGGTCACAAGGCTGCAATAGACTTGGGAATCAAATCTTTGGTTGTATTTGGGGACTCAGCTTTGGTCATCAGTCAGATCAAAGGAGAGTGGGATACTAAGCATCCAAACCTCATCCCTTACAAAGAACATGTCCTGAAATTGTTACCACATTTCGAGCAGATTACCTTCGAGCACTTCCTGCGAGAAGAAAATCAGCTAGCAGATGCACTAGCTACAATGTCATCCATGTTTAAACTTAACTGGGATAATGAGGCTCCCCAAATCACCATTGAACGGATGGACAAACTTGCACATTGTCACGAGATTAATACCGAAGAAGTAGTGGACCGACCTTAGTTTCATGAAGTCAAAAGGTATCTCGAGGCCAAAGAATATCCTGAAGGAGCTTCAGTCAACGACAAAAAGTTCTTAAGGAGATTCTCAGCTAAGTTCTTCTTGAGCAATGATATCCTATACAAGCGCAATCATGATTGCATTCTGCTCCGTTGTGTGGACAAGGTTGAAGCGTAGCAGATCATGGCTGAAATGCACAATGGTACCTTTGGCACTCACTCTAGCAGACATACGATGGCTAGGAAGATCCTACAGGCAGGCTATTACTGGTCTACCATGGAAGCTGACTGCTATTAACATTCCCGCACTTGCCACAAATGTCAAATCTATACGGACAAGGTACATATACCTCCAGTTCCTCTCAATGTCTTAACAGCTCCTTGGCCATTCGCAATGTGGGGAATCGACATGATCGGAGAGATCAAGCCTACAACATCCAATGGACACCGTTTCATTCTGGTGGCTATTGATTATTTCACCAAGTCGGTCGAAGCATCTTCCTTCGCATCCGTCACAAAGAATGTGGTTGCCCGCTTCATCAAACAGAACCTTATTTGCCGGTACGGCATCCCCGAAAGGATTATTACTGACAACGGTACAAACCTGAACAATACTATGATCACCGCTCTGTGCGAGCAGTTCCAGATTCAACATCACAATTCATCTCCCTATCGGCCAAAGATGAACGGTGTTGTCGAAGCTTCCAACAAAAATATCAAGAAGATCATACAAAAGATGACAATCACCTACAAGGACTGGCATGAGATGTTACCGTTTGCTCTGCACGGGTATCGTACCACGGCATGCACTTCAACTGGGGAAACACCCTATTCTTTGGTATATGGCATGGAATATGTTTTACCTATCGAGGTTCAGATTCCCTCCTTGAGAATCATGAAAGATGCTGGTTTAAGTGAAGACTATTGGATTCAGTCCAGGCTTGATCAACTTAACTTGATTGATGAAAATCAACTTACTTTTGTTTGCCACGGTCAGACGTATCAAAAAGGATGATCAAGGCTTTCAACAAGAAAGTCAGGCGCCAGGTATATCAAGTCGGGGACCTTGTAATCAAGCGGATCATCTTGCCGCAAAATGATCCCAGGGGAAAATGGACTCCTACCTACGAAGGACCATTTGTGATTAAAAACATCTTTTCTGGTGGGGAAATGATCTTAACCACCATGGACGGTGATGACCTGCCGCACCCTGCGAACGCAGACATAGTCAAAAGATACTATGCATAAATGACCTGGCAAGTTGAAAACCCGAAAGGGCGACTTGGGAAAAAAAGGGCATCCCGGATGAATCGAAAACCCGAAAGGGCGATTCAGGCAAAAATTAGGGATAAATTAAAAAAATCTGTACACCCGGCAAGTTGAAAACCCGAAAGGGCGACTTGGGCAAAAAAGGGTTTCCCGGTGGACTGAAAACCCGAAAGGGCTGTCCAGGAAAAAGTTAGGGAATTAAAGCGTATGATTATGTCTCGTCGGATCACTTTAAGGACAATCTCTTCACAGACAAGCTTCGAGCTTCTGATTAACTCAATCATCTTCGGACGAAGCAATAAATAGACAAGATATTCAGAGTTACGAAGGCTATAGCAGAATGGGAACCCCATGGAATTTTCACACATAGCCATCTTTCTTTGTATAATTTTTTCTCATTCTTATGACAACATTCTCTTACTAGGATGTCTGTCTCCTTTGTACAAAATACGTACACAAAGTTAATACAAAGATACTTCAAAGTGCAGAAAATTATTTGTTTTTTCCTTTTTACACTTGTGTTTTATTTGAAAACGTCCAATGATTTATTAATAAGCATATGCATTTGAATATAATCATGTTTACAAATAAACGAAATGGCAAAGAACAATTACTGATAGGTTGAAAGTATAGGAAACGTCTTTAGGCTATTCCAAGAGAAATCCCCTGCAGTACATCACCAAGATCCTCAGCGGAGCTAAAACCTTGAAATACATATCCCCGTCGGAATTAAATTTCAAAATCCCCGCCAGAGTCAAAACTTCAAACTCCCAACCCCCGGCGGAGTTATATTTCAAACCCTTAATCCACCATCAGAGTTAAACTTCAAACTCCCAATCCCCAGCAGAGCAAAAACTTTGAACTACAGACCCTCAGCGGAGATGAAACCTTCTTCCCCAACGGAGTCAAATTTCCAACTACCAATCTCCAGCGGGAACTATTCAGCTTTCCCCAATTTCCCCAGCAAGTTGTCTTAAAGTCTGGGAATCAACCAGATAACAATTTAAATTTGTCTTATCCCCAAGCTAGGATAATTCCCCAGAAGAGTGGCATACAACCCAAACTCCTGAACTTCTTCCAAACAGGAATAAGCTTTTCCCCCAGAGTCCTGAATTTACTCTCCAGCAGGATAACTACTCCCCGACAGTATAGTTATTCCCCACAGAGTTTTTACTCCCCAACAGATTGAAGATTCTCATTCTTGATTCCCCAGAGAAGCTGCCAGAGTCTTCATTACTCCCCAGCATGAATTTGTCAGAATTTTTAATCCCCTGCAGATCAAAGATTCTCATTCTTGTCCCCTCAGCATGAAGTCCCCAAGGATTCAAACTCCTCAGCAGATTGAAGATTCTCATTCTTAATTCCCCGCAGAAGCCATCAGAGTCTTCCTTATTCTCCAACAGATCAAGGTTTTCCTTTGTTTGATCCCCGATAGATATTGCCAGAGTTTTCCCTATTCCCCAGCCGAGTAAGGATTCCCAATTGTGTAATCCCCAGTAGAAGTCTTCAAAGTTCTCGGGATTCCCCAAGCAGGTTTCTCAAGCAACACTTGGCATTGCTTTCACAACATAATGTTTATCATCTTCCAACTACAAAGACTTGAAGGATCCCTATATCCCCAGGAAAGTCGTGAAGGATTCTCACATCCCCATAGAAGTTGTCAAAGTTTTTGATAATCCCCGCAAGTTGCCAAGGATTTTCTATCCCCAACAGTGGTCCAAGGATTTCTCATCCTCAACAATCAAAGATTTTGAATCTCCAGCAGCAATCAGGGATTTATTTTCCCCGACAGCAGTCAGAGATTTCATTATCTCCATCTATCAAGGATTTATTTTCCTCAGCAGGACAGCTAATCAGCTTACATGCGCATACATTACATTCATATATCGTAAAACACATTTTATTGCATCATACATTTCATGCAACATAACTTTGTGTCCATCTAACATTTTAACCTTTTCAGGATAAGATTAAAATCTATCTTTAACAAATATTCAAAGATTTCAGATACAGTATGGATACACCCCATACACGGAGGTCATTCTATTACTCATTCAGAATTCAAAGTCAAGATACAGTACGGATACGCACCAGACACGAATTCCATTCTATCACTCATTCAGACTTCAACAATCAGATACAGATTAGATACGCTCCAGACACGAAAGCCATTCTATTTCTCATTCAGATTCAACTATCAATTTCAAGTTTAGATACACTCCAGACACGGATGTCATTCTGTCACTTATTCAGATCCCAGTTACAGTACGGATACACTCCAGACACGAAAGTCATTCTGCTACTCATACAGATCTCAACCTCAAGATACAGTCCAGATACGCTCCATACACGGTTTCCATTTTGTCACTTATTCTGACTTTTTCCCCAGCCCAGAGATGCTCCACACACTGATGTTATTATGTCGCCTATTCAGATTTCAGATTCAGATACAATACAGATACACTCCAGACACGGAAGTCATTCTATTGTTCATTCAAGAATAAAATACAGTTACAACTCGGATACTCTCCAGGCATGGACGCCATTCCCTTGCTCATACAAATCCAATCTCCATATACAACTCAGATACGTTCCAGATACGGATACCATTCTGATGTTCATTCTCTTGATTTTCAACAAACATTCTTGGATGGCATCTCTAAGCCCATCTACGAAAAGATTTTGTCACATCTCCAAATGGCATCTTTAAGCCCATTCCCTCAACCATATTTTGACGAGTGCAAATTTACGGGCACTCTAGTGTCCAATCATCGTTTACCTTCGAGTCACGAACGACAAAACTCGCCAATCTCACTCTTCAGGTTCAAGAAGATTGAACAGGGGCAGCTATTGTACCCCAAAATTTTCCCTCTCATTTTATCAATATTCCCCTTACAAGACTCTTTAAACTCAAGACCAGATTAGGGTTTGCTCTGCTCAAGACATCTCCTTGCATTGTTGACCTGAAATTAGGGTTTGAGTTTGTACAAGAATTTTTGGACTTCCAATGCTCAATGTGACTTTCATACGTCATGTTGGACTTATAAGATTTCTCATACCAAGTTTCAAGCCTTGAATCAAATTTTTGCCCCGTCAATTGGACAGTTGACCTAAAAATCAGTTGTACTGGGGAAAAAGTCAATTATGGCCAATTTATAGTCAAACCTCATAATTTTTGATCCACATCAACATTATAGACTCATATGAACCATTTGATCAAGTTTGGACCACAACTCCTCAAGAAATTTGATCAGATCATCAAAAGGGCAAAATGGTCATTTTTAGGGTTTTGACTGTAGAAGGGCAATTTCTGATTTTTCACCTAGCCAATGGAAAATTGGGTTCAATCATAGTTTCAAGGACTCAATGGCATCATCTTGACCTATTCACAAGGTTCAAAAGATCTCAAATGCATTGGATTGACAGATGAATTTTCCAGTCAACTGATCAAAAATCAACTGTACACTGAAAAGTCAAACATTGACTTTTTGGTCAAAATCAAGTGCCAAGGGTCATTTTTCATCAATATGTGTCAAAACATGAAACTTGTTCACCAAGAAACCTAATTTTGAAAATTAGGGTTTAAAATGGAAAATTTTCATAACTTAAAAATTTTCTAAGTTATGAAAATTTCTTATTTTTTCCCAACTTTTCCCAACTTTTTCACCATGATTAAATTGGGTTCAAAGAAAACTTAAAACATGAAAGTTGTAGTCCTCCACAAAATCTACAACTTTGATTCACAAAGTTTTCCAAAAAGATGCTTTAATCTCAAGTTATGATTTTATGAATAGAGGTCCAAAAACTTTCTAACTTAGTGAAATTTTACCCTAGTTTAGGTTGGATTTTGACCTATCTTCATGGCAATTTTTCACATAGTTCCAAGTGGAATCTCAAAATGAATTTCAAAGATGGATTGTAGAGCATGTTACAAGCTTTCCAAAATGTCCAAGAAATCTCCAAGATCGTTCATGGTTAGGGAGAATTGAAAGTTTGAAAATGGAAAATTATCACTTTTGGCCAAGGCATTTTGCACATTGATACAAGTTGCAAATCAGTTTGGATCATGCTTGTACTTGGTTTACAGGTTCTAATCCTTTCTACACTCATAAATTAAATGCAAATACATTGGTTAGAGACTTTGTTCTAAGCTTTAGAACATTACACATTGAATTAATCCATTTTTGGCAAAAAGATAACATTGTTACTTTGATAAAGCATACTTTATGTCAAATTGTTTATCTTGAGCCATACACCAAACCTTTTGCTGCAAAAAAATTTCACTAATATCAGGAAAGATGTACCAACTATCAGCAGGCCTCAAGCTAGCTTGTACAACCTTGGCATTGTCAATTCCAACTTTTGCTTCAAAAACAAGTCAACTTGCAAAAGGTCCATAACTTTGCAATTTGATAAGAGCAAGTCTTGTGCACATTTCAAACGACCTCAGCACAATATACCAAGTTCAAAACACGATCTCTTAGCATCTCAAACACCCAAAACACTAAAATCACCAATTCTTGCAAAAACAGGGCCAGTTCTGCAGATTCACTTCCAAATCCAATTCCACTCGTGTGTTTTGTCCCAAATCACTTCAAACACATTCTAAACAATACACCTAAACTATCCAAGCACCTGTCCAGCCACTGTAACTCCATTTTCACACTTCACCATTTTCAAATTCTAAGTTTGCAGGTTGAGTTCTATAGGGAGATTCAAGCCATTTCAAAGCAAGCTAAGCATTGGGAAAGGTCAAGGGAACATCAAGCAAGCTCAAAAGTCCTTCAGGCCTCACTAAAAGTTGCTACATTGCTATATTCGAACTTGGCTGAAACAGGTAAGTTTCAAACTTCTATCTCCTTATTTAGGAATCATTAGGCTTAGGTTTGTGAAGCAAAAATGTAGCCCTTAATGTCCTTGAACTGTACATATGCATATAATTCATTTATGTTAGCTGAGCTAGGAGAATTTGGATGTTGAAGTTGCTGAATTTTTTAGGTCAGAAATTGGGGGTGATAAATTCTCCCTGGTTTCTTAGAGTTCGATCAAGTTTTTTATATGGTTAGAATCGCGTGATGATGAGCTATAACTTTCATGTTGCAAGTTTTTGTTTTTAAGCACATATGCAGGAGTTACAAGTTTGAACAAGAAACACGCGTTTTTATTCTGTCTCAAGGACAGGGATGAAGGGACTTTGGGTTGGGCTTGGTTCTTTTGACTTTTGCATTTTTTTTCATTTTTTTTTATTTTCTGACTTTATTATTTTTTCTTGAACATTAAAAATCACCAAAAACATTTTCTTAATTTTTGCACTTTTATTTTATTATTTTTATTATTTTTTGGACATAAAAATAGGTTATTAAATAATAATACTTTTATTTTCTTAAATAAACTTATAAATAATATAAAAATATCATACATTTTACTTTTATACTTAAAATATTATTTCCTCACAAATATTATTTTTTAACATTTTTGTATATATTTTTATTTATTTTCTTGTACATAAAAAATGAAATAAATAAATAATATAATATATTTTCTTTTAAAACCAAAAACTAGGGTTTCCACCCTTTCAAAAATAATCATTAATATTTTTCTTATTTTGAGACATAAATAATTTATTTTACATACATAAAATAAATACAAAAAGCATTTCTTTGCATATTTACATATTTATTATACATTTAAATATTTGCTTGTTTATTTATTTGTACAAATAAATTCAATATGGTTGTAATAGTTTTAGGGCTTTATTTTGTGCAATATCCCCTATTCAAACTTGTATCCCCCTCCCCATAATAATGTTGTAATAGTATTAGATTTACTTTTACGCATTTTATCGCTTTGATATGCATGATAGTAAAATTAGGGTTTGTATGCAAAAGACCAAAAATCAAAACAAATAGAATGACTAAACACAAGACAAAAATGCATGAAAAATGACAACACAATGCACACAAGCATCCTTAGGGCTTCACCCACTTGTTGCCTTAAAAACATGGCCATGGTATGCATGCTAGGTATCTTGGCAAAACAAAACAAAACAAAAAGATCATAGTCCCTCGATGACGCTATCTTGGTTGCCTATACAAAAATGATCTAGTCCCTCAAAAAGCTTGCTAAGATACTTGGCAATATTGTTATCATGGTCATACGATGACCCACGCCCGTCCCCTTTAACATCAAAAGACAAGGTTGTTTACCAATGTGTAGGAAAGATCTTTGAATAGGGTAGACAACTCTTAGTTACTTGATCAAACTTGCAAACATCCTTGCTATTTTCAAAAACACACAATACAATTTCAAAACATTTCCCAACAAACTTTCAAACATTGAAACATTTTTCAAAAGACAAAAACCTTTGTATACATTCAAACAAGAATCATTATAAAGGTTTCCAAAACAAAGGCCTCTTTTTAAAATACTTTCAAAACCACACACAAAAGCACCATTTCAAACAATTGAAAAGCAAAAGCAAGTGATCTAAACAAGTAACTAAGAGCCCATGGAAAACCATGGATGAAAAGGGTGCTAGCACCTTCCCTTTTCATAATCTACCCCCCGAACCCAAGAAAACATCTCAAAGGTCTTTCATGTGCTTTTTGACCTTTCCTTTGGATAAAATAAAAAGTCGGTGGCGACTCTTGCTAAACTGAAACATTTGCGAACACAAACGCAAAACCTCAAGTCAGTTCTCCCATCGTATCAGAGTTATGATGAATGATAAATGTGTATGCAATGACTTCAAGTATTTTAAGATTCAAATTTGTTTTAGACAAAAAGGAAACACACGTTATATTAATAGATTAAAGCTCGAGTACATCAATTCCTTCTTGGGCAAAACAAATACAAGAAACTCTAAGATAGAAAGGTAGTACGCATCCTTTTTGGTGAAATATTGGCATTCAGAGTCTGCTCCTCATGAAGTAGCCTAGTGAGTTACAAAACCTTCTTCTCATTGGGCTTTGAAAGTATCTCGCTCCCCCTTGAGTTGTATCCAATCTATTTGTAGGTCTTCAAGAGAGGTGGGCATGTCAGGATGTAGGATAGTGTATGGAACATCTCCTTCCATGACAGGCTCAATGATTACCGGGAGAATGGAGGGGTAAGGCATCATAAGACTCTGAGCACGAGTTCGTACCCATTTGAGGTAAGGCTCAATAGGGATGGAATTTTTATGCCCCAAAGTCTTACTATCTACCTTGTTTAACATCCTCCAAGCTCGGATAAATCTTTGGCGAAGACCTTGATCGTCGTTCTCATAGTCAAATACCAAACCTTGAATCAGCATCTCGTACGGGCCATCCCTTCGGGTGTAACCAAACTGTCTTAAGGCTAAGCAAGGGTTGTAGGTGATACCTCCCCTAATTCCAAGTAAAGGGACATTAGTAAATTCTCCACATTGATCGACAATAATAAAATTCTCTATGGATCGGGAGCACCAATGAATGTCTAAATGTTTGAGCGTCATCAACCTTTGTGACCACCTTGAACCCTTCTCATTCTTTAATACAGATTGAGGAAGATGCGACATAAACCATCTTGCCAAGAGAGGAGTGAAACACATAAGGACACCTATTTTCCTCATTGTGCGAGTGTGAAAAGAGTGTAGGATGTCTCCTAGCAATGTAGGCGCCGGGTTGCGGGATATGAAGATTTTGACGGCGTTCACATCTATGAGTTGGTCAGGATTTGGAAACAAAACCATCCCATAGATGAGGAGATCCATAACATCCTAAAAAGCTTGAAGGTCCTAAGAATTCCAACAGTCTTGGGCTTTCTCAAACAAGAACTTTGCTAGGAAACTTTTGACACCGCTCCTTGTTTCCCAATGAATTGTGACATCAGATGAGTGCAAGTGTAGAGCTTGAGAAATCTCTTCTAGCTTTAGGTCTCTTTCCGTACCGTTGAAAGGTAGTTAATTGAGAATGGGAATTCTCAAGAGCCGGGAGTATTCTTCCAAAGTAGGCACAAGTTGATAGTTGGGAAATGTGAAGCAATGGTGTAAAGGATCAAGAAACTGAGGGAGCACCTTCATCATATCCTCATATATGCTGGAGGTGACCAAGTTGAGTAGGCGAACATGTCTCTCAGTGAATGGAGAGTTGTCAGAATCCTTGAAGCTAGCTCCTTAAGTTGTGGAGGGATCCTTACAAGGTTGACTTGAATAATTTTCCTGCGAAGAGAATCCATATCCTACAAAATAAGAACAAAGATGAATCCCAAAATCCTTGAAGTGGTTAGTGAATGTATATGATGTTATGATGTTCATGATGTTATGTACAAGTATGTATATATAAACAAAACAAACAAGTTCCTAGGTTTAGGCTTGCATGGATTTTTATAGGTAAGTACCCTCTTGAAGTTTAGTTGGCTCAACCTGTCCTAGTAATAGTAACTGGGTTCTAAGGAGCTCAATATCACTGGTTTATTTCCTTGGTTATTGTTTTAGCACAAGCCTCTTCAATGGCGACCGAAATATCCCAAGAAACCAAACCTCAATGAGTGTAGTATCGAGTATCTACAAACTTCGGACTGCACCAAAGCCGGTCATCTCACTACATCCTAAAGGCCAAGTTGGTCAAGTAAAGGTTCTAGAAGTTCATTAGTGCTTTATGACATCATTCAGCGGCCCCGTATTCTCTTTGATTAACTCAAAGGCCACCATTACCCACAAATATGTCGCATTAACGTAGTTATTGCTTAGACCATGTCGGTATACCCCACACAGTTTCCACAACGTATTGCTACTTACCTATATTGTATCCCAAATCCGGGTAGAGGATTCAAACCCAAACAAAGAACCATAATGTAAAGCATACAAGTCAAACAATGTAAGCAAGTAAATATGATCTAACCCTAAGGTAAACCCAGTTTTAGTAATTTCCCCAGCAGAGTCGCCAGTTCTGTGATACGGTGGGAGAACTGACTTGGGTGTTTTGCATTTGATCGCAAATGTTGCGGTTAGAAAGAGTTGTCACCGACTTTTCTTTTATCCAAAAGGAAAGGTGAAAAAGCACAGGAAAGACCTTTGAGATTATTTCTTGAGTTCGGGGGGTAGATTATAAAAAGGGAAGGTATTAGCACCATTTTCATCCATGGTTTTTCATGGGATCTTAGTTATTTGCTAGATCACTTGCTTTTTGTTTGAAATTGTGCTTGATGTGGTTTTTGAAAGTATTTTGTAAAAGAGGCCATTGTTTAGGAAACCTTTGTAATGATTCTTGTTTGTAAGAATGTATACAAAGATGTTGATCTTTTGAAAATGTTTTCAAGTTTTGTAAGATGTTTTGAAAATGTAGGTGTTTGTTTTTTTTTTAAATAGCAAGGATGTTTGTTTTGAAATGGAGCAAGTAATTAGGGGCAATTTACCTACTCAAGTGTCTTTCTTGTTCATTTTCTTTTCTTTTGACATTGTGTCTTACCGTTGATTTGGTAAGCAACCCTATCTTTGGATGTAAACGGGACGGGCGTGGGTCATCATATAACCATGATTAGCAATGTTGCAAGGTATATTAACATTATTTTTGAGGGACTAAGATCATTTGTAAGGCAACTTAGATAGCGCCATCGAGGGACTATGATCTTGTATTTTGCTTGTTTTTGCTAAGATATCTTACGTGCGTAATATGGCAATTTTGTATAAGGCAACCAAGTGGAATAACCCTAAGGGTGCTTGTGTGCAAGTGTATTGTTTTCATGCTTGCTTTTGTCTTGAATTAGGGTTTTCTAAGTATTGGTTTTAGTCTTTCCATACAAACCCTAATTACTAGCATATTATATATGAAGCGATAAATTGCGGAATTTAAAGTTACTACACTATTACAATATTTTGGAGAGGGGGGTGTACAAATTCATGAATGGGAATTGCAAGAATTTAAACCTAATTAGTCTATTACAACCATATTGAATTTATATCAATGTACAAGGAAATAAATAAATACAAAGTATAAAATGAATGAATGTACAAAAAAATGCAAGGTATAAAGAAAATGTATCTTTGTTTGATTTTCATAAAAAAAGGATTTTGTCTTAACCTAATTAAATAAAGAAAATAATTAATTAAATTTGATTTTTTATTAAGAAAATATTTTAAGTGGAACCCTAATTCTATTAATTAATCAAAAGAAAATAAGTATAAGAAAAATGTTTTTTTTGGTATTTTTAACTTGAAAATATTTATAGCATTATAAAATATTTTTAGTCTTTTTTATATAAAAAATAATGTATTTAAATTAGTATGAAAGAAAAGAACTAATAACCTAATTTTATTTATATTTACAAGATAATAAGTAAATAAATAAATAAAGTATAATTAATAAAAATATTTTTTTGTGAGAAAAATAAAATAAACTATGTCAAAATATAAATATATCATTTTTCTATATTTTTATAATTTTTTAATATTTAGAAAATATATTTTAAAAAATAGAAATAAAATAAAAAAGAAAATAAATAAATTTGGACCAGGGGTGCCAAAAGCCTGCAAGGGGGTTAGTCAGTAAAAAAAGAAGAAAACAAAGCAAGCCCAAAAAAGGCCTAGGCGCTCCAAAAAAGGGTCAGAAATGCCAAAAATGTGTGAAAATGCAAAAGGGTACCATTGGGGATCGAACCCAGGTCCCATAGGTTACAGGCGCGCGCGCTTCTACCACTGGGGTGGCTATACATCTGTTAATACAAGTAAAACAATAAATATGTAAGGCAAAACACGCCCTGAAGACTTCATCTTCATCCTCCAGCCAGACCAAACTTTAACTTGCTCATTTCTCATCAAAAATAAAAACTACAAACATGAAACTTGTAGCAAATTTTATCACGATTCTAGAAATGTAAAGTATTAAAACTATAGATCAAAGATAAGCATGAATTTCAATGGTCCTAATCTGAACCCTAAAAATTTCAGAGATTTCAGTTTCAAAATTCTCTAAGCTCAAGCAAAATTAATGGAAACTATGGACATGGTTAGCTTCAGGGAAATGATATCTACATGTTTTATTCATAAATAAACTATTGATAATGCCTGTATGAAGAGTTCCAAGTTGAGAAAACTTACCTCAAAACTGGAAATCGTGTTTGGAGTTTGAGCTTGTTTCAAGTGATGGTGATGATCAGGTTAGCTTCCTTGAGGTCCTAGGAAGCTAATGCAATGGTTTGCTTGAGTTGAGAGTGGCTGAAATGACTTGGAGAAGTCAATGTGCAATGCTCTGTTTTTGGTTATGGAAGATAGGGTAAATGATGTTACAATAATGAAACGGGGACAGGGATAGGTTACACTTGATATAAGGAAGCTTTGGAAACTAAAAGGCCAAGAAACACACGAGGAAAATGTGAGTTTGAAGATCAAGGTCAAAAACTGTGCAACAATGGAGTTTTGGGGCAATTTCTGATTTGAGAGAGTTTTGGTGTATTTCATGGTGTTCAAGCTCGTTCTCTATCTTATAAATAGTGACTCTATTTATAAGAAACAAGTTTGGAGTGCTCTAGTTGATCAGAATTCAAATTTACATGTTTAAGTTAAACATGTGAGTTTTTTGACAAAACAAGTTTCCATGCCTTGTACTTGCTAAGATAGAGTGGTTATGCTTTAAACAAGCTTGCTTCTGACTTTGTGGATGGAGTGTGATCAGAGGGAACAAGTTAGAGGCTCAATGTGAACTTTATGCAAAAAGCTTGATTTACAAGAATGGCATTGTTAACTTTGTGCCATAAATGGAAATGCAACTTGGACAATAGCTCAATTGCTTGGATTAAAGCCCTAACAACTGTGTAAACATTTAATTATGGAGTGAAAAACAAGTTTAAGGCCTGCAAAGCAAAGATTATGCAGCCTAGCATGGATTTGGTTCAAGTGTTCATCAAAAATGACATGTAATTCAAGTGACAAAACCCTAACTTCATCTCTTCGATTCTCCCTACTCAAGAATGATCTCAAGGAGTTCTTGGACATTTTGGAAATCTTAAAATGTGCTCTATAACCCATGTTTGAATTTATTTTGAAGATTACCATTTGAACTGTATGAAAAAGTGCCATGAAGTTGGGTCAAAATCCTGACCAAATTAAGGCAAAATTTCACTAAGTGCTTAGTTTCATGACCACATGTTCATA
Organism: Vicia faba; assembly: GCA_948472305.1. Taxonomy (NCBI): domain Eukaryota; kingdom Viridiplantae; phylum Streptophyta; class Magnoliopsida; order Fabales; family Fabaceae; genus Vicia; species Vicia faba. The sequence continues at coordinate 104,818,900 of OX451740.1, read as the reverse complement.
AAATTATAAATTGAGATCCAAGAATTTTTGGAAGGAGTTGTGTGAAGAAAAGTTGTATATTTCATGGAGATATACAACTTTCATGTTGGATGTTTCTCTTGAATCATCTTGCATCATGGTGAAAATTTTGTTCAAAGTTATAAAAAAACATGAAATTTCCAACACTTAGAAAAATTTCTAAGTTTAGAAATTTTGACTTTTAAAAATGAAATCTTGACTTTTTGATTTCTTGATGAATAAGTTTCATATTTTGACATGTTTTGATGATTTTTGATCTTTGGCACTTGAATTTGACCAAAAAGTCGAAGTTTGACTTTTCAGTATACAATTGAGTTTTGATTAGTTGACTGAAAATTCATCTGTCAATCCTTTGAACTTGGGATGTTTTGAACCATGTAATTAGGTCAAAATGATGAAATTGGAATCTTGAGATAATTCCTTAAACCAATTTACCATTTGCTAGGTCAAAAATCAGAAATTGCTCTTTCCCAGTCAAAACCCTAATTTTGACCATTTTGCCCTTTTGGAGATTTGATCAAATTTCTTGAGGAATTGTGGTCCAAACTTGATCAAATGATACATATGAGTCTAAAATGTTGATGTGGATCAAAAATTATGAAGCTTGACTTTAAATTGGCCATAGTTGACTTTTTCCCCAATATAGTTGATTTTTAGGTCAACTGCTCAATTGACTGAGCCAAAATGTGATTCAAGGCTTGAAACTTGACATGAGTGATATTGGGGGTCCATAATGATACATAAAAGTCATATGGGGAATTGGAAGTTCAAATGTCCTTGTACAAACTCAAACCCTAGTTTTGGTCATCAGTGCTTAAGGAGATGTCTTGAGCTGATCAAATCCTAGTGCAGTATTGAGCCCAAGGAGATCTTGTGAGCAAATTCTTGATAAGTGAGAGGGAAAATTTTGGGGTACAACAGTTATGCTAGAAGGGATGGTCCTCATGATGCACTCTTCCAAGGAATCATCTTTGACTATGAGAATGATGTTCACTGTTATCGTAAGAGGTTCATTCGAGCTCAGGGCATGGTAAACAGAGTTGATAGCAAGACACTGGGGCACAAGAATTCTATCCCTCTTGAGCCTTATCTAAAATGGGTGCGAACTTGTGCTCAATTTATTATGATGCCTTACCCCGCCATCTTACCTGTGATAATGGAGCCAATTGCTGAGGGAGACACTCCTTACATTGTTCTTCATCCCGACATGCCAACTGATTTCGAAGAGCTACAGAAATCCTGGATTCAACTCAAAGAAGAACGAGATAACTTTGAAACCCAATTCTACGCTAGTGAGAAGAAGGTTTTAGAGCTCACCAGGTTACTTCACGAAGAAAAGAGTATAAATGCTTACATTGCACCAAAGAGGATGTGCCTGTGGGAAGCTTGAGTCTTTCTTTGCTTGGAGAGTTTATTTTTTCTTTGTTACTTCCTTTGTAAGCCCAAGAGGCATCATGGTGACCGATAAAACTTCTTAATGCAATTAAAGTTTATTCTCTTTCTATTTAAGCAAATTTAACTCTTAGAAATCCTTGAAAACATTGCATGCATAAATCATACATATCATTGCATAAATAGGTTTCAAAGTAGGTTTCTCATCTTCTTCGTTGTTTATTTCAGCAATGGCTCTCGAACAAACAATGAAGGATCTACAAACTCAAAATGCTCAGTTTCAAAAAATGATCATGGCTCTGGCCAAGGGGCAAGAAGAGATGAAAGCCCTGAATGTCAAAGAAAAGACCAAGAAACCCAAGAAGCCAGCTGGTGTGGTGAATTTGGGAAGGAGGTTCAGAGGACCGTTAAGGCAAGTTGTAGAGCTAACATCTTCATCAAAAGAAGGAGACAATCAAGAAGGGGAAACAAGAGAGGAAGACCACAGTCCAAGGGAATATGATAATGAGACTGACTATAATGAGGAGAAGTATCCTCCGACCGATGAAAAATACAAACAGTTGGAGGATCGTCTGAATGCAATGGAAATCCAGAAGGTATCGGGCTGAATTCTGAAGAGTTGGGTTTAGTTTTTGGGGTTGTCATCCTGCAGAAGTTCAAGGTTCCAGTGTTCACTAAATATGATGGGGTCTCATGTCCCAAGATGCATCTTTGATCTTATGTGAGGAAGATTCAGCCTCATACTACTGATAAGGACTTGTGGGTCCACTTCTTTTAAGGCAGTTTATCCGGGACTCAACTAGAGTGGTTCTATCAGCTGGAGGGAACTGATATACATAACTGGGAAGACCTGGCTTCTGCTTTCTACAAGCAGTATCAGTATAATGCAGACCTTGCTCCCACCCGTACACAACTCCAAAGTGTGTCTATGGGTTCGAGCGAGGGCTTTAGAGACTATGCTCAGAAGTGGATGGACTTAGCAGGAAGATTCCAACCCCTCATGTCTGATAGGGAGTTAGTGGATATGATTTTGGGTACCCTATCTGGTTCGTTTTTCAATCATCTGATTGGAACCTCCTCAGCTGGCTTTACTAAGTTGATTTTGACGGGAGAAAGAGTGGAAGCTGGGATTAGAAGTGGCAAGATTCAGAATGATGCCTCTTCAAGTGCGGTAAAGAGACCTTTCGTAGGAAAAAAAGAGGCCAGTGTTGTTTACAATCAACAAAATTAGGGCAGAACCAAGCATCGTCCAACGGTAGGGGCTGTCATGATATCCAAGCTTGCAGCTACTCAACAACGAAATAGTCAGCCTATAGCAGAAAGACCTGTAAGACAATTCAACCAGATAAATATGACTTTGTCTCAAGTTTTACCTCACCTACTAAAATCCAATCTGGTTACCTTGAGGGAAGCTCCCAAGAATCCCAACAGCGCATCTCCTCGCTACAACCCAAATGCTCGCGGTGCTTACCATTCAGAAAGTCCAGGACATGATACAAACGATTGTTGGGCTTTTAAAAACAACGTGAAAGACCTTATTGAGGCGAAGGAAATTGAGTTTGACGCTCCTGAGATTCCCAACATTATAACTGCTCCCATGTACAAGCACAGCCATGGTGTTAATGTTGTTGACAATGACACATTTGTTACTTCTGTTGAGGAACTTGTTACTCCTCTCATGACTGTTAAGTGGAATTTGTTGCAAGCCGGTTTATTTCTGGGTTGTGGCGAAGATTGCCACTTATGTTTATCTCTACCGACTGGTTGCTATTTGTTGAAAGCAGGTGTTCAGCGCCTGATGGATGATAAAGAGATTCTATTTGAAAAGACTCCTGTCACAACTGTTTCTTTTAAGTATGTTTCAATTATAACCATTTCCGCGAATCCTCCCAGGGTCTCCACCAAAAGACCCGTCAGGATTACATCTACTCCAAAGTTGGCTCCCCTGATCATCACTATGCCAGGGCCAATCCCATACTCCTCGGACAAGGTTGTTCCCTTGAACTATAGGGCTGACGTCTATTATCATGGCGTTAAGAAAGACCTGTTGGCTACTGAAGACCAAGTTTCTGGAAATACTGACCCCGGAATTGGCAACATCATTGGGACCAGGAAAATAACAAGAAGTGGAAGAGTGTTCTCCCCTGAGATTTCTCCTCCAAAAGTTATTACTATTCGTGTGATCATTCCTACTATTGTTCCTGCTGATACTACCACCCAAATTCCTGTGATTACCATTGTTGTCACCCCTACCACCGAGTCGGCCGAGACTCGGGGAAAAGACACATTGATTGAGCCTATCCAGACGAAGGCACATTCAGAATCTATTCCAGAGGCTTCCAAGAAGGAAATGGAAGAAATCATAAAGATAGTTAAAAAGAGCGACTACAATGTGGCCGAATAGTTGGGGCAGACCCCTTCTAAGATTTCAATGTTAGTCATACTACTGTGCTCTGAAGTTCATGCAAAAGCTTTGGTGAAATTCCTCAAAACTGCCCATGTGCCACAAGAAACCTCCGCTGAACAATTTGAAGATTGTGTGGCCAATTTAGCGGCTGATAACGATTTGGGTTTTTCTGATGCTGATCTGACACCCAGAGGAATAAAACACAATGATGTGCTGCATGTCTCCATTGAATGCAGGGGCACTACTTTGGACCATGTTCTAGTAGATACTGGTTCATCATTGAAGGTGATTCCTAAGAAGGCTCTGGACATATTAGACTGTGAAGGTTTGACCCTGAAGCCCAGCAACATTGTAGTAAGGGCTTTCGATGGTTCGAAAAGAATGGTGCACGGGGAGGTGGACATCCCCATGAAAGTTGGTTCTTAGACCTTTGACTCCACCTTCTACGTGATAAATATCAGACCATATTATTCTTGTTTATTGGGTCGCCCTTGGATCCATGGGGCGGGAGCTATCATATCCACTCTGCATCAGATGATGAAGTACCCTGTGAAAGGAAAGATTGTCACGGTGCATGGTGAAGAGGAATACATGGTAAGCCACCTGAACTCTTTCAGGTATGTGGAAATGGATGTTGAGTTCATCGAGACTCCGTGTCAGAACTTTGAAGAGGTGCCCCAGACCATGGCTGCAACTGAGACTGTTACCAATATGCCAAAGATCACCAGACCTCCCTTAGAAATGGCTTCTCTCAAGGACGCCAAAGAAGTTATTGAAGAAGGTGAGTGTACCATTTGGGGCCAACTCCCTGACATTCCATACAAATATGATAAGTTTGGTTTGGGTTTCTCTTCAGGGTATCAAAGGTTTGTTCGTCGTGCTCGTGCTAGAGGACCTCCCCTACGCATCAGCAATCAGGGGGTCAACGCTTTAGAAGACAGTGATGGTGACTATGACATGGATAGCTGGATCTTCCCTACTACCAATGGTGGGCCCAGTAAATGGACGGATAAAGACTTTGTACTGATTACTTTTGTTCAGAAGTAATTGTCTTTCTTGTTTTCGGATATGTAATAATTAAACGATATAAACTCTATGGCGATGTGTCTTACCTGGGGCACAATGGTTTATTTGTGAGGGTTATCATGTTTCAATCTCATATGTCATTAATAAAGCATTAGACATTTTTCATACAAATTTTGCGCTCTCTGTTTTTCTTTTCTACTTTTTACTTTGTCAATACAGATTTTGTCTTACACACACTCATGTATCAAACTGCAGATCTATATCCACTATGGATCCCATTGATAACGGTTCTACTATTTTCGGTTATGACTTTGAAAATACGATCAACCAAGCCGAGGACGAAGGTGAGAAAGATTGTGAGGTGCCCAAAGAACTTGCCAGACTGTTACAGCAGGAAGAAAGGGCTATACAGCCTCATGAAGAGCCAATTAAGACAGTGGATTTGGGCACAAAAGAGGACAGAAAAGAAGTCAAGATAGGGGCAAATTTGGAGCTTAGTGTCAAATAGCGGTTGATACAGATGTTGCATGATTATGTCGAGATCTTTTCCTGGTCATATGAAGACATGTCGGGGCTAGACACTGATATTTTGGTTCATCGTATGCCAACTAAAGAAGATTTCCCTCCAGTAAAGCAGAAGGTTCGTCGTATGCGCCCTGAAATGTCTGAGGAGATCAAGGCAGAAGTTATGAAACAATTCAATGCTGGGTTCTTAGCTGTCACCTCTTATCCATAATGGGTTGCTAACGTAGTCCCAGTGCCTAAGAAGGACGATAAGGTACGGATGTGTGTGGACTAGAGAGACTTGAATAGGGCAAGCCCCAAGGACGACTTCCCGCTTCCCCACATTGACCTTCTGGTTGACAACACCGCACAAGATCTTTTCCTTCATGGACGGTTTATCTAGCTACAATCAGATCAAGATGGAACCTGAAGACATAGAGAAGACAACCTTCATCACGCAATGGAGCACTTTTTGTTACAAGGTGATGCCGTTTGGGTTTAAGAACGATGGGGAAACCTATCAGGGAGCCATGTTAGCTTTGTTCCATGACATGATTCACCATGAAATAGAGGTCTATGTTGATGACATGATAGCCAGGTCTCAAACTGAGGAAGAGCACCATGATCATCTACAAATGTTGTTTGATAGGTTGAAGACGTATAAGCTGAGGTTAAATCCGAACAAGTGCACCTTCGGGGTAAGGTCTGGTAAACTCCTAGGTTTCATTGTCAATGACAAAGGTATTCAAGTAAACCCTGCAAAGGTGAAGGACATACAAGAGATGTCGGCTCCTCGCACTGAGAAGGAGGTTAGAGGTTTCTTGGGACGCCTAAATTACATTTTCAAGTTCATTTCCCATCTAACTGCTACTTGTGAGACAATCTTCAAACTCCTGAAGAAAGATCAAGTGGTAAAATGGAATGACGAATGCCATACTGCCTTTGAGAGAATCAACGAATACCTTCAAGAGCCTCCAATTTTAATGCCACCGATTGAAGGAAGACCTTTGATAATGTACTTAACAGTGTTAGATAATTTGATGGGGTGTGTGCTGGGGCAGCTTGACGAGTCCGGTCGAAAAGAGCATGCAATATACTACCTTAGCAAAAATTTTACCGACTGTGAAACAAGATACTCACTACTCGAGAAAACTTGATGTGCTTTGGCATGGGCTGCTTGTCGACTAAGACAGTATATGCTGACCCACACTACTTTGTTGATATCTAAGATGGATCCGATCAAGTACATCTTAGATAAGCTCGTTCTCTCCGGAAGAATAGCGAGATAGAAAATGATCCTGACCGAATACGACATTCAATACACGACCCAAAAAGCAATCAAGGGAAGTGTATTAGCTAATCATTTGGCTCATCAGGATATGGATGACTACCAATCCATGAACTTTGAATTCCCTGATGAGAATATCTTGTTAGTGACTAACTGTAAAAAACCTGGACCGGATGAAGGACCTGAGGAAGGATCCCGATGGACTATGGTTTTTGATGGAGCCTCCAACGCACTCGACAATGGCATAAGTATTGTAATCATATCTCCCGAGGGCTATCATACTCCTTTCACTGCCAGATTATGTTTCAATTGTACCAACAATATGGATGAGTATGAAGCATGCATCATGGGTCTCAAAGCTGTCATTGACCTAAGGATCAAGTTCTTGAGCATTTTCGGGGATTCAGCCTTGGTAATAAGTCAAATCAAAGGGGAGTGGGACACAAAGCACCCTAATATCATCCTGTACAAAGAACATGTGCTGACATTACTTCTACACTTTGAAGAAGTCACCTTTGAACATTTTCCACGAGAAGAGAATCAGTTAGCGGACGCGCTAGCTACTATGTCATTTATGTTCAATGTCAGATGGGACAACGAAGCTCCTCAGATCACTATTGAGAGATTGGATGAACCAGCATACTGCTATGAGATTGATATTAAATAAGTAGTAGACAAACCTTGGTTCCATGAAGTGAAAAGGTATCTCGAGGCTCAAGAATATCCTGAGGGGGCATATGTCAATGATAAGAAGTTTTTGAGAAGGTTCTCTGCAAAGTTCTTCCTCAGTAATGGAATCCTCTACAAGCACAACCATGACTCTACTTTACTTTGGTGTGTAGACAAGAGCGAAGCAGAGAGGATTATGGTAGATTTACAAGAAGGTACCTTTGGCACCCACTCTAGTGGACACACCATGGCTAAAAAGATCCTGCGGGAAGGATACTATTGGTCCACTGTGGAAGCAGACTATTATCAGCATTCCCGAACTTGTCACAAATGCCAGATCTATGCTGATAAAGTACATATGCCTCTGGTTCCCTTGAACGTCTTGACGGCTCCCTGTCCCTTTGAAATGTGGGCATAAACATGATCGGAGAGATTAGACCTACCGCTTCCAATGTGCATCGTTTCATCCTAGTCGCCATTGATTACTTCACGAAGTGGGTTAAGGCTGCCTCTTTTGCTACTATTACCAAGAGTGTTATGGCGCGATTTATCAAGCATAACCTTATCTGTCAGTATGGAGTTCCAGAAAGAATCATCACACATAATGGTACAAATCTCAACAATACGATGATCACCAAACTCTAAATAATTCAAGATCCAGCATCATAATTCTTCCCCTTACCGGCTGAAGATGAATGGCATTGTGGAAGCTGCTAACAAGAACATCAAGAAAATTGTACAGAAGATGACGGTGACATACAAAGACTGGCATGAGATGTTACCATTTGATCTTCATGGGTACCGCACCTCAGCATGTACGTCAACAGAGGAAACACCTTACTCTCTGGTGTATGGTATGAAGGTTTTCCTACCTATTGAGGTCTATTGTACCCCAAAATTTTCCCTCCCATACTTTTCAAGATATTGCAAGAAAAATCTCCAAGTTGCTCAAATTTGCTCAAGAGTTGGTCAGACAAGCTATCTCCTAAGGCAGTCAACCCCAAATTAGGGTTTTGTGTTGCATCAAGATCCTTGAGTCCAAATGACCTCAAGTGCCCCCCAATGTCCTAATATGTTCTCAAGGTCATCCATGTCAAATTTCAAGCCTTGCAGAGAAAGTTTGCTCAGTCAATTGCTCAAAGGTCCAAAAATCGACTGTGTTAAGGCAAAAGTCAACTACGACCCAAATACAGTCAAACTTCAAGATTTTTTGCCAACATTCTCATTTTGAAGGATATTTCATAATTTGATCAAATTTTGATCATGATTCATCAAGGATTTCTCAAAATTCATCAAGACTCAAAAGTTGCTAAATTAGGGTTTTGCAGGAAAAGTCAACTCAACTTTGACCAAGCATAACTTTCTCATACTTTATGAGAAATGACCCATAAAAGACTAATTTTGAAGAGAATGCAATTTCCTACAGTCCATCTTCATACCCCAAGTTCAAAAAATGCACTCACAAGAAGTTATGAATTTGAACATTATAGGTCATTTTTGAATGTCAACAAATACACCTTTTTTGTGAAAGCTTATAACTTGAGCATAGAATATCAAATTGCGATGAGACCAAAAGGGTTGATTAGAGGACATCACAATCTTTCTAAAAAGTCCAATAAGACTTCCAAAAGTTCAAAATTGAAGAAATTATGCATTGTTGAAGTTGGACTTTTTTGCAAAATTGCCAAAAGTCAACTATCCCCAAAACATCAAATTTTGTCAAATGGGCCCATTATTTTACACTTGATTTGAGCTTTCATAGTTGCCCACGTGTCCTAGCTTCAGCCATGAGCCCATATTTCATTTTTATTATTTAATTTGATTTTTAATTGAATTTATTCATTTTAAATCAAATAAAATCATATAAAATCCAACACTTTGATAACACAAGATCTTTTGGCTATTTTAGGCTTTGATTACAATAATTATCATCATCAAATTAGAATCAAACCAAATCATGTGAAAAAAGATTGGAATTAGGCAAAATTGGCAAGTTTGTAAAGGGAGATAAAATCAAATATGTAAGCATTGATAAGGCAAGATTTGGATCAATTTTGTTGACCTAATGCACTGAGCATTACATAAGGAAGGCAAAGACACGAAAATCAGGGTTGAAAAGTGTTGAGGGAGGCAGAACAAGAATTGAAAAATTCACAAAAAAGTAAGAAATTAAAGTCCTAGTTAGAGGCAATTTCAGGCCACGAGACTTGTTCGAATCGCTTCATGGGCATTCACACAAGCTACCTGGATCAAAGCCAAGCATTTTCAGACACCCTAACGCACTGTAAGTCGCACGATAGTCACCCTTGTTCTTGGTTTCGATTTGAATTATTCTTGCATCATTTGAGAAAACTGATGACATATTTGTGATCACAAGAGCATTTCCAAGCTTTTCATAATATCCAATTGCATTTATCTGGCTTACATGAAGAACCACCATTGTTAGGGTTCAGTTCTTGCTTTTGGGCGTTTTTATTTCAGGAACAATTGACCTCTATGAAGGGTATGGTTAGGACTGGGAGGTTGAGACGAGCATGACTATGCCCTTGGAAATCATTTTTGTGGCCTGTACAGGATTTGGGAGATGGACATGCCTATAGCTACGGACTTCTGTCCGTTGGTATAGGTATTTGATGTTTTAGCCACGGACGAGAGGTTGGGGATGATGCGTGGCATCCCCTCACTGGCCAATTCGAATATCACGCGCGCTTTTTGTTTTTTTTGGCAATTATTTTGTTTTCATATAATATTATTTGTTTATATGATAATAACAATTGAAACAATGTGGTGTAGTGGCAAAGCAAGCGTGCAAACTCCTTCAGGACCTGGGTTCGAATCCCAGGTCCCCCAATTTCTCAATGATTTTTGTTTACAGATGATCACATGCGCGCGTTAGCTTGCTATCCACCATGCATCCTCATCCATTCAAACACCAGATGGCCAAAGGCCAGATCTGATGGTCCATGATTGGAGGTCCACCAAGGCGCCAATCAACGCATGAGCACCAGATCCTAGAAAGTCAAAAAGGCCAGCTGATATTGGGCCTCCAAATTGCTATCAACACCACCTAATCAGGCCCAAACTCCTCTCTTTATTTATTTTGTTTGTTTTATTAATTGTTTTATTATTTTTATTTAATTTTTCTAACCAATCAAAATTCTATTTTTTTTATTAAATAAAATCACAAAAATATTTTTATTTCAACCAAGTTTTAAACTTTTATTTTTATTAATAAACACTAATTAATTAATTTAGGTTTTAATTAGAATAACTTTAACCTTTTTTTGTAAATAATTAAAATTAATTAGATTTAATTGGGTTTTAATTACTAATTCAATAATTTTATTTTCTTTCTCAAAATAACAAAAATCCAAAAATATATCACTAATTTATTTTCTTCATTAATTAATTTATTTAATTTAATTTGGTAATTAATTTAGGATTAATTTCTTTCTTAAAATAAAAAAACAATAACAAGATGTCATTTTCTTTCCAAAGGGTCAAAACCCTAAATTCGTACTCGATTTAATTTCCCGCGCGCGTTATTTATTTTCATCATATTAATGTACGTGTCCCCGAATTGTAATAGTTAATAGGACATTTAATTATTTTTTATCGCTTTATTTTATTTTTCAAAGGGTTTGTCTTTGGCGATGTAAATACCTGACGCCTTGTAATTTAAATTCCGCATTTTATTTCCGCAAATTATAATTGTTAGATGTTTCATAATAGGGTTTGCATGACAAGACTGAATGTTAATCTTAAAATCAAAATTAGATCATCCTTAACATGTGCAAAGATGAAAATAAACTGAAAACGACACACTCGCACATGCGCACTCCTAGGATACACCCCACTTGGTTGCCTTCATACACGGTCATTGAGTATAGGTTGTTTTAGAGGTCGCCCTCTTGTCTAAAAGATCATAGTCGCCTCAAAATGGTTGCCTTGGATATTGTTGCCTCAAACAAATGATCTAAGACATTAGGGTTATCGCTAAGGCGTCCTAATATTGCTTTAGTGACTGCATGTCCCTCATTCGAATTGACCCTCAAACTCCAACGACGGTGCTACCTACTCATTAATAGTGGGATAGCATTGTCTAAAGGAAATTAGCATAGAACGATTCCTTTTTTGGGTATGTAGATGGTTCTTAGATACTTGCTCTTTCAAAAACAAAATCTTTTTCACACTTACACTCCTTTTCGAACAAAGTTTTCAAAAACACTTCATTACACTCTTGAGGACAAAAGCAAGAGTTAAATCGAAGTTTCAAAACAAAAACTTTTTCAAACCCACAAGCACACAGAAAATAATTTTGAAAACAATTGAGCAAGTACCTAAGAGCCCGTGGATAACCACGGATAGAAAGGGTGCTAATACCTTCTGTTGTACCCCAAAATTTGCCCTCTCATTCTATCAACTTTTCTCATCACAAGGCTCTTGGAACTCAAGATCAAGCTAGGGTTTGCTCTGATCAAGACATCTCCTTGCACTGATGACCTAAATTAGGGTTTGAGTTTGCACAAGAATTTTTGGACCTTCAATTCTCAAATTGATTTTCATACTTCATTTTTTACTCATGAGTTTGTCCATACCAAGTTTAAAGCCTTGAATCAAATTTTTGCCCAGTCAATTGGATAGTTGACCTAGAAATCAGCTGTATTGGGGAAAAAGTCAATTGTGGCCAATTTACAGTCAAAACTCATGAATTTTGATCCACATCAACATTATGAACTCATATGAACCATTTGATCAAGTTTGGACCACAACTCCACAAGAAATTTGATCAGATCACCAAAAGGGCAAAATGGTCATTTTTAGGGTTTTGACTGTACAGAGGCAATTTGTGACTTTTTGACCTAGCCAATGGAAAATTAAACTCAACCAAGGACTCAAGGACTCAATGGAATCATCTTGACCTATTCAACAAGTTCAAAAGATCTCAAATGCATGGGATTGACAGATGAATTTTTCAGTCAACTGATCAAAATTTGACTGTACACTGAAAAGTCAAACTTTGACTTTTTGGTCAAAATCAAGTGCCAAGGGTCATTTTTCTTCAAGATGTGTCAAATTATGAAACTTGTTCATCAAGAAACCCAAAATTGTAAATTAGGGTTTGAAATTGAAAAAATTTCATAACTTAGAATTTTTCTAAGTTATGAAATTTTCTTAATTTTTCCTAACTTTGCCCCACATTTTCACCATGATGCAAATGGATTCAAACAAAACTAACAACATGAAAGTTGTATTCCTCTACAAAGTATACAACTTTTATTCACAAATTTTTCTCAAAAGAAGCTTGGATCTCAAGTTATGATTTTTGGAACAAGGGTCCCTAAAACTTTTAACTTTGTGAAATTTTGCCCTAGTTTAGGCAGGATTTTGGCCTATCTTCTTGGCCATTTTTCACATAGTTCCACTTGGAGTCTCAAGTTGCATTTCAAAGATGGATTATAGAGCATGTTGCAAGATTTCCAAATTGTCCAAGAACTCCTCAAACACATTTGTGGTTAGGAAGAATGGAATGCTTGAAGTTGGCAAAAACTCACTTTGTATCCATGGCAAATTCATGTTCACTCAAGTTGCATTTTCAAACCAGCATGCCTTACACTAGTTTTCAGGCCTCTAAACCATTTCAAACTCCATAATTTAATGCAAAAACATTGAGCTAATACATTGTCTTGTTCATTAGGGTATTGTACACAAGTTTAATCCCTAAATGGTAAAAGGCACATTTCCATTTTTGCAAAAGGTTGCTTTATGTCAAACCACTAATCCTTGAGCATAGAGCCAAATCTCTTGCAGCTAAACAAATCCACTAATTAGAGGGGCCAAGAGGATTGTATGCAATATGATAAGATGGCTTGTACAGGCTTGTAACCTCACTTCCACTTTATTGCTTCAAAAACAAGAAACTTGTCCAAATGCTTAGAACTTGAAAACCAGCATAGATCAACTTACACAAACACTTCAAACATATTTCTCACAACCCATTGAGCTAGAAACACGAGTGCTTGAGCCCCAAAACACCCCATAGCCAGAAATCACACTTCTTTGGCAAAACTGGGCAAGTGCTGCAACTTGAGTTCCCCAGCTCATTTGGCTCGTGCGTTTTGCCCCATTTTGCTTCAAACACCTTCCATTCAACTCACTCAAGCTATCCCAAACCTCCATTACCAACTGTAACTCCATTTACATTGATCACCATTTTCATTTTGAGCTTGTGCAGGTTGAGTTCTATATACGGATTCAAGGACATTCAAGGCAAGCTAGCTATTGGAGAAGGACAAGTGAAGTTCAGGCAAGCTACCAGACATCTCAAACCTTGTTGAAAGACATTATATTGCCCTACACGAATCCAACTGAAACAGGTTTTTCTTCACTTTCTATCTCTCTATTTAGGAACATTTAGCCTTAGGTTTGTGAATAAAACATGTAGTGTTCATTTCCAGGAAGCCATACATATGCTCAGTTTTAATTTATATTAAGTGTGCTAGGAGAATTTCATCCATGAACATGCTGAAAAAACTAGGTCAGATTTTAGGGCCAGAGAAATTCTCCTTGGTCTTTGAGAGTTAGGATTGGTTGTTTATATGGTTAGAATCGTATTGAAATTCTCTACAAGTTTGATGTTGTGTGTTTTTGCAAAAGATCACGTATACATGATCTAGCATTTGAACCAGGGCACGCGCGCGTTTCAGTCTGAAGGTTGAAGATGAAGCTGGCTTGGGCTGGGCCTGGTCTAGCTTGCTTCTAACACCCCCCATTTTCATTTTTTCACCCCCTGGCCCTTTTCCTTGTATTTTTACATTTTTGCATTTTTGTTTTCTTTTCTGATTTTGTTTATTTATTTCCAAGTATAAAAAATGCTCAAAAAATATTTTCATAATTTTTTACATTTATTTGGCATTTTATTTTAATTGTTTTCTAACATTAGAAGCATAATTACTTTTATATTATTTATTTAAACTTGAAAATAATATGAAAATCATACCTTTATTTTTTATTTCTTATTTTTATTCACACTAAAAATATTTTCTTGAGTAATTTTATTTTCGTACATATTTTATTTTATATTGTACATATTTAATTTAATTAATATACATATATATACATATATACTTTTATTTTATTAAATACTTTAGAATAATAATATAAAATATTACATTTTTACTTTTATTATTATTTACACTAAAAAATACCCTTTTTTAAATATAATTTATTTTTGTAAATATTAATATATTTTATTGTATATAAATAATATATTGTATTTATTTTCCTAAAGAAATTAGGGTTTTACCCTTAAGCAATTAAAATAAATCTTTTATTTATTTCTTTATTTTTTTAGCATTAAATACTTTTTACATACATAAACAAAAACCTTTCTTTGCATAATTCATATTATTTGATATATTTGTTTATTTTTGAATATTTAAATATTGTCCATTTATTTTATGCAATTAAATTCAATTTGGATATAATAGTAAACTAGGGTTTATATTTCTTTTCAAATACCCCCTATTCAAAAATTGTACCCCCATCCCCATAATCATGTCGTAATAGCTTAGAATTTTAAATTCTCGCACTTTACGCTTTCAATTATGCCATGATTAGAGAATTAGGGTTTGTATGCAAAAATCCAAATCAACAAATAGTTTGACCTAATCAAAGACAAAAATGTATGAAAATCAAACACAATACACACTTTCACCCCTAGGGTTACAATCCACTTGTTGCCTTCAAAAATGGGCCATGGTATGCATGTTGGGTACTTTGGCAAAACAAAAACAAAACAAAAGATCATAGTCCCTCGATGACGCTATCTTGGTTGCCTAAACAAAATGATCAAGTCCCTCAAGAAAATTGCCAAAGATACTTAACACAATTGCTATCATGGTCTATACGATGACCTACGCCTGTCCCGTTTAAACATCCTAACACAAGGTTGTTCACCAAATGCAATGGTGAAACAACACTGTCAAAAGGGTTAAAAACATTAGGAAAGATCTTTGAGTAAAATAGGGAAGATAGCTCTTTGTTACTTGATCAAAAGCTTGCAAAAACATCCTTGCTATTCTCAAACACACTTCACGACACAATTTTAAAACATTACCCAAATCAAACTTTCAAACATTGAAATCTTTTCAAAAGACAAAAACATCTTTGTATACATTCAAACAAGAATCATTACAAAGTTTGCCACAACGATGGCGTCTTTTCAAAACATTTTTCAAAACCACACACAAAGCACCATTTCAAACAATTGGAAAAGCAAAGCAAGTGATCTAAACAAGTAACTAAGAGCCCATGGATAACCATGGATGAAAAGGGTGCTTGCACCTTCCCTTTTCATAATCTACTCCCCGAACCTAAGAAAACATCTCAAAGGTCTTTCCTGTGCTTTTTGACCTTTCCTTAGGATAAAATAAAAAGTCGGTGGCGAGTCTTGCTAAACCGAAACATTTGCGAACACAAACGCAAAACCTCAAGTCAGTTCTCCCACCGTATCACACCTTCCCTTTCTATAATCTACCCCCCGAACCCGAGAAACATCTCGAAAAAGGAATTTTTCTGTGCTTTTTTCCTTTCCTTGTTGGATAAAATAAAAGTCGGTGGCGACTCTTGCTTACCACGACATTTTGTGAATAATAAACGCAAAACGCAAACCAGCATTCCAAAAACAGTCAGTTCTTCCCACCGTATCACAGAACTGGCGACTCTGCTGGGGAGACTTAATAAGTGGAGTGTACCTTAGGAATAGTTCGTATTGTTTTCAATTGCTTGACTTGTATGCTTTATATTTGTGTGCTTGTATCGGAGTTACTATAGATCCTAACCCGGATCTGGGGGATACCCTTTAGGTAAGTAGCAATAAACTGTGAGGGAATTGTATGGCGTAGACCGATACGGTTGAAGCAGTAGCTATGTTGGTGTGGCACTTTAGTTTGTACCGATATCCCTTGTGGCGCAACGAGGATAATATGGGTCTTCTAAAGGTTCATTAAGCACCAATTGAACTTAGAACCTTTAAATTGACCAACTTGGCCATAGAACAGTAGCAGTATGCTACACTCATTGAGACCAAACTCTCGCGATGATTCCGGCTGCAAGAAAAGGTTGCTAAATTGGAATTATGATCGATCGAGGGTGGTCAGTGATATTGAGATCCTCTAGAACCCGGTTACTATTTTTAGGACAGGTTTGAACCAACTGAACTGAAAGAGGGTAGTACCTAAGCTCCTTGCCAGCTTGAAATCTAAGGGCTATCTGTGTGACTTGTTTGCCCTTACCATGTTTGCTATTTGTGGATACTTGTGGGGTGTTTTCTATCATGACATCATGTATCATAACATTGCATGCATCTTACATTGGGCTAACCCATTTCAAAGACAGAGGAGATTCATCTTTGTTCTATTTTGTAGGTCATGGCACCCATGCGTAGAAACATTATTCGGATCAACTTTGTCCAGATTCCCACACAGCTTAAGGAGTTGGTTACCAAGATTTCATACACTACCTCCTTTATTAGAAGACATGGGCACCTCCTTGGTTTGGTCACCTCCAAGATGGATGAACTGATGATGAGTGTCTTAGTCCAGTTCTTTGATCCACTGTACCACTGCTTTACTTTTCCGGACTACCAGTTGGTCCCTACCTTGGAAGAGTTCTCTGATCTACTTGGCATCTCTATTCTGGAGCAGACCCCATTCATAGGTTGGGAGAAAGTCCTTAGACCGGAAGAGATTGCTTCAGCCCTCCATCTGACAAAGGCTGAGGTAATGTCTAATTGGGAGACTAGAAGTGGGACAAAAGGCTTCTTGACTAAGTATTTGGTTGGTAAGGCTAATCAGTTCTAGGACAGTTTAGACTTTCAGGCATTCGAGGACATCCTAGCTCTTCTTATTTATGGTTTGGTTCTGTTTCCAAACTCATATGCTTTCGTCGATGTAAATGCAATGAAGATTTTCATATTCGGTAATCCTGTGCCCACTCTCTTGGGTGACATTTTTCACTCTCTTTACGCCCGTACTGCTCGGAAGCGGGGAACCCTTATGTGTTGTGCGCCATTGTTGGAGAGGTGGTTTATTTCTCACCTCCCCAAATCAATGTTGAAGAACAAGGAAGGCATGGGTTGGGCCTATATGATTATGTCCCTCTCTCATAATGACATCATTTGGACTATTAAGGGCATGGAAGACGTGGCTATTATTGATTGTTGTGGGGAATACCCCAATGTTCCACTGCTAGGAACCCATGGAGGAATCACCTATAATCCATGTTTGGCCTTACGTCAATTTGGGCGAGCTAGGAGGGAAGGACCTCATGAGTTGTTGATGCCAAGCATTGTCTTTGACTTTCAAGGGGATAGTAACGAGCATCGCCGCAAGTTCATACGAACTTGGGATAGGGTACACCGGTCTGATCCACATGAGTTAGGGATGAAGACCTCTCTTCCGATGGAACCGTATCTCCGATGGGTTTGAATCTGTTCCCAAAAGCCGGGAATGCCGTACGAAGCCGTCTTGCCTATAACTCTTGAGGTTGCTGATGAAGAAGGGGTTCCTCCTACCATCCTCCATCCTTACATGCCTACTGACATTGGGGCATTAAAGAGATCTTGGATGCAGCTGAGAGAAGAGCGGGATACTTACAGAGAAAAGTATCACGAGCAAGAGCAGAAGATTCAAAAGTTGACAAGGCAATTGGAGAAAGAGAAGATCCTCAACGACTATGTCCGCACCGACGAGAAACGACCATGGGAGCGCTGATTGTCTTTTGTTATTTCTAGTTTTGATTTACTTTTCATTTTTTCTTTCTTGTAACGCCTTAAAGGCATTTGTTGAACAATTGAATTCAAAGTTTATCTAATAAAAGTGTGTTTCGTTTTGGTCTACGAATTTGAATCCCTAAAGTCTTTGAAATCATATCATGCACATATCATTACCATGCACCTCATAACAGGTACCCTTACAGGTTTTCTCATCTTCTTCGCTGTTTATTTCAGCACATCATGTTTGCTGAAACATCAACTGAACAAGCAATCAAGGCTCTACAAGCTCAAAACGCCCAGTTCCAGGAAATGTTCATGAACCTGGCTAAGGGCCAGCAAGACTTGAAGACTCTTATCTTGAAGGATAAGAAGAAGAAGAAAAAGAAGACAGTCTTCGTGAATATGGGTCGTTGGTTCGGGAACAATTTTCAGGATGTTGACCTATCTCACTCATCTGGAGGGGGAGAAAACCAAGAAGAAAGGAGGGTTCCTAGCCCTGTGGTATCTGACCACGAGACTGACTTTGATGAAAACCAGTATCCTCCTGCTGAGGATAGATATAAACAGCTTGAAGACCGGTTAAGTGCGATGGAGATCCAGAAGGTGCCTGGTCTGGACTTTGGAGACTTGGGTCTATCATCTAGGGTGGTGATTCCACACAAGTTTAAAGCACCAATCTTTGCTAAATACGACGGGGTTTCTTGCCCAAAGTTGCACCTCCGTTCGTATGTTAGGAAGATTCAGCCATACACCACTGACAAGAACCTCTGGATCCACTTCTTTCAAGACAGTCTCTCAAGGACTCAGCTTGAATGGTTTTACCAGCTGGAAGGAGCTAGTACCCGTAATTGGGAGGACTTGGCTGCTACTTTCTACAAGCAGTACCAATACAATACCAACCTCGCTCCCACGCGTACCCAACTTCAGGGTATGTCTATGGGTGCGAGTGAAGGTTTCAAAGACTACGCTCAGAAGTGGAGGGACCTTGTTGGAAGAGTGCAACCTCCCTTGGCTGATAGAGAATTAGTGGATATGTTTCTGGGGACCTTGTCTGGTCTGTATTTCAACCATCTGATTGGAAGTTCGTCGTCCGGGTTTATAGAGCTGATTATGACCGGGGAAAGGATAGAGGCCGATATCAAATCTGGTAAAATACAGAAGAGTGCTTCATCAAGCACCGAGAAGAAGCCTTTTAAGAAGGAGTCCAGTGTTGTTTACAGTTCAAAAATCCAGAATAGACCTGAACACCGCCAAGCAGTCAATGCGGTGGTTATATCAAGACCTGATGTTGCTCCTCAGTGCAACAATCAGCTAAGGGCCGAGAGACCGCAAAGACAATTCACTCAGCTCAACATGACTTTATCCCAAATTCTTCCGCAGTTGTTGAAAACCAACTTGGTTATTTCAAATGAGGCCCCGAAGAATCCCAACACAACATCACCGATGTACAATCCAAACGCCCACTGTGCTTTTCACTCCGATAGCCCGGGGCACGATACGAATGATTGTTGGGTTTTAAAGAATAAGGTCCAGGACTTGATTGATGCTAAGGAGATTGAGTTCGAAGAACCTGAAAGACCTAATGTTGTGAATGTTATAGATGAAGACTCGTTTGTGGTTTCTGTGAATGACATTGTTACTCCATTGATGACTGTGAAGAAGAACCTTCTGTTAGCTGGTTTATTTCCGGGCTGCGGTGAAGGCTGCCATCTGTGTGCTGTCTTACCTACCGGTTGCCATCTTTTGAAGTCAGGTGTCCAACGCCTGATGGATAATAAAGAAATTCTGTTTGAGAAGACTTTTGTTCCTTTGGTTCCTACTGAAGAAGTTGTCATAATCACCATTTTCGACAATTCTTCCAAGGCTTCCTCGAGAAAGCCTGTTAGAATTACATCTGTTCCGAGAATTGCTCCCTTGATTATTACTGTTCCTGGACCTATCCCCTATACGTCAGATAAGGTTGTCCCGTGGCACTATGGGGATGACGTGTATTATCACGGGGTTAAACAAGAATTGAAGGATGAAGAGGCTGATACTGACGTCAGCAATATTGTTGGACCTGCCAAAGTCACCCGCAGCAAAAGACTTTTCTCCCCTGAGATCTCTCCACCAACTATTCGGAAGCCTGTTTTTATTATACCTTCCAATACACCTATTAAGTACACTCATTGAGGGTTGTTTTCTTGGAATATTTTGGTCGCCAGTTAAGTGGCTAAACCAAAACAATGAACACAGAAAATAATCCAGTGATATTGAGCTCCTTAGAACCCGGTTACTATTTATAGGACAGGTTGAGCCAACTAACTTCAAGAGGATACTTACCTATGAAACCTCATGCAAGCCTGAAACTAGGATCTTGTGTGACTTGTTTGTACATATGCTTGTGCATACATCATGAACATCATAAAGCATCATATGCATCCACTAACCATTTCAAGGGTTTGGATCTTCATCTTTGTTCTTGTTTTGTAGGTCATGGAATCTCTTCGCAGAAAAACAATTCAAGTCAACCTTGTGAGAATCCCTCCTCAACTCAAGGATCTTACTTCCAAGATTCCAGAGAATTCTCTCTTTAGTGAAAGACATGGTAGACTTCTCAACTTGGTTAACTCCAACATTGAAGAAGACATGGTGAAAGTTCTCTTCCAATTCTTTGACCCCTTACACCACTGTTTCACATTCCCTGATTACCAACTAGTACCTACTTTGGAGGAATTTTCTCAACTCCTGAGGATTCCTATTCTCCATCAACTACCCTACAACGATACGAAAAAAGAACCAAAGCCTAAAGATGTTGCTCAAGCCTTACACTTGCAACCATCTGATATCAAAGTTCACTGGGAAACCAGAAGTGGTGTCAAGGGTTTCTTGGCAAAGTTTCTGTTTGAGAAGGCAGAAGACTGTTGGAATTCTTTAGATCTACAAGCTTTTGAAGAGATTGTGGCACTCCTCATCTATGGGTTGGTCTTGTTCCCAAACCCTGATCAACTTATAGATGTAAACGCTGTCAAGATTTTCATATCTCGGAATCCTGTGCCTACATTGCTTGGGGACATCCTACACTCATTTTACACACGAACAATGAGGAAATAAGTGTTCTCATGTGTTGTACTCCTCTTCTAGCAAGGTGGTTTATTTCTCACCTTCCCCAAACAGTTTTGAAGAATGAGCAGGGGTTAAGGTGGTCACAACGATTGATGACCCTCACACATTCAGATGTTCATTGGTGTTCTCGGTCCAGAGAAAATGTCATTATCATTGATCGTTGTGGAGAATTCCCAAATGTCCCATTACTTGGCATTAGGGGAGGCATTACCTATAACCCCTGTTTAGCTCTAATACAATTTGGATATGCTCAAAGGGATGGCCCTCATGATATGTTGATTCCTGACCTGGTTTTTGACTTCGACAACGATGCGCAAGGACTTCGACAAAAGTTTATCCGAGCCTGGAGGATGCCTAACAAAGTGGATAGTAAGACACTGGGGCATAAGAATTCCATCCCCCTTGAGCCTTATCTCAAGTGGGTACGAACCCGCACCCAGAATCTTATGATGCCATACCCTCACATTCTCCCCGTGATCAAAGAGCCTGTTATGGAAGGAGAGGTTCCATACACCCTCCTACATCCAGACATGCCAACATCATTGGAAGAATTACAAAAGAGTTGGATACAACTCAAAGAAGAACGAAATACTTTTGAAGCCAGCTTCTATGCCAGTGTGAAGAAGGTTTTGGAGCTTACCCGCCGACTTCATGAAGAGGAAACTCTCAACACTTACATCGCGCCAAAGAGGATCACAATGTCTTTTTACATTAAGAATTTTGTAATATTTTGCCCATGGGGCATTTATGTACTAACAAATTTCTTCTTATTAATATGACGTGTGCTCTTTTTGTCTGCAACAAATTTGAATTTCTGAATCCTTGAATGCATTACATGAATAACATATCATTCATCATATGCATAAACAGGTCTCTGCACCAGGTTTCCTTATCTTTCTGCTGTTTATTTCAGCAAGATGGATTTGGAGCAGACGGTTAAAGATCTACAGGCACAGAATTCGCAATTTCAGCAACTCCTCATGACCTTAGCAAAGGGTCAAGAGGATCTCAAAGAACTGTTAGATAAAGAGAAGGAACCAGAAAGAAAGAAAAAGAAAAGAGTTGGGGTAGCCACTATGGGAAGGAGATTTGAGCACCAGGCTATGAGAGTTCTGGAATTTCCCTCGACGTCTGACGAAGGGGTTGGTAAAGGAAAAGGTGTTGCAATGCCTTCTGAATCTGAAGATGAAGAAGAAGAAGAGGAAGAGGACGAAGATTACTCAGAGCAGCAATATCCCCCGGTGGATGATAAGTATAAAAATCTTGAGGATCAGTTGGCGGCCATGGAGTTGCAAAGGGTACCTGGTTTAGATTTCGAAGAACTAGGGTTGGTTGTTGGGATCGTCATTCCTCCCAAGTTCAAAGTACCTACATTTTCTAAGTATGACGGTTTTTCCTGTCCAAAGATGCATCTGAGGTCCTATGTCAGAAAGATCCAACCTCACTCCTCTGATAAGGATCTTTGGGTCCACCTTTTTCAAGATAGTTTGTCAAGCACGCAATTGGATTGGTTATATCAACTTGAGAGATATGATGTTCATAACTGGGAAGATTTGGCTGCTGCTTTCTACCGACAATACCAATACAATGCAGATTTAGCGCCTACTCGTACTCAACTACAGAGTATGGGTATGGCCTCTAATGAGGGATTTAAGGAGTATGCCCAGAAGTGGCGGGATTTGGCTGGAAGGGTGCAGCCACCATTGTCGGATAGAGAGCTGGTTGACATGTTTTTAGGGACTCTGTCTGGTCCATTCTTAAATCACTTGATCGGGAGCTCATCTGCAGGGTTCATTGAATTAATTCTGACCGGTGAAAGGGTCGAAGCTGGCATTAAAAGTGGTAAACTTCAGAAGGATGCCTCCGCTTCCACTGCTATTAAGAAGACCTTCCCAGCTAAGAAGGAAGTTTATGTTGTCCATACCCAGAGAAACCAAGGAAGAACAGAGCGCCGACCAACAGTGGGGGCTGTTATGATCCAAAACTCCTCAACCGATCAACCTCACAGCAATCAACCAAGAACTAATCAGCAAAGGGTAGAAAGGCCACAACGGCAATTCACCCGAATCAATATGACACCGACTCAAGTCCTCCCACATTTGTTAAAGCTGAACCTTACCAACTTGAAGGAAGCGCCGAAAAACCCTAATACCTCCTCTTCTTATTATCACTCCAATGCGAAATTTGTGTACCACTCGGACAGTGTAGGGCATGATACCAACAACTGTTGGGCTCTTAAAAACAAGATCCAAGACTTGATAGACGCCAAGGAGGTAGAATTCGATGCACCCGAAAAGCGGAATGTGATTTCTTCCCCAATGCCCAAGCACGGTCATAATGTCCATGTTGTTATGGAAGATCTTCATGTTACCACTGTTGATGACCTTTTGACTCTGTTACCAGTAATTAAGGTGAATTTGATGAAAGTCAGGATATTCTCGGGCTGTGGAAAAGACTGTTACTTTTGTTCAAACTTGCAAGCTGACTGCCCACTATTGAAATCAGGCATCCAACGCCTGATGGATACCCAAGAGATCCTCTTTAAAAAGACTCTTGTTGATACTATCACTCATGTTACTCCTGCTACCTTTGATACTCCAACCAATGACATTTCTATAATAACTATCTCTGACGATCTTTCCAAGACCTGCAAAAGTCCTGTTAAGATTACGCCTGATCCTAAGTTTGTACCATTGAAAATCACCATGTCGGGGCCTGTCCCGTATAAATCTAACAAGACGGTACCATGGAATTACGGAGGAGAAATCTTTTACCATGGTATCAAATAGATTGAATCAGTCCAAGAGAATTCCGATGATGAAACCCCTGATATAGGGAATATTGCAGGAACGAGCAAGATAACTCGCGGCGGAAGGATCTTATCTCTGGAGATTGCTCCTCCACGAGCAGTCTTCGGACCCTCGAGAGTTTCTGTACCTATCAAGCCATCTGTGCAAAGCCCGGTAATTGAAGAAGTTGATGCACCCGAAGCTAGACCCTCTGATGTTGCTACGAATAAGGGTAAGGGGATACAAGAAGTGCCTGTCAGGATGAAGGCTCAGACTATGGTTATCCCCGAGACCACCCAAAAAGAGATGGAAGAAATCTTAAGGATAATCAAGAAGAGCGACTACGATGTCGTGGAGCAGCTAGGGCAAACCCCTTCCAAAATCTCCATGTTGGCTCTCTTACTCTGCTTTGAGGCTCATGCTAAAGCCTTGATCAAATTTCTAAAGACGGAACACGTGCCTCAAGAAACTTCTGCTGACCAGTTTCAAGAGTGCGTGGCTAGCCTTACAGCCGATAATGGTCTTGGCTTTTCTGATGCTGATTTAACCCCCAAGGGAAGAAAGCATAATGATGCACTGCATGTCTCGGTAGAATGCAGAGGGACCACACTTCCCATGTTCTGGTTGACATTGGTTCATCTTTAAATGTGCTGCCAAAGAAGGCGTTGGACATATTGGGCTGTGAAGGTTTGACCCTAAAGCCCAGTAACATCATTGTTAGAGCCTTCGACGGTTCTAAGAGGATGGTTCACGGAGAAGTGGACATCCCAATCAAAGTGGGTACATAAATTTTCAACTCTACTTTTTATGTGATGGACATCCGTCCTTCATATTCATGCTTGTTGGGAAGGCCATGGATCCACAATGCTGGGGCAGTCACTTCCTCTCAGCACCAAATGCTAAAGTATCCAGTTCAGGGTAAGATCATAACGGTGCACGGCGAGGAAGAGTACATGATAAGTCACCTTAACTCCTTCCGCTATGTGGAGTTAGATGGCGAATTCATAGAAACGCCTTTCCAACACTTTGAGGAGGTTTCTCCTGAAGTCGCAGTTGCAAAGACAATGACTGATGTTCCTATCATTTCCAAGCATGTATCTAGGATGGCATCCCTCAAAGATGTGGAGGCCGTAATCAAAGAAGGAAGGAGTACAGTGTGGGGGCAACTGCCTGATTTTTCTCACAAGACAGACAAGTTCGGACTAGGTTTTACTGCCGCTGGCCAGAAAGCTGTGCGTCGCTCCCGGGCTGGAGGACCACCCTTAAAAATCACTCACCATGGAATTAATGCCTTAGAAGATGATGATGAAGAAGACAACTTTGAAGATTGGATTTTTCCAACCGTTGAAGGAGGATTAAGCAACTGGGAGGCGAAAGAATTCGTTCCCATCACTTTCATCAATCAGTAATTTATCTTTGAACAATTTCCTATTTTGGTCTATAATAATTAAACAATTCGTACACTTTTTTCACCTTATGCCTTACCCGGGGTATATAGGTCCATTTGTAAGGGCTTGATTTCTTCATTATCATATGCCATTTTTAATGAATCATTGGACGTTTTCATCTTTAAACTGTTGTGTTCATTTTCTTTCCTTTTACATTTTGTTTTGTTTAAGGATGGTTATCCCTTACACACACCCACACTCACAAAATGCAGGTACCCATCCATTCTGAATTCCATGGGTGACTATTCTGCTTTAGACTTCAGTGATTCTGAAGATTTGGTCAATCATGCCGAGTACGAAGGTGATGAAGACTGTGAAGTGCCTGGGGAGTTAGCTAGACTTTTGCAACAAGAGGAAAGGGCTATTTTGCCCCATGAAGAGTTGCTAGAGACTATCAATTTGGGAACGGAGGAAGATAAGAAAGAGGTAAAAGTGGGTGCCAACCTGGAGCCAAGTGTCAAAGAGCGCTTAGTGCAGTTGTTGAACGAATATGTTAAGATTTTCGCCTGGTCCTATGAAGACATGCCGGGACTGGATACAGATATCGTGGTTCACCGTCTCCCTACAAGAGAAGACTGTCCACCAATCAAACAAAAGGTCCACCGAATGAGGCTCGACATGTCTAAAAAGATCAAAGTTGAGGTGATGAAGCAATTCAATGATGGCTTTCTGGCTGTTACTTCCTATCCCCAATGGGTGGCCAACATTGTTCCCGTGCCTAAAAAGGACGGCAAAGTCAGAATGTGTGTGGACTACAGAGACCTAAACAGGGCTAGCCCTAAATATGATTTTCCACTACCACACATTGATATCTTGGTTGACAACACAACTCAACACAAGGTATTTTCCTTCATGGATGGATTCTCGGGATACAACCAGATCAAAATGGCCCCCGAAGACATGGAGAAGACTACTTTTGTTACGCAGTGGGGTACCTTCTATTATAAAGTGAGTCCATTCGGACTGAAGAATGTCGGGGCAACCTATCAGCGAGCCATGGTAGCTTTGTTTCATGACATGATACATCATGAGATCGAAGTCTACGTAGACGACATGATAGCCCGTTCACAAACAAAAGAAGAACACCTTGATCATCTGCAAAAGCTGTTTGTCAGATTGAAGGAATATAAGCTCAGACTGAACCCTAGCTAGTGCACTTTCGGAGTCAGGTCCGGTAAACTTTTGGGATTCATCGTCAGTAACAAAGACATTGAGGTTGATCCTGCTAAAGTCAAAGCTATACAAGAAATGCCTACCCCCCCGCACTGAAAAGGAGGTCAGAGGTTTCTTGGGACGCTTAAACTATATTGCAAGGTTCATCTTTCACCTGACATCTACCTGTGAACCAATCTTCAAGCTGTTGAAGAAAGATCAGGTGGTTGAATGGAATAATGACTGTCAAGTTGCTTTTGATAAGATCAAGGAGTATCTACTGGAACCTCCTATCTTGATGCCACCCGTCGAAGGAAGGCCTTTAATCATGTATCTGACTGTTTTGGATAATTCAATGAGGTGCCTACTAGGCCAACATGACGAGTCTGCCCGAAAAGAGCATGCCATTTATTACCTTAGCAAAAAGTTTACCGACTGTGAGACTCGCTACTCACTGCTCGAGAAAACTTGTTGCGCTTTGGTATGGGCTGCTCGTCGGCTAAGGCATTATATGTTGACACATACCACTTTGTTGATTTCTAAGATGGATCCGATTAAGTATATCTTCGAGAAGCCTGCTTTATCTGGGAGAACCGCTAGATGGCAGATGATCCTGACTGAATATGATATCCAGTACACAACCCAAAAAGTTATAAAGGGGAGTGTGCTAGCTGACCATCTAGCTCATCAAGCCGTCGAAGATTACCAATCTATGAGAGTTGACTTCCCTGACAAGGACATCATGACATTGGACAACATTGAAGGTAACGGACCATATGACGGACCTGAACAAGGATCCCGATGGACCCTGTACTTTGATGGTGCTTCAAATGCACTTGGCAACGGTATCGGTGCGGTACTTATTTCTCCTAAAGGTTGCCATACACCTTTCACTACTAGACTCTGCTTCAGCTACACCAACAACATGGCCGAATACGAAGCTTGTATCTTTGGTCTCAAGGCCACAATTGACTTGGGAATCAAATCTCTGATTGTATTTGGGGACTCGTCTTTGGTTATCAGTCAAATCAAAGGAGAGTGGGACACTAGACATCCTAATCTTATCCCATAAAAAGAACATGTCCTGACATTGTTGCCTCATTTTGAGCAGATTACCTTTGAGCACTTCCCGCGAGAAGAAAATCAGCTAGCAGATGCTCTGGCTACAATGTCTTCCATGTTTAAACTCAACTGGGATAATGAGGCTCCCCAAATCACCATCGAACGAATGGACGAACCTGCGCACTGTCATGAGATTAATACCGAGGAAGTAGTGGAACAACCCTGGTTTCATGAAATCAAAAGGTATCTCCAGACTCGAGAATACCCTGAAGGAGCTTCCGTCAATGACAAAAAGTTCTTAAGGAGATTTGCTGCCAAGTTCTTCCTAAGCAATGGTATCTTATATAAGCGCAACCATGATTGTGTTCTACTTCATTGTGTGGACAAGGTTGAAGCAGAGTTGATCATGACCGAAATACATAGTGGCACATTTGGCACCCACTTGAGCAGACATAGGATGGCTAAAAAGATTCTAAGGGAAGGCTACTACTGGTCTATCATGGAAGCTGATTGTCATCAATATTCCCGTACCTGCCACAAATGCCAAGTCTATGCTGACAAGGTACATATTCCTCCAATTCCTCTCAACATTCTAACAGCTCCTTGGCCATTAGCGATGTGGGGAATCGACGTGATTGGAGAGATCAAGCCTACGACATCCAATGGACATCGCTTCATCTTGGTCGTTATTGATTATTTTACTAAGTGGGTCGAAGCGGCTTCCTACGCCTCCGTTACAAAGAATGTGGTTGCGCGCTTCATCAAGCAGAACCTCATATGCCGGTATGGTATCCCTGACAGGATCATCACGGACAATGGTACAAACCTGAATAACACTGTGATCACCGCTCTGTGCGAGCAGTTCAAGATTCAACATCACAAGTCATCTCCCTATCGGCCAAAGATGAACGGTGTTGTTGAAGCCGCGAACAAAAATATCAAGAAGATCATTCAAAAGATGACAGTCACCTACAAGGACTGGCATGAGATGTTACTGTTTGCTCTGCATGGGTATCGTACCACTGCGTGTACTTCAACTGGGGCAACCCCCTTTTCTTTGGTATATGGCATGGAGGTTGTTTTACCTATGGAAGTTCAGATTCCTTCTTTAAGGATTATGAAGGATGTTGGTTTAAGTGAAGACGATTGGATTCAGACCCGGCTTGATCAACTTAATTTGATTGACGAGAAGCGACTTACTACTGTTTGTCATGGTCAGACGTATCAAAACCGGATGATCAAGGCTTTCAACAAGAAAGTCAGGCGTCAGGTATATCAAGTCGGAGATCTTGTAATCAAGCGGATCATCTTTTCGCAACGCGATCCCAGGGGAAAATAGAATCCTACTTACGAAGGACCATTTGTGATCAAGAACATCTTTTCTGGTGGGGCAATGATTCTGACCACCATGGATGGCGACGACTTGCCGCACCATGTGAACGCAGACATAGTCAAAAGATACTACGCATAAATGACCCGACAAGTTGAAAACCCGAAAGGGCGACTTGGGCAAAAATGGGCATCCCGGTGAATCGAAAACCCGAAAGGGAGGTTCAGGAAAAAAATTAGGGATAAATAAAAAAATTTGTACACCCGGCAAGTTGAAAACCCGAAAGGGCGACTTGGGCAAAAAAGGGTTTCCCGGTGGACTGAAAACCCGAAAGGGCGGTCCAAGCAAAAGTTAGGGAATTAAAGCGTATGACTATGTCTCGTCGGATCACTTTAAGGACAATCTCTTCACGACCAAACTCCAGGCTCATGATCAATCCAATCATCCGCGGACGAAGCAACGAATGGACAAGATACTCAGAGTTGTGAAGGCTATAGCAGAATGGAAACCCCATGGAATTGTTACATATAGCCATCTTTCTTTGTATAAAATTTTTATCAATTTTTATGACAACATTCTCTTACTAGGATGTCTGTCTCCTTTGTACAAAATACTTACAAAAGTTAATACCAAAATACTTCAAAGTGCAGAAATTTGCTTGCCTTTCCTTTCTTTTTACACTTGTGTTTTATTTGAAAACGTCCAATTGTTTGTTAAATAGGCATATGTATTTGAATATAATCACTGCTTACAAATAAAACAAAATAAGAAAGGATAATTACTGATAGGTCGAAAGTATAGGAAGCCGTCTTTAGGCTATTCCAGAAGAAATCCCCTACAGTATGTCATTCAGATCGTCAACAGAGCTAAAACCTTGAAGTGCATATCCCCAGCGGAGTTAAGCTTCAAAATTCCCATCAGAGTTAAGTCTCTAAACTCCCGATCCCCAGTGGAGCCCAAAAACTTTGAACTACAGACCCTCAACGAAGATGAAACCTTCTTCTCCAGCGGAGTCAAATTTCCAACTATCAATCCCCAGCGAGAACCATTCAGTTTTCCCCAATTTCCCCAGCAGTTTATCTTAAAAGTCTGAGAATCAACCAGATAACAATTAACTTTTTGTCTTATCCCCGACTAAGATAATTCCCCAGTTGATTGGCATACAACCCAAGCTCCTGATTTCCCCGGCAGAATAAACACTCTCCCCACAGAGTTATTTCTTGGCAGAACGAGGATTCTAGTTCCTGTTTCTCCATTTGAAGCCTCCCAGGTTTTAATTCCCTAGTAGAGGTCGTCGGATTTTTCCTTATTTCCCCAGGAAAGTCATGAAGGATTCTCACATCCCCACAGAAGTTGTCAAACTTTTGATAATCCCCGCAGGTTGCCCAGGATTTTCTATCCCCAACAGTAATTAGCAAGGTTCTCTCATCTTCAACAACCAAAGATTTTTGGAATCCCCAGCATCGGTCAAGGATTTACTTTCCCCGGCCACAGTCAAATATTTCATTTATCTCCAGCTATCAAGGATTTATTTTCCTCAGCAAGACAGTTAATCAGCTTACATGCATATCCATGACATTCATAATCATAAACATTGATGGAACACATTTTATTGTATCATACATATCATGCAACATAACTTTGTGTTTTAAGCTAACACTCTACCCTTTCAGGATAAGACTAAAATCTATCGTTAACAACTATTCATAGATTTCAGATACAGTATGGATACACCCCAGACACGGCGGTCATTCTATTACTCATTCAGAATTTCAAATCAAGATACAATATGGATACACCCCAGACACGGCGGTCATTCTACTACTCATTCAGACTCCAGCAATCAGATACAGACTAGATACGCTCCAGACATGGCAGTCATTCTATTTCTCATTCAGATTCAGCTATCAAATTCAAGTTCAGACGCACTCCAGACACGAAAGTCATTCTGTCACCTGTCCGGATCCCAGTTACAGTACGGATACACTTCGGACACGGAAGTCATTCTGCTACTCATACAGATCTCAACTTCAGATACAGTCCAGATACGCTCCAGACACGGTTGCCATTCTATCACTCATTCGGAATTTATCCCTAGCATATAGATACTCCATACACAGATGTTTCTATGTCACCCATTCAGAATACAGATACACTCTAGACACGGAAGTTGTTTTGATATTCATTCAAGAATCAAATACAGTTACAACTCGGATACGCTCCAGACATGAACTCCATCCCTTTGCTCATACGAATCTGATCTCCAGATACAACTCAGATACGTTCCAGATACGGATACCATTCTGGTGTTCATTCTCCTGATTTTCAGCGAACAGTCTTGGATGGCATCTTTAAGACCATCTCCAGCAAGATTCTACCATCCCCAAATGGCATCTTTAAGCCCATTCCCTCATTTACATTTTGACGAGTGCAAATTTACGGGCACTCTAGTGTCCAATCCTCTTTTACCTTCGAGTCACAAAAGGCAAAACTTGCCAATCTAACTCTTCAGGTTCAAGAAGATTGAATAGGGGCAACTGTTGTACCCCAAAATTTTCCCTCTCATTCTATCAACTTTTCTCATCACAAGGCTCTTGGAACTCAAGATCAAGCTAGGGTTTTCTCTGCTCAAGACATCTCCTTGCACTGATGACCTAAATTAGGGTTTGAGTTTGCATAAGGATTTTTGGACCTTCAATGCTCAAATTGAATTTCATACTTCATTTTGGACTCATGAGTTTGTCCATACCATGTTTCAAGCCTTGAATCAAATTTTTGCCCAGTCCATTGGACAGTTGACCTAGAAATCAGCTGTGTTGGGGAAAAAGTCAATTGTGGCCAATTTACAGTCAAACCTCATGAATTTTGACCCACATCAACATTATGAACTCATATGAACCATTTGATCAAGTTTGGACCATAACTCCACAAGAAATTTGATCAGATCACCAAAAGGACAAAATGGTCATTTTTAGGATTTTGATTGTACAGAGGTAATTTTTGACTTTTTGACCTAGCCAATGGCAAATTAAACTCAACCAAGGACTCAAGGACTCAATGGCATCATCTTGACCTATTCAACAAGTTCAAAAGATCTCAAATGCATGGGATTGACAGATGAATTTTTCAGTCAACTGATCAAAATTTGACTGTACACTAAAAAGTCAAACTTTGACTTTTTGGTCAAAATCAAGTGACAAGGGTCATTTTTCTTCAAGATGTGTCAAATTATGAAACTTGTTCATCAATAAACCCAAAATTGCAAATTAGGGTTTGAAATTGAAAAAATTTCATAACTTAGAATTTTTCTAAGTCATGAAATTTTCTTAATTTTTCCTAATTTGCCCCACATTTTCACCATGATGCAAATGGATTCAAACAAAACTTACAACATGAAAGTTGTAGTACTATACAAAGTCTACAACTTTGAATCACTAATTTTTCTCAAAAGAAGCTTGGATCTCAAGTTATGATTTTTGGAACAAGGGTCCCTAAAACTTTTAACTTAGTGAAATTTTGCCCTAGTTTAGGCAGGATTTTGGCCTATCTTCTTGGCCATTTTTCACATAGTTCCACTTGGAGTCTCAAGTTGAATTTCAAAGATGGATTATAGAGCATGTTGCAAGATTTTCAAATTGTTCAAGAACTCCTCAAACACATTTGTGGTTAGGAAGAATCGAATGCTTGAAGTTGGCAAAAACTCACTTTGTATCCATGGCAATTTCATGTTCACTCAAGTTGCATTTTCAAACCAGCATGCCTTACACTAGTTTTCAGGCCTCTAAACCATTTCACACTCCATAATTTAATGCAAAACCATTTAGCTAATACATTGTCTTGGTCATTAGGGTATTGTACACAAGTTTAATCCCTAAATGGTAAAAGGCACATTTCCATTTTTGCAAAAGGTTGCTTTATGTCAAACCACTAATCCTTGAGCATAGAGCCAAATCTCTTGCAGATAAACAAATCCACTAATTAGAGGGGCCAAGATGATTGTATGCAAGATGATAAGATGGCCTGTACAGGCCTGTAAACTCACTTCCACTTTCTTGCTTCAAAAACAAGAAACTTATCCAAATGCTTAGAACTTGAAAACCAGCATAGATCAACTTACACAAACACTTAAAACATCTTTCTCACAACCCATTGAGCTAGAAACACGAGTGCTTGAGCCCCAAAACACCCCATAGCAAGAAATCACACTTCTTTGGCAAAACAGGGCAGGTGCTGCAACTTGAGTTCCCCAGCTCATTTGGCTCGTGTGTTTTTTCCCATTTTGCTTCAAATACCTTCCATTCAACTCACTCAAGCAATCCCAAACCTCCATTACCAAATGTAACTCCATTTACGGTGATCACCATTTTCATTTTGAGCTTGTGCAGGTTGAGTTCTATATACTGATTCAAGGACATTCAAGGCAAGCTAGCTATTGGAGAAGGACAAGTGAAGTTCAGGCAAGCTACCAGACATCTCAAACCTTGCTGAAAGACACTACATTGCCCTACACGAATCCAACTGAAATAGGTTTTTCTTCACTTTCTATCTCTCTATTTAGGAACATTTAGCCTTAGGTTTGTGAATAAAACATATAGTGTTCATTGCCAGGAAGCCATACATATGCTCAGTTTTCATTTATATTAAGTGTGCTAAGAGAATTTCATCCATGAACATGCTGAAAAAACTAGGTCAGATTTTAGGGCTAGAGAAATTCTCTCTGGTCTTTGAGAGTTAGGATTAGTTGTTTATATGGTTAGAATCGTATTGAAATTCTCTACAAGTTTGATGTTGTGTGTTTTTGCAAAAGATCACGTATACAGGATCTAGCATTTGAACCAGGGCACGCGCGCGTTTCAGTCTGAAGGTTGAAGATGAAGCTGGCTTGGGCTGGGCCTGGTCTGGCTTGCTTCTAACACCCCCCATTTTCATTTTTTCACCCCTCTGGCCATTTTCCTTGTATTTTTACATTTTTGCATTTTTGTTTTCTTTTCTGATTTTATTTATTTATTTCCAAGTATAAAAAATGGTCAAAAAATATTTTCATAATTTTTTACATTTATTTGGCATTTTATTTTAATTTTTTTCTAACATTAGAAGCATAATTACTTTTATATTATTTATTTAAACTTGAAAATAATATGAAAATCATACCTTTATTTTTTATTTCTTATTTTTATTCACACTAAAAATATTTTCTTGGGTAATTTTATTTTTGTACATATTTTATTTTATATTGTACATATTTAATTTAATTAATATACATATATATACATATATACTTTTATTTTATTAAATACTTTAGAATAATAATATAAAATATTACATTTTTACTTTTATTATTATTTACACTAAAAAATACCCTTTTTTAAATATAATTTATTTTTGTACATATTAATATATTTTATTGTATATAAATAATATATTGTATTTATTTTCCTAAAGGAACTAGGGTTTTACCCTTAAGCAATTAAAATAAATCTTTTATTTATTTCTTTATTTTTTTTGCATTAAATACTTTTTACATACATAAACAAAAACTTTTTTTTGCATAATTCATATTATTTGATATATTTGTTTATTTTTGAATATTTAATTATTGTCCATTTATTTTATGCAATTAAATTCAATTTGGATGTAATAGTAAACTAGGGTTTATATTTCTTGTCAAATACCCCCTATTCAAAAATTGTACCCCCGTCCCCATAATCATGTCGTAATAGCTTAGAATTTTAAATTCTCGCACTTTACACTTTCAATTATGCCATGATTAGAGAATTAGGATTTGTATGCAAAAATCCAAATCAACAAATAGTTTGACCTAATCAAAGATAAAAATGCATGAAAATCAAACACAATACACACTTGCACCCCTAGGGTTACAATCCACTTGTTGCCTTCAAAAATGGGCCATGGTATGCATGTTGGGTACTTTGGCAAAACAAAAACAAAACAAAAGATCATAGTCCCTCGATGACGCTATCTTGGTTGCCTAAACAAAATGATCAAGTCCCTCAAGAAAATTGCCAAAGATACTTAACACAATTGCTATCATGGTCTATACGATGACCCGCGCCTGTCCCGTTTAAACATCCTAACACAAGGTTGTTCACCAAATGCAATGGTGAAACAACACTGTCAAAAGGGTTAAAAACATTAGGAAAGATCTTTGAGTAAAATAGGGAAGATAGATCTTTGTTACTTGATCAAAAGCTTGCAAAAACATCCTTGCTATTCTCAAACACACTTCACGACACAATTTCAAAACATTACCCAAATCAAACTTTCAAACATTGAAATCTTTTCAAAAGATAAAAACATCTTTGTATACATTCAAACAAGAATCATTACAAAGGTTGCCACAACGATGGCCTCTTTTCAAAACATTTTTCAAAACCACACACAAAGCACCATTTCAAACAATTGGAAAAGCAAAGCAAGTGATCTAAACAAGTAACTAAGAGCCCATGGATAACCATGGATGAAAAGGGTGCTTGCACCTTCCCTTTTCATAATCTACTCCCCGAACCTAAGAAAACATCTCAAAGGTCTTTCCTGTGCTTTTTGACCTTTCCTTAGGATAAAATAAAAAGTCGGTGGCGACTCTTGCTAAACCGAAACATTTGCAAACACAAACGCAAAACCTCAAGTCAGTTCTCCCACCCTATCACACCTTCCCTTTCTATAATATACCCCCCGAACACGAGAAACATCTCGAAAAAGGAATTTTTCTGTGCTTTTTTCCTTTCCTTGTTGGATAAAATAAAAGTCGGTGGCGACTCTTGCTTACCACAACATTTTGTGAATAACATACGCAAAATGCAAACCAGCATTCCAAAAACAGTCAGTTCTTCCCACCGTATCACAGAACTGGCGACTCTGCTGGGGAGACTTAATAAGTGGAGTGTACCTTAGGAATAGTTCGTATTGTTTTCAATTGCTTGACTTGTATGCTTTATATTTGTGGGCTTGTATCGGAGTTACTATAGATCCTAACCCGGATCTGGGGGATACCCTTTAGGTAAGTAGCAATAAACTATGAGGGAATTGTATGGCGTAGACCGATACGGTTGAAGCAGTAGCTATGTTGGTGTGGCACTTTACTTTGTACCGATATCCCTTGTGGTGCAACGAGGAGAATATGGGTCTTCTAAAGGGTCATTAAGCACCAATTGACCTTAGAACCTTTAAATTTACCAACTTGACCATAGAACAGTAGCATTATGCTACACTCATTAAGACCAAACTCTCGCGATGATTCCGGCCGCAAGAAAAGGTTGCTAAATTGGAATTATGATCGATCGAGGGTGGTCAGTGATATTGAGATCCTCTAGAACCCGATTACTATTTTTAGGACAGGTTTGAACCAACTGAACTGAAAGAGGGTAGTACCTAAGCTCCTTGCCAGCCTAAAATCTAAGGGCTATCTGTGTGACTTGTTTGCCCTTACCATGTTTTCTATTTGTGGATACTTGTGGGGTGTTTTCTATCATGACATCATGTATCATAACATTGCATGCATCTTACATTGGACTAACCCATTTCAAAGACATGGGAGATTCATCTTTGTTCTGTTTTGTAGGTCATGGCACCCATGCGTAGAAACATTATTCGGATCAACTTTGTCCAGATTCCCACTCAGCTTAAGGAGTTGGTTTCCAAGATTTCAGATACTACCTCATTTATCAGAATACATGGGCACCTCCTTGGTTTGGTCACCTCCAAGATGGATGAACTGATGATGAGTGTCTTAGTCCAGTTCTTTGATCCACTGTACCACTGCTTTACTTTTCTGGACTACCAGTTGGTCCCTACCTTGGAAGAGTTCTTTGATCTACTTGGTATATCTATTCTGGAGCAGACCCCATTCACAGGTTGGGAGAAAGTCCTTAGGCCGGAAGAGATTGCTTCATCCCTCCATCTGACAAAGGCTGAGGTAATGTATAATTGGGAGACTAGAAGTGGGACAAATGGCTTCTTGACTAAGTTTTTGGTTGGTAAGGCTAATCAGTTCTGGGACAGTTTAGACTTTCAGGCATTCGAGGACATCCTGGCTCTTCTTATTTATGGTCTGGTTCTGTTTCCAAACTCAGATGCTTTTGTCGACATAAACGCAATGAAGATTTTCATATCCGGTAATCCTGTGCCCACTCTCTTGGGTGACATTTTACACTCTCTTTACGCCCGTACTGCTCGGAAGCGGGGAACCCTTATGTGTTGTACGTCATTGCTGACGAGGTGGTTTATTTCTCACCTCCCCAAATCAGTGTTGAAGAACAAGGAAGGCATGGGTTGGTCCTATATGATTATGTCCCCCTCTCATAATGACATCATTTGGACTATTAAGGGCATGGAAGACGTGGCTATTATTGATCGCTATGGGGAATACCCCAATGTTCCACATCTAGGAACCCATGGAGGAATCACCTATAATCCATGTTTGGCCTTACGTCAATTTGGTCGAGCTAGGAGGGAAGGACCTCATGAGTTGCTGATGCCAAGAATTATCTTTGACTTCCAAGCGGATAGTAACGAGCATCGCCGTAGGTTCATACGAGCTTGGGATAGGGTACACCGGTCTGATCCACATGAGTTAGGGATGAATACCTCTCTTCCAATGGAACCGTATCTCCGATGGGTTCGAATCCGTGCCCAAAAGTTGGGAATGTCGTACGAAGCCATCTTGCCTATAACTCTTGAGGTTGTTGATGAAGAAGGAGTTCCTCCTACCATCCTCCATCCTTACATGCCTACTGACATTGGGGCATTAAAGAGATCTTGGATGCAGCTGAGAGAAGAGCGGGATACTTACAGAGAAAAGTATCACGAGCAAGAGCAGAAGATTCAAAAGTTGACAAGGCAATTGGAGAAAGAGAAGATCCTCAACGACTATGTCCGCACCGACGAGAAACGACCATGGGAGCGCTGATTGTCTTTTGTTATTTCTAGTTTTGATTTACTTTTCAGTTTTTCTTTCTTGTAACGCCTTAAAGGCATTTGTTGAACAATTGAATTCAAAGTTTATCTAATAAAAGTGTGTTTCATTTTGGTCTACGAATTTGAATCCCTAAAGTCTTTGAAATCATATCATGCACATATCATTCCAATGCACCTCATAACAGGTACCCTTACAGGTTTTCTCATCTTCTTCACTGTTTATTTCAGCACATCATGTCTGCTGAAACATCAACTGAACAAGCAATCAAGGCTCTACATGCTCAAAACGCCCAGTTCCAGGAAATGTTCATGAACCTGGCTAAGGGTCAGCAAGACTTGAAGACTCTTATCTTGAAGGAAAAGAAGAAGAATAAAAAGAAGACAGTCTTCGTGAATATGGGTCGTAGGTTCGGGAACAATTTTCAGGATGTTGACCTATCTCACTCATCTGGAGGGGGAGAAAACCAAGAAGAAAGGAGGGTTCCTAGCCCTGTGGTATCTGACCACGAGACTGACTTTGACGAAGACCAGTATCCTTCTGCTGAGGATAGATATAAACAGCTTGAAGACCGGTTAAGTGCGATGGAGATCCAGAAGGTGCCTGGTCTGGACTTTGGAGACTTGGGTCTGTCATCTAGGGTGGTGATTCCCCACAAGTTTAAAGCACCAATCTTTGCTAAATACGACGGGGTTTCTTGCCCAAAGTTGCACCTCCGTTCGTATGTTAGGAAGATTTAGCCAAACACCGCTGACAAGAACCTCTGGATCCACTTCTTTCAAGACAGTCTCTCAAGGACTCATCTTGAATGGTTTTACCAACTGGAAGGAGCTAGTATCCGTAATTGGGAGGACTTCGCTGCTACTTTCTACAAGCAGTACCAATACAATGCCGACCTCGCTCCCACGCGTACCCAACTTCAGGGTATGTCTATGGGTGCGAGTGAAGGTTTCAAAGACTACGCTCAGAAGTGGAGGGACCTTGCTGGAAGAGTGCAACTTCCCTTGGATGATAGGGAACTTGTGGATATGTTTCTGGGGACCTTGTCTGGTCCGTATTTCAACCATCTGATTGGAATTTCGTCGTCCAGGTTTACAGAGCTGATTATGACCGGGGAAAGGATAGAGGCCAGTATCAAATCCGGTAAAATACAGAAGGGTGCTTCATCAGGCACCGAGAAGAAGCCTTTTAAGAAGGAGTCCAGTGCTGTTTATAGTTCAAAAAGCCAGAATAGACCTGAACGCCGCCAAGCAGTCAATGCGGTGGTTATATCAAGACATGTTGTTGCTCCTCAGCGCAACAATCAGCCAAGGGCCGAGAGACCGCAAAGCTCAACATGACTTTATCCCAAATTTTGCCACAGTTGTTGAAAACCAACTTGGTGATTTCGAAGGAGGCCCCGAAGAATCCCAACACAACATCACCGATGTAAAATCCAAACTCCCACTGTGATTTTCACTCCGATAGCCCGGGGCACGATACGAATGATTGTTGGGTTTTAAAGAATAAGGTCCAGGACTTGATTGATGCTAAGGAGATTGAGTTCGAAGCACCTGAAAGACCTAATGTTGTGAATGTTATAGATGAAGACTCGTTTGTGGTTTCTGTGAATGACATTGTTACTCCATTGATGACTGTGAAGAAGAACCTTCTGTTAGCTGGTTTATTTCCGGGGTGCGGTGAAGGCTGCCATATGTGTGTTGTCTTACCTATCGATTGCCATCTTTTGAAGTCAGGTGTCCAATGCCTGATGGATAATAAAGAAATTTTGTTTGAGAAGAATTTTGTTCCTTTGGTTCCTACTGAAGAAGTTGCCATAATCACCATTTTCGACAATTCTTCCAAGGCTTCCTCGAGAAATCCTGTTAGAATTACATCTGTTCCGAGAATTGCTCCCTTGATTATTACTGTTCCTGGACCTATCCCCTATACGTCAGATAAGGCTGTCCCGTGGCACTATGGGGCTGACGTGTATTATCACGGGGTTAAACAAGATTTGAAGGATGAAGAGGCTGATACTGACGTCAGCAATATTGTTGAACCTGCCAAAGTCACCCGCAGCGGAAGACTTTTCTCCCCTGAGATCTATCCACCAACTATTCGGAAGCCTGTTGTTATTATACCTGCCAATACACCTGTTATTGTCCCTGTTCAAGTTCCAATCCTTACCCCTGTTGCCGAGTCATCTGATACTCGGGGCAAAGGGACCACTGATGAGTCTGCCCGGACGGAGGCACCGAAGAGGATTACTGTTGAAGCCTCTAGACAAGAGATGGAAGAAATTTTAAAGATCATCAAAAAGAGCGACTACAATGTAGTCGAACAACTAGGGCAAACCTCGTCCAAAATCTCAATGTTGTCTCTGTTGCTATGCTCAGAAGCCCATGCCAAGGCTCTAATTGCCTTCCTGAAGACCGCGCATGTGCCGCAAGAAACATCAGCTGATCAGTTTAAAGATTGCGTGGCTAGTCTGACAGCAGATAACGGGTTGGGTTTATCCGACACCGACTTGACTGCTAAGGGGAAGAATCATAATTACGCCCTACATGTCTCTATTGAATGCAGGGGCACTACTCTAGCTCATGTATTGGTGGATATTGGTTCCTCGTTGAACGTTTTACCTAAGAAAGCTCTAGACCGGTTGGACTGTGAAGGTTTAGAGTTGAAGCCGAGTAACATTGTTGTTAGGGCCTTTGACGGGTCCAAGAGAATGGTACATGGAGAAGTGGATATTCCAGTGAAGGTTGGTTCTCAGATTTTCGCATCTACATTCTATGTGATGGACATTCGGCCATCTTATTCTTGTTTACTGGGTTGCCCATGGATCCACAAGGCTGGGTAGTGACTTCTACGCTCCAACAAATGCTAAAGTACCCAGTAAAGGGAAAAATTGTTACAGTATGAGGAGAGGAGGAGTACATGGTGAGCCACCTCAACTCTTTCTGGTATTTAGAGATGGACGGGGAGTTCATTGAGACCCTATTTCAACATTTTGAAGAAGTACCCCAGACATTGGCGTCAGTTGAAACTATTACTGAAGATCCTCCAATGAAGATGGCTTCCTTCAAGGATGCCCGGGCTGTTGTTGAGAAAGGTGGGTGTGCGAATTGGGGCCAACTCCCCGATTTTGCACATAAGACTAACAAGTTTGGTTTGGGTCTCACTGCAGAAGCTCAAAGGGCCGTTCGGAGTGCACGGATCGAAAGACCTCCCCTGTTTATCATCAATTCAGGAGTAAATGCCATTGAAGACGATGTTGAAGAATCTGAGTTCGACAGTTGGATCTATCCTACTACTGATGGTGGCCTGAGCAATTGGACAGCAAAGGACTTCGTCCCAATTTCTTTTATTACCCAGTAATGAGACTTTTGTTTTGAATTTGTAACACAATTTTTAAACTTTACAGCCCAATGCCTTACTCGGGGCACCGTGGCTTTGTTTGTGAGAGCTTTATGTGTGTCATTTCCATATATCATTAATAAAAGCATTGGACGTTTTCTTGCATTTCAAATTTTGCGCTCCTTGTTTTTCTTTTTATATATTGCAAAACAGCTATTTTACACACACTCACATATACAGGTCTACATCCACTCTGGATCTCGCTGATAACGACTCTGCTACGGCCGGTTATGACTTCGAAAGTCCGATCAACTTAGCCGAAGACGAAGGTGAAGATGATTGTGAAGTTCCTGGTGAACTTGCTAGACTGTTACTCCAGGAAGAGAGGGCTATACAGCCGCATGAAGAGCCAGTGGAAACAGTGAATCTGGGTACAGAGATAGACAAGAAAGAGGTCAAGATC
Organism: Vicia faba; assembly: GCA_948472305.1. Taxonomy (NCBI): domain Eukaryota; kingdom Viridiplantae; phylum Streptophyta; class Magnoliopsida; order Fabales; family Fabaceae; genus Vicia; species Vicia faba. The sequence continues at coordinate 104,777,199 of OX451740.1, read as the reverse complement.
GGTGCAAATCTGGAGTCTAGTGTTAAGCAACGGTTGATTCAGATGATGCGTGACTATGTTGAGATCTTTTCTTGGTCTTATGAAGATATGCCTGGGTTGGATACCGATATTGTGGTTTACCGCCTGCCTACCAAGGAATATTGTCCTCCAATGAAACAGAAGGTTCGCCGAATGCGCCCAGAAATGTCCGAGAAAATCAAGGCTGAAGTGATGAAGCAGTTTGATGCCGGTTTTCTAGCAGTTACTTCTTACCCCCAGTGGGTGGCCAACGTGGTGCCTGTGCTGAAGAAGGATGGTAAAGTTCGAATGTGTGTTGACTATAGGGACCTGAACAGGGCAATCCCCAAGGATGACTTCCCTCTACCTTACATTGATGTTCTAGTTGACAACACCGCACAACATAAGGTCTTCTCCTTCATGGATGGTTTCTCCGTTATAATCAGATTAAAATGGCTCCTGAGGATATGGAGAAGACGACCTTTGTTACTCAATGGGGTACCTTTTGCTACAAAGTCATGCCTTTTGGATTGAAGAATGCTGGGGAAACGTATCAACGCGCCATGGTCGCTTTGTTCCACGACATGATCCATCATGAGATTGAGGTATACGTTGATGACATGATTGCAAGATCCCAGACTGAGGAAGAACATCTTGACCACCTTCAGAAGTTATTTGACAGGTTGAAGTTGTACAAGCTGAGGTTAAACCCGAACAAGTGCACCTTCGGGGTGAGATCTGGTAAGCTGCTGGGTTTCTTCGTAAGTGATAAAGGTATCCAGGTGGATCCTGCAAAGGTGAAGGTTGTATAGGAGATGCCAGCTCCCCGAACAGAAAAAGAAGTCAGAGGCTTTATGGGACGTCTGAACTACATTTCCCGATTGTGATCGGTGGATCTGGAACTGACTGTTTAAAGCTGGTTCGCGAAATGTCGCGGAAGCAAGAGTCGCCACCGTCTTTTATTTTCTCCAAATGGAAAGGACAAAAGCACAGAAAAATTCCTTAAAGAGATTGCTCTCGGTTCGGGAGGTAGGTTATAGAAAGGGAAGGTGTTAGCACCCTTTCTATCCATGGTTATCCATGGGCTCTTAGATACTTGCTCAATGTGTTTTCAAAATTGTTTGTTTGCTTTTCAATGTGGGTTTAAGAAGTTTCTTTTGAAAAATTTCAGATCGACTCGTACGTCAGAGTGTTTGAAAAGTTTGCTTTGAAAGCTTTTGAAAATGTGTTGGTGTGAAAAGTCTTTTGAGTTTGTTTTGAGTTTAGAGCAAGTATCCTTGAGAACCTACCTACCCTAAGGAATTTGTCTGTGTAAGAGTCCTTAAAAGTAGTGCCATCCCACCATTGAGAGGTAGGTAGCACCACCGTTGGAGGTGTTCGGGTCAATTCGAGTTTTAGGGACGTGGTGATCACCAGAGCAATGGGAAGACACCTTAGAAGCTACCCTCATGCCAGGTTCCCGGATCATGAGGACTTACTAAGACATCCTCTACTCGATGATCACCTTTCGAAGGGCAAGGCAACAGTGAGGCGTACCCTAGGGGTGGTGTGTGCGAATTGTGTGTCATGTTTCAGTTTATTTGTCTTGTCATGTTTGTCGTGTTCTACGCTCGATTTTAATTATTGCCATACATTCTTTCATGCTTGATTAACAGTTAATATTTTGCGAGGAAATAAATCTACAACTATTACAAAGGCGCGGGTCCACATCGCCAAAATTAAACCGGGCCCGATTTAGCGGAAAAAATAAATAATGCGAAGAAATAAAATGCGAAAAGTAAATTACAACGCTTTGGGGCAATTACATGATTATATAAACGATAAAAAATAAATGCGCGAATTAAATGATTAATGGCGGGCGTTGGACCCTTTCGCAAATAATTAAAAGTTAATGAGCATAAAAATAAAATGATAAAAAAGAATTAAATGTTTTTTTGATATTTTGTATTTTTTAAGATTTAAAAGAAAAAAGGAGAATTAATTAAAATTAAATTAAACGGCAAACCCTAATTCTAATATTTTTTTATTTATTATGAAAGTTTTTTGATTAAACCTAAATCAAACTCTAAATTAATTTATGTACAGTTAAAATAAGAAAATAAATAAATAAATAATATTATTCTAAAAAAAAAGAAAAATTAAAAAAAGAAAATAAAAAGTTGTTTAAACCTAAATTCTACTTTTTGATTTTTTATTAGAAAGATTAAAATGATAGCCTAATTAACCTAAATTATTTACATGTTTAAAAATAATCATGATAAATAAATATTACATTTTTTATTTTTCTGACTTTTGTATGTTTTTGTTATTTTGATGAAAATAATTAATTAATGAAAACCAATGAAAATAAGAAAATAATATAACAATTACAAAGAATGAAATATAAAAAAGAAAGTCAAACCAGGGGGGGGGTAGTCCCCAAGTGGAGGTTCAGGCCTGGTAATTTAAGGCCCAATGCTATCCAGAATTTGTTGACTTTTGAATCCAGTAATACGCGTTGACTGAGGGTGTAGCATACTCCTTTGATCCTGGCCTCTAGATTGCTTCTGATGGACGCTTGGATGGTGATTATTGAGTGTGCATGGTGGTCTTCAGCGCTAGCGTGGCATAGGAATCTGCATGGGAAAATAATAAGAGAAATTGCCAGACCTGGGACTTGAACCCAGGTCTTGAAGATTATAGGCATCACATGTGACCAACTGTACCGAACGCGTTTAGTTAATATATAATATGATACAATTAATATAAAAGAAAAATGGATTCACGCTTGGAACGCGCGCCAAAATTTGAAACGGCCACTCAATGGTTGCCACGAAGCCTTTCTTCTTCGTTGCTCTGCTTCCCTGAAAAACAACAAATATTTAACGGGGGTTTTAAACCCCCTCAATATGCGCATGTTTCAAAAATAGCGATTAGATTCTGAATACATATAAATTGAGCGCGAGCATCTTGTCTTCTTCGTCTGAGCACGCTGGTTTGATTGGCAGTGGTCTGGAGTTCCAATTTTGCATCGTTACAAAACCCCTATTCAGAAACTCAGTAAACCCTAACCTTCAATCATGGTGAAATCGCGTTGGGAGTCCAAAAACAAAATTGAACTATGCAGTTAGCATCAGAAATCATTCATGAGTAATAATCTATAAACAAAATGCAATGATTATGCTTCAAAATTAAAACACGATTAAGCAATTTTCTTGATGCAGTTTACATTCAATCTACCAATTCCTGGAGCTTTGGTTATTGGTTTCGAGTGGAATGCGTTCAGGAATTGCCAAGGAAGCTTCTTGAATAGGTTTGGCACCTTGAATTGACCTCTAGAATGGATTTCAGATTTTGAGTTTCTATGGAAAAATTCAATATGCAATGGCTTGTTTCTTGCGCAGCTACCAGTCTTGGATGATTAGGGTTATGTTCTGATACTTGTAAGGAGGCAATTAGGTTAAGAAAGCTGTACAAAATCCATGGTATTCAATGTTTGGATATTTGATTTGTTTAAAGATCTTTTTGAATCTTTTTCCATGGCTTTTGTACCAATTATGTGCCAATCATACCAAATCTTTCCTCATTTGCCTTCACACGAAATATTGAGCCTATAATGTGTATAAAAAGATTTTTCATGTTAAGGTTTATATTTTTCATGAATTAAAATCATTTAAATGAATATAAATTAATATTAATTCAAATAAATAATTAAAAAATATGAGAATACTTCCCTTTGGGCCTAGTGGTCGTGCATAGGCTTGGCATGAAGAAATTTGGAAGAAACTTGGGCCCATTTGCATTTTTAGGCCTTTTGAACCATTGTTGATTTTCAAAAATTTCCAAAAATTTCCCAACTTCCACAAGGCATAACTTGGTCAATTTTTAAGCTTTTCACATGTTCTTGGACATTTTGGAAAGGTCTTTGAGTCCTCTAACCAATGCCTTTGGTCCCATGTCATTTTGATTTACCAATCTCAAGTTATGGCCTTTGACTTAAAGTCACTTTTTGTTGACTTTTGAAAATGACCTATAATGTTGAAATTGATAACTTTTTGTGAGAGCATTTCTTGGACTTGGAACATGAAGATGAATTGTAGGAAATGTCTTTCTCTTCAAAATGAGCTTTGGATGGAATTTTTCTGATAATCCATGTGAAAGTTATGCCCTGGTCAATTTCAGTTGACTTTTTCAGCTGTCCAAATATAGCAACTTTTGCATCTTTGATGATTTTCTGAGCCAAATTTTGAGAATCATGATCAAGCATTGATCAAATGATGTTTGTGGCTTCAAAATGATATATTGACCAAAAATTTGAACTTTTGACTGTCAAATGACCATTTTGCCCCTACAGTTGACTGTAGTGCAATCTAGGGTTTTGACTGTGCAATTTTGAGCTGAATGCCTTGAAACTTGACATGAAGACACTTGACCATCTTTGTAGGCATATGAGACTTAATTGGGCCTTTGAAAAGTTCATTTGCTTGACCAGAACTCAAACCCTAGTTTTGACTGCATAGGAGACAGTTGAGCTGCACAACCCTTGGGGAATTTTGTGACCTTGACTTTGATAATTCTTGATGAATATGGGAGGGCAAATTTTGGGGTACAACAGTTGCCCCTGTTCAATCTTCTTAGACCTGAGGATGCAGATTGGCTGACGTGCCTTTCGTAATCCGAGGGTAAAAGATGATTGAACACTAGAGTGCCCAGAAATTTGCGCTCACATAGTAGCAATGATGATGAGGGAATGGGCTTATAGATGCCATTTGGAGATTGCTGGATAGGATGATGGGCTTATAGATGCCATCTGGGTGTTAATCGCGTAGGAGATTCCTTAGCGAGAACCTGTATACCTGCAAAACAGAAAAATGAGTACCTGACACGTCGCAGGAGCTGATTTTAGATGCTTGATATAGCTATGTCCTGACTGGTTACAGGAGCTGGGTCTGGAGCTTCAAACGTTGATGAATGAACCAGGGATGGTTACTGCCTTAGCCTGACTGATAAGTGAACCTGAATGATCTCAACAACGCTCGCTGAGAAAATCTTGGTGAGAATTACCATCTTTGTAGTGTCGGGAAGAGAACCAAAGGACGTTATAATCTCAAGGGGAGTTACCTCACTCACGTTGGAGAGGGAACTATAGGAAATTATAATCTGGAAGGAAATGTCACCTCACGCTCATGCCGGAGAGGGAAACATTTGAAGAAGGAATTACCACCTCACACGCCGTTGGAGAGGGGACCATAAGAGAATATCACCTCACGCTCATGCCGGAGAGGGAAACATCTGAAAAAGGAATTACCACCTCACGCTCACCGTCGGAGAGGGGACCACAAAAGAATATTACCTCACGCTCATCGTCGGAGAGGAAAACATCTTGAAAAAGGAATTACCACCTCACGCTCACCGTCGGAGAGGGGACCACAAAAGAATATCACCTCACGCTCATCGTTGGAGAGGAAAACATCTTGAAAAAGGAATTACCACCTCACGCTCACCGTCGGAGAGGGGACCACAAAAGAATATCACCTCACGCTCATCGTCGGAGAGGAAAACATCTTGAAAAAGGAATTACCACCTCACGCTCACCGTCGGAGAGGGGACCACAAAAGAATATTACCTCACGCTCATCGTCGGAGAGGAAAACATCTTGAAAAGGGAATTACCACCTCACGCTCACCGTCGGAGAGGGGACCATAAGAGAATATCACCTCACGCTCATGCCGGAGAGGGAAACATTTTGAAGAAGGAATTACCACCTCACACGCCGTTGGAGAGGGGACCATAACTTCTACTGAGTCTTTATCAGAAAAATCTGTTTGGAGTCGATTTAACTGGACTAGAGAAATCCTTGAAATATGCTTGAGAATTTCAACCGCATCTTTCCTGAAAGGTAAAGGTCAGTTATATGCGATGCATGATATGGATCAAGTAATGATGTTATCAATATAAAGGAGACTTGTATGATGCAATACGTTATGCATGCTATAATGATGTATGAGATGATTCATGTATGTTTTTGTCTAGGAAAATAAATCCTTGACGGGTGCCGGGAAGTCATATCCTGGGCTGATGTTGAGGAAGAGACTTTGCTTCCGCTGTGGATGATTGTTGCAAGAATACCGGTAGGAGAAGATAACTCCGTTGAGGAATAAACTTGGCAAATGAACTAATTCTGCGGGAGAAAATATACTCTAGCGATCATGCTGGGAAGTACTACTCTGTGGGGATAGCGATGTTTTGCCGAGTTGATGAAGACAACTCCGCTGGGGATACCGTTGATGAGTTATACTGAGGATATCCTTGTTGTGCTGGAAGTGTTGATAGACTTCGCTGGGGTAGGAAGATACTTTGCCGAGGACGTTCCTTCCGTGGCTTTTGGCTGAGGATAACCCAGTTATATCCTGCTAAGGAAATAACTCTTTAAATCAAGCCGGGACGACGCGTTCGTGCTCTGCGAGGGGATAAGCTTCCAGAATCTACTGGGGATAAGCTTGCTGCTTGGGGATATGTGGATTCCAACCTTCCTGGGGAACTGGATTGGACTTTTCTGGGGATGTTTTGAATATGCTGGGGAGGTGACTCCTTTGAATGTTGAGATACCGCCGGGGAACAATCTTTAGACCAAGATTGCCGGGGATGCTTGCTAAGAATATATGCTGCTGGGGAGGTATTGAGATCTGCAGGAGGATACTCAACTTCCTTGATATCTGATGATTTGCTCGGAGAAGAAGGTATTGTTTTATTGAACCACTCTCTGGGGAATTAAGATACACTTGGCCATGTTCTTTAGCTGAACCTACCTTGGTACCTTAGAGGATATAACAATTAGACTGTTCAGACAACTCTTTTATTGCCCCTGTTTCTAGTGTCACCTGCAATGAATTTCTTTGTTTCGTATGTAAATATTTATGAGTTAGCAAATTATTGTCAATGCATACATCACAAATTGAACCTTGGACGTTCTTCGCAAAACAAAACATAAAAGGGAAAATATTTGGGCACGTTTAACTGAAAATATATTTTTATTGATTTTTGAATGGCCTGAAAATAGGCGTTTTGTATACAAGAGGCTGACGCCCTAGTAAGAGGTACGTCGCCGATCAAAAGAGTTTATACAAGTTTTGTACAAAAGAAAAATAAAACAGCTGTGTGAAAGATGAATGATCCACTGGGTTTCAACTCCGCTATTGCCATTATAACTCCGAGCGTCTCATCACTTGATGACCTTGGTTGAAGATGAAGCTGACTGATCGATGCCGTTTGAACTTGATGCTGATACCGGATTCTGGATGCAAAGTGATCAATGAGACATAGTTTTACGCTTTATCCCTAATTTTTGCCTGGACCGCCCTTTCGGGTTTTCAGTCCACCGGGATACCCATTTTTGCCCAAGCCGCCCTTTCAGGTTTTCGACTTGCCGGGTGTACAGATTTTTTTCATTTTCATCCCTACATTTTGCCCGAACCCTTTTGGTTCGACGGGAAGCCCTAATTTTTGCCTAGGCATGTCAGCCTAGCGGGTCTTTTTTCATGCGTAGTATTTTTTAACTATGTCTGCATTGGCGGGGTGAGGAAGGTCGTCACCATCCATGTTGGTTAAGATCATTGCTCCTCCTGAGAACACATGCTTAACCACAAACGGCCCTTCGTACGTAGGGGTCCATTTGCCCCTTGGATCACTCTGAGGAAGTATGATTCTCTTGATAACCAGATCCCCGACTTGGTATTCCTGTGGTCTGACCTTTTTGTTAAATGCCCTGATCATTCGTTTTTGGTACGTCTGACCATGACAGATAGCAGCAAGTCTTTTCTCGTCAATGAGGTTGAGTTGGTCAAGTCGTGTCTGGATCCAATCGTCTTCGTTCAGGTTTGCATCCTTCATTATCCGGAGAGAGGGAATTTGTACTTCGATCGGCAAGACTGCCTCCATACCATAAACCAGAGAGAAGGGAGTTGCCCCGGTTGACGTCCTAGCTGAGGTACGGTACCCATGCAGAGCGAACGGTAACATCTCGTGCCAATCTTTGTATGTTACTGTCATTTTCTGCACGATCTTCTTGATGTTCTTATTTGCTGCTTCTACAGCCCCATTCATCTTCGGTCTGTAAGGAGAAGAATTGTGGTGCTGTATCTTGAACTGTTCGCAGAGCTCAGCAATCATCTTATTGTTCAGATTGGTACCGTTGTCTGTAATTATCCGTTCAGGGACGCCGTATCGACAGATCAGGTTGTGTCGAATAAACCGTGCCACAACAGTCTTGGTTACTGTAGCATAGGATGCTGCTTCAACCCACTTCGTAAAATAGTCAATCGCCACTAGGATGAAGCGATGTCCGTTGGATGCCGTAGGTCTTATCTCGCCGATCATGTCTATGCCCCACATTGCAAATGGCCAAGGCGCAGTCAGAACATTCAGGGGAACCGGAGGAACATGCACCTTATCTGCATAGATCTGGCACTTGTGGCATGTCTTAGAATGTTGGTAGCAATCAGCTTCCATGGTGGACCAGTAATATCCTGCCCGTAGGATCTTCTTAGCCATAGTATGCCCACTGGAATGCGTACCAAAGGTCCCTTCGTGTAGCTCTTCCATGATTCTTTCCGCTTCAGTCTTGTCCACACAACGCAGTAAGGTTGAATCATGGTTTCTTTTGTACAAGATGCCGTTGCTTAGGAAGAACTTGGCTGCAAACCTTCTCAGGAATTTCTTATCATTGATGGAGGCACCTTCAGGGTATTCCTGAGCTTCCAGATATCTCTTCACTTCGTGGTACCAAGGCTTCTCAGTTACCAATTCAGCTTCGAGATCACAACAGTATGCCGGTTCGTCCAGTTTCTCGATGGTGATCTGGGGAGCTTCATTATCCCATTTGACCTTGAACATTGAAGACATTGTAGCTAACGCGTCCGCTAACTGATTCTCTTCTCTTGGAAAGTGCTCGAAGGTTATCTCTGTGAAGTGGGGAATCAGGGTCAACACACATTCTTTGTAAGGAATCAAGTTTGGATGTTTCGTATCCCACTCTCCTTTGATCTGATTGATCACAAGAGCGGAATCTCCGAAAACCCTGAGGAACTTGATCCTTAAGTCGATCGCAGCTTGAAGACCCATGATACACGCCTCATACTCCGCCATGTTGTTGGTACAGTTGAAACACAGCCGGGCAGTGAGTGGAGTATGAGTACCTTGTGGAGATATGATTATGGCGCCGATACCATTTCCCAAAGCATTGGAAGCTCCGTCAAAGTGCATAGACCATCGGGATCCTGGTTCAGGTCCTTCATCCGGCCCAGGTACTTTACAGTCAGTTACAATCATGATGCTTTCATCCGGAAACTCGAAGTTCATTGATTGGTAGTCATCTACAGCTTGATGAGCCAAGTGGTCTGCCAATACACTCCCCTTGATGGCTTTCTGGGTTGTGTACTGAATGTCGTATTCCGTCAAGATCATTTGCCATCTTGCAATTCTCCCAGACAGAGCAGGCTTTTCAAATATGTATTTTATCGGATCCATCTTTGAGATCAACAAGGTAGTGTGAGTCAGCATATACTGTCTCAGCCGGCGAGCCGCCCATACCAAAGCGCAGCAAGTTTTCTCAAGCAGTGAGTATCGGGTCTCACAGTCGGTAAACTTTTTGCTAAGGTAATAAATGGCATGCTCTTTTCGGCCAGACTCGTCATGCTGCCCCAGCACACACCCCATTGAGTTGTCTAGCACAGTCAGATATAGGATCAGAGGTCTCCCTTCAACCGGTGGCATAAGGATAGGTGGTTCTTGGAGATACTCTTTGATTTTGTCGAAAGCAGCCTGACATTCATCGTTCCAACGTACCACCTGATCTTTCTTCAGTAGCTTGAAGATTGGCTCACAGGTAGCAGTCAGATGAGAGATGAATCGAGCGATGTAATTCAGGCGTCCTAAAAAGCCTCTGACTTCCTTCTCTGTCTTAGGAACTGGCATCTCTTGAATAGCCTTGACCTTGGCAGGGTCCACTTGAATACCTTTATCACTGACCACGAAGCCTAGCAACTTCCCAGATCTTACCCCGAAGGTGCACTTGTTCGGGTTCAATCTCAGCTTGTACAATTTCAACCGGTCAAACAACTTCTGCAGGTGATCTAGATGCTCTTCCTCAGTCTGGGACCTAGCAATCATGTCGTCCACATACACTTCGATCTCATGATGGATCATATCATGAAATAAGGCAACCATGGCACGCTGGTAGGTTGCCCCAGCATTCTTCAATCCGAACGGCATGACCTTGTAACAGAAGGTGCCCCACTGAGTAACAAATGTAGTCTTCTCCATGTCTTCAGGTGCCATCTTTATCTGATTGTAACCTGAAAAGCCATCCATGAAAGAGAACACCTTATGCTGAGCTGTATTATCAACAAGGACATCAATATGAGGTAAGGGGAAGTCATCCTTGGGGCTGGCCCTGTTCAGATCCCTATAATCAACACACATTCTGACCTTGCCGTCCTTTTTAGGTACCGGCACCACATTAGCAACCCACTGAGGGTAAGAAGTCACTGCAAGGAACCCGGCATCAAACTGTTTCATGACCTCGGCCTTAATCTTTTCTGACATCTCTGGACGCATCCGACGAACCTTTTGTTTAACTGGAGGACAGTCTTCTTTAGTCGGCAAATGATGGACAACAATATCGGTATCCAACCCTGGCATGTCTTCGTAGGACCAGGCAAAGATCTCCATATAGTCATGTAACATCTTGGTTAACCGTTGCTTCACGCTGAGCTCTAGGTTAGCACCAATCTTTACCTCTTTTCTGTCTGCCTCAGTACCCAGGTTTATAGTTTCCACTGGCTCTTCATGGGGTTGAATTGCCCTCTCTTCCTGAAGCAACAGTCTTGCAAGCTCGCCAGGCACTTCGCAATCATCTTCACCTTCGTCTTCGGCTAAGTTGATCGGATTTTCGAAGTCATAATTGGCATTAGCAGAGCTGTTATCAGTGAGATCCAGAGTGGATTGGAACCTGTATGAGTGAGTGTGTGTGTAAATACAGCTGTTTTGATAATTACGTAAAGGAAAGGAAAGATAGAAAAGAAACACAATATTTGCAATGCGAAAATAGTCCAAGATTTTCATTTATGATGTATAAAATGACAGTTCATATGCCCTCACAAATAGAACCGCGGTGCCTCGGGTAAGACACCGGGCCATAGAGTTTATCAATGTCTATTACAAAATGAAACAAAGAAATTTATTACTTAGTGTCAAAAGAAACAGAGAGATTGTCCTTGGCGCTCCAATTGTTAAGTCCACCATCAGCAGCCGGGTAGATCCAGCTATCAAACTCAGCTTCGTCAACTTCCTCATCATCTCCAATAGCATTTACCCCATGAGCAGGCAGGGGAGCTGTCACCACATTAGGCTTGTCAGATGCCTCAAATTGTACCTCTTTAGCATCAATGAGGTCCTGCAGCTTGTTCCTTAGTGCCCAACAGTCATCAGTGGCATGCCCCGGGCTATCTGAATGGTAAGCACAACGGGCATTCGGGTTGTACTTAGGAGAGGTAGTGTTAGGGAACTTTGGTGCCTCCTTGACAGATACCAAATTGGTGGATAGTAACTGTGGCAGGATTTGCGACAGGGTCATGCTTAACCGAGTGAACTCTCTCCGGGGTCTATCAGCCCTTTGAGGATTGTTTGACCGGGGAGCGGCAGCAGGCGTAGCAATCATGACCGCACTGACAGATTGGCGGCGATCAGGTCTTTCTGATTTTCTGGAGCCATACACAGCACTAGACTCCTTCTTAAATGGTTTCTTGTCCGAACCAGATGATGATGCAGCCTTTGCAATCTTCCCAGACTTCAACCCAGCTTCAATTCTTTCTCCAGTTAAGATCAAATCAGTGAAACCAGCAGAAGAATTCCCAATGAGATGATTAAAGAACGGCCCAGATAGGGTCCCCAAGAACATATCCACTAACTCTCGATCAGTCAAAGGTGGCTGCACCCTGCCAGCCAGATCTCTCCACTTCTGCGCGTACTCTTTAAAACCTTCGCTTACGCCCAACGACATACCCTGGAGTTGGGTACGCGTGGGGGCAAGGTCGGCATTATACTGATACTGCTTGTAGAAAGCAGTAGCCAGCTCCTCCCAGTTACGAATTTTGGTCCCATCCAGCTGATAGAACCATTCGAGGTGAGTCCCTGAAAGACTCTCCTGGAAGAAGTGGATCCATAGATTCTTGTCCGCAGAGTACGGCTGAATCTTTCGCACGTAAGACCTCAAATGCAGCTTGGGACAGGATGCCCCGTCATACTTGGAAAAGGTTGGAGCTTTGAATTTATGTGGAATAACCACACCAGTTGACAAACCCAGATCTCCGAAATCCAGCCCAGGTACCTGTTGAACTTCCATGGCCTTCAACCTGTCCTCCAGTTGTTTGTACTTGTTGTCTTCAGGAGGGTATTGCTCTTCATCAAAATCTGTCTCGTTGTCGGAGATTACCGGACTAGGAACCCTTGCTTCTGCCTGAGAAGGACTTTTGCCAACAGAAGAAACAACCTCTTCTTGGTGCAGAGTATTACCCAACCTTCGGCCTGAGTTGAATAGAACAGTTCTTCTTTTCTTCTTCTTCTCCTTCTTCAGGAGCATGGCCTTCAGCTCTTCTTGGCCTTTAGCTAGACCCATGATCATTTCTTGAAACTGCGCATTCTGCGCCTGGAGAGCCTTGATTGAAGTCTCAGTTGATTCAGATCCGGAATTCATGATGCTGAAATAAACAGCGAAGAACTGTAAGCAACCTGAAAAAAGGGAAAAACCTGCTATGCACATGATGTATGAAATGCGTATGCAATGCATTCAAGGGTTCGAAAGTTCAAATTCATTGTAGACAAGAAAAGAACACACGTTATTATTAAAGAAATCATTGTTTAATACATCAAGGCCTCGTGGGCAAAAAGGAAATACAAAAGTCAAGTCAATCCCAAAATACACTGCGCATCCTCTTCGGAGCTATGTAGGTGTTGAGGTTCCTCTCCTCGTGCAGCAGACGGGTGAGCTCCAAGACTTTCTTTTCACTGGCATGCAGATTAGTCTCCAAAGAATTCCTTTCCTCCTTAAGCTGAATCCAGCTCTTCTGCATCTCTTCCCAGGATGTGGGCATATCAGGGTGCTGAATAACATGAGACACTTCCCCTTCTAAGACAGGCTCTTTGATTACTGGAAGCATGTGAGGATAAGGCATCACTAACTTCTGAGAACGGGCGCGTACCCATTTGAGATAGGGCTCCAAAGGGATGGAGTTCCTGTGCCCCAGTGTCTTGCTGTTTATCCTACTGGGCATCCTCCAGGCTCTGATAAATTTCTGACGAAGTCCTTGAGTATCACTGTCGAAGTCAAAAACGATGTCGGGAATTAACATGTCATGAGGACCATCCCTCCGAGCATAACCAAACTGTCTCCAAGCCAGGCATGGGCTATAAGTAATACCTCCTCTGATTCCAAGTAAAGGAACATTAGGGTACTCCCCACAACGATCAATGATAGTGACATCTCCTCTGGATCTAGGGCACCAATGTATATCTGCATGTGTAAGAGTCATCAACCGTTGTGACCATCTCAAACCCCGCTCATTCTTCAGGACTGATTGTGGAAGGTGCGAAATAAACCACCTTCCCAGGAGAGGAGTGCAACACATAAGGACACCTCTTTTTCTCATGGTTCGAGTGTAACATGAGTGAAGGATGTCCCCCAGCAATGTAGGTATGGGATTTCTGGACATAAAGATCTGGACGGCACTGATGTCAATAAGCTGATCTGGATTAGGGAATAGTACCAAACCATAAACAAGGAGGGCTACCACTTCTTCAAAAGCTTGCAAATCAAGAGAGTTCCAACATTCAAGGGCTTTCTCAAACAGAAACTTGGCTAAGAACCCTTTGACGCCACTTCTAACTTCCCAATGTCCCTTGAGGTCAGATGACTGTAGGTGCAAGGCTTTAGCAATCTCTTCCAGCTTAGGTTCCCTTTCTGTGCCGTTGAAAGGCAGCTGATCAAGGATAGGGATCTTCAGGAGCCGGGAGAACTCCTCCAGTGTAGGTACCAACTGATAGTCCAAGAAGGTAAAGCAGTGATGCAGAGGGTCAAAGAACTGGAACAAGACCTTTATCATATCTTCCTCAATGTTGGTGTTGACCAAGCTGATGAGGCTTCCATGTCTGTCACTGAATGAAGAGTTCTCGGGAATCCTGGATATAAGCTCCTTAAGCTGAGGAGGGATCCTTACAAGATTGACCTGAATTGTCTTTCTACGAGCAGTTTCCATGTCCTACAAAACAAGAACAAAGATGAATATTCGAACCCCTGAAATGGTTAGTCAATGCATATGATGCTGGATGATGTCATGATGCTATGATTAAACACACCACAGATATTTACAAAGACAAACATGTAGGGCAAACAAGGCACACAAGACAAGCCCTTAAGGTTTAAGGCCAGCATGGGGTCTGGGTAGTACCCTCTTGAGTTGGTGGGTTCATACCTGTCCTAATCAAAGTAACCGGGTTCTAAGGTTCCCAATATCACGGGGTTGCTTTCATTGTTCATCGTTTCGATTTAGCCACTGAACTGGCGACCGAAATATTCCAGGAAAGCAACCCTCAATTGAGCGTAGTATCGAGTATCCACCAACCTCGGACTGCACCAAAGTCAGTGATCTCACTACCCTAAAGAGGCCAAGATAGTTTAATTAAGGTTCCTAAGGTCTGTTGATGCTTCACGACACCACGCGGAGGCCCCGTACTCTCCTTGACTGAACTCAAGGGTTACCGGTACACACCAAAGTGCCACATCAACGTAGCAGACTGTTTCAACCGTGTCGGTATACCCCGCACAGTTCCCTCACAGCCTTGTTGCTACTTTCTAAGAAAGGTATCCCCCAGATCCGGGTGTAGGACCTATAGAACTCCCAAGCAACCCACAATTTAAAGCACACAAGGAAGACAATTGAAAACATAGTTATAAGCTAGCCCTAAGGTACACCTCACTTTATAAAGGTATCCCCAGCAGAGTCGCCAGTTCTGTGATCGGTGGATCTGGAACTGACTGTTTAAAGCTGGTTCGCGAAATGTCGCGGAAGCAAGAGTCGCCACCGTCTTTTATTTTCTCCAAATGGAAAGGACAAAAGCACAGAAAAATTCCTTAAAGAGATTGCTCTCGGTTCGGGAGGTAGGTTATAGAAAGGGAAGGTGTTAGCACCCTTTCTATCCATGGTTATCCATGGGCTCTTAGATACTTGCTCAATGTGTTTTCAAAATTGTTTGTTTGCTTTTCAATGTGGGTTTAAGAAGTTTCTTTTGAAAAATTTCAGATCGACTCGTACGTCAGAGTGTTTGAAAAGTTTGCTTTGAAAGCTTTTGAAAATGTGTTGGTGTGAAAAGTCTTTTGAGTTTGTTTTGAGTTTAGAGCAAGTATCCTTGAGAACCTACCTACCCTAAGGAATTTGTCTGTGTAAGAGTCCTTAAAAGTAGTGCCATCCCACCATTGAGAGGTAGGTAGCACCACCGTTGGAGGTGTTCGGGTCAATTCGAGTTTTAGGGACGTGGTGATCACCAGAGCAATGGGAAGACACCTTAGAAGCTACCCTCATGCCAGGTTCCCGGATCATGAGGACTTACTAAGACATCCTCTACTCGATGATCACCTTTCGAAGGGCAAGGCAACAGTGAGGCGTACCCTAGGGGTGGTGTGTGCGAATTGTGTGTCATGTTTCAGTTTATTTGTCTTGTCATGTTTGTCGTGTTCTACGCTCGATTTTAATTATTGCCATACATTCTTTCATGCTTGATTAACAGTTAATATTTTGCGAGGAAATAAATCTACAACTATTACAAAGGCGCGGGTCCACATCGCCAAAATTAAACCGGGCCCGATTTAGCGGAAAAAATAAATAATGCGAAGAAATAAAATGCGAAAAGTAAATTACAACGCTTTGGGGCAATTACATGATTATATAAACGATAAAAAATAAATGCGCGAATTAAATGATTAATGGCGGGCGTTGGACCCTTTCGCAAATAATTAAAAGTTAATGAGCATAAAAATAAAATGATAAAAAAGAATTAAATGTTTTTTTGATATTTTGTATTTTTTAAGATTTAAAAGAAAAAAGGAGAATTAATTAAAATTAAATTAAACGGCAAACCCTAATTCTAATATTTTTTTATTTATTATGAAAGTTTTTTGATTAAACCTAAATCAAACTCTAAATTAATTTATGTACAGTTAAAATAAGAAAATAAATAAATAAATAATATTATTCTAAAAAAAAAGAAAAATTAAAAAAAGAAAATAAAAAGTTGTTTAAACCTAAATTCTACTTTTTGATTTTTTATTAGAAAGATTAAAATGATAGCCTAATTAACCTAAATTATTTACATGTTTAAAAATAATCATGATAAATAAATATTACATTTTTTATTTTTCTGACTTTTGTATGTTTTTGTTATTTTGATGAAAATAATTAATTAATGAAAACCAATGAAAATAAGAAAATAATATAACAATTACAAAGAATGAAATATAAAAAAGAAAGTCAAACCAGGGGGGGGGTAGTCCCCAAGTGGAGGTTCAGGCCTGGTAATTTAAGGCCCAATGCTATCCAGAATTTGTTGACTTTTGAATCCAGTAATACGCGTTGACTGAGGGTGTAGCATACTCCTTTGATCCTGGCCTCTAGATTGCTTCTGATGGACGCTTGGATGGTGATTATTGAGTGTGCATGGTGGTCTTCAGCGCTAGCGTGGCATAGGAATCTGCATGGGAAAATAATAAGAGAAATTGCCAGACCTGGGACTTGAACCCAGGTCTTGAAGATTATAGGCATCACATGTGACCAACTGTACCGAACGCGTTTAGTTAATATATAATATGATACAATTAATATAAAAGAAAAATGGATTCACGCTTGGAACGCGCGCCAAAATTTGAAACGGCCACTCAATGGTTGCCACGAAGCCTTTCTTCTTCGTTGCTCTGCTTCCCTGAAAAACAACAAATATTTAACGGGGGTTTTAAACCCCCTCAATATGCGCATGTTTCAAAAATAGCGATTAGATTCTGAATACATATAAATTGAGCGCGAGCATCTTGTCTTCTTCGTCTGAGCACGCTGGTTTGATTGGCAGTGGTCTGGAGTTCCAATTTTGCATCGTTACAAAACCCCTATTCAGAAACTCAGTAAACCCTAACCTTCAATCATGGTGAAATCGCGTTGGGAGTCCAAAAACAAAATTGAACTATGCAGTTAGCATCAGAAATCATTCATGAGTAATAATCTATAAACAAAATGCAATGATTATGCTTCAAAATTAAAACACGATTAAGCAATTTTCTTGATGCAGTTTACATTCAATCTACCAATTCCTGGAGCTTTGGTTATTGGTTTCGAGTGGAATGCGTTCAGGAATTGCCAAGGAAGCTTCTTGAATAGGTTTGGCACCTTGAATTGACCTCTAGAATGGATTTCAGATTTTGAGTTTCTATGGAAAAATTCAATATGCAATGGCTTGTTTCTTGCGCAGCTACCAGTCTTGGATGATTAGGGTTATGTTCTGATACTTGTAAGGAGGCAATTAGGTTAAGAAAGCTGTACAAAATCCATGGTATTCAATGTTTGGATATTTGATTTGTTTAAAGATCTTTTTGAATCTTTTTCCATGGCTTTTGTACCAATTATGTGCCAATCATACCAAATCTTTCCTCATTTGCCTTCACACGAAATATTGAGCCTATAATGTGTATAAAAAGATTTTTCATGTTAAGGTTTATATTTTTCATGAATTAAAATCATTTAAATGAATATAAATTAATATTAATTCAAATAAATAATTAAAAAATATGAGAATACTTCCCTTTGGGCCTAGTGGTCGTGCATAGGCTTGGCATGAAGAAATTTGGAAGAAACTTGGGCCCATTTGCATTTTTAGGCCTTTTGAACCATTGTTGATTTTCAAAAATTTCCAAAAATTTCCCAACTTCCACAAGGCATAACTTGGTCAATTTTTAAGCTTTTCACATGTTCTTGGACATTTTGGAAAGGTCTTTGAGTCCTCTAACCAATGCCTTTGGTCCCATGTCATTTTGATTTACCAATCTCAAGTTATGGCCTTTGACTTAAAGTCACTTTTTGTTGACTTTTGAAAATGACCTATAATGTTGAAATTGATAACTTTTTGTGAGAGCATTTCTTGGACTTGGAACATGAAGATGAATTGTAGGAAATGTCTTTCTCTTCAAAATGAGCTTTGGATGGAATTTTTCTGATAATCCATGTGAAAGTTATGCCCTGGTCAATTTCAGTTGACTTTTTCAACTGTCCAAATATAGCAACTTTTGCATCTTTGATGATTTTCTGAGCCAAATTTTGAGAATCATGATCAAGCATTGATCAAATGATGTTTGTGGCTTCAAAATGATATATTGACCAAAAATTTGAACTTTTGACTGTCAAATGACCATTTTGCCCCTACAGTTGACTGTAGTGCAATCTAGGGTTTTGACTGTGCAATTTTGAGCTGAATGCCTTGAAACTTGACATGAAGACACTTGACCATCTTTGTAGGCATATGAGACTTAATTGGGCCTTTGAAAAGTTCATTTGCTTGACCAGAACTCAAACCCTAGTTTTGACTGCATAGGAGACAGTTGAGCTGCACAACCCTTGGGGAATTTTGTGACCTTGACTTTGATAATTCTTGATGAATATGGGAGGGCAAATTTTGGGGTACAACACCGATTCATCTCATATTTAACTGCTACTTGTGAGTCGATCTTCAAGCTACTGAAGAAAGATCAAGTGGTAAGATGGAATGATGAATGTCAGGCCGCTTTCGAAAGGATCAAAGAATATCTCCAAGATCCACCTATCCTGATGCCTCTAGTTGAAGGGAGACCTTTAATCTTATACTTGACAGTACTCGACAACTCAATGGGGTGTGTGTTGGGGCAGCATGATGAGTCTGAACGAAAAGAGCATGCTATTTATTACCTTAGAAAAAAGTTTACCGACTGCGAGACCCGATACTCATTGCTTGAGAAAACTTGTTGCGCTTTGGCATGGGCTGCTCGCCGGCTGAGACAGTATATGCTGACTCACACTACTCTATTGATATCAAAGATGGATCCTATTAAGTATATCTTTGAAAATCCTGCCTTGTCCGAAAGAATAGCAAGATGGCAGATGATCTTGACTGAGTATGACATCCAATATACAACCCAAAAGGCAATCAAGGGAAGTGTATTAGCAGATCATCTGGCACATCAAGCATTGGATGATTACCAGTCTATGAACTTTGAATTTCCGGACGAGAATATCATGATAGTGACTTACTGCGAAGAACCTGGACCGGATGAAGGACTTGAGGAAGGATCCCGATGGTCTATGTACTTTGGAGCTTCGAACGCTTTGGGTAATGGCATTGGTGCCGTAATCATATCTCCTAAAGGCTCTCATACTCCATTTACCGACCGACTATGTTTCAACTGCACCAACAATATGGCGGAGTATGAAGCGTGCATCATGGGTCTTCGAGCAGCAATTGACCTAAGGATTAAGTTCTTGAGTGTTTTCGGAGATTCCGCTCTCGTGATCAGTCAGATCAAAGGCGAGTGGGATATGAAACACCCAAATCTTATTCCTTACAAGGAGTATGTGTTGACATTGCTTCCACATTTCGAGGAGATAACCTTTGAACACTTCCCTAGAGAGGAGAATCAGTTGGCGGACGCGTTGGCTATGATGTCTTCTATGTTCAAAGTCAATTGGGACAACGAAGCTCCCTGAATTATCATTGAAAGATTGGACAAACCTGCACATTGCTGTGAGATGGAGACTGAAGAGGTAACAGATATACCCTGGTTTCATGATATGAAGAGGTATCTTGAGGCTCAAGAATACCCCGAGGGTGCATCTGTTAATGATAAGAAATTTCTGAGGAGGTTCGCGGCGAAGTTCTTCATCAGCAATGTCATTCTTTACAAACATAACCATGATTCAACCTTACTGCGATGTGTGGATAAGAACAAAGCAGAAAGGATCATGGCAGAGTTACATGAAGGTACCTTCGGAACTCATTCCAGTGGACACACCATGGCAAAGAAAATCCTACGGGCAGGATATTTTTGGTCTACCATGGAAGCCGACTGTTATCAGCATTCTCGGACCTATCACAAGTGCCAAGTCTATGCTGATAAGGTGCACATACCTCCAGTACCTCTGAACATCTTGATGGCACCTTAGACTTTTACAATGTGTGGCATTGACATGATCAGCGAGATCAGATCGATAGCGTCCAATGGGCATCGTTTCATCTTGGTGGCAATTGATTACTTTACAAAGTGAGTTGAAGCAGCTTCCTTTGCTACTGTAACCAAGAACGTCGTAGCATGGTTCATTCAGCATAATCTGATTTGCCAATATGGTGTACCAGAGAGGATCATCACGAACAATGGTACAAATCTCAATAATAAGATGATCACCGAGCTCTGCAAGCAGTTCAAGATACGACATCACAACTCTTCTCCCTACCGGCCGAAGATGAATGGGGTTGTTGAAGCGGCTAATAAGAACATTAAGAAGATTGTGCAGAAGATGATGGTGACATACAAAGACTGGCACGAGATGTTACCATTTGCTCTTCATGGGTACCGTACCTCATCACGGACGTCAACAGGGGCAACACCCTATTCCTTGGTTTATGGCATGGAGGCAGTCTTGCCAATTGAAGTTCAGATACCCTCTCTTCGGATTATGAAAGATGCAGGTTTGAGCGAAGATGACTAGATTCAGACCCGGCTTGATCAGCTGAACTTAATTGACGAAAAGAGACTTACTGCTATTTTTCATGGTCAGACGTACCAAAAGCGAATGATCAAGGCATTTAACAAGAAAGTCAGAGGACAAGAGCATCAAGTTGGGGACCTGATTATCAAGCGTATTATTCTACCTCAAGGTGATCCCAGGGGCAAATGGACCCCTACTTACGAAGGGCCATTTGTGGTTAAGAACATTTTCTCAGGAGGAGCTATGATTCTAACCACCATGGATGGTGACAACCTTCCTCGCCCCGTCAATGCAGACATAGTGAAAAAATATTACGCATAACCAAAGACCCGCTAGGTTGACTGGCCTAGGCAAAAATAAGGGCTTCCCGGCAAACCAAAAGGGTTCGGGAAAAAATAAGGGATGAAAATGAAAAATATGTACACCCGGAAAGTCGAAAACCTAAAAAGGCGGCTTGGGCAAAAAATGGTATCCCGGTGGACTGAAAACCCGAAAGGGCGGTCCAGGTAAAAATTAGGGATCAAAGCGTAACATTATGTCTCATTGGATCACCTTGCAACCAGACTTCGGTATCAACTATCAAGCTCAGACGGCACTAATCAATCTGATCTACCTTCAACCCAATAGTAAAGTCATGAGATGCTCGAGGACATAAAGGCAATAGCAGAGTTGGAACCCAGTGGGATTATTCACATAGCTGTTTTGTTTAGTTTTTCACAAATTGTGTAAATTCTATTATTCGGCGGCATTCTCTTACTAGGACGTCAGCCTCTTGTACAAAAACTCCTATTTACAGGCTAACTTCAAAATCAATACAATTCATTTTCAAAGAAGTTTCAACTGTTTTTTCCTTTATCTGTGTTTTTTTGCAAAAAAACGTCCAATGTTCATTTTTGATATATACATTTGACATTAATTGCTGCTCATGAATATTTACATGCGAAACGAAAGACGATTACTCGTAATATCATAAACAGGGGCAAATAAGAATTGTCTAAACTATACAGTTGCTCTGTCCACCAGGTACAAGGTAAATTCAGCTGAAGAATATGGCCAAGATGCATTCACTCCCCACAGAGTAAGACAGTAATGTTAACTCTCCCCAGCTGGGACTTGTAATTGTGAATGAATCGGTAATATTCTCCCTAAGCAGAGTTTATCTACCATTAGCACTGAAAGGTTTTAATATTCCCCAGCGGAGTATAAGAATATTCCCCGGCAGAGTACAAGATATCCCCAGTGGAGTTTGAAAATTTTCCCAGCGCAGTCTGAAAAAGCTTCCCCAATGGAGTTTGGAAAAAGCATCCCCAGTAGACTTTGGAAGATTGTCCCCAGTAGATCTTAAAGGGTTATCCCCATTGGAGTCTAGAAGGTCATCCCCAGTGAAGCCGCAACTGGAAGATCATCCCCAACGGAGTTCATTCCCTTCACAAGCAAAAACTCAATCCCCAATAGGATTCAGTATCACCAGCTACGATAATTCATCCCCAGCTGAATTTATCGGTGGAATCCTCAGCAGAACATCTCTTCCCCACAGAGCAATCTCCTCATCAGTTTATTCCCCAACGGAGTTATCCTCTCCTGCAGGTTTATTCTTACAATCATCTTCGTTCGACATCCCCAGCAGAAATGAAGAATCCAACTCTTTTCTCCAGCAGTTATCCGGGATTTATTTTCCCCAGCTAAAAGCATTACATTTCCATACATCATGACACATGCATATACGCATCATACAACACAATCTCATTTATTTTGAGAACATCATTGCTTGATACATATCATGCATTACATAGAGCTAACCTTTACCTCTCAGGAAGGATACAGTTAAATTCAAAGCTATAAAGCTTTTATCTCAGTCGAACTACTGACCGATTCTTAAATCTCAACGGAATTATCCTCGGTTGAATTACAGATAAGGTTCTAAATCTCGACAAAGTTCCTCCGTCTAATTATTGACAGTTCTTAAATCTCAACAGAATTATCCTCCATTGAATTACAGACAAGTCCTAAATCTCGATGAAGATGTTTCCCTCAATCGAACTACTGACTGGTTCTTAAATCTCAACGGAATTATCCTCGGTTGAATTACAAATAAGGTTCTAAATCTCGACAAAGTTCCTCCGTCGAATTACTGACAGTTCTTAAATCTCAATAGAGTTATCCTCCGTTGAATTACAGACACGTCCTAAATCTCGATGAAGATGTTTCCCTCAGTCGAAGTGCTGATCGGTTCTTAAATCTCAACCGAATTATCCTCAGTTGAATTACAGATAAGGTTTTAAATCTCGACAAAGTTCCTCTGTCGAATTACTGACAATTCTTAAATCTCAACAGAATTATCCTCCATTGAATTACAGACAAGTCCTAAATCTCGATGAAGATGTTTCCCTCAGTCGAACTACTGACCGGTTCTTAAATCTCAATCGAATTATCCTCAATTGAATTACAGATAAGGTTTTAAATATCGACAAAGTTCCTCCGTCGAATTACCGACAGTTCTTAAATCTCAACAGAATTATCCTCGGTTGAATTACAGACAAGTCCTAAATCTCGATGAAGATGTTTCCCTCAGTCGAAGTACTGACCGGTTCTTAAATCTCAACAGAATTATCCTCAGTTGAATTACAGATAAGATTCTAAATCTCGACAAAGTTCCTCCGTCGAATTACAGACGAGTTCCTAAATCTCAATAGAGTTTTCTCAGTTGAATTACGGGCAAGTTCTTAAATCTTGACGAAGATGTTTCCCCCTCGGTTGAATTACGGGCAAGTTCTTAAAACTCAGTAGAGATGTTCTCTCAGTTGAATTACAGGCAAGTTCCTAAATCTCAACAAGATCAGGCTCCCCCAGCGGAATCTTCTACAACGACAAGTATACAAGCTCTCGCTAAGGAATCTCTTATGTGATCGACACACCTCCAAATGGCATCTGTAAGCCCATTCCCGACATCATAAGGCTGATACCACTTTATGCGAGTGCAAATTTCTGGGCACTCTAGTGTTCAATCATCTTCCACCTTCGGATCACGAAAGGCATGAAAGCCAATCTACATCCTCAGGTTTAAGAAGATTGAACAGGGGCAGCTGTTGTACCCCAAAATTTTTCCTCCCATACTTTTCAAGATATTGCAAGAAAAATCTCCAAGTTGCTCAAATTTGCTCAAGAGTTGGTCAGCCAAGCTATCTCCTAAGGCAGTCAACCCCAAATTAGGGTTTTGTGTTGCATCAAGATCCTTGAGTCCAAATGACCTCAAGTTCTCCCCCAATGTCCTAATATGTTCTCAAGGTCATAGATGTCAAATTTCAAGCCTTGCAGAGAAAGTTTGCTCAGTCAATTGCTCAAAGGTCCAAAAATCGACTATGCTAAGGCAAAAGTCAATTGTGACCCAAATACAGTCAAACTTCAAGATTTTTTGCCAACATTCTCATTTTGAAGGATATTTCATCATTTTATCAAAGTTTGATCATGATTCATCAAGGATTGCTCAAAATTCATCAAGACTCAAAAGTTGCTAAATTAGGGTTTTGTAGGAAAAGTCAACTCAACTTTGACCAAGCATAACTTTCTCATACTTTATGAGAAATTACCCATCCAAGACTCATTTTGAATAGAATTCAATTTCCTACAATCCATCTTCATACCCCAAATTCAAAAAATGCACTCACGAGAAGTTATGAATTTGGACATTATAGGTCATTTTTGAAAGTCAACAAAAACACCTTTTTTGTCAAAGCTTATAACTTGAGCATAGAATGTCAAATTGAGATGAGACCAAAAGGGTTGATTATAGGACATCTCAAGCTTTCTAAAAAGTTGAAGAACGCTTCCAAAAGTTCAAAATTGAAGAAGTTATGCATTGTTGAAATTAGACTTTTTTGCAAAATTGCCAAAAGTCAACTATCCCCAAAACTTCAAATTTTGTCAAATGGGCCCATTCTTTTCCACTTGATTTGAGCTTGCATAGTTTCCCACGTGTCCTAGCTTCATCCATGAGCCCATATTTCATTTTTATTATTTAATTTGATTTTTAATTGAATTTATTCATTTTAAATCATATAAAATCCAACACTTTGATAACACAATATCTTTTGGCTATTTCAAGCTTTGATTACAATCATTATCATCATCAAATTCGAATCAAACCAAATCATGTGCAAAAAGATTGGAATTAGGCAAAATTGGCAAGTTTGTAAAGGGAGATAAAATCAAATATGCAAGCATTGATAAGGCAAGATTTGGATCACTTTTATTGACCTAATGCATTGAGAATTACATAAGGAAGGCAAAGACACGAAAATCGGGGTTGAAAAGTGATGAGGGAGGCAGAACAAGAATTGAAAAATTCACAAAAAAGTGAGAGATCAAAGTCCAAGTTAGAGGCAGTTTCAGGCCACGAGACTTGTTCCAATCGCTTCCTGGGCATTCACACAAGCTACCTGGATCAAAGCCAAGCATTTTCAGACGCCCTAACGCATTGTAAGTCGCACGATAGTCACCCCTGTTCTTGGTTTCGATTTGAATTATTCTTGCATCATTTGAGAAAACTAATGACATATTTGTGATCACAAGAGCATTTCCAAGCTTTTCATAATATTCAATTGCATTTATCTGGCTTACATGAAGAACCACCATTGTTAGGGTTCGGTTCTTGTTTTTGGGCGTTTTTATTTCAGGAACAGTTGACCTCCATGAAGGGTATGGTTAGGACCGGGAGGTTGAGACGAGCATGACTATGCCCTTGGAAATCATTTATGTGGCCTGTACATGATTTAGGAGATGGACATGCCTATAGCTACAGACTTATGTCTGTTGGTATATGTATTTGATGTTTTAGCCACGGACGAGAGGTTAGGGATGATGCGTGGCATCCCCTCACTAGCCAATTCGAATATCACGCGCACTTTTTGTTTTTTTAGCAATTATTTTGTTTTCATATAATATTATTTGTTTATATTATAATAACAATTGAAACAATGTGGTGTAGTGGTAAAGCAAGCGTGCAAACTCCTTCAGGACTTGGGTTCGAATCCCAGGTCCCCCAATTTCTCAATGATTTTTGTTTACAGATGATCACATGCGCGCGTTAGCTTGCTATCCACCATGCATCCTCATCCATTCAGACGCCAGATGGCCAAAGGCCAGATCTGATGGTCCATGATTGGAGGTCCACCAAGGCGCCAGTCAACGCATGAGCACCAGATCCTAGAAAGTCAAAAAGGCCAGCTGATATTGGGCCTCCAAATTGCTATCAACACCACTTAATCAGGCCCAAACTCCTCTCTTTATTTATTTTGTTTGTTTTATTAATTGTTTTATTATTTTTATTTAATTTTTCTAACCAATCAAAATTCTGTTTTTTTATTAAATAAAATCCCAAAAATATTTTTATTTCAACCAAGTTTTAAACTTTTATTTTTATTAATAAACACTAATTAATTAATTTAGGTTTTAATTAGAATAACTTTAACCTTTTTTGTAAATAATTAAAATTAATTAGATTTAATTAGGTTTTAATTACTAATTCAATAATTTTATTTTCTTTCTCAAAATAACAAAAATCCAAAAATATATCACTAATTTATTTTCTTCA
This sequence comes from Vicia faba, assembly GCA_948472305.1. Classification (NCBI taxonomy): domain Eukaryota; kingdom Viridiplantae; phylum Streptophyta; class Magnoliopsida; order Fabales; family Fabaceae; genus Vicia; species Vicia faba. The sequence goes on along the minus strand of OX451740.1, from coordinate 104,750,808 downwards.
TTAATTAATTTATTTAATTTAATTTAGTAATTAATTTAGGATTAATTTCTTTCTTAAAATAAAAAAACAATAACAAGATGGCATTTTCTTTCCAAAGGGTCAAAACCCTTAATTCATACTCAATTTAATTTCCCGTGCGCGTTATTTATTTTCATCATATTAATGTACCTATTTCCGGATTGTAATAGTTAATAGGACATTTAATTATTTTTTATCGCTTTATTTTATTTTTCAAAGGGTTTGTCTTTGGCGATGTAAATACCCGACGCCTTGTAATTTAAATTCCGCATTTTATTTCCGCAAATTATAATTGTTAGATGTTTGATAATAGGGTTTGCATGACAAGACTGAATGTTAATCTTAAAATCAAAATTAGATCATCCTTAACATGTGCAAAGATAAAAATAAACTAAAAACGACACACTCGCACATGCGCACTCCTAGGATACACCCCACTTGGTTGCCTTCATACACGGTCGTTGAGTATAGGTTGTTTTAGAGGTCTCCCTCTTGTCTAAAAGATCATAGTCGCCTCGAAATGGTTGCCTCGGATATTGTTGCCTCAAACAAATGATCTAAGACATTAGGGTTACCGCTAAGGCGTCCTAACATTGCTTTAGTGACCGCATGTCCCTCATTCGAATTGACCCTCAAACTCCAACGACGGTGCTACCTACTCATTAATAGTGGGATAGCATTGTCTAAAGGAAATTAGCATAGAACGATTCCTTTTTTGGGTATGTAGATGGTTCTTAGATACTTGCTCTTTCAAAAACAAAATCTTTTTCACACTTACACTCCTTTTCAAACAAAGTTTTCAAAAACACTTCATTACACTCTTGAGGACAGAAGCAAGAGTTAAATCGAAGTTTCAAAACAAAAACTTTTTCAAACCCACAAGCACACAGAAAACAATTTTGAAAACAATTGAGCAAGCACCTAAGAGCCCGTGGATAACCACGGATAGAAAGGGTGCTAATACCTTCCCTTTTATAATCTACCCTCCGAACCCGAGAAACATCTCGAAAAAGGAATTTTGCTGTGCTTTTTTCCTTTCCTTGTTGGATAAAATAAAAGTCGGTGGTGACTCTTGCTTACCGCGACATTTTGCGAATAACAAACGCAAAATGCAAACCAGCATTCCAAAAACAGTCAGTTCTTCCCACCGTATCACAAGGTCTAAATCCCTTCTTTGAGAATCATGAAGGACGCGGGTTTGAATGAAGAAGATTGGATCTAGACTCGACTTGACCAACAGAATCTGATTGATAAGAAAAGGCTTACTGCTGTTGTCATGGTCAGATGTACCAAAAGCAAATGATCAAGGCTTTCAACAAAAAGGTCAAACGTCAGGTATATCAAGTGGGTAATCTAGTAATCAAGCACATCATCCTGCCACAAGGTGATCCCAGGGGAAAATGGACTCCCACGTACGAGGGGCCATTTGTAATCAAAAGCATATTTTCCGGTGGAGCCATGATTCTAACTACCATGGATGGTGACGACCTTCCTCACCCTGTGAATGCGGACATAGTGAAAAGATACTACGCATGAATAAAGACCCGCTAGGTTGACTGGCATAGGCAAAAATAAGGGCATCCCGACAAACCAAAAGGATTCGGGCAAAAATTAGGGATAAATACAAAAAATCTGTACACCCGGTAAGTCGAAAACCCAAGAGGGAGGCTTGGGCACAAAAGGGTATCCCGGTGGACTGAAAACCCGAAAGGGAGGTCCAGGAAAAAGTTAGGGATTTACAGCGTATAACTATGTCCCATTGGATCACCTTGCGACCTGACTTCAGTATTAACTATCAATCTCAAACGGTACCAATCAATCCAGTCAGCTTCGGACAAGTAGCAAAGTGATGAGACGCTCAAGGGCATAAGGGAAATAGCAGAATTGAAACTCAATGGGATTATTACACATAGTTGTTTTCTCTTTGTACACTATTTTGTATAGTTTTCATTTTCACAGCAGCGTTCTTCTACTAGAACGTTAGTCTCTTTGTACAAAAATGCTTGTTATAGGCAAACTTCAAAATCAATGCAAATCATTTCTTTAAAAGTACAAAACTATTTGTTTTCTATTTTTCTGTTTTGTTTTGCAAAAACGTCCAGTGATTATTTTTGACATATGCATTTGAATATGATTACTGTTTACAAATACTTGCATAAGAAACAGAAAGATAGTTGCTAATGACTTTAAGGAATGGGGCAAAGTCTAAAAATCCATTTGTAGTCCCGACAGTTACTCTTTCCAGCAGGTACAGGGGCAGAGACGTCTTCAGACAAAGTCACCACTACATCCTTAGCATACGACCCATTGATGCTTATGTCCCTGTAGAGTAAAAACAACCAAAATCCTTACCTTTGCCTTCCCAAGTAGGAATGACCTCCTCCAGCCAAGTTCCCTCAGAGAGCGAAAATCCATGTTCCCCAGCTAAGTTTTTATAATCTCGAACAGTTTATAAAGCCTTATACCCGATAGAGTTTATTTCTCTAGCTTCAAAAGTTTATCTCCCAACAGAGTTTATTTCTCCACATTGGTAAAATCTTCCGACAGAGCAACCTTCCCCCACAGAGTCATTCTCAAGCAGGATTCAAAGATCCCCGACAGAATATCCTCAAACAGAAAGAGGAAATCCCCAGAAAATCATCTCCATTCATCATCCCCAGCGAAAATGAAAGAATCACTTTCCTCATCTACCAAACAGTAGTCTAGGATTCATCTTCCCAGTATTCTCCAGCATTAGTCAGGGATTTATTTTCCCAGACTAGGAAATATCGCAACAACATCCCATATTCATACATCAAGGCATGCGCATATATATTGCATACAGTATAATCTCATTTATTTTGAGAACATCATTACACAATGCATTTCATACATCATGACATTGCATACGACTAACTCTTTACCATTTCAAGAAAGATCAAATCAACAAACACTGTTGACTACTTATATGATCTGGAAGTCTTCTCAAAGGCTACGTCTGACGAAGGGCTATTTCAGCATTTTCCTCATAAATATTATTCTCAAAAGACCCTTCTCTGGTTCAGTTAAATCGACACTAATATTTTCCTGATTTCTATTCCAGTTGAAGACAACTAAAGACCTTCCTCTGATTCAGTTAAATCGATACTAAGATTTTTCTGATTTTTATTCCAGTTGAAGATAATCCAAGACCTTTTTCTGGTTCAGTTAAATCAACACTAATATTTTTCTAATTTCTATTCCAATCAAAGTTAATTCAATATGTTCCTCTGGTTCAGTTAAATCAACACTAAGATTTTTCTAATTTCTATTCCAGTTGAAGATAATTCAAGACCTTTTCTGGTTCAGTTAAATCGACACTAAGATTTTTCTGATTTCTATTCCAGTCAAAGTTAATTCAAGACCTTTTCTGGTTCAGTTAAATCGACACTAATATTTTTCTAATTTCATTCCAGTCAAAGTTAATTCAAGATCGTCCTCTGGTTCAGTTAAATCGACATTAAGATTTTTTTGATTTCTATTCCAGTTGAAGATAATTCAAGACCTTTTTCTGGTTCAGTTAAATCGACACTAAGATTTTTATGATTTCCATTCCAATCAAAGTTAATCCAAGACCCTTCTCTAGTTCAGTTAAATCGACACTAAGAGTTTTCTGATTTCTATTCCAGTTGAAGATAATTCAAGACCTTTCTCTGGTTCAGTTAAATCGACACTAAGATTTTTCTGATTTTTACCCAGTTAAAGAAACTGTAAAGCCTGGAGTCTGACCAGATAGTAGTTAATTTCATGTTCCCCCATCAAGTCATTGTGAAGCCTGGAATATAACCAGATAGCAGTCAGCCTTATTATCCTCAGTAAGTCGCTCTGAAGCCTTGATCCTGACCAGATAGCAGTTCACTTTCGTCTCTCCAATCAAGAGATGACTCCCTAGTATAGTAATGGACAACTGAAACTCCTAAACTATATTTCCCAAGACAAAGACAAACATTCCTCATCGGAGTCCTCCTCAACAACAGGAATAGGAATCCCCATAAAAGAATATCTCATAAAATCAAGATTATTCTCTAGATGGCACATTTAAGCCCACCTCCGACGAATCTCTGTCAAATTTTCTGGATGGCATCTTTAAGCCCATCTCCGACGATTTTCCGTCAACTTTTTCAAATGGCATCTATAAGCCCATTCTTGATATTATCCACCAACAGTATCACTTCAGACGAGTGCAAATTTCTGGGCACTTTAGTGTTCAATCATCTTCCACCTTCAGATCACGAAAGGCAGACCAGCCAATCTACATCCTCATGTTTAAGAAGATTGAACAGGGGCAGCTGTTGTACCCCAAAATTTTCCCTCTCATTTTACTCAAGACATTTCCATTGAGATCCCTAACTTACCCTGGGATGACTAAGAATTGACCAGACAAGTTCTCCTCCTAAGGCAATAAACCTCTAACTATGGTTTCAGTTTTCATCAAGATTTATGAGCTCCAAGGGTCCAAAATGTTTTCCATGGCCCTAATATGTCCACAAGATCATCCATGCCAAATTTCATGCCTTGCACAACAAGTTTGCTCAGTCAACTACTCAAATGCCTAAAAATCAAATATACTAGGTCAAAAGTCAATTGTGGCCTATATACAGTCAAACTTCAAGATTTTTGGTCAACATCAACATTTTAAATTAATATCCATCATTTGATCAAGGATTGATCATGATTCCTTAATAAATGCTCCTAATTCATCAAAAGTCAAAAATGGCAAATTAGGGTTTATATATGAAAAGTCAACCAAATTTTGACCAGGCATAACTTTCTCATACTTTATCAGAAATTTTTCCACTAAAGCTCATTTTAAAGAGAATCTAATTCCCTACAACTTCTCTTCAGCCCTCAAGATCAAGAAATTCCCCAGTTAAAAGATACAAGCTCAGACATTATAGTTCCTTTCAAAAAGTCAACAAAAACACCTTTTGGGTCAAAGCTCCTTACATGAACATGGAAGACCCAATTAAAATGAAACCAAAAGGGTTGTCTAGAGGACATCCTAATCTCTCTAAAAAGTCCAAGAACACCCTCTTAGGGTTAAAAATGAGAGAGATTTGCATTGCTAAAGTTAACCAATTTTTGGAAAAGGGCATGAAGCAAATATTGAGCTAACTTGGATTTTTTTCCAAATGGGCCTATCTTTTTACGTTTGAAACTTATTCCTAACATGTCCAAGAACCTATAAAATCAGCCATGCATAAATTTGATTTTTATTTTATTTATTGTTGATTTTTATCCAAATAAAATCAAAATAAATTAAATAAATGCAAGATTGATGTATAAGGCGTGCAAGGCTGGAGATTTGGTCATGTTGGAGGCCCAAAAAGCTCATAAATAGCTGTCAAAATGCACAAAGCAAGAGGAGGGAAATATCTTCTTGTTTTAGAAATTTTGGATCAAATCTTCATGACTTTAAGAGCATGATTATATTTGATCTTATGGATTTTTTGTTGACCTAATCTTGTCTACTACATACACACAATCATTCAGAAGCACACACACATGCGCAGCTACCCTCAAAACAGAACCCTAAAGTTTCAAAAAAATTCAAAGAAGTGCAACCTTGGTTCGCTCAATCCAGCCAATTTCAATCACTTCCAGCCATCCATTCACGTTCCTGAAGCTCTCAGCAAGCCAACCCATCCATTCTTGACGGCCAAATCACCCCAGAATCAGCAAACTGAAATATCTCATCATGGGTAATTTTCTTGATTTCATATTGATAATTTTATGATGCCTTAATCCCATTCTTGACTTGATTCATATTCAGGATGTCAATTAGGACAGGACCAACGTGAAGCATGAGTGATTCAATGTGACTCAAGGATTTTACCATGTTTAGGGAAAAATTTGTATTGTGTCTTGAACAAGGCGATACATGCATGATCCAGGAAAACTAAGACTGGATTTGAACTTAGGAGCAGTTTTCGCGTGGGATAGGCTTTTGATTTGGGGTTTAAGCTTCCAAAATCCGCAAATCACATTTTTATGCTCCCAGAGAAGATGATCGGAGATCCACTCCAGCATCGTTGACATGTTTGACTCCGTTTGGAGCATGCGTGTCATTTTATGGTGATCTGATTGGCTCCTTCATATTGCTGACGCGCGCATTTTTGTTGACTAGGATTAGCACTGAGTTACTATTATAATATTATTGTGTCATTATAATTATGAATGAATTGGCAGCGCATGTGGTAAAGGCATAGGGTGTGTGAGAGGAAGGATCTGGGTTCGATCCTAGAATCCTACATTTTGTATTTTCTAACAAATTTCTTTCAGATCCAACGCATCCCACACGTATACCTTGCACCCTCAGATCCAGCCATTTGATCTTCATTATTCCAGATCCAGCGCTCCTGGGGTGCTTCTCCATGGTGGACCTCCCTAACGCAACAACATTGGATCCAACGCAAGGGTAGTGGTCCAACAGATATGGGCCTTAACAAAAAATTCAGTCAACACCCCCCAATTTGCTTCTTACTCCAGGCCCATTTCCCTCTTTTTTAATTTACTTTATTTTCCTTTTTTAATTAGTTTATATTTTTTTTAAATTGATTTTTTTTAATCATAAAATCAACAAAATCACAAAAAATAGATTTAGGTTTTTAATTAAAATTAATTCTTGCAAATTAATTTAATTTAATTGATTTTAACTTGTTTTCTTTAATTTAAAATTAATTAGAAATTAGGTTAAATCTCAATTTTTTTCCATATAAAATACCCAAAAATATTTTTATTAAGCAGTTAGATTTTTAGGGTTTCAAACTTGTTCCCATCTTAATCTCTGCGCGCTTATTATTTTCAGTTTTATCATTTTTCAATTTATTGTAATTATTTCCCGGATTGTAATAGCCATAATTAGGATTTTTACTTTCCGCACTTTACATTTCAGCCAGATATAACTATAACTGCCCCGAAGCCTTGTAATAGTTGTAGGTTTCACTTAATGCACTATATTGTATGCTTGTATATAAAATGCTAGTAATTAGGCGTGTATGGCAAGAACTAACCAATCAATCTTAGATCACTAATGTGATACGGTGGGAGAACTGGCTTGAGGTTCTGCGTTTGTGTTCGCAAATGTTTCGGTTTAGCAAGAGTCACCACCGACTTTTTATTTTATCCAAAGGAAAGGTCAAAAAGCACAGGAAAGACCTTTGAGATTGTTTTCTTGGGTTCGGGGGGTAGATTATGAAAAGGGAAGGTGCAAGCACCCTTTTCATCCATGGGCTCTTAGTTACTTGTTTAGATCACTTGCTTTTGCTTTCCAATTGTTTGAAATGGTGCTTTGTGTGTGGTTTTGAAAGTATTTTGAAAAGAGGCCTTGTCTAGGCAACCTTTGTAATGATTCTTGTTTGAATGTATACAAAGGTGTATTGTATTTTGAAAAATGTTTCAATGTTTGAAAATTTGTTTTGGGAAAAGTTTTGAAATTGTGTTGTGATGTGTTTTCGAAAATAGCAAGGATGTTTGCAAGTTTGATCAAGTAACTAAGAGCATCTACCCAATCTACTCAAAGATCTTTCCTACACATTTTTAACCTTTTTGACTGTGTTGTTTTACCATTGCATTTGGTAAACAACCTTGTGTTTGGATGTTAAACGGGACAGGCAGGGGTCATCGTATTGACCATGATAGCAATTGTGCTAAGTATCTTTAGCAAATTTTTGAGGGACTAGATCATTTTGTATAGGCAAACCAGATAGCGTCATCGAGGGACTATGATCTTTTGTTTTGTTTTTGTTTTGCCAAGATACTCAACATGCATACCATGGCCATTTTTAAGGCAACAAGTGGGTGAAACCCTAGGGGTGCTTGTGTGCATTGTGTTGCCAATTTTACATGCTTTTATGTCTTGTATTAGGTCTAGCTATTTGTTTTGATTTTGGATTTTTGCATACAAACCCTAATCTCTATCATGCATATTTGAAAGCTATAAATGCGTAAAAGTAAATCTACAACTATTACAACATTGATATAGGGAGGGGGTACAATTTTGAATAGGGGACATTTGCAAGAAATTGAAACCCTAAAATTATTAAAACCAAATTGAATTAATTGTGCAAATAAATAAATAGGCAAATATTTAAATGGACGATTATATAAATATGCAATATATTATAAATATGCAAAAAAATGTTATTGTATTATTTTTATATATGTAAAAATAAACTATTTAATGCATTAAAAATAATAAAATAAAAGATTATTTTCATTAAAGGTGGAAACCCTAATTTGTTTTAAGAATATATATATATATATATATATATATATATATATATATATATATATATATATATATATATATATATATATATATATATATATATATATATATATATATATATATATATATATATATATATATATATATATATATATATATATATATATATATATATATATATATATATATATATATATAATGTATTATTTATTTATGTACAATATAATAAATAAAATATATACAAATGTCAAAAAATAAAAATAATGTGAGAAAATAATTATTTAAGTATATATAAATACTAAAAATAAAATATAATGTTTTTTATGTTATTTACAAGTTTTTTATTAAAGAAAATAAAAGTATATACTATTTAATAATTATTTCTATGTCCAAAAAATAACAAAAATAATAAAATAAAATATGGAAATTTATGAAAATATTTTTGGTATTTTTAATGTTTAAGAAAAATAAAGTAAAGTCAGAAACTAAAAATGAAATTTAAAAATATAAAAATATAAAACAATGGGCCATGGGGGTGTAAAGAGTAAGGCTAGGGGTGCAAAAAGCATGAACAAGCCAGGCCCAGTCCAACTGATCTTCATCTTCAACCTCTGTTCAAAAAAACGCGCGCCTTCCTGTACAAATGGCTAACTCCTGCATACGCGCTCTAAAGCAAAAACTCACAACACAAAAGTTATAGCATTTTTCAACACGATTCTAACCATATAAAGAACTTAATCTAACTCTCAAAGACCAGAGAGAATTTCTCTAGCCCTAATTTCTAACCTAACTTTTTTAGAATGTTCATCAATCAAATTCTCTCAACACATTTAACTTAAATGAAATTTATGCATATGTACAGCTTAAGGGGAATGAGTACTACATTTTTTATTCACAAACCTAAGCCTAATGATTCCTAAATAGAGAGATAGAAGGTTAGAAAATACCTGATTCAGTTGAACTCGAGTATGGAAATGTGGAGGTTTTCAATGAGGCATGAGATACTTGGGAGCTTTCTTGAACTTCCTTTGACCTTCCCTAATGCTTACTTTGCTTTGATTTTGCTTGGATAAGCCTGTAGAAGTCAACCTGCATAAGCTGAATTCAAAAATGGTGAAGCTTGAAAACAAGGTTACAGTCACTGGCCAATGGTTGGGATAGCTTAGGTGGGTTGTATGGAATGTATTGGAAGAGGTTTGGGGCAAAACGCACGAGTAGTTTGTGATTTGGAAACAAAAATGCAGAAACTGCCCTGTTTTGCAAGAAGAAGGTGTTTTTGTGTTTTGGAAGGCTTGAGAAGTGGTTAGCTCGTGCTTCTGACTCAAGGTAATATGCAAAACTTGTTTGAAATGTTTACAAGGGTTGGTTTTATCAGATACAAGAGTTCTCCTTGTTTTTGCAAGTTGACTTGGCTTTTAAGAAAAATGTGAAATGACAATGCAAAGGGTTGTACCACCTAGCTTAGGGTCTGCCAAGAGTTGGTAACAATTGCCTGATATTAGTGAACTTTGTTTGCTGCAAAAGAAAGGGTTCAAGGCTCAAGAGGAACAACTTGACATAAAGCCAACTTTATGAAAATGGCAATGTTGCCTTTTTGCTATTTTTGGATTAATCCCTTATGTAAACCTCTATTAATCAGAACAAAGCTTCAATCCATTGAGTTTGCATTCAATTTTTGAGTGTGGAAAGGTTTACAGACCTGTGAGCAAGTACAAGTAAGGCTGGATGGAATTTGCAATTTGTAGCAACATGAAAAATGCCATGGATCAAAGTGACTTTTTGCCAAATTCAAACCTTCGATTCTCCCTAACCATAAATGATTTTGGAGAGTTCTTGGACATTTTAGAAAGCTTGTAACATGCTCTACAATCCATATTTGAAATGAATTTTGATATTACAAGTGGAACTATGTGAAAAATTGCCATGAAGATAGGTCAAAATCCTGCCTAAACTAAGGCAAAATTTCACTAAGTTAAAAGTTTCATAAACCCTTATTCCAAAAATCATAACTTGAGATACAAGCATCTTTTAGGAAAACTTTATGAATCAAAGTTGTAGATTTTGTGGAGTACTACAACTTTCATGTTGGAAGTTTTGTTTTAATCCAATTGCATCATGGTGAAAATGTTGGGCAAAGTTGGGAAAAAATAAGAAAATTTCATAACTTAGAAAATTTCTAAGTTATGAAATTTTTCAAACTTAAACCCTAATTTGCAAAATTAGGTTTCTTGATGAACAAGTTTCATTTTTTGACACATATTGATGAAAAATGACCCTTGGCACTTGATTTTGACCAAAAAGTCAAAGTTTGACTTTTCAGTGTAAAGTTGATTTTTGATCGGTTGACTGGAAAATTTATCTGTCAATCCAATACTTTTGAGATCTTTTGAACCTTGTGATTAGGTCAAGATGATTCCATTGAGTCCTTGAATCCATGCTTGAACCTAATTTTCCATTGGTTAGGGGGAAAATCAGAAATTGTCCTTCTGCAGTCAAAACCCTAAAATGACCATTTTGCCCTTTTGATTATCTGATCAAATTTCTTGAGGAGTTGTGGTCCAAACTTGATAAAATGGTCCATATGAGCCTATAATGCTGATGTGGATCAAAAATTATGAGTTTTGACTGTAAATTGGCCACAGTTGACTTTTTCCCCAATATAGCTGATTTCTAGGTCAACTGTCCAATTGACTGGGCAAAAATTTAATTCAAGGTTTGAAACTTGGTATGGGCAATATTGTAAGTCCAACATGAAGTATGAAAGCCACATTGAGCATTGAAAGTCCAAAAATCCTTATGCAAACTCAAACCCTAATTTCAGGTCATCAGTGCTAGGAGATGTCTTGAGCAGAGCAAGCCCTAGCTTGGTCTTGAGTCCAAAGAGTCTTGTGAGGGGAAATATTGATAAAATGAGAGGGAAAATTTTGGGGTACAACAGCTACCTCTGTTCAATCTTCTTGAACCTGAAGAGTTAGATTGGCGAGTTTGCCTTTCGTGACTCGAAGGTAATGGAGGATTGGACACTAGAGTGCCCGTAAATTTGCACTCGTCAAAGATGTAGCTGAGGAAGTGGGCTTAAAGATGCCATTTGGAGATGGTAGAATCTTGCTGGAGATGGGCTTAAAGATGCCATCCAAAACTGTTTGTTGAAAATCAGGAGAATAAACATCAAAATGGTATACGTATCTGGAATGTATCTGAGTTGTATCTGGAGATTGGATCTGTATGGCGTCCATGTCTGGAGCGTATTCGAGCTGTAACTGTATTTGATTTTTTTTTAATGAATATCAAAACGACTGCCGTGTCTGGAGTGTATCTGTATTGTATCTAAATTCTGAATGGGCGACCGAATAGCATCCGTGTATGGAGCATCCCTGGGCTGGGGATAAATTCTGAATGAGTGACAGAATGGCAATTGTGTCTGGTGCGTATCTGGACTATATCTGAAGTTGAGATCTGTATGAGTAGCAGAATGACTTACTTGTCTGGAGTGTATCTGTACTGTAACTGGGATCTGGACAAGTGACAGAATGACTTCCGTGTCTGGAGTGCATCTGAACCTGAAGTTGATAGTTGAATCTGAATGAGAAATAGAATGGCTTCTGTGTCTGGAGCCTATCTGTATTGTATCAAAAGTTGTGTCTGAATGAGTAATAGAATGACTTTCGTGTCTGGGGTGTATCCATACTGTATCTTGACTTAAAATTCTGAATGAGTAATAGAATGACCTCTGCGTCTGGGGTGTATCCATATTGTATCTTGACTTTAAATAGTTATTAAAGATAGCTTTTAATCTTATCCTGAAAAGGGTAAAATGTTAGCTGAAACACAAAGTTATGTTGCATGTGATGTATGATGCAATGAAATGTGTTCTATCAACGTTTGTGATATATGAATGTAATGTATGCGCATGTAAGCTGATTAGCTGTCTTGCTGAGGAGAATTAGTCCTTGATAGTTGGAGATAGTAGAACCCTTGACTGCTGTCGGGGAAAATAAATCCTGGACCGATACTGGGGATTCCACAATCTTTGATTGCTGAAGATGAGAAATCCTTGGAGGCTTTACTGGATAAGTGAGAATGAAAATCTTTGATCTGCAGGGGATTAAAAACTCTGACAAACTCATGCTGGGGAGTCATGAATACTCAGGTAAATTTACTGGGGGAATTCAAACTGAGAATCTTCAATCTGCTAGGGGAAAATAAATCCCTGGGTCCTTCAAACTTGAGAACGAGAATCTTCATTCTGTTGGGGAGTAAACTTTGTGGGGAGTAGCCATACTGTTAGAGAGTAAGCTATCCTGCTAAAAGTAAGTTCAAGACTATGGGGGAAGAAGCTTATTCCTGTTCGGAAAAGTTCAGGAGTTTGGGTTGTATGCCAATCTACTGGGGAATTATCCTTAGCTGGGGATAAAAAGTTAACTATTATCTGGTTGATTTTCAGATTTTAAGATAACATACTGGTGAATATGGAGAAACTGGATGGTTTCTGCTGTGGATTGGTAGTTGGATTTTTGACTTCGATGGGGAAGAAGGTTCCATTTCTGATGGGAATTTATGTCCCAAAGTTTTTCTCTGCTGAGGGTTTTAACTCTGATGAGAATAAAAGGTTTGATAATATGACTCCACCGGGGATTGGGAGTTTGAAGTTTAACTCTGGCGAGGATTCTGAAACTGTAATCCCGTTGGGGGTATGTATTTCAAGGTTTTAGTTCCGCTGGAGATCCAGATGATGTACTGAAGGGGATTTCTCTTGGAATAGTCGAAAGACGTTTTCCTATCCTTTCAACCTGACAATAATTATTCTTTCATATTTCGTTTTATTTGTAAACAGTGATTTTATTCAAATGCATATGCTTATTTAATAAATCATTGGACGTTTTCAAATAAAACACAAGTGTAAAGAAAAGAAAAGGCAAATAGTTTTCTGCACTTTGAAGTATCTTTGTATTAACTTTGTGTAAGTATTTTGTACAAAGGAGACAGACATCCTAGTAAGGGAATGTTGTCGTAAAAATTGAGAAAAATTTATACAAAGAAAGATGGCTATGTGTAAAAATTCCATGGGGTTCCCATTCTGCTATAGCCTTTGTAACTCTGGATGTCTTGCCCATTCGTTGCTTCGTCCTCCGATGATTGGATTGATCAGAAGCCCGGAGCTTGTATTGTAAAGAGATTGTCCTTAAAGTGATCCGACGAGACATAGCCATACGCTTTAATTCCCTAACTTTTTCCTGGACCGCCCTTTTGGGTTTTCAGTCCACCGGGAAACCCTTTTTTTCCCAAGTCGCCCTTTCGGGTTTTCAACTTGCCGGATGTACAGATTTTTTTTATTTATCCCTAATTTTTTCCTGAACCGCCCTTTCGGGTTTTCGATTCACCGGGATGCCCATTTTTGCCCAAGTCGCCCTTTTGGGTTTTCAACTTGTCAGGTCATTTATGCGTAGTATCTTTTGACTATGTCCGCGTTCGCAGGGTGCGGCAGGTCATCGTCGTCCATGGTGGTCAGGATCATTTCCCCACCGGAAAAGATGTTTTTGATCACAAATGGTCCTTCGTAAGTAGGAGTCCATTTGCCCCTGGGATCACTTTGCGGCAAGATGATCCGCTTGATTACAAGGTCCCCGACTTGATATACCTGGCGCCTGACTTTCTTGTTGAAAGCCTTGATCATCCGTTTTTTATACGTCTGACAATGGCAAACAGCAGTAAGTCGCTTTTCATCAATTAAGTTAAGTTGATCAAGCCGGGTCTGAATCCAATCGTCTTCACTCAAACCAGCATCCTTCATGATTCTCAAGGAGGAAATCTGAACCTCGATCGGTAAGACAACTTCCATGCCGTATACCAAAGAAAAGGGTGTTGCCCCAGTTGATGTACATGCCGTGGTATGGTACTCGTGTAGAGCAAACGACAACATCTCATGCCAGTCCTTGTAGGTGACTGTCATCTTTTGAATGATCTTCTTGATATTTTTGTTTGCAGCTTCGACAGCATCGTTCATCTTAGGCCGATAGGGAGATGAATAGTGATGTTGAATCTTGAACTACTCGCATAGAGCGGTGATCATAGTATTGTTCAAATTTGTACCGTTGTCAGTGATGATCCTGTCGGGGATACCATACTGACATATGAGGTTCTGCTTAATGAAGCGGGAAACCACATTCTTTGTAATGGAGTCGAAGGAAGCTGCTTCGACCCACTTAGTAAAGTAATCAATGGCCACCAAGATGAAACGGTGTCCATTGGATGCTATAGGCTTGATCTCTCCAATCATGTCGATTCTCCACATTACGAATGGCCAAGGAGCTGTTAGGACATTGAGAGGAACTAGAGGTATGTGTACCTTGTCAGCATAGATTTGGAATTTGTGACAAGTACAGGAATGTTGATGACAATCAGCTTCCATGGTAGACCAGTAGTAGCCTTCCCTTAGAATCTTTTTGGCCATCGTATGTCTGCTCGAGTGGGTGCCAAAGGTACCATTGTGTAGTTCAGCCATGATCTGCTCAGCTTCAACCTTGTCCACACAATGGAGCAGGACTCAATCATGATTGCGCTTGTATAGGTGAACCTCCTTAAGAACTTTTTGTCATTGACTGAAGCTCCTTCATGGTATTCTTGTGCTTCGAGATACCTTTTGACGTCATGAAACAACGGTCGGTCCACTACTTCTTCGGTATTAATCTCATGACAATGTGCAGGTTTGTCCATTCGTTCAATGGTGATTTGGGGAGCCTCCTTATCCCAGTTAAGTTTAAACACGGATGACATTGTAGCTAGCGCATTTGCTAGTTGATTCTCTTCTCGTGGGAAGTGCTCGAAGGTAATCTGCTCGAAATGTGGTAACAATGTCAAGACATGTTCTTTGTGAGGGATGAGGTTCGAATGTTTAGTATCCCACTCTCCTTTGATTTGACTGATAACCAAAGCTGAGTCCCCAAATACAATCAATGATTTGATTCCCAAGTCAATAGCAGCCTTGAGACCAAAGATACAAGCTTCATACTCGGCCATGTTATTGGTACAGCTAAAGCAGAGTCTAGCAGTGAAAGGTATATGGCAACCTTCTGGAGAGATAAGTATCGCGCCGATACCGTTGCCAAGTGCGTTGGAGGCACCATCAAAGTATAGGGTCCATCGGGATCCTTGTTCAGGTCCGTCATACGGTCTGTTTTCTTTAATGCTGCTCAAAGTCATGATATCCTCGTCGGGGAAGTCAAACCTCATAGATTAGTAATCTTCGATAGCTTGATGGGCCAGATGATCGGCTAGTACACTCCCCTTTATATCTTTTTGGGTCATGTATTGTATATCATACTCGGTGAGGATCACCTTCCATCTAGCGATTCTTCCGGATAGAGCAGGCTTCTCAAAGATGTACTTGATCGGATCCATCTTAGAGATCAGTAAAGTGGTATGCGTCAACATATACTGCATTAGCCGACGAGCAGCCCATACCAAAGCGCATCAAGTTTTCTCGAGCAGTGAGTAGCGAGTCTCACAGTCGGTAAACTTTTTGCTAAGGTAATAAATGGCATGCTCTTTTCGGCCAGACTCGTCATGTTGGCCCAGTACGCACCCCATTGAATTCTCCAAAACAGTCAGATACATGATTAAAGGTCTTCCTTCGACGGGAGGCAACAAGATAGGAGGTTCCAACAAATACTCCTTGATTTTATCGAAAGCAACTTGACAGTCATCATTCAATTTAACCACCTGATCTTTCTTCAACAGCTTGAAGATTGGTTCACAGGTAGATGTTAGGTGAGAAATGAACCTTGCAATGTAGTTTAGGCGTCCCAAGAAACCTCTGACCTCCTTCTCAGTGCGAGGGGCAGGCATTTCTTGTATAGCTTTGACTTTGGCAGGATCAACCTTGATGCCTTTGTTACTGACAATGAATCCCAAAAGTTTACCGGACCTGACTCCGAAAGTACACTTGTTAGGGTTCAGTCTGAGCTTGTACTCTTTCAATCTGACAAACAGCATTTGCAGATGGTCGAGGTGTTCTTATTCAGTTTGTGAACGGGCTATCATGTCGTCTACGTAGACTTCTATCTCATGATGTATCATATCATGAAACAAAGCCACCATGGCGCTTTGATAGGTTGCTCCGACATTCTTCAGTCTGAATGGCATCACTTTATAGCAGAAGGTACCCCACTGTGTACTAAAGGTAGTTTTCTCCATGTCTTCGGGGGCCATTTTGATCTGGTTGTACCCTGAAAATCCATCCATGAAATAAAATACCTTATGTTGAGCTGTATTGTCAACCAAGATGTCAATGTGCGGTAGCGGAAAGTCATCTTTAGGGCTAGCCCTATTTAAGTCTCTGTAATCCATGCACATTCTGACTTTGCCGTCTTTCTTAGGCACGGGAACAATGTTAGCAACCCATTGTGGATAGGAAGTAACAGCAAGGAAGCCAGCATTGAACTGCTTCATCACTTCAGCTTTGATCTTTTCAGACATGTCGGGCCTCATGCGACGAACTTTCTGTTTAATTGGTGGACAGTCTTCTCTTGTAGGGAGACGGTGAACCACAATATATGTATCCAGTCCCGGCATGTCTTCGTAGGACCAGGCGAAGATCTCGACATATTCATTCAACAATTGAACTAAGCGCTCTTTGACACTTGGCTCCAGGTTGGCACCCACTTTAAATTCTTTTCTGTCTTCCTCTGTTCCCCATTTGATAGTCTCTAACAACTCCTCGTGAGGCAGAATAGCCCTTTCTTCCTGTTGCAGCAGTCTAGCCAACTCTCCAGGCACTTCACAGTCTTCATCACCTTCGTATTTGGCATGATTGACCAGATCTTCAGAGTCACTGAAGGTCGTAGCAGAATTGTTACCCATGGAATCCGGGGTGGATGGGTACCTGCATTTTGTGAGTGTGGGTGTGTGTAAGGGATATCCACCTTTAAACAAATAAAATGTAAAAAGCAAGACAATGAACACAAAAGTTTATATATGAAAATGTCCATGATTCATTAAAATGGCATATGAGGATGAAAAATCAAACCCTTACAAATGGACCTATGTACCTCGGGTAAGGCACAAGGCAAAAAGAGTGTACGAGTTGTTTAATAATTATTACAGACCAACAAAAATGTTTGAAAGATAAATTACTGATTGATGAAAGTAATGGGAATGAAGTCTTTCGCCTCCCTGTTGCTCAGCCCTCCTTCAACAGGTGGAAAGATCTAGTCTTCAAAGTTGCTCTCCTCTTCATCATCCTCCAAAGCATGAACTCCATGATGGGTGATCTTCAATGGTGGCCCTCCAGCCCGGGAGCGGCGCACAGCCTTTTGAGAATAAGCAGTGAAACCCAAGCCGAATTTATCTGTCTTGTCAGGAAAATCTGACAGCTGACCCCATATTGTGCTTCCTCCTTCCTCAATCACAGCCTTCGCATCTTTAAGGGATGACATCCGGGACACAGGTTTGGTAATGATGGGCACAGAAGTCATTGTCTTGGCTACCGCAACTTACGGAGAAACCTCTTCAAAGTGCTGAAAGGGGGTCTCGATAAATTCACCATCTAATTCAACATAGTGGAATGAATTCAGATGGCTTATCATATACTCCTCCTCGCCACGAACTGTCACAATTTTCCCCTGGACAGGGTACTTAAGCTTCTGATGCAGAGTAGATGTAACGGCTCCAGCATGATGAATCCAGGGTCTTCCTAACAAGCAAGAGTAGGAGGGACGGATGTCCATGACATAAAATATGGAGTGGAAAGTTTCAGTACCCACTTTAATCGAGATGTCCACCTCCCCGTGGACCATCTGTTTAGAACCATCAAAGGCTCTGACAATGATATTGCTGGGCTTCAAAGTTAAACCTTCACAGTCCAATCTGTCCAATGATTTCTTAGGCAAGACATGTAAAGACGACCCAGTATCAACCAGAACATGAGCAAGAGTAGTCCCTCTGCATTCCACCGAGACATTCAGTGCGTCATTATGCTTTCTCCCCTTAGATGTTAAATCGGCATCGGAGAAGCCAAGACCATTGTCGGCTGTTAGGCTGGCTACACACTCCTGGAACGGGTCCGTGGAGGTTTCCTGAGGCACGTTGGCTGTCTTCAAGAATTTGATCAGGGCTTTGGAGTGAGCTTCAGAACAGAGCAATAGGGCCAGCATAGAGATTTTTGAAGGGGTTTGCCCCAATTGTTCTACGATATCATAGTCGCTTTTCTTAATTATTTTCAAAATCTCCTCCATTTCCTTTTTGAGTGGTCTCAAGGATGACCAAAGGCTGAGCCCTCGTCCTGACGGGCGCTTCTTGGATCCCCTTACCTTTATCAGCAGCAACAGCAGAGGGTACAACTGCGGGAGTAACAATTTCTTCAATTACTGGAGTCCGTGCAGATATGTTAACCGGCACAGGAGTAACCTTAGGAGCACTTGAGGGTCCGAAGATTTCCCTTGGAGGAGCAATCTCCGGAGAGAGAAAAATTCCGTTGTGGGTGATTTTACTCGTCCCAGTAATATTTCCTATGTCAGGAGTCTCTTCATCGGAACTTTCTTCAACTGATTCAATTTGCTTAACACCGTGGTAGAAGATCTCTCCTCCATAATTCCATGGTATTGATTTGTTGGACTTGTATGGGATAGGCCCCGGCATAGTTATCTTCAGAGGTACAATCTTTGGATCAGATGTAATCTTAACAGGTCTTTTGGAGACCTTGGAAAGATTGGCAGAAATGGTGATTATAGCAACATCTTTGACAGGAGACAGTATAACAGGAGTTTTCTCAAAGAGGATTTCTTGATTATCCATTAGGCGTTGGATGCCTAACTTCAACAACAGACAGTCGGATTGTAAGGACGAACAAAGGTAGCAATCTTTTTCACAGCCCGGGAAAATCCCGGCTTTCAACAGATTCATCTTGATTATTGGTAATATAGTCATTAAGTCATCAACAGCAGCAACATAAAGATCCTTTTCAATAGCATGGGCATTGTGACCATGTTTTGGCATTGGAGCAGAGATCACATTAGGTTTTTCAGTGGCGTCAAACTCCACCTCTTTGGCGTCTATTAAATCCTGGATCTTATTTTTGAGGGCCCAACAATTGTTGGTGTTATGCCCCAGGCTATCTGAGTGATAAGCACACTTCGCATTTGAATGGTAGTAGGGAGAAGAGGTATTTGGATTCTTCGGTGCCTCTTTCAAACTTGCAAGGTTTAGCTTCAACAGATGAGGGAGAACCTGAGCAGGTGTCATATTGATCCGGGTGAATTGTCGTGCAGGCCTTTCTACCCTTGCTTGATTGGTTCTGGGTTGACTATTTCGAGGTTGATCAGTTGCAGACTTCTGAATTATTACCGCCCCCACCGCTGGCTGGCGCTCAACTCTTCCTTGACTTCTTTGGGAGTAAACAGCTGAGACTTCTTTCTTGGCTGGAAAGGTCTTCTTGATAGCAGCGGAAGCAGATGCATCCTTTTGAATTTTACCGCTCTTGATTCCGACCTCAACTCTTTCACCAGTCAGAATTAACTCGGTGAACCCCGTAGACGAACTCCTAATCAAGTGATTAAAGAATGTACCTGACAGGGTCCCCAAAAACATATCCACAAGCTCTCTCTCAGACAATGGTGGTTGCACCCTTCCAGCCAAGTCCCTCCATTTCGGGGCATACTCCTTAAAGCCTTAATTAGAGACCATACCCATACTCTGTAATTGAGTACGAGTAGGTGCTAAGTTCGCATTATATTGATATTATCTGTAGAAGGAAGCCGCCAAATCCTCCCAATTGTGCACATCAGATCTCTCGAGTTGATAGAACCAATCTAATTGTGTACCCGACAAACTATCTTGAAAAAAGTGGACCCACAGATCCTTATCAGAAGAATGAGGTTGGATTTTTCTGACGTAAGACCGTAGGTGCATCTTCGGACAAGACAAACCATCGTATTTAGCAAATGTAGGCACCTTGAATTTAGGGGGAATCACAATCCCAGCAACCAACCCTAGCTCCTCGAAATCCAGCCCTGGCACTCTTTGTACCTCCATAGTTGCTAGACGCTCTTCCAGATTCTTGTACTTGTCGTCTGCAGGATGGTACTGCTGCTTAGAGTAGTCTTCATCCTCTTCTTCTTCTTCTTCTTCTTCCTCAGACTCAGAGGGCACTGCAGCTCCCTTTCCTTTTCCTACCCCTTCATCAGATGTTGAGGGGAAATCCAGGACCCTTCTAGCTTGGTTCTCAAATCTTCTTCCCATAGTAGCCACACCAACTCTTTTCTTTTTCTTTTTCTCCTTTTCCTTTTACTTTTCCAGCAGTGCTTTAAGATCCTCCTGACCCTTTGCCAAGGTCATGAGTAGTTGTTGGAACTGTGAATTCTGCGCTTGTAGGTCTTTGACTGTCTGCTCTATATCCATCTTGCTGAAATAAACAGTAGAGAGATAAGGAAACCTGGTGTGAAGACCTGTTTACGCATATGATGAATGATATGTATTCATGTAATGCATTCAAGGATTTAGAAATTCAAATTTGTTTTAAACAAAAAGGAACACACGTCATATTAATAAGATAGAATTTGTTAGTACATAAATGCCCCATGGGAAAAGTAATACAAAATTCTAATGTAGAAAGACGTTGTGCATCTTCTTTGGTGCGATATAGGTGTTGAGAGTCTGATCTTCATGGAGTCGATGAGTAAGTTCCAAAACCTTCTTCTCACTGGCGTAGAAGCTGGCTTCAAAAGTGTTTCGTTCTTCCTTGAGCTGTATCCAACTCTTTTGCAAATCTTCCAATGATGTTGGCATGTCAGGATGTAGGAGGGTGTATGGAACCTCTCCTTCCATAATAGGCTCTTTGATCACGGGGAGAATGTAGGGGTAAGGCATCATAAGACTCTAGGCGCGGGTTCGTACCCACTTGAGGTAAGGCTCAAGGGGGATGGAATTCTTGTGTCCCAGTGTCTTACTGTCTATCTTGTTGGGCATCCTCCAAGCTCGGATAAACCTTTGTCGAAGTCCTTAAGCGTAGTTGTCGAAGTCAAAAACCAAGTCTGGAATCAGCATGTCATGAGGGTCATCCCTTCGGGCATACCTAAACTGTCTCAGAGCCAAGCAGGGGTTGTAGGTAATGCCTCCCCTAATGCCAAGTAATGGGACATTAGGGAATTCCCCACAACGATCAATGATGATGATATTTTCTCTGGACCGAGAACACCAATGAACATCAGAATATGTAAGAGTCATCAACCATTGTGATCACCTCAAGCCTTGCTCATTCTTCAAGACTGAATAGGGAAGGTGAGAAATAAACCACCTTGCTAGAAGAGGAGTACAGCACATGAGAACACATCTTTTCCTCATTGTTCGTGTGTAAAATGAGTGAAGGATGTCCCCGAGCAATGTAGGCACAGGATTCCGAGATATGAAAATCTTGACGGCATTCACATCTATAAGCTGATCAGGGTTTAGGAACAAGACCAATCCATAGATGAGAAGTGCTATAATCTCTTCAAAAGCTTGCAGATCTAGAGAATTCTAGCAGTCTTGTGCCTTCTCAAACAGAAACTTTGCCAAGAAACCCTTGACACTACTTCTGGTTTCCCAATGACCTTTGATATCAGATGGTTGCAAGTGTAGGGCTTAAGCAACATCTTCAGGCTTTGGCTCTCTTTCCGTACTGTTGTAGGGTAGTTGATGGAGAATAGGAATCCTTAGGAGTTAATAAAATTCCTCCAAAGTAGGCACTAACTGGTAATCAGGAAATGTGAAGCAGTGGTGTAGGGGGTCAAAGAACTGGAAGAGAACTTTCACCATGTCTTCTTCAATGTTGGAGTTGACCAAGTTGAGAAGTCTACCATGTCTTTCAGTGAAGGGAGAATTCTCTGGAATCTTGGAAGCAAGCTCCTTGAGCTGAGGAGGGATTCTCACAAGGTTTACCTAAATTGTTTTCCTGCGGAGTGATTCCATAACCTACAAAATAGGAACAAAGATGAAGATCCAAACCCTTGAAATGGTTAGTGGATGCACATGATGCTTCATGATGTTCATGATGTATGCACAAGTATATGTACAAGCAAATCACACAAGTTCCTAGTTTCAGGCTTGCATGGGGTTTCATAGGTAAGTACCCTCTTGAAGTTAGTTGGCTATACCTATCCTATACATAGTAACCGGGTTCTAAGGAGTTCAATATCACTGGATTATTTTCTGTATTCATTGTTTCAGTTTAGCCACTTTACTGGCAACCTAAATAGTCCAAGAAAACAACCCTCAATGAGTGTAGTATCTAGTATCTACCAACTTCGGACTGCACCAAAGCCGGTCATCTCACTACCCCTAATAAGGCCAAAATGGTCAAGTAAAGGTTCTAAAAGTCCATTAGTGCTTCATGACATCACTCAGCGGCCCCGTATTCTCTTTGATTGACTCAAAGGCTACCGGTACCCACAAATATGTCGCACTAATATAGCTATTGCTTCAACCATGTTGGTATACCCCGCACAGTTTCCACAATGTATTGCTATTTACCTATGAATGTTTCCCAAATCCGGGTAGAGGATTTCAAGCCCAAACAATTGAACCAAATATAAAGCAATCAAAGCAAACAAGGTAAGCATGTAAAGGAGATCTAAACCCTAAGGTAACCCCACTTTTAGATTGTCCCCAGCAAAGTCGCCAGTTCTGTGATACGGTGGGAGAACTGACTTGAGGTTTTGCGTCTGTGTTCGCAAATGTTTCGGTTTAGCAAGAGTCGCAACCGACTTTTTATTTTATCCAAAGGAAAGGTCAAAAAGCACAGGAAAGACCTTTGAGATTGTTTTCTTGGGTTCGGGGGGTAGATTATGAAAAGGGAAGGTGCCAGCACCCTTTTCATCCATGGTTATCCATGGGCTCTTAGTTACTTGTTTAGATAACTTGCTTTTGCTTTCCAATTGTTTGAAATGGTGCTTTGTATGTGGTTTTGAAAGTATTTTGAAAAGAGGTCTTGTCTAGGCAACCTTTGTAATGATTCTTGTTTGAATGTATACAAAGGTGTATTGTCTTTTGAAAAATGTTTCAATGTTTGAAAATTTGTTTTGGGAAAAGTTTTGAAATTGTGTTGTGATGTGTTTTTGAAAATAGCAAGGATGTTTGCAAGTTTGATCAAGTAACTAAGAGCATCTACCCAATATACTCAAAGATCTTTCCTACATATTTTTAACCCTTTTGACAGTGTTGTTTTACCATTGCATTTGGTAAACAACCTTGTGTTTGGATGTTAAACGGGACAGGCTCGGGTCATCGTATTGACCATGATAGCAATTGTGCTAAGTATCTTTAGCAAATTTTTGAGAGACTAGATCATTTTGTATAGGCAACCCAGATAGCGTCATCGAGGGACTATGATCTTTTGTTTTGTTTTTGTTTTTCCAAGATACTCAACATGCATACCATGGCCATTTTTAAGGCAACAAGTGGGTGAAACCCTAGGTGTTCTTGTGTGTATTGTGTTGTCAATTTACATGCTTTTATGTCTTGTATTAGGTCTAGCTATTTGTTTTGATTTTGGATTTTTGCATACAAACCCTAATCTCTATCATGCATATTTGAAAGCTATAAATGCGTAAAAGTAAATCTACAACTATTACAACATTGATATAGGGAGGGGGTACAATTTTGAATAGGGGACATTTACAAGAAATTGAAACCCTAAAATTATTACAACCAAATTGAATTCATTGTGCAAATAAATAAATAGGAAAATATTTAAATGGACAATTATATAAATATGCAATATATTATAAATATGAAAAAAAATATTTTTGTATTATTTTTATATATGTAAAAATATACTATTTAATGCATTAAAAATAATAAAATAAAAGATTATTTTCATTAAGGGTGGAAACCCTAATTTGTTTTAAGAATATATATATATATATATATATATATATATATATATATATATATATATATATATATATATATATATATATATATATATATATATATATATATATATATATATATATATATATATATATATATATATATATATATATATATATATATATATATATATATATATATATATATACTAAAAATAAAATATAATGTTTTTTATGTTATTTACAAGTTTTTTATTAAAGAAAATAAAAGTATATACTATTTAATAATTATTTCTATGTCCAAAAAATAACAAAAATAATAAAATAAAATATGGAAATTTATGAAAATATTTTTGGTATTTTTAATGTTTAAGAAAAATAAAGTAAAGTCAGAAACTAAAAATGAAATTTAAAAATATAAAAATATAAAACAATGGGCCAAGGGGGTGTAAACAGTAAGGCTAGGGGGTGCAAAAAGCATGAACAAGCCAGGCCCAGCCCAGCTGGTCTTCATCTTCAACATCTGTTCAAAAAAACACGCGCCTTCCTGTACAAATGGCTAACTCCTGCATACGTGCTCTAAAGCAAAAACTCACAACACAAAAGTTATAGCATTTTTCAACACGATTCCAACCATATAAAGAACTTAATCTAACTCTCAAAGACCAGAGAGAATTTCTCTGGCCCTAATTTCTAACCTAACTTTTTCAGAATGTTCATCAATCAAATTCTCTCAACACAGTTAACTTAAATGAAATCTATGCATATGTACAGCTTAAGGGCAATGAGTACTATATTTTTTATTCACAAACCTAAGCCTAATGATTCCTAAATAGAGAGATAGAAAGTTGGAAAATACCTGCTTCAGTTAAACTCGAGTATGGCAATGTGGAGGTTTTCAGTGAGGCCTGAGATGCTTGGGAGCTTGCTTGAACTTCCTTTGACCTTCCCCAATGCGTAGTTTGCTTTGAGTTTGCTTGAATAAGCCTGTAGAAGTCAACCTGCACAAGCTGAATTCAAAAATGGTGAAGCTTGAAAACAAGGTTACAATCACTGGCCAATGGTTGGGATAGCTTAGGTGGGTTGTATGAAATGTATTGGAAGAGGTTTGGAGCAAAACGCACGAGTAGTTTGTGATTTGGAAACAAAAATGCAGAAACTGCCCTATTTTGCAAGAAGAATGTGTTTTTGTGTTTTAGAAGGCTTTAGAAGTGGTTAGCTCGTGCTTCTGACTCAAGGCAATATGAAAAAGTTGTTTGGAATGTTTACAAGGGTTGGTTTTATCAGATACAATAGTTGTCCTTGTTTTTGCAAGTTGACTTGGCTTTTAAGAAAAGTGTGAAATGACAATGCAAAGGATTGTACCACCTAGCTTAGGGTCTTCCAAGGGTTGGTAACAATTGCCTGATATTAGTGAAATTTGTTTGCTGCAAAAGAAAGGGTTCGAGGCTCAAGAGGAACAACTTGACATAAAGTCAACTTTATGAAAATGGCAATGTTGCCTTTTTGCTATTTTTGGATTAATCCCTTACTTAAACCTCTATTGATCAGAACAAAGCTTCAATTCATTGAGTTTGCATTCAATTTTTGAGTGTGGAAGGGTTTAGAGACCTGTGAGCAAGTACAAGTAAGGCTGGATGGAATTTGCAATTTGTAGCAACATGAAAAATGCCATGGATCAAAGTGACTTTTTGCCAAATTCAAACCTTCGATTCTCCCTAACCATAAATTATTTTGGAAAGTTCTTAGACATTTTGGAAAGCTTGTAACATTCTCTACAATACATCTTTGAAATGAATTTTGATATTCCAAGTGGAACTATGTGAAAAATTGCCATGAAGATAGGTCAAAATCCTGCCTAAACTAAGGCAAAATTTCACTAAGTTAAAAGTTTCATGGACCCTTATTCCAAAAATCATAACTTGAGATACAAGCATCTTTTGGGAAAACTTTATGAATCAAAGTTGTAGATTTTGTGGAGTACTACAACTTTCATGTTGGAAGTTTTGTTTTAATCGAATTGCATCATGGTGAAAATGTTGGGAAAAGTTGGGAAAAAATAAGAAAATTTCATAACTTAGAAAAATTCTAAGTTATGAAATTTTTCAATCTTAAACCCTAATTTGCAAAATTAGGTTTCTTGATGAACAAGTTTAATTTTTTGACACATCTTGATGAAAAATGACCCTTGGCACTTGATTTTGACCAAAAAGTCAAAGTTTGACTTTTCATTGTACAATTAATTTTTGATCGGTTGACTGGAAAATTCATCTGTCAATCCAATGCTTTTGAGATCTTTTGAACCTTGTGATTAGGTAAAAATGATGCCATTGAGTCCTTGAATCCATGCTTGAACCCAATTTGCCATTGGTTAGGTGAAAAATCAGAAATTGCCCTTCTGCAGTCAAAACCCTAAAATGACCATTTTGCCCTTTTGATGATCTGATCAAATTTATTGAGGAGTTGTGGTCCAAACTTGATCAAATGGTCCATGTGAGCCTATAATGTTGATGTGTATCAAAAATTATGAGGTTTGACTGTAAATTGGCCACAGTTGACTTTTTCCCCAATACAGTTGATTTCTAGGTCAACTGTCCAATTGACTGGGCAAAAAATTAATTCAAGGTTTGAAACTTGGTATGGGCAATCTTGTAAGTCCAACATGAAGTATGAAAGCCACATTGAGCATTGAAAGTCCAAAAATCCTTATGCAAACTCAAACCCTAATTTCAGGTCATCAGTGCAAGGAGATGTCTTGAGCAGAGCAAGCCCTAGCTTGGTCTTGAGTCCAAAGAGTCTTGTGAGGGGAAATCTTGATAAAATGAGAGGGAAAATTTTGGGGTACAACAACTAACATCAAGATAAAAATATCTGAAAAAGAGCACATTATTGCACACTTGCACCCCTATGGTATCTCCCACTTTGGTTGCCTTCGAAACAGTCACAATTCTCGAAACGTGAGAATCCTTAGTGAGTGTCCTTTAGTTCAAGAGATCACAAGCCCCTCAATGACCCTCTCGACTGTTGCTTCGATTAAAAAAGTTATCTTAGAACTTTAGGACAGTTACTAAGAGTTCTTGCCCAGTTGCCTTAGTGACCGTAAAACTTCCCTTTCGATAGTCCCTCAACATCCAACGATAGGGATACCTACTCACTAATAGTAGGATAGCACTATCTAAAGGAAATGAGGAAAATAACTCATTTTTCGAGTAGGTAGATAGTTGTTAAGTACTTGCTCAAAAAACAACTTTTTCACACCACACTTTCAAAATTCTTTTCAAAAACGCTTTATCACACTATTGAGGACTGATATAAGAGTTATCATAAAGCAAACAAAAATTTTCAAAACACACAAACACGAAAGCAATTTTAAAAAATGAGCAAATACCTAAGAGCCCGTGGAAAACCACAGATGGAAAGGGTGCTAACACCTTCCCTTTCCATAATCTACCCCCTTACTCAGAAAATCTCGAAAAGGGTCTTTTTCTGTTCTTTTCACCCTTTCCTTTGTGGATAAAAGAAAATTCGGTGGCGACTCTTGCTTACCGCAACATTTACGAATACAAAATGCAAACTAGTATAACAGACGGTTCTGCCACCGTATCACAAAACCCTAATTACTAGCAGTATAAAATATAGCAGGAAAAGTAAAGGTGCGGAAAATCTACGCTATTACATGACTTCGAAGAAGTTGCATAATGAGTGCGAGAATTTAAACCTATAACTATTACATCCTCGGAGCAGATATATAATTAGGAAAAAACCCGAGAAAATAAACCTAAGTTATTACAATTGAATAATGCGACCTATACATTTTTACCTAAGAATTAAAATAGCAAATAAATAAATGAAGATATGAGAAAAAGTTTTGGAGAAAAGAAAATATTTTTTTTTAGAAAATAATTTTAAATGATAAAAATAACTAATAAACCCTAAAACCTCTAATTGATTTTAATATTTTAAAAATAGGTTTAACTAATTTAATTGAAAAAAATAAAAGTCAAAATTTTAATTGTTAAAAAAACTAAACCTAATTTAATTAGTATTATAAAATTATTAAGTTAACTAAAATTAGGTTTAATTAAAAGAAAATAAAAATAAGTGAAAAAGAAGAAAATAGGGTTAGTGCAAAATATGAAGAAAAAATGTATGGGGTGGGTGTTGAATCAGCGCCCTTCAATACTTTCCATGCGCAACTTACCACTAGGTCAAGCGCTTGTTGGTGTTATAAATCCAGGCGCGTTACATAATATAATAAACCTGCAGAAACTGGAAAATAATAAGAAAAATTAACAAAAGGAAGGGATTGAACCCACGTCCTTGTGTACCAATGCCTTATCACGCGCGTCCTTTCCACTGGGGTGGCTGTTTCATTCGTGCATATAATCAATCAAAATAAACATAACATAAACATCATTAGAGGGACCGTAGAAGCGTTGAAGCCCTAACTCCGGTTGTCTTCTTCGGTGAGCATATTATCCAACCTTGTAAAATAACGCGCATTAATGAATAAGTAGGACCCTACTCCCCTAATTTAAGGGTTGTCGATTCAATGGTGTCCTTATTTTGTCCTGGAAGTGCCTGGAAAAGGAGATATGATGAAGTCAGAGCTTCACGCCCTAACCATGGCGTTTTCTCATCCCTGCATCAAAACTCAAAAGTGTTGGTTCTAAAACATTCCAATCATCAGTATGAACATGTACGAATGCTTATAAACGATTTATAACATGAGAATAAAGAGTTTGTAATTGTGAAATTTTACCAAAACCAATGGGCTTGTATGAATGATTCCAGGCGTAGACAGGCTTACTTCTTGGCTTGGTAATGATCTTGTGAACTTCAGGAAGGCATTTGGATGCTTGGTTTCGAATGAAGGAGACTAAAATAGGGTTTTGTGTTTGCCCTAGTTTGAGAAATTCTTTGATATTTTTTTAGAGTTCTTGGAGGCAGTTTTTCGTGTCTTGAGTGTACGAATATCTTGTGTATTTATAGGACAAGGTATTAGGTCAACAAACATGATCTAAATCTTTGTACTTTATGGCAAAATATTTGATTAGGAATTTTGCATATGATTTTCCCTTTTTGAGCCAATCATGTGTCAGTCAATCCCATATGCTTTGCTAATTGATTATCTGATTTTTAGCTTTGTAATTTGATTCAAAACAAAAACCATGCGCCTCATATCTTTGATTTTGTATTTTATTTGATTTATTTTGCTTTTAATTAAATAAAATCAAAATAAAAGAAATAAAAAACCACAAAAGTAAATAGATGGACTTAAAGGTTCATGATGAGTTATGGAACACATGTGGACCTTAAAAGATAAGCCCATATGCCCAAAAATTCAGATTTGCTCAATTTGAGTTTCATGCATTTTCTCAAAATTGCCCAACTTGCACCAATCACAACTCTCTCAATTTTCATCATATGAAGGTGACCTATGACTTTTTAGAAATCTCAAGATCTCCCCTACAATATCTATGTTGGTCATTTTTCCATTTGAAGACTTTATCTTGATATAAGTTGCTTTGACAAAAAAGTGTCTTTTTGTTGACTTTTAAAATGACCCGTAATGTTTTGACCCATATCTCTCAAATGAAGCATTTTTTGGCCTTGAGCTTAGACAGACAAAGTTTTAGAGAATTAAATTTACTTCAAAATAAGCTTTGGTTGAGAATTTTATGATGAAGCATGTGAAAGTTATGTTTGGTCAAAGTTCAGTTGACTTCTAAAGAAAACCCTAATTTAGCAACTTTTAACTTTTGATAAATCTTGAGTTTTCTTGATGAGTTATGATCAACCCTTGATCAAATGATGAATGTAACTTCAAAACCTTGATTTTGACCAAAAATCTTGAAGTTTGACTGTATGTTGACCACAATTGACTTTTTACCCAATATAGTTGATTTTCAATCACCTGAACAATTGGCTGAGCAAATATCTGATGCAAGGCTTGAAACTTGAGATGAAGATTCTTTGAAGCATATAAGAAACTAATAAGTCCACTTGAGGCATTAGAAATCCAATTTCCTATGAGAAAACCAAAACCCTAGTTGTAGGCTATTGTTTAGGAGGAGGGATCATCTGACCAATTCTTGAGTAGTATTGAGCAATTGAGAACCCTAGGAGAATGAGGAGATCTTTTGAAATTGGAGGGAAAATTTTGGGGTATAACAATGGTGCAAGTACATACCTTAATGTATGTAGCATAGATTTTATTGTATGTCTATTTTATGTACTACTATAAGTGAGTTTATGTGTGATGTCATTTTATGTTTTATATTGCATTGTGGCTTGACTGAATGTTTTTATCATTGTATTATTGCATGTTTCTTAGTGTATTCTCACTAGGCTTGTAGCATGGTGATGATGATAACATATTTGAATCTTTGTGCTTTATGAAGGCAAGATGATGAAGGTGGAGCAAACTTGGAGATCATAAGAGAAGTAGGTCCAGGTTTGAAAAGGCTAAGTCTTAAGGTCAAAATCTGGTCTAACTTGGTCAATAGTTGACCAAAAGTCAATTGTTGACCAAAAGTCAAAGTTGTCATTTTCTTTGAAATTTTCAATGTAGTCTCTAATTTCACCATGTATTTTCATATTGAATGTAATTGGATTTTGAACAAGTATTGGAGTTGAATTTTTGTATATGCTTTGACCTTTCCATATTTGAATTTTGGTATTTCTTATACTTGAAGAAACAACTACAAAACTTGAATGAATGAATCCATTTTGCATGAGTGAGTCAATTATGATGATGAACAAATACAAGGTCAAAGATGAATTTTGGTCAAAAAGTCAACCTTCCATGGTTGACTTTGACCAAAAAGTCAAAGTTGATATAAATGTTTTCAACTATTCCCAAATGATTCCAAGTAACTTTTTCACCAATAATAATCAATGTGTACAAAGAAACCTTCCAACTTTGCCTGAGAATTGATGTCTTATAAACCCTAGGTCAAAAGTCAACATTAGTTGACTTTGATCAAAAGGTAAAAATTGTCTCTGGACCACAAGCACCTTGACATGTTGATGAACTCCTCTGATTTAAATAACCATGCCTTGATATTGCACCATGATGAGATAAGCAACCTCAAAACCGTGATTCTTGGTAAAGCCCTAGTTTGGATTATACAGTTGATTTCCAATGACTCTAAAGACGTTGAACCAATGCACATGTACGAATGCAAATGAATGATCCTAAGAATGAATGTTTTAGTTTGGAAATAAATGAATGATTTGTACAAAGCATAAGTCATATGAAATTGAGAATGATAGGGAAAATTTAGGGTATGATAGTATTGAGTTTCACAATTCTAAGAGGGAACTACTCATGCACCAAAGAAGGTATGTTCTTGAGATTATGAAGAAGTTTCAAATGGGGCATTGTAATGTTGCCATTACTCCGACTGATTCGAGGTTACAGTTATATAAGAAAGAGAACGAGAAAAATATTAATCTAACTCAATATAGGAATTGACATTTAGTGTCGGTATTGTGAGAAGATTCATAGAGAGACTGAAGGTGTCTCACTTATCAGAAGTCAAGAGGATTCTAAGATACCTCAAAGGATCTATTGGTTGCATAATTCTCTTTCCCGCAGCAGACATGGGTAGAAAATGCAATTTACTTGGTGAAATTCTACAAATGAATACATTTTTATGCTCGGTGAAACACCAATCTCTTGATGTTCGAAGAAGAAACCGGTAGAAGCACTTTATTCTTATGAGGTCGAGTACATAGTCACTTCATTATGTGCATGCCAAGTCGTGTGGCTAATGAATATCTTGAAGGGGTTGGGCAGCTAAGATAGTGATGTTGTAACACTCATGGTTTTAACGTTTCTACTATAAACCTTACTAAGAACCTAATTGCACAAGGAAGGAGCAAGCATATTGAGATAAGGTTTCACAAATTGAGAGAACTTATTATTGAAAGAATTTTGATATTGGGATATTGTAGAAGTGAAGGCCATGTTGCCGATTTGCAGACTAAATGAGTCGCAATTAAAGTGTTCAAGAGATTGAAACTAGCTTGCAAAGCGATCACCGCCTTTTCCTTATCACAATTTCTCACCTTCATTCTCTGCTCATGTGCCTCAAGAGAGATTTGTAGCTCCTCCTTGCTCATTATTGTAAGATCCATTGATTCCTCAATCGCTACGACTATGTTATCAAATCTTGTCATCAAAGAACACAAGATTTTCACAATAACATACTGCACCATGAACGCTTCTCCACATGATTTTACTTGGTTTACCAACTGAGTAATTCTCGCCATGAAATCGTTGATTGTATCATTATCCTCCATATTAATTAACTCAAGTTGACGTTTGTGAGTTTGTAACATCACAACCATCACCTTGTTAGCCTCTGTGTATTCTTTCTCAAGAATCTCCCACGTGTGCTTCGATGATTTTCAATCATCAAATTTCTCGAAATTCTCTGTATCAACACATTTATAGATTAAAATCGACACTTAAAGTCTTTCTTTTTTCCTTATGTGTTGCTCGTTATGCATCCGTTTCACCTTTGATAAGAGGATTCACATTGTTCTTTATCACTTCAAGAACATCTTTGTAACCAAACAACACCTTCATTTACTTGCACCATTTGTTGTAATTCTTTGTATCAAGGATGAGTAGGTTTGCATGGATTCTTTCATTGGAGAATAATTCATGTTTCACACTAGGTGCTTGGTGGATCCACAATGCTCCCACATTGATTAGAAAAGTGGAGACTTGAGCATTTATAAGTGAGAGAAGCCACACACATATCACCTTAAGATTTTGGGTAAGTGAAGCAACTCGAGAAAATAAATTTCTCAAAACAAACAATGAAGTTGCCATCGAATATTTATGTATCTTGAGGATGGAAAGGAAAACATCAAAGAAAATATTAAGAGGGTGAAATCATGGTCTCACGACTGAAAAATCGGGTAAGGGAGTCGATTATGCAAGTGTAAGGTATTAGCACCTCTCACGTTTGTGGTACTTCATGGATCCACTCTTGTATTCTAATCTAATGGGTGTTTCTGAAATCTAAAATCTAAGCTGCAAAGGGAATGCATGAATGCAAAGGATTATGTACAAAAAGAAAAGGTTTTATTAGTCGTGTCTGCCTCAGTTACGAACCTTTGTGCCTACGTACCACCGTTCGTGCAATGGGGATCAAGGAACTCGTAGTTCACCTTAAAAGTTTTGGTGAGTTACATGTTTTTTATGGATAATGCTATGCTCGCATCCTTGCGATTTGGATTGCAACTCATGCTTGGTGTTGCAGCTCGTATGAGACTCATGCTCGACCACTCACACACTAATAATTTACAAGTTGCTCGAACTTGAAACAACATATCCTTATCGAAAAGGTTTTAAAGGAAAAAGTATGAAGACAAAAAGAGTTTGCATTGGTTGGTGTTTTTTACCTTGAAAAATGGTTTTTTTGTTGTAAAAGTTAGAGGTGTTTTATGAATTTTCCAAGAAAAGAGTTTTAGTCTTAAAAGGGATGTCAAAATAAAAATCTAACAAAAAGGGAGTATCAATCCTACTTGTTATCATGCTCGTGGACCTAAAATTAGGATCCACAAAATTCTACCAAATGTTGGCATACATGGATATCAAACCAAAGGCCTAATTAGTTCAAACTTATCCAAGAATGAACTAAAGATCCTATGGGGAACATGAGAACACACACAATAGAAAGAAACATGCAAGCAATCAATCACTTAACCATGACATGAAAGCAAGCAAACAAACACATGAGAAGTATCCACTTACTCAAGTAGCACACACCTAACTAGGATATCGTGTCATCAAGGTAGGAACGGGAGGGGAATAACACCTAACTATGATATCAAGTCATCAAGGTAGGATAAGGGAGGAGGACACCTAACCATGATATCAAGTCATCAAGGTAGGATGAGGGAAGTTCTTAACCATGGTATCATGTCACCAAGGTAAGAAGTAGCAAGTAATATCCGGTCTTAACCAAGATATCCAGTAACTAGGAAAGAAACGGGGGAGAGGGATAAACTCTTATTCATGGTATTATGTCACCAACATAAGAAGTATAGAACAGGAGGAAACAAACTCTTCACTAAGAGATTGTGTTATCTAGGCAAGAGAAGAGAAACAATGTATGTCCAAAGTGACTAAGCACCTAACCGTGATATCAAGTCATCAAGGTGGGAGATGGAAGACGGTATGGAATAACACAAAGCATTAACGTTGACCAACGTAAGCTAAAGAAAAATTGTGGGGGTTGATTATGAACCCTTTTCCACTTAACCGGCTCGATAACAAAGAGTAGCATAATTCATAGCATTAACGTACGACGTGAGCTACGAATGACTTAGGGACTTGAAATGGCGGGGGTCGATTGCGGACCCACACTTCACATTATTACCTTATTTGAGGACTTTATCATTGCCTTTATCGAGGTCTTTTGCACACAAGAAAACACAAACATCGCCTCACTTAAGGACTTTAAACAGAATTGAACACCTAAAGTAGGGACTCCTAATCATGCATCTCTATTCCTACTTCTCATGGCAAAAAAAGCGGTAAACAATACAGGACGAAAATAGACAAGGGAAAGTACCAAACAGATATCAATACATGACAAAGCGTATCGAACAAAGAAACCCGACAGTCTTCGTGCAAGCTAGCATCAACAAACAAAACAATCATAATCGGGTGTTCGGAATAGGCACCAAAGCATCGACAATGTGAAAATAAATCACATGTGAAATGTGTATCGAACACATCCTCACGTCAACAATAAACCTACACGGAAATACACATCCAGACAAAAACACAAGAAATGTATATTTCTCATAGAATGAGAATCAAAATCGAACGTGTAGGGAGAGAACTCAAGTCCATAAAGAGAATGGGATAATATGCTTTTCAATTGAATAATCAAGCATTAATTAAACGATTGAAAGCTCTCTTGAAATGTCTTGCACAAGTCAAAAAAATTGTTAGAAATAAGAAGGGGGCATAAACAGAATCAAGTATTCACATCACAAATTAAATCAAGATTGAATCATGAAGAAATAAGATGCAAACATGTATCGGAACATAAAAATGAAACTCCGGGCAGCAACACATGAACACTTGCAAGTGTGCGAAATGTCAGAATAAAATCGGTCCAATTCGGTACGGGTAACCACAAAACGTACCAACAAGCTCAAATAAGCATTAACCGTGAATTAAATCACCAAGTGAGCACTACTTACCATCCCCGGGCAGCAACTCCGCATCTTACAAAATGCACGAAAAGTCAGCTAAAAAATAACCAAACTTGATACCAGTATCAACCAAATATGCTAACAAGCTCAAGTATGCATTAACTATGAATTAAATTACAATGTAGATGCAAAAATAATTTTCCGAACAAAATTGAATTAGAAAATGAAATGCACAAAAAGTTGGTTTGAAATCATGCCAACTTGAT
Organism: Vicia faba; assembly: GCA_948472305.1. Classification (NCBI taxonomy): domain Eukaryota; kingdom Viridiplantae; phylum Streptophyta; class Magnoliopsida; order Fabales; family Fabaceae; genus Vicia; species Vicia faba. Next base: position 104,715,244 of record OX451740.1, on the reverse strand, counting down.
ACCGGTAACCTCTGATTATCCGCTTAAACTCAATAATGCATTATTTAAGAATTAAGGATCAATGTGTGCAAAAATCAATTTCGGAAAACCTTGTATCACTTAATGAAATGCACAAAAGGTTTATTTAAAATTGATATTGGTATCAAGCAAATATCACCACAAAGCGACTCATGCATCGAACAACAATTAAAACTCAAATTGCACCGTATTTCTGAACTCTGGGAAGCAATGATATGTGCATAAGTTCTTTCTAAAAATAGGTTCGTAATCTACATTTTAAGGCACAAAATCCAAGCATCAATACATGAGAAACCAATTGGAATTCACAAATTAAATGTATCAAAAAATTTGGTACCGGTAGCAACAATTCCGAGCATCGGAACCAAAATTAATTTACGCGTCGAAAGCGAAAAGACACTTCACAATTTGATTCATATTCATGAAATTAAACAAGTATCGAATTGGATTTAAATTGCAACGTGTAAATTGCAACACAATTGAACAAAAATCAATTCTGACGCGTAAACCAAAATACACGAGCAAAATCAATTTTCGACGCGTAGAATTTAACAAACCACAATAATTATCGTGTCGAAATATGATATTCAAACAATTATCCACACATAATCAACCAATTCCACATTTGTTCATGATTAAGCTTCAAGAATCTATTATTTGCACAAATACAAGATCAAAATTATATTGAACAACACAAATTCAATTAAGTTCAAGAATTAAAAATCAAAGTGAACAATTAATCAAGGTGAATCCAAGGCTTCAAGAAAGGATACCGTAACCGACGTCGGAAGCTTGAATCAGAGAGGAAGCTAAGAGATCAGAGGAGTTCTGATTGGATGTTGTTTCTCGGAGTGGGAGAGATCATGCTAGAAGGAGGATCGTGACCGGTTGGTCGTCCGATGAGGAGACATAGGCGGTTGGGAGGGGTTATCCGATTGGAGAGCAGAGGGACCGGTCGGTGGTGGATGGCCGGGCGGGAGGAGGGTGGTCGGGAGAAATTGGCCAGAGCTTGAAGAGGTCAGCAGTGGTTGTTGGTAGAGTAAGGAGGAGAAGTTGAGTTTTTGTGACTTTTCTTTCTTTGAGAGTTGAGAGAGAATAGAAAATTTAAAGTGAGTTTTTGTGTAGAATGAAAAAAGTGAATTTGAATTTGAATTTTGAAAATATATAAGAGAGGCTCCAAAACTGAATTTTCAGCTTATTTTATGTACCGGTTAACAACGAACCCCCAAGCTCATGACTTTCGGTGTGCAATCCTGACGTGTGACTTGAAGAAAAGTTATCGATGACGCAGTCCTGAAAGAATTGTCCTGATACGATAAAAATTGAGCAAGTTACGATGCTCTGAATGGCGAGAACTCGGTACAAAAATTCACTGTGCAGTTTTCTAGCTTATTTTGTGTACTGTTTGCAAACAAACCACAAGCTCATAACTTTCGGTGCATAATCCTGACGTGTAACATGAAAAAAATAGTAGCTGACAAAATTTGTGACATTGTGCCAAAATAATCACCCTGATACGATAAAAATTGAGAGAGTTGTGATTTTTCGAATGGCGAGAAACAGTGAGAGAAAACCCACCATGCATATTTTTCAGCATCTTTTTGTGCGCACTTTGGGAAGCAAGCCACAAACCGAACCTCTCAAAACACAATCCGAACTCGGGACCTGAAGCAAAGTTGTAACTAATAAAATTTGTGATCTCACGCTTCAAAAATCATCCCAATACGATAAACATCATAATTATTACGATTTTTACCATATCGAGAAACAGTCTGATAGAAAACCATTTCGGGGTGCAATTTTCTTTGGTAATTTGCACTTTCAGAAATCTTCTGCAAAGAATTGGCTTCTGACCCAAAAATACAAATTGAAGATAAAATCAAGACAGATTTTATGCCCAAAGAAACAACCAAAAACGATGAACCGGGAGAAAGTTATGAAAATTTAAATATCCGATAAACAACGGTTCAGCACACTGTTTTCACTGTATTTGCATTGTATGTCCTCAGAATATTCACATATTCTGAGATCTTCCTCACTGAATCAACTTTCGAGCCAAACATGAAATTGAAGGAAATGACAAGACGATTCAAAAGATCAAAGAACCACTCAAAGATTATCTACCGATCAGAAGTTACAAATTTTTAAGCATCCGAAAACCAGCGAACTGACAAATCCACCATATAACATGATTTCAGTTATTTGCGCCTTTGAAAATCTTCCTCAAAGAATTGGTTCCCGACTCGAACATATGAAATGAAAAGGGTGTCAAGACGGATTTAATGCTCAAAGAACCACTCAAAGATGATTTTTCGGTCAGAAGTTACAAATTTTTGATCATTTGCAAAAAAATGAATCAGCATATCCAAACTTTCGCATATTTTCATATTCGGAAATCCTCCTCAGAGAATCGACTCTGGATCCGAACATGCGAATTATGGAAAATGTCAAGATGGATCTTACACATGAAGAATCACTCCAAAATACTTCTCCAGACAAAATTTATGAATTTCTAAAGTCACTCTGTGAAATATTGCTTTTCTGCCCAAATTGTTACGATCGACTGAAACTCTTGATTTTCTCTGCAATTCAAGGCATGTTGGAACACATGGGAACTTGTCATAATGAGGACTTGACTGTC